>OY829327.1:9751752-10951752 GCA_963691655.1 Toxonevra muliebris | reverse complement strand
GAAACATAAACAAACAAACTCCGCTCGTATTTTAATTTCTCACTCTCTTCTTCTCTTCTCTCTTCTCTTTGTTGTTTAGAGTAGCACAGTCATGCCGCGCAGTAGTGCGAGCGAGAAGGGAACTGGACGTTACAGTTATCTTACATCTTACAATACAGTTATTGTTACATTTTACACATTTGAAATTTTGCCCATACCGTGAGCTAAAATGTTTACACATCAAAAATGTTGGTTTCCTTTGTTGTTTGATTTGTCTTATTGATAAAGCGTTTACTAATATGAATTTATAAGCGAATTCAAGCTGCCAGCAGTAGTGGATACGTAGATATTATTTATCGCAGGCTTATAAAAACTACGATTATAATTTATGTTCATCATCATTCGACCAAGAGTGTAAGACGATGGTGAATTGGCTTGGTGGTGTTGCCCTTTTGTTACCACTATCCTGTGAAGAAGTGGTGTGATGTTGAGGGTTCGGTGTACTGGCGCTTGTAATCGACGGGCGCATTTGCATTGGTAGCGGTGTAGTTTCGATTAAACTATTTTGCTGTTGCTGCTGCTGGTAAAAACTCTGATGAAGATTCGCTAGTGAGGCGGTGGATAGGTGTTTGTTTGTCCCATAATTGTGGTCATAAAACCATTGGCCACGACAAAATTTCTGTAAGCAATAGTTAAATTGGTTAGAAGTTTCGTGCGTAACTTATATTTTAATGAGAGTATAACTATGAGGAGGTACAGTGTCGTAAAATTATTTTCGTGTTAATTTTATTGATAATATTAATTATAAATTTGACATTTTTGATATTCGTTTATTTTCTGAAAATTGGTTTTCAGTGAAAACAGACAAGAAGTTCAAGTGAGTTTTAAATGACTCGCCAAATTTTAATCGTGTGCACCAATTTGTGAAATTCGGTCCCAAACAAAAATGAAACAAAAAAGGACCCATAGACCAGGCTACAATTTTGCTGAACAAATAAACTATTCTGCGCTGCTATTTTAGTATTTAAAAATGAATAAATTGTTTTAAGGTTTTTCCTTCAATAAAATCTAATAAGACCTAATATGAAAAAATTTTCTTGTACTAGGTTAGGTTAGTTTTTTGCGGATTGAAACTCTGTTTAAGATTTACTGAAAACTTATAATACAAAGTTGGGATTTTTAGAATTTATTAACAGTGTTAGGGTGATGCGTTTTTAGTCGCACGGGTTGTATGAAAAAAAAAACGGATTGAGATAAAATCATTTGATTAGAACTATACTTAACTAAATTACTTACTTTTACCTGCTTTTGTGTAAGTAAACATTTGCCATTTAATACATATATATTTTTTTTATTATGTTTTATTTATTTTTTATATAAAAATTATAATAATTTGCTGCTTCTTATTATGACTAAAATAATAATATAGTTGATATTTGTAATCATGCATAGAAACTAAATATGACACATTTATGCTCTTTCAATTGATTAATCATAGGCGCTGATTTTCATTAACTCAAAATAAAATCTTTCCAATCCTCTCTATCGTTTGAGAGCATATTATACTTATGTTATACAAATCTTATCTCATTAAGTCCTAATGATGCGTATACCCACAACAAAGGAGTATATTTTAATGGAGATAAAAAAAGTTACCGGAACACGTAATCGTTATCATAATTATTCTAACGCGAAGAGAAAAACTTAAAAAAAATAAAAAAATTCGATAATACCATTTGCTGTTTGAATTTGTGACGATAAAGACGTGAGATTGAAGATTTTTTTTGGTTTTTAATCGGTTTGCTCTTAATGGATCAAGGCGAAGTTTGCATTTGCAAAAAAAAATGCAGCAAGTTGCTTTTAAAAAGTTTTTTAAAGCGAATTATCAATGTAAAAAGAAAAAAAAAAAAAACTTGGGGTTTCTTGTTCCTATCAGTTTACTTAAAAAAAAAAACTTTCTGAAAGAAAGCAATGTAAGTTCCACCTTATCAAACGCAAAAGCAATAATTTAATTTGAATGTCACACATCAACACTGTTTTGAAATGAAATATTGCTCTCGATTGTATAAAACGTTTAAATGCGTATACATGTTTTAAATTTCCTATACACATTTGAAAGTTTTATTTGTCATAATTATTGCATAATTATAAAGGAGAAATATCTACTTGATATAATCTAAAATTCATAATGCCTTAAATTTTATTTCTTTTCGTTTTGTCTTTAGTTTTTGTGGTTTACTTAAATGTCATACTACAGTCTTCCAACAAGGCTTTAGATGATTTTATGCTTACTTACATATAAACCTAATTAAGATTTGAAATTTTGTTTCATAGTATGTGTGCAATAATAAAAACTTAGTGTGAAGAAGTTCGCCAAAGTACGTAGTAATACATATATATTAGATTTCGCATGATCTATGAGGCCTAGGCCAAGTTTTTCGCAATAAAAAGACCTACAAATGAATAATGTAGTATTTTTGTAATGCATTGATCTTCTTAGTATAATTGAAGAATATAATGATTATGAATTGCCAATTTTATTTATGTATGTCATTTAACAAGCATTACCTCAATTTCATAAGCATTGAAAATTTTAATTCTATTTCTAGTTCTGTCATAACAAATGTTTATACTGATAGCTCCAAAAATGAATATAGTGATATAGTGATAATGATTTGTAATCACCACAATGTTTTTTGTTTAATTTTTTTCATTCTTCAAACCCTTCCGGCATGTTCAAATTTTACCCTCTCGTTCTGTCTCAATCTTTCATTTCGTATTAAAACGAAACGACTCGTTCCCATTCTTCAAATGGTATGTGCAGTGGGCAGCATTCATTTTGTGCGACTTATGGTCAAAAATGTAAGCATTACTTGAGTGATCAAATTCGAATCTTTTGCATAACTGAAACTTGATTTACAATACACTTTTTTAATTCATTATTTTATAGACATTCCATGTATACACAATACGTACATACATATATTTGCCAAAATACTAGATACACTACTACTTCAACACAACAACAATATCACTAAATAATAATATTGCAGTAAAATGAATATTAAAAATACATAAAATTTCTTCTTGATATTTATACATATGCATAGCTTTCAACTGAAAAGAATTCGATTAAATTGTAAAATTGTTGAAACAATTAAGGTTTATAATAAAAAACGTATACATAAATATATAAGTAACCATATAGTTGATAGCATGTTCTCATGTTAGATATTTTTGTTTATAAAAAATTGACAGTATAATAATTTTGAATGAGAGTTGTCCTAATTTATATTTTTCTTGTTTTGTAGTTTCACAAATTAAAGAAATTAATAAACTTATAACATTTTGAACTGTGAATGTTTATTTCAAATACATAAATACATACCTACATATATTTATAAATTAAGTGATGAAAAATGAGAGACTAATAAATCGATTCCATAGCTTTTTCTTAAAATCAATACATGAATATATAGGTTAATATATCTAGCATGCATATACATATGTATGCAATTGTTTAAAATCTACATATATATATATATTTATATATATATAGAAAGATCTAATGAACTTGTCCTGTTCATTTCTTAATTAGTAATGTTTAAGAGAGTGCTTCAATTTTCTTTATAGTTTTACTTGAGCATGTCGCACATACCTAAATTAAAAAGAATAAAATTTTTTGTTTAATACAATATACAAAGAACATAGAATAACATAATAATATAATTTGGGTGAGAAAT
The DNA here is from genome assembly GCA_963691655.1 of Toxonevra muliebris. Lineage (NCBI taxonomy): Eukaryota > Metazoa > Arthropoda > Insecta > Diptera > Pallopteridae > Toxonevra > Toxonevra muliebris. Next base: position 10,948,030 of record OY829327.1, on the reverse strand, counting down.
TGAAAAGAATATTCAAAATAGTATAGTATTACATATGTATATACAAAACTTACAATAACACCAAAATGAGAATGAGACCTAGTATTTTATTAATGTGCTATTTATTGATTCAATTTAATAAAAAATGATCACCTACCAACTTTAAACTCCCATTGTAAATACCATAAGAAATGATAAAAGGATAATTGTTTTTCACACTCACCTCTCAACGTCTAAATTTGTTATTTCCTTGTGGTGGTACACGGTTCGACGTTGGTTTAGGCAGCATACACAGGTGGAATGCCGCTTGGCGGAGTACCGCCACCATTATAAGGACCATAAGGAGCTGCAGTTGGTGTTTGCACATTATTAGCTGCAAAAAAAAAACAAGATTAAAATTAAATAGAATCCAAAAAAAAAAAAAAAAAACAATCATTGTGCATTGAGAATTTTAAATGTAAAATCTTTGTCGCAATAAACAAGGGATTACTGTAAATATTTACCATAAGCATTTGCCGGTGCATTATATGGATTCATACGATTTGCATTCATATTACTATGCTGTTTTGTTGGACCACCGCCATAGTTCTGCTGATAGCCACTGCCAAAGTTGTGGGCAGGTGGTGGCACTTGTTGCTGTTGTTGCGGTGGTGGTGGCGGTACTGCTGGCGATTGTACCGGCTGGGCATTCCAATTGCCATTGGTAGACGACCAGCCAGGTGTAGCCACCGGCGTTTGCTGTGGTGGACCTACAGGTGGTGGACCACCCCATTGATTTGATTGATGCCAATTAGGCGCAGGACCTGGGGCTGGTGGTGGCGGGGGACCTTGATTCCAACCGTTCGGTGCTGGTGCATAATTCCAATTGTTCATTTGTGGTGCTGGTGGTTGTTGATACCCTCCTCCACCGTATTGTTGTGGTGGCATTGCGGGTGGTGGTGGACCCCAATAATTGTAATTAGGTGCTGGTGGGGCAGCATGCATTGGCGGTGGCTGCTGATAGGGTGGAGAAGGGCCCTGTGTAGGTGGCGGCCCATAACCACTTAATTGTGGTTGCTGATGTTGTCCACCATTGTTCAATGGTGGTTTATTATGTCCGGCAAGTTTGGTGTTGCTGGTGCTTTCACCACGCTGTTGTTTTTCTTGGTTGTATACAGATTTTTTGACATCAACCACAACGTATTTGATTTGATGCGTCTTTTTCACTGCGAATATTGAAAAAAGAATTGAATTAGAAATGGCTAAGGGTATTTATTTTAAATGCTTCAACTCACAAATCGCCTTATCTACAGCATCGTGATCATCGAACTCAATAAAAGCAAAGCCACGACGCCTGCCCGTTGTTTTATCAGTTAGAACCTTAACCGAGATCACTTTTCCAAACTGTGAAAAATATTGTTCGAGGCAGTTTTCGTCATGATTGTCCTTTAGCCCACCTACAAATAATTTCTTCACTGAAATATTCGGCTCACGATTTTCTCGTACGGGGCTTGGCAACGCACGTTTTGCTTCAACGGTTCTGTGTGAAGGAAATTTTTAAGTACTTTTTTTCATTGCGTTTTCTTCCACCCACTTACTTTCCATCGATAACATGTGGACGATTATCCTGTGCTATATCCACCATTGATGATTTGGTGAATGTAACAAACCCAAAACCACGCGACCGCTTTGTTAAATTGTCACGCATAACCACAACATCAACAACTTTGCCCCACTGCCCATAGAAATCTCTGAGCGATTCTTCGGTAGTATATGAGGCAAGACCGCCAATGAACAGTTTACGCAGATGTTCCAGTTCACAAATATCCTTTCAAATTATGGTAGAAAATAAAATTTATTGAACTTGACTTATTATTTTTTACTTACGTCATCATCACGGAGATGTAGCGGTTCCGGTTTCTTATTTTTTTCACTTACTACTTTTTCATTTTGCTCCGTCTCTTCTTCGTCTGAATCATTATCAGAAAGCACAACCTTTGAAAGTGTTTTAGATAACATTGGGTTTCAAAAAAAAAAAAAGAAAAGTAAATTGTATTATTTATTAGAAAACAAAGAGGAATCCTAATTTCTTAATAGCTGTTAAGGAATGGCATTATTATTTTAGAAAACTGGATATTGTCCAGTTGAAACGTTTTATTTCAATAAATGTTTATATCGTATATCTAGTGGTTTAATGAAAGTAATTCCTTAGTTACATCTTGTTGATGTCTACCATATCCGGAAGAAAAAATTTATTCACATTAGCCTATCATCTATCTCTTTTAATAATAAATTTCACTACCACAGGTCGATTCTTTCGCGGCAACGTTTATTTTGTTACCCAAAAATAAAACCTTTGACAATTAAGATTTTTCGCAACAAGGTTTTGTATTGTTATTTTCTTGCTGTACTTCCTGTAATGTTGCTTGGAGGCCTCACGTACCATTGGTGGTACGAGTACCACAGTTTGAGAAACCATGATCTATACTATCCTATTACACTTATAACGGACATAAGCCGCCTAATCTATTGCAATAACACAAGTTCAATTTAAGAAAACAAATATGTTTGGTCTCCTTACAAGTCTTTCCTAAAGTTAATTAAATTAAATTAAATAGCTTAAAATGATTCTTCCCATAGTTTTCACAACTGTAGGCAGTTACGAAGGACTTTTTTCTTGCCTTATCAGCACTCTGGTATTTACCGTTGTTGATGATTCACTTTTTCTTTTTTCTGTAAGTATATCGCTTTTTGTCAACATTTTTAACACTATTTCCAAATGTGGAGTAATTTTTCTAACAAATTTTTAAATATCTTTAAAATTTTACGTCTTTGTCAGATGGCAGATAGAAAAACTAATAAGGCTAAAATAAGTGGCAGTGCTGCCAGCTTATCGAAAACTTGTAGTCATGCATGGAAACAGTGCTGGTTATGAAATTTTGAGTTGGGAGCCTTTTACTTCAATTTCACGATGCTCTTACGCAAGGTATTTTGATTTTGATTAATTTAGCGTAAACTTTCTCCTCCACATTTTCACACTTATTTCCTTGAATTTCATTTTACAATTCAATCCGTTTTTATGCAGTTTTTAACAACTACTAAAAGTCTAAAGATTGAGATGGACAGCAATCCAGTGTAAAAATAAGAAGGCGCACTAATGTCAGAAATAGTCGGCATAATGTGACCAGTATGAAAATATTCCTGGAATTGATGAAGAATCAAATTGAAGACAGTTGGAGCTACCGCATTTATTCTAATTAAGTCGCCAATGACACAACACACATCTCGCTGTAGTGATGCTGCCGCGCTTGTTCTGTGTAGTCTATTATTTTAAACAATAGTTTGACAAAAGTATAATAGCATAAATAGCTCTAGATTTGGAAATATGCTTACATAGTCTTTATTTCTATTAAATGAACGACAAAACATACATAATTCTACTTGATTTGTTATCTTAAAACATATATCCTGTTACGAGACAGCCTCAATTTATTACAAGGCATTTTCCTTTTAAATATTCAGGGTTAAAGTTGTGTGTGTTGTTCTTAATCATAAACCCTTTAGTCTCCCCCATTTGCCGCCGCCTTATCTAATTCTGACATGAATTGGAAACGTATTTATTTTATATAGAAATATACCATGGTCAAAAAATACTACTCCCAAAAAAAAAATCAAGTGTGTTTAATATTTAAAAAAAAATTTATAAAATGTCTCAAATTTCCATATATTTTTATTTTGTTTCGATTATATATAAATTTTTCTGTAATGTAAATTAAATTGCCCTTCAGCAAAATAGTTTTAGAAGCACTGCAAATTATTGTGGGGTGCATTTTTGACAGTACATCCGAACAGCTGATTCTATTTTGTAAACAGCACCAAAACACATAGCAAGCAACAACAAGAATCATGTAGTTTAAAGAAAAGTGATAAATTGTTAAAATAAAAAAGAAAAACAAAAGTATCTAGGCTTGTGATAACAAAAAAGGATAAAAGTAAGTACAACTTAAGTTATAATGTTACTATGTACATATTTCGCTTTGTATTCATATTATTTATAAAAAAAGTACTGCAGCCAAAAATTAAAAGCAAATCTTCAAGGAATATACTAATGTTGGTGTTGTATAACATTTTTACTAACGTTCAGTGTTGTTTTAAAATAAAATGATATATAAAAAAAGAAAAAGATGCAAGTAAGCTAAAGGAATTCTTTATTTAAAAAAATTGCTACAAATTCTACAAAATTGCTACAAAAATACCTTACGCATTGCAAAGTGTTTGTTCATTAGGGTCTTAGCACACTTTTAGGCTAATTTACTGCAATAGCATATTGGTGCAGTTCATTTAAAAGTTAATTAATACTTATTTACTACCTTGGTACTACAATCTGTTATCGATCATTGAGCCATCTTATATTAAACTGGAAAAGATGAAAGACTTGTATAGAGTAATTTTCGTTCGTTGAGAGAAAGTTCTGCTTCTTAACAACCTACTGTGCCCTGTTGAAAAGAGTTATTATTTGCTTGATCCTTAGGCTAACATTGCTGGTGCCGTGGCATAGTTGCAAAGGACATTGCTGTTGCTTTTGGTGCTGCATAGAATTCAAAATCATTGACTACATAATGTATAATTGCCAATTGGCAAATGAGTGCTGGGTGTCGATATGATTTATTCGAGTATTTTTCAGTATTTGTCAAATAGTAAATATCTGACCAACAGTGGACTTCCCAGTCCTGAAACCCGGATCTCATCAACCACTTTGTTGATCTTGGCCTTCAATATTTCATACTATACTTTTCATAGAACCTTGTATATGATGTTAAGAAAACTTATTACTCAGTAGTTAGCGCAAAGACTTAAACGCTTAAGTTTCAATCACTGAATTTATTGTTTTTCAGCCTATGGATGATTTTGTCATAGTCGGGTGCTTGTACGTCAACTTTATCAGAGATTTCCGGAACAGCTTCCTGATTGAAGAAGTTATTGTAATAATTGTCATTAGACAGTTTCGATAACTTTATAATACTCTAAACGACAAGTACCAGATTTTCATCTTTGTCCTTGCAGGCCCTGTTCTTCAAACAATTTGTTAATAGGCTTTTTATTTTTTCTGAAGAATTTTCGGGTCTCATTCTGTCACCAAACGTCTGATATCTTTGTACTCACGTCTTTTTTTGTGCCCCTTTCTTTTTGGGCATGAAAAACATTTATTCTGCCTCCTCAACACTTTGAATCGCTCCTTAGCAGTTTTAGGGTATATTTTGCTGCGTTGCTTGGTGCAGTAGCATTGTGACATTCTTGGTCTTTCCATAAGTTTCTCCGTCAATGATGATGATAGCCTTACACCCTACGCATGGAGAAGCGCGTATACATTCGGGAAGATTGTTTACCAAAATTAAAGAAAAACTACAAAAAATTAAATTTTTTTCATTGGAAGTTGCGGTTCTGGTTCTGACGTTGAAAAATAACTATTTTTAGAGACCCTTTTTCCCCAATGTCATCTAAAAGTGTGAACAATATTTTAATATTTGTATGCTAATTGTTTTTACTGAAACTTTCAGTGCAACTGACATCTCTTTATAGAGTAGTTAGTTTAGTTAGTTAGTTAATTGTTCTTTTTATTTCTTTGTAGAGTATATTCTGATTAATGCTTTCTAGTTTCAGCTGATTAGTATATCGCATTCGTTAATTGTCTTAACCCTTCATTCCTTGATTGATACTATTGCATTATATTGTGGTGCTGTAATTTCAATTTTATTCAATCTATTCCAAACCATTCAATCAGTGTTTTTTCCTCCTTCCGAAATATCTATGAATATGAATTCATTATTAATAACAATGAAAATTCATTGACCCAAAAAGCGTAAGCGAAATTGCTATTTGAATAAAACCACAAGAAAATTAATCTTTTTCTTCATTATTCTTCAGTGATTTACTTTTGGTTTTAATTTGCAAAAGAAACTGCGAATTGAGTATGAAAAAATCATAGCATTTCAAGGATAGGGTTTTTCCAGAGTGTCTAATGTAAAATAAAACACAATGAACAATTTTTTAATTTACATAAAAGTTTTATTTTGGTGTTAACACATTAATTTCTAAATGCTAAAATTTGCAAAATACATTAACATAAAAAAATATTTGAATATTTAAATTTCCATGTCTTCCATGTAATTTTAAAGCTCATTAAAAAATAATAATAATAAAAAAAAAATATCTGTTTTTCCTGTTGTTTGTTTTGTTTCATTGATTAAGCGTTTACTAACATGAATTTATAAGCGAATTCAAGCTGCCAGGAGTAGTGGCTACGCCAACATTATTTGTCGCATGCTTATAAAAACTATTAATGTCAGTGTAATTAACATCACCGCGATGATTATTTATGTTCATCATCGTTCGACCAAGAGTGTGAGACGATGGTGGTGAATTGGGTTGGTGCTGTTGGTGTGTTGCCCTGCTGTTACCGCTATCCTGTTGTATATCCTGTGCGGAAGTGGTGTTATGATGTTGAGGGTTAGGTGTATTGGCTCTTGTAATGGATGTGCGCATTTGCATTGGTAGTGGTGTAGTTGCGATTAAACTATTTTGCTGTTGCTGCTGCTGATAAAAACTTTGATGAAGATTCGCTATCACTGGCGGTGGATAGCTGTTTGTTTGTCCCATAATTGTGGTCATAAAACCATTGGCCACGACAAAATTTCTGTAAGCAATAGTTAAATTGGTTAGAAGTTTCGTGCGTAATTAATATTTAAATGAGAGTATAACTATGAGGAGGTAGAGCAGAGTGAGTGCGCATAAATGTCGTAAAATTAATTTCGTGTTAATTTTATTGATAATATTAATTATAAATTTGACATTTTTTATATTTGCTTATTTTCTGAAAATTGGTTTGAGGGTTTTCAATGAAAACTGGGAGACAACACACCTGCATATTTCCTAGGCAAAGTAGATTCATATTCGTAGAAACTATTGAATTTTAAATAATTAACTAAAATTTGATTTAAAAAAAATAGGTTCCGTTTCGTTTTCTTATTTATTTTCTACCCACTTATATATTTCAAACATTTTACCAATCTTCTCACCTATATTGCTGATCAATTTGCGCCTTTTCAATCCTTTTATCCTTGGCACGACGATTTTGAAACCAAATTTTTATTTGTGTCTCAGTTAGACGTAAATTTTCTGCCAATTCAAAACGTCTACTTCTGGAAATGTATTCGTTACGATGGAACTCAACTTCAAGACGTAAAGTTTGTTCAGTGCTGAAAGTTGTACGCTGACGACGTTGACGTCCTTCTTTGCGTCTACGACGAGCCACTGGAAATAAATGAAAAAATTGTAATATTTAAACTAACATTTCAAAGGAAAATAAATTTAAAAACTTAAATTCTTTTGGAATTAAGCAAAGTTTATATACTTCAGGTGGATGATTTTCTAGGCTTAGGTGGTGCCATTAAGGCTGTATTGTTAAGTAACGAGCAATCAGATTTCAACAAATCTCAAATGGCTTATAAAAAATGTGAATGGTGTTTAAGTTTTCTGAAAATTAATATCAAATATTACTTTTTTTATTGCATGTTGACAGGGCATTGCCTCATGGGAAGACACTCAGTAAAACCAGATCTTTCATATAAAAATCACCAGCTCATGCAGAGCAGTTGTAATGACTCAAAATAATAAACTGTTAGAGAAGAGGCATCTAGATAGTTAGTTAAAATCATTCATTCAGCCTTTCAATAGTTAAGGCTAACTGCTAACTGTCACATAAATATCTGTGATATGGGCAGTGAGTGCAAGTTATTACCGAAATCGTAACGCAACGTAGAGTTCTATCTTCGATAGATTTTTACGTTCCGTTACACTACGTTGCGTTACTTATGCATAATTGAGCCTTTAAAATCACTCAATAGTTTGTGTCAGTACTAACTAGTTCAAATAAATGAATGAATGCAAAAAAAAAAAATCGATCGAAAGCTATAGGTAGTTGAAATCACTTGATTGTTGCCATCACTAGTTGTTTCACAAATTTCAATTGATAGTTCCCATTACTAGTTGTTTCACAAATTTCAATTTTGGAGGTGGAACCGCTTGGCAAATGCAGATAAATAGTGACAGCTTCAAGATCCATCTGCTACTATCTTCCCTCCTAATAGTAGGCTATTTTAGTATAGCCATTTTGTCTAATATCTGATTTCAGAATCTAAAAACCCTTATTAGTATTTTTGAGGATTCAGTTGAAACGTATACTAATGTGCATATCAGTCTGTTGACTTTTTAGGTTTTGCCAGTGTTCGTAGCGTACCATACACTGCAAAAACTGACTTCATCTCAGAAATTAAAAAAATTGACTTAGTGAATTCTGCCAGAACGCCGACGATATGAAGTATTCATACTTCATGTTTTGACCAGCTTTTTTGTATGTCAGTTGAGTATGGAATTCGATATCGCTCATATGAACACCGCGAGCACGTTTGCTGTAATCGATTCTTTGGAGCCAACGATTCTTGAAGCATGTGTAGATTTGTTGCTGTCAAATAAAGCATATTTTGTCTATTGACCAAGCCATTGATTTTTCAATGAAATTCAGGATTTTTTTCAAACTTTTGCTGAGCCGAATTGGTGAAGTTTCGTCGCTTCAAATGATCATAAAGCTTCACTTCTTGAGTTAAATATATACTCAAAATTCGCCACAATGTGGACTGAGAAATTTCCAATTCCTGTGAACGACCTAGAATCGACTGATTTGGCTCATCCACTCGAATTTATCCACTTCGGGTGGCACTATTATTACAACTGAAAATTCGAGCTCCTAAAGTAGCGACCACCAATTCAGAATTTCGGTAGTAATTTTTAATAATTTTCAATTGTTGTTCGTTCGTGAACTTCATCATGATAAAAATGTAAACCTTAAATGACGTTTTGACATTGCCAGATTAAAAAAAAATGTAAGGGTGCGTTTGTATTTTTTTTTTTACAAAATTGTCCCTGTTGCTGAAAACCCCTTCATAAAAATTTTTATTATTTATTTTCCCTCTAAAAATTCTTCCTAAATTCGCCACTGACTCAATAATAAGGTTAAAACAGCGTTACAAACACAAAATCTACTGTATATTTTGTTTTTGTACTCAGGGTTGAAATCCCTTTCTTCTATCAAATTCATAACGAAACATCTGATTTTTTTGCTTTCATATGTTTCTGGACTTATTGTTTTGTGTTTAATAAATGAATAAACAATTAAAAATTTAAGCTTATGGTATGAAAATATTATTTTCTTCACAATGATTCTAAAAATCGAAATTTTATTTTTTATCTCTTTCTTGAAAAAAAAATCTGCAACAAAAATCAATTTTTCTTGCCCGGATCTGCACTCAAAACTTATTTTAGAATAATTTTGGGTTGCTGACAATGAATCGCTGGTCAGAATAAATGATTTTTGCTGCTCAGTATTATTTTTTCGGCTTCGCTGTCAGGACTATTGTAAGCACTTAAATATTTGTACAATATGTGTGTTTAACGAGCTATTTCTGTTGCCTATCTAGTTATCTAAAAATATACAAATTACTAAGTGTGAGAACCTGCCACCCCAATAAGAAAATCTACCCTCTTCTATCTCTAAAAAAAAACATAAACATTTACACCACCCTCACTCCCAATTACACCATGATTATAAAAATAAACACGCATCATTCAATCACAATGAAGATGTTAAACTGAAATTAATCTCAAATTATACAAGTCTATGTAAATAATACATTCGAAGCATAATCAAAATATACTTAAAAAAAGATTTAATATTCTTTTAAGCATGAAAAATATGTAAAGGGATAAGGTTGTAATTGCGTGCTAACTAAAAAATGAAAATAAATAAATAAAAAAAAATAACAATTGAAGGAGTATTTCTCAGAGCATTGGATATTATAAATAGCGTATGTGTTTTTAAACTGCATACATACTTAACTATATATTTAACTCATTGTCTTTGGACAATTTCTCCAGCATGTCCTTGCTATAATTTTTTTTATTGTTATGTATTTTCATATCCTGGCGCTTCTCTGACTGATCCGGGAAATTTTACACAATGCAAACATCTGTGTTGCGTTCCTAGTAATGTTTGCAGCATTCGTGTGCATTATTATTAAATGCTTAAACATTTTTTAAATGCCATTAATATTGAAGGGAGACAAGTGGGCAATGGAATGGAAATGGAAGAATAATCATTATAATTTCTGAGTAGAATAAAAAAATATGTACTTACAGAAAGTTATTTAAGCAGAAGATATGAAAAAAGCTGTGATGTCATGTGCGAGAGTGTGATGCTATAGTATCATAGTTTGGTATATGCACCTATTTTCCTTTTTTTAACTACGTATTTGAAATTTTTCGTATACATACTTATGTATATAGTCGGTATTAATGTTGTTAACCCTTAAAACAAAGCAAAGTCCCCTACGACACTATGTATGCAATGTGTGTTTGTAATTTGATATTCTCTATCACTGTTTCAAGTCACTGTTGCTGCTGCTGTTACTCCTGCAAATCCTTTACTGTGTTTTTTAGGTTTCCTATTGGGATCAATTACAGTGTTAATTTTTTCAATAATGATTTTCTTTTTTTTAATCCATTTTTTTCTGTTTGGCTTTTTAAATCTTGTCTTGAAGTTGTCTAACAAGTTTTACCACAATATGTAAACGAAATAACCACAGAGAGAACACATTGATTCATTGATTTTTACACTTGACTAGGTTGCAGAAAACACTTTTTCAATTCCTTCCGTATTAGCTTTTTTCCTTTAATGATTATGAAGCTTGTTCTGATATTTGATATATATATACTTTTTTATGATTTTTATTGATTTTTTTAACATGGTATTTAAGTTTTGAAGTTTATGCCGGAACTAATTTTTTTTCGTATATATGTAGACAAATCTGTATTAACTTATTTTTTTTAAACTAATATATCAGAATGTATTATGAATGAAACACCTGCTTGAAGTTATGTGTGAGAAATATTTCTTGTTTCCTGATGAATAAACTTTAGTGTGTTGTTTTTATATAATTAATTTTTTATTTTTGTTTTTCAGATATGTATCCTACCCTCGGTAAACCTTTTGCGAGAGGCCTATTAGTGCAATCAGGCAAAACACTCACCACACAGTTTATTCGTATATATGCAGACAAATCAGATGATATTAAAGTAAGTCTTGAAAAAATCCTTTAAAATGTAAAACCTTAAAATTATTGCTATTTCCATTGTCGGAAGTAATGAATTGTTCATTTTATTATCATTGAAAGATATAATGACAATGAAAGCTTTTTTCATTAGTATTGACAACTTTAATGTTAACTCAGAGTGAAAATCTGGCACCTTAAAAAATTAAATGGCGATTGTCTAAGATTCATTCTCTATGTCAAAATTTTTATCTTTAGGGTCTGGTTACTAGACTCTAGTATGTAGGTAAGTAGGTATCGAGTTCAATTAACGCTTAAGTACCAGGGTTGTGGTCCTATATCCTCATTAGAAGTTGTTTGTCTAAAGCCATTTCGTGAGTTTAAGGCATTGGAAAGCTTTCCAATCTAAAATTCCTGCTATCTCTGTAAATTATCAAGAAGGGCTTTTTAGAACACGTGCAGTCTGGTCTTAGCAAAAGTCAGACAATGACAGGGAAACAGAAGAAAGACTCCTTCTCCAAGTTCTTGCATTGTATAGTACCCCGTCTGGTTACGACTAACCGAAAGTACCTGGTTCTTTCGTGATCTTATTTAGGTATTTTTCTCTTGGTTGCAGTGTTGATAGAAAGTATTTTTCATATGTAATCAGCAACGGTGAGAAAATGAGTCCGTTCATATATATATATTCTCCCTAATTGGATCAAAGAGACTGATTGCGTCTAACCAGTGTCTGAAACTGAATCTCATCTTTAATGTTTCTATAAACTGATTTTTCAAGTACACACTGAAAATTGTGTAAATTTGTAATTTGTGCCGGTAAATATTTTAGCTCCATCTGGAAATCAAAGCACTTATTTACAGGCTTCAAGTTCAGCCTAAAAATACTGACTACGACCTATTATATATTTGAGGCATTCTGAGTATTCTTCCTCACCGACTTCAAGTTCTTTCTTAAAGTAAGCTTCCTTTTGATGCTTTTCCCAACCTACTTTTTGTTAGTAAAAATATTTGGAGAAGTTCAGTTTGTGTATTAGATAATATGTTGTGTATTATTAACCTTTTTAGTGTTTTTTCTATTTATTTAGAATTAAAATTTAAACATGTATCAGTGATAAATTTAAATTTTCTCAAATATTTTCAATGATATTAAAATAAAATGAATTACCATTAGCATTAAATAAGAATAGCTCTTTGATTAGCATTCATTGCATTTTACAATGATAATGAAATTGAATTTTTTTTATGAAATTGAGTTTTCTTAGACTCTATAAAATTGTATAACTTATATTTAAAATTTTTCAGCTTCCACCTGAACCTACCACATGCTGTATGTCTGGTTGTGCTAATTGCGTTTGGATTGAATATGCTGAAACATTATCAAAATTATTCGATGGCAATGATGATAAAGCTAAAGAGATTATTTTAAGTAAAATTCAAGATCCAAATTTAAAAATGTTTTTAAGTTTAGAACTAAGAAATCAACAATATATTCGTAATAAAAAGAAAGAAGAAGAAGAGAAGGCTAGCAATGAAAATAATGATCAGGAAAAGAAATAGCAGAATTTTTTAAAATTGTAATTTAAACATAAAGTAGCAACAATTTTTTTTTTTTATACATAACTAAATTATCCTTTTGTATACAGGCCATTATTATATTATTGAATCATTGTACAAATATTACTATATATTTTATGTATGTAGTTTAAGTAAAATAAAGTTGAACATTTTTTGAAAATTTTATTACTTTATACTTTGGTACGTAATCAAATTAGAACTCTTAATTGGGTTAAGAAAGGGAAGAAGAGACTTGAAAGCTCATTTAGTTTAACCCGGCGTCAATGAACATATTTTTTGTTACATCGTCACTGAACTGCGTGTGTGACAACCAAGTAACAATAAATCATCTATAAAATAAAAATAGATTTTTTTTAAGTTTTTTTTTCAATTTTATAAAATATTCTAAATACAAAAAAAAAAAATAATATTCTCTTCATGTTAAATATATTTGTTTGAAAAAAAGATGAATTCAACAAAATTAACATAAAATTTACTGAACAGGTCGGATGTAATAAACCCATGTTCTTTGACGCCGGGCTAATAAAGTCGATATTGTTGAAAATATTGAATTGATATTTCCCTTGTTTTATGCTTTCAACAGCCCACGAATGGCTTAGACCGAGGTTTTCGTAATAATTTCGACGTATATTTAGAAGTCTGATTCAGTTGAAGTAAACTAATCTTAATGTCAGTAAATTATTAAGCCTTTTTTTTAGAAAAATCACGTTGGCATGGAAATATGGTATATGTCATCAGCTCTGACTGATTCTGATTCATATACGATCCTAAGCAATATGACAGGCTATCAATCCTGCAGAGTCCAATATTAGACTGAGGGTTCGACAGTTTCGTATTATCTTGTATTTGATTGTATGCAATAGAGACTTTTTTGTAGATAATGAATCGAACCACATTTTTCTTAAACGCAGATTTAAAGAGTAAAAAAAGTGTTTTTCCAGCGACAAAATTTAAAATTATAATTGCGTCATCTTTTGATGATTCGGATTACTATTTCACATAACAGTTCGCGATTTGTCAAATTTCATTCGCAACAACGGTTAAAATCTACTGAATGAAAAAAAAATATGGCATCTCTAGATGCGATTCGCCACAAACATCAAAATCTAGCGAATGAAAGTTTTGTATGATGAAATAACGAGCTTAGAAATATTCTTTTTTAAAAAATAATTATTCTCAAGAATATAAAGTGAAAAAATACTGGATATGGCGGAAACAAGCAAGGAAATATCAGATTAAGATTTATTAAATGCAATTATTGCATTGTATTAGTGAATTGTTTGATAAAAGTATAAAGAAGACAAATGTTAACAAGTTTGGAAAAGATAGTAGCATTAATGGAATTGTCAAAGCGATGGGAACTTTTTGGTATAGTAAGAGCAACAATAAGAAAATACGGGATCGATTCAGCTTAAAACGGAGTTCCCTTGGACCACCAATACGCAGTGGGAAAGGATGGCACCCAGTAAGGTATTTGTAATTGTGCCACAGTAAAGATTGATTTACTAGTCACTAACAATTTATAAACTAGTCGCTAGGTCAGCTGCGAACCTAGTTTTATGCAACTGCCAATAATGTAGAGAAGAGCATTTGCCTTTATAAAAAAACCCAGCGCATAGCCTACTTTTAATCTTATTTTATTCCAAAAGAAACGAAAAATCATTTTTGTGAAGTCAGAAATATCCAATCTAACAGTAAAAATTTGCGAGTTTGAGTGGTTGAGAAGTACAAGTGGACTTAAACTGTCTCTGATGCTTCTCCGCAAACTTATTACTTTCCGAAATATTGTTGTCCTAAAAAAAAAATTATATTTTTTATCACTTTATAATTTTATGAATTTTTATCACTGTTTCTTCTCAAAATTTCTACGTGAACGGATACATTCCCTAACCGTAATACCATATGGTTAGAGATTCGCCAAAAGCAGATTATTCGCGAACCATTATAATCTTATTAAACTATGAAGTTGTTGCAAGCATTTTATAGAATTTATGTAGCTCAACTAACCTAAAAATATATTGGATTCCTGAACATGTTATTGTTGTAATCTATGGGAAAATCCATTCACATTTAACATATTGTTTATTCATCAGCAATATTCGTATTTAACATTGCAATTTAAAAAAAAGAAATATATGATATCATACTTACAAAATGCTGATAGTCCCGCAGGAAAGTGTGAATCACTTGGAAAGCCAAACGGAATACTCGATGTTGTAAAACTATTTTTATTGTGAAGTTCATGTTGTGGATATGAATCGTAAATTGGGCAACTATTTGATATTCTGAAAAAGGTAAAGTTAAATTGAATGTTCAGAAATTTATACGAAAATGTATAGTTTTATTAACCTAATTCTGCTTTATCAATTGTGATATATTATGCAACGAAATTTTCCTGAATATTTTGTTGTTTGACCCGATCAAAAAAAAGGAAAAACTGGGCACGTTATTCGAGAAAATACTCTGCAGATTTATAGGGGGCCAAGCAATCCATAAGCCTTCCATAGTAGTTAGCCTTTTAGATTATTGTACTTTGCATAGATAAAGGAAAATTAATATTTAGAATAGGAGCAAATTTTAAAATAGGAAAAAAAGGAAAATTTAAGGTTCCCCAAGCTCCTTAGTTTCTTTCAACTTCCGAACCTAAAAAATGAGCAGAGCTCAATCTCAAAACATAATTAATCATCAGACGTCTCCTTCTTTTTGAGAAGGCAATGACGGAGATAATGCTCCTTCGATAGTTCCTTCGAATATGAGTTAATCCGGAAGCTTTTGATACACATATTTGACATTGTATATCAAAATATGACGCTATATTTAAAAATATACACTTTTCCGATCCACTAGCGGATCCAGAGATTTGGAAATAAGGGTCTTACATCTTTTCGTCCATTAATTTTATTAAAATGTATTAAATATTCTTTGGAAAAGGAAAAAAATGGTCAAATCACTACCAATAACCAGATCGATTTTGGTAGGAGAGAAGCATTGTAGATCAGCCAGCTTTAACTTTGAAAACTCCTTTCACTCACGATTTTTTGCCTTAAACGCGGGCCAGAAGTGGGTTAATTGTGGGAGGATTACTGCGTGAGCTGTTGCCGGTTAGTGCGGAAAAGCTACAGACAATTGGCGCCTTGGAAGTCAACTTCCAGATACCAAGTTCGTGTTATTCGTGCCATACTGATTGAAAGATTGATCCAAAATTGAACGAACGGAATATGGCTTCGTGAAAATTGTCACGGGGACTATATGATAATTTTCAAATATTAAGGCTATGAATTAATCTTCTGAATAAAAAAATAATTTTTAATCAAAGATAAATTTTTTGTATGGTTTTTCGTTTATTCGTCATATATATGCTTTTTTAGTTTTGGGTATTCTGAATAATAGCGGGTAGTTCACGCTTGCGTTTTTCAATCAGGTCCCACTATTTACTTCTAATAATAAAACAAATTCACCCAATATTTATAGATTAACCACAAACCTTTCATCATTAACTGATATATCCGGAGATGAAATGCTACCGCTATCACTTTGATATGTTGTATCACATGGCGTTATAGATGTTGTAGTCTGCTCACTAATACCAGCGGATGGTACCGATTGTTTTTCCAATAATCTATCACTAATATTATTTTGTGTATTCGATGTTGTTACATTTACATTGTGCTCACCGTAAAGACGTTCAAAAAATTGACGCGGCGATGAAGGACGATTTTGTGTTCTTTTACCGACGGCGGTTATGCTTTGCATATCGGTATTATTATTATTACTATTATTGTTATGTTGTTGTTGATTTAATGGAATCATTATATAAACAATACGTCCGTTTAATTGCAATTATAATCAATGAATGAATTGTCAAAAAATCATTAATCCACTAACGAGTAAAAAAATATTATGGAAACACTGTTATTTCCGATATAGCACACGCAACGCAACTGTTACTCCTTCCGTAATCTAAAATACTAAAATACCAAACACTAAATTATCGTTTCGTACTCCATACGTAAGATATCATAAAGATATTCTTCCTATCTGCATTCTCGCACTTGTGTGCATATCCTTCAGCTCAAAAACACACGAAAGTGGTCAGTGTCATCAGTAATGTGAGTGAGAGTGTAAGTTACACCCACACACACATGCTACTTCATACTCAGTATTATTTTTGTCCATCATAATCGAGAGTTTCTTGTTGAGAAAAAAAAAATGTTTCAAATTACTCGCCACATAAAATTAAAATTATCCGCAATGAAAAAAATTTGCCTTCACGAATATCCTCTACACCTGTTTGCCCACTTGATTTTCGTAAATGCTTTCACATAGATTTTACTTTGTGATACTTAGTTAAATATTTTGTAAGAATGTGATTGGTTGAAGCATATTTTTTTCAGGATATTTCAACCCTAATTACTTTGAGGCATACAGCGAGAGAAATGTTTAATAGAATTTGTGAACTTATAGTAATTACTTGAAATTCTAAAAGTTTTCCTTCATAATTCACGTGAGAGGGAAATTAGAAGATCAAAAATTGAAACTACTAAATTTTACACACGAATGGATTTTTTTTCCAGCATCAAAAGTCGCCTGTAAAAGGGTTTTAGATTAACTAATAAACGGGATAATATTAATTTAAAATTCTCTGCATACGTATTTCTCTAACTATATTTATGTAGATCAATTTTTTTCCGATTAGAATTTGCTGCAGTTATACTGCGTGAATCGCCTCAAAGAGTTTCAGCGGTCTAGACTTTGGAATTTTACAATATATTTTCTTAAAGTGTATCCAAGTTGTGCAAGATTATACAATAACAAGGTGATTATGTTTGGATAATAATATGTGATTTTTTAATTGGTTATCTACAAATATTTTTTATTTTTTACATGACTGTAGCACTGTAGTAGGATACATTTTTTTAGGGGTAGAATGTAATGTACAAAGGAAGAATGCTGTAATTTGGCTCCGCCTTTTGTAAAAGGATATTTTTATGTATAGCATTGCTAGAGGTAAAATTTAATTAATAGTATATGTACAGGGTGACAATTGTAAAGTGACGCAAGTTTAATACTCTGCAGCAAGCTTTGCCATTTACCGTTACTTTAATTTAAAAAACAAATTCATTCATCATTGGCTTTGCTTTTAATTTAATTTGAATTTTTGTTATTACATTTTGAAATTTCCATAAAAATGGACAAGGAAAATATTCGTCGTGAAATTATGAAATTTCATTTGGCAAATTATAGTAGCCGTCAAATTGCAAAGGCTTTAAATTTGTCAAGTCGTACGGTAGACCGAGCTATTATTCGATATAATACTAGGGGTTTTGGAGATAGAGACCGGGGAAAATTTTCAACAGTTGCCACTACTGGTTTAACAGAAAAAATTCGTAAACGAATCAAGCGAAATCCAAGGCGCTCAATGAGAAAAATCGCTAAGGAAGTGGGAGTAAACCGTGAAACTGCGAATCATTGCAAAATCAAAGGTTAATCTTAAGCCGTACAAGCTCAAGATCTGACACAAAAAAAGAAAGATTTGCGACTGCAAAGATGCAAGGCGTTGCTACGCTCCTCCGTGTTAAAAAATGTTGAAAATATCTTGTTTACAGATGAAAAAATTTTCACGGTTGAACAACATTTCAATGCGCAAAATGACCGAATGTGGCTAACATCATCATCGCAACAAAATAGGACTGTTGGCCGAGTTCAAAAGCCAGCTTCCGTTATGGTATGGGCTGGAGTTTCCGCTAATGCCAGAACCCCTCTAATATTCGTTGAAGAGGATGTTAAAAATGACCAGGTTGTTTATCGGAGCATTTTAAATGAACATGTTCTTCCCTGGGCCCAAGATACATTTGGAAATGAAAACTGGACTTTCCAGCAAGATTCTGCACCTTCCCACATGGCAAAATTAACGCAAACATGGATAAAAGACAATTTTTCTGGATTCATAACATCTCAAGAATGGCCACCATACTCCCCAGACTTGAATCCAATGGACTACTCTATTTGGAGTATTTTAGAGAGTAAGGCTTGTGCATCTCAACACCACAGTCTGGAGTCGCTGACAAATTCATTAGAGAAAGCCTGGACTGAAATTGATCAGGAAGTCCTGCGGCGAACAGTCCTATGATTTCCGGATCGATTGAAGGCATGTGTGCAGGCTAAAGGAGGTTATATTGAATGAGGTGGGGTTCAAATGAATGCTTATATATTCAGCAATGTTAACACTTAATTGTACTTAATGGAAGTACGTCCTTTTGAAAATAACTGCTGAAATGTGTGCGTCACTTTACGATTGTCACCCTTTATAGTATATGAGAATTTGTTATATGTATTAGTTGTCAATGTAGCATCAAATAAAAGAGGAAACGTATTCGACCTTTATGTATAAAAGGATACAAGTGCGAAATAAGAAGCTAATTTTTGTTTAACCACCAATTATTTAAATAAAAGTTTTGGTAAAACTTATTTATTTAATGTAATAAAAGTGCATTTAGTTTACAATCATCTTTTAATGTTGTAATTGTACTTTTACTGCATTTTCAAAAGCAATGCGATTTGTTTTTGTAGGCTTTTTTACAGCCGAATCTAAACAAGAGCGTAATGCTTCGAACACAATGAATGCGACAGTAACATTGCGACAACTATCAACATTTAGATCGCATGTATTATTACTGGCTGTTCACACGGGCGCAAGTATGAACGTCTGTATGAAAGAGAGAGGTAGAAAAAATAGGTAGTAAGAAAGATACAGAAACTCAACTGTCTTTTACTAACTACCTAGTTTTTCTACCTCTCTCTTTCAGACAGTCGTTCATGTTTGCGCTCGTGTAAACAGCTACTTATGAAGACAAACACATTTCAGCAATGCAACACATCGATAATTGCCGCAGACATTGACTACAACCTATTTCTATTTTTAACCTGCTATAGAATCAAATGCAAACAATTTAATAACCGTGAAAATAATTCCGGTTTGTTTGTTTCTATTATATTCGATTGTAAGTAATAAAAATAACTTAATTTATGAAAAGTTTTAAAAAAATTACTGTTAATTTTTATAAAGCGGAAAAATGTATAACTAGCTCGATTCCCGTCTTCGTCTGGTGGTTAATTCTCATAATCTTCTTATATCCACTCTTAATATGAAGTGTGTGAAAATTATAAGAAAGTGTACAAGTACACATCTTGGTTTTTAATAGCAAAACCCCCGTGGTGATAAAAAATTGCCACACCGCCGTTCGGATTCGGCGTTAAACTGTAGGCCCAGCTATGTGGTATCACAATGGGCAGTTCCGGCCTAACTGTGTGTTTCGACAGCCACTCTAACCTAACCTAACCGGAAAAATGGATATGCATGAAAAATTAATTGAAGAAGCGAGCTCTGTCATTTCCGTCTTCATTGTGTACAGATCGCAGTCGACATGACAACATTTGCTGTAAACGCCATCTTGTCGTCATGTTGCAGCTGCATTTCCTGTGTGCGGAGCATAATGCGTAAGCGCAAAAATGCACAGCGTAATTCTGCGCAATACCCAATTGAAACAGGACTCAGCGATCTATCGGTTTCAAGTAGACAAACAGGTTTAAATTGTCAGTTGTCTGACGCAGCATATGGTGGGATTAAAACATTCGCAAATACACAGAAACTGGAACCTCAGTATAATCTGCCCAATTAAGCAAGTCAATGTTTGTAGAAAAAATTATAGGGGGGTCTGAATATTATCCCATCATGAAAGAATTAAAAAAAAATGAATTTATTTTTTGTTTATCAAAATAATGTAAAATAAAATGAATTGTTTAATTTTATATGCTATACAATAAAGGGTTAAATATTTTGTTGCAACGGATTCGCGAAATCGGAATTTTAAAAGTACTATAAATCAATAAATATTAAAGGAAAAATTTCAAAGAATTTGTTGTAAAGCCTTAAAACAGCACCATTAGCATATCCTTCGGTTCCAGAACAATATCTTCGTTTTGTGAAATGAATTCATAGCTCAATTAATTGAGGCTTTAAATTTTCATTTCAATAAGACATTTCCGTTTTGCGACGTCAATTATTCACAGATTCAATATCCGTTCAAATAAAAAAAAAAAACATTCCCGGTTGCAGAAACTTTTTTCGAAGCCATTTCTTCTGAAAGAAAACATAAGTGTCACCCTGTTCATCTTACATACGTTTCATGGTTGCATTATCAAAGTACTTCTTTTCTTATTGGGAAGAATTTCTTGAGAAAATATACAAATGACGGTTTTTCTTATTGGAAAAGTTTTTTCAAGCTTCAAAGTCAAATTGGGAAACAATGCCAGAAGCAATATATGTATTTATTTTAATAAATGATAAAAGATACAAATATAAAATGTATTAGTACGCAAACTACGCAAAATAAAACCCAAATCAATTGCTCTGCTGCCGTGAACGAAGTGCTACCACCTTTATTTTCCAACATAGTATTGTAGTATAGTAGTATGCATATTGGAATATGAAAATTAAAAGCGATTATTTACTCATTTAATTTCCTTTATTCTTATGAAAATATGTAGCAGCAGTTAGCTTATGTTATTTAGAGAATATTTTGGTCCATTAAACTTTTCCATTTTTAGTTTCTTGATAATTAAATTTATGCCAGAACAACCTTCCAATTCACAGGTAATAATTATGGTGGAGTGGCAGCACTTGGCACAACCGCTGATAATGTTCCATTGAATTTTTCAAAAATTACACTCAGTTGCAGAACGATTTGTCAACGTGATGGTGGTGAAGTGTTGTATATTTATCGGTGATACACGAGGCGCCGAGCACCTGACTTGTTTTGATCAATAGTTTGTCATTACAATTGGAAAGAAAAAAATAAATAAATTTATTTGCAAATTTAAAAAAAAAAGTGTAAAATTAAGTGCAATTTAAAAAAATAGTAAAAACTTTCATTGGAAAAATGTCAAATTGTCGAGAAAAACTACGCACACGATTTCAAATAAATGATTACGTTTCATCGCGAAGAGAAGGTAACGAAAAAAATGTAGAAAAAGACAAAGCCGAGACGACAACAGTAGCAGCGGCGCCGACGTTAGTGACAGCAGCTGATGAAATAACTGCTGCCGGCGGCATTGAGGACGCCAACGATTTTAGGTGAGCAAGAATACAAACAAAAATAAAAACAACACATTCATTTGTAACGACAAAAACAAAGTTGCAATCGATTTCGGTTTTGTCGCCGACAGCGAAGTAGTATAAGAAAATAGCAACAAAAAAGAAAGCAAATTAAGAATGAATGCAAAAAAAAAAAATAAAAAATTGTTTGAAAGAGAAGAAGAGAACTTCGAAGTTAACAAACATAAGTACATATCGCACATGCACATATGTTGTTTTTAACCGGCGTGTGCGGGGTTTTCTGTGTCAAGGGTATGGGTAGTAGGGGTGGTGATCGGGTGGTAAGGTCGAACGCAAACTTTTTCGATTTCTTTTCTTTCTTGTTTTTTTTTTTTCTCGATTTGGTTGTTGTTGCATTCGCTCTTGCTAAATGAAGATATGCCGATAAAGAAGAGCGTTGAAAATTAGAAACCGGAATTCGAATAAAGTATTTTATTCACTTAATTATGAAGTCCAATAAATTCGTATTACATGAAGTTAAATTGTTGACATTGTGAAGAATGGAAGCACATTATTTCATGGCGTGTACAATCAAGCGTCACGCGTGAAAGCCAACAAAATAAATGCAAAAGAAAAAGTTAATTAAGTAAAACTAATAGTAAATTGGGCATTTCCACAGAATTGTGGCAAGAGACGAGAATATTTTTCCATTTTTTTTATTGGTGTGAAGTTATTGCTAAAATATGTCACCATCTTAAAAAAATGTGGAATTAATCCAATTGTTATCAATAAAATGGTTGACGTTGATTGAAATTACTGTATAGGTACGCAAGAACAAAAAAAAAAACGACTTGCTTTAAAATTACGACAGTTTTTTGTTTTGTACAAAAAAAGCAACCTAGCACTTTCTGACAATTTCATCGTAAGTTATTGAAAGTTATCCAAATTAGTTGAAAGCTAGTATTCTGTTTCTAAAACAAGTTTATTAATCGAAAGAAATTAGTTTGACTCTTTTTCAAATGTAACAAGATAACTTTCGTTTTAGCCAAATAATGCAAACCAAGGTTATATTAAATTTTTAGACAATTTAAGTTTCATTAGTGATACCACTCCCAGGAGCTGAAAAGATGATGAAAAGAAGAGAAAAGTTGAAAAAAGAAGGCAAGCATGACATGTATAACCGAAATCAAAAATAAGCATGTCAAAAGAGCAGGGCTAAAAAGAAAGTTTTTATTGAACAGCTCCCTAATCCTAAAAAGCAAGTATAGTGCACCTTTAAAAAACTAAAGGTAAAAAGCGTGTTTCAAATTTAAACTAAAAAAAAAAAAAATCAGTGATAATTTAGTTGCTGTAGCTTTTGCAAATGTTCTCTCAATGGAAAAGGCAGCTACGTGCACTCGCAGAATTCTACCCAATTGTGTTATTAAGAAAAAGTAAGTTCTTGACAAACTTCTTTCGGAATGCAATAAACTTGACCAGTTACCTTGCTCGCAGCTTCCAATGAAACATGTATTGGCTTTGAGTGAAGACATCGAACAAAATATACAAAATCAGTACCATTAGCAGAGCTGGAGCTTGTCCAAATTTTAAAGACCTTGTTATTATTCGGAGCAAAGAAAGTGGTAAGCAAATATGCTATTCTTTCCGAAGCACATGCTATGCTTGTGGATAAATCTGGTGATGTTGAGGGAAAAACCAAGTTTGCCTATCTGCGACCAAAACATCTACCAAGTTACCTACCTCATAATGTATGCCTTTGCAAATACCACTAGAACTATGTATATGTTATCGTTAAGCTTATTGCTCAAAGTTATAAATAGTCCATTATATATTTAGTCACGAATTCATCGGGTCTGTACTATGTGAAAATCCAAAAAAAAGAGTTGCAAAGACTGCAAAAATATATTGCAAGACAATCTGTATCAGTATGCACAAGCGTCTGATTCCACTTCGGCTGATGCCACTTGGTACGAGTGGAATGTATCCGATGGCAAAATTAGCAAGATATCGAAAACTATGGAATTAATTACATATATTCTTGATATGACGCCGAGTGTTTTTTTCAGCACTCATATATAAAAAGGTGTCAAGCCGTTACTTATCAGAAAGATAAGCTTGCTGTATCGTCATTAACTTGTGTACAACGACAAATAACTTTTTTTAGTGCATCTTTGTGGCACATTAGAGTACAGCATCCGGTTATTTTAATTTTCGATAATCGCCACCACGACAAAACAATTGCCCAAGTTCATATAAATAAGATCTTAAAAAACCTGCCAGCAAGTGTGAATCTAGTTTGGTTTTGGTCTAACGGGCTGATATCACAATTCAAGAATTGATTATTATTATATTTAGGGTTGCGCACCGCTTCCTAAAGAATCGATACATAGCCGAAAGCATAAAGCTGCTAAAGAGGAAAAATGGGAAGCATTTGATATGAAACTATTTCGCGACATCTCACGACGAACATCCTATCGATGGGATGGTGAAATTTTGAAACTGTTTTTAATAACGCCCAGAGATATCCAGAATATCTAAGATGTATATCCGATTGTTCAAACAAAATTTCGAAATATAGTTTTAATTTTTATGAAATTTCTTACATATGATTTAGAAGTAACGTGAGTTACTAATTTAATGAAATTCGAATTACCATATATTATATGAATTATCTTTATTGTTATGCGAAATATTTTTGTAATTTTTTTTCGTTGAATGATACAACGAAAATTAGCTGAAGTGTGTAATATTGCAGAATTTTATAAACAGTACAAGCACTCAAAACCCTTTTTCCGCATAATGTAAAGCAAGATACCAATATATTTAAATTGTTGGTTAAAAAAGTTCTGCATGTACACATCAAATTGGAAGTGCATATATTTAATTAATTATAAAAATTTACTAAATTGAAACCACTTTTGCATTGAATTGGTAATAAATTTTAAGTTTAGGTCTTAAAATATTGTTTCTAATGTAACGTGAGTTATCATGGAATCACCCAATTGATATTTTTTATTTGTTTTTATTAATTTTTTTTTTGTTGATGTTGGTTAAATTCATTTGGGAATTACATTCTTTTGGGGTCGCTTGTGAGGTTGGTGCTTTTTAATGCATAATTAAGAGTACAATTCAAAGAGAATATTATTAGAAAAAACTTGCTCGCTCTCATCAAGATTTCGTTGTATGTTTGGCGAAATTCAAGGCTAAATCTATAGAATATGTTAGCGTAGAGTTAGGGTTGCCAAATCTGAAATTTTCAAATACCGGCTCTCTGAAGAAATTTCTAAAAAAAAGGTGCTGAAGTTCACGAAACTTTATTATCAGTAGTCGGTTTCTTCTCTTATAAGTGTACTAGGTGTATTGAAATTTTACATAAAAAACGTTTGATAAAGTTTAATTTTTTGCTTTAAGTGATAAAAATCACCAAATCAGTGAAAGATCGTCAGTGTACGCTTTCAGAAAAAAATTTAACTTGCACAAAAGTCAGTAGAAACACAAATTTTTCGTTAGAAGAATTTCATAACATGGTCTAAAATTAAATTTTCCTCAAAAATCGATTCCTGGGTCTTCAGTTGATTTACCGACCGGACCGGTATATTTTCCGTCACTTGGGAACCCTAAGTATTTTCATCAAAAATATAGGAAAAGAAGGTAAAAGAAACAAATTTTCCCGTTGATTTCATTCCAGAATATTTAAAATAGGTCTGAATTTAATATTAAATTTAATTTAAGCCGTACATGGAATATCTTAAACAAGACCCTGATCTCAAAATTTATTGAATTAATTTGAGTAATCTCGATTTTCTTTGTGAAATGGTTGCAATAACGGTCAAAAATTATTTGTGCTTTGATTGCTAATTATTCTGCAGTATTTATTTATTGTTTATTGACCCATTCTGACTATTTTACCATGAGTATTTGGTTTCGATTACTACATTTCTGTGATAGTTACTTTGATTTGTCTTCACATACGTGTCAGTTATCACGCCTCCTCCCAACTTAAATGTTATGCATGATTTTTGCTTTCAAAATATTTTAATTTTAAATATTAAGCGATAACTATACAAATAAAAAACGCATTAAATATTTTTTTTTTTGTTTAGAATTTAGTATCAGTGAAATATAAATTACGAACCAGAAATTTGGAAAAATAATTACAAAAAATAAGAAAGATTAAAATTTTGTACACAAATTTTCGGAATTTATTTATGCTTTTTCAGCTAAAAACTGCAGAAATATAAATATAGCGAGTAATATAATGAAATTATGCGAAGGAAGTGAAAATATTTTACTAAATTTTGTCTGTTAAATATTTACTAGGTAGTTATTGAGTAGGAAGATATTGATAGATTATTTTGTTTTCTTTGATATTACTTTAAATATATAATTAATTAATACCGAATAAAATCGTTTGCATTTGCCAATATAAGGATGATATACGAATGACTCTAAATGTGAATGACTAATAAAGTAAAGCTGCACTTTGTCAGTATCATAACACTGTGCCACAAAATCGAGTTTTTTCCATCGGACTGGCGATTTGGCATATAGTCTTGAGTAGTAATTTGTGGTCGCTGAGTCGTCGAATCTGAAGACCATTTTGCTCCATCACGTCAGGTTTTCGAGATAATGGTGCATGAAATCATGAAAATGGCTTTATTAAGACTGTAGCAGGGCATTCCTTATTTATTTCTTATAGTTGTTTAGCAGAAAAAAAAGCAAATTTTTTTTTGAACACAAGAATCCTCCATTTAAGCTCCATATCCAAAATTTTGGTAGTTTTTTAAATATAGCTTAGAACAATATTGCTTACAGGCTAAAGGAATGATAAAAGTATTATAGTGTCTTTGGAAAAAAGTTGCTTATCGAAAAGCTATTGAAGCAATCGGTCTTGAAAATCGTGAATCAATCATATTTTGATTAGAAATTGAATATAGCTAATATGGGTGCTTGGTGACGCAAAAATCCTAGGTAATTAGATGACGGTTTATTAGTCGGTATCGCCCTTATGTGATGTATGTCTAAAAGAAGATGACGCTGCAGGGTGTGACATTTTATCAGCGATTTTCAGGAAACCAAATATTCCTCTAATTAGGAGTGAGATCGAAAAAATCTTAACAAATATAAAATTCAATAATTTTTAAACGTTTGATCTTAGAGTTTTGATTTTTTTTATTTAATTGATTATATTTTACAAATTACAGAAAAATATAACTTTTATAGTTCTAAGCACTATTTATGAACTCGTGGACCTTTTTTGGCAAGCCTCCCATTAGAGATTTGATAGTTGTTTCAGGCTCCTTTTTGGAACAGTTTGCCCATCTCCTTTTAAAATCTTCGATATTTTGGGACATCTTTTTTGTGCTCTTTAAGTTTCTTTTAACAAGAGCCCAATGTCTCTTTACTGGTCTTAGCTCCGAACAATTTGGAGGATTGGCCTCTCTTGGTACAAAAACTATGTTATTACTTTGGTACCACTCCAGAGCTTTCTTGCCGTAGTGACATGATGCCAAATTGGGCCAAAAATATGTGGACACATTGTGCTCTCTTATGAAAGGAAGAAGTCTGGTTTTCAAACATTCTTTGATGTATATTTCGGTATTTATAGAGCCTTGCCGCAACTGCGTATAGCTTGCCATATCAGGAATTTTTTAAGAAATTTTGTCTGCTTTTGGATTCTAAATTGTTCTTCGACATTTCCACGAGCATCTGCCAGTACATACGTTTTCATACGTTTCGTCGTCCATTATACAACATGAATATTTTTGTATGAAATTCGATTTTAATTTCCGAGCTCTACTTTTGGCGTCTAAATTTTTTGCAGCATTCCTGTCTAGAACTTTTTGGACTTTGTATGTTTTCAAACCTGCATTGGCTTTAATTTTTCGCACCAAATAGTCAGAGCACTTGGCTAACCTTTTCAATATGCTTTCTACTTTCTTGGCTTTCCCAATATCATGTGGTCCTTGTTTTCTTCCCAAACCAGGTTTCGTATCGATGGTCAAATTCTCCCGAAACTGTTTAATAACATTGGAAACAGTTTGACGGCATACCTTTAATTCTTTGGCCAATTTTTTGTAGGACCAATTTGGGTTTTTTTTTTGAAAATTTTTAATAATTTTAAGACGTACTTCTTTTTCTTCACTCATTTTGATCAAACTCATAATAAATCAACATGTTTGTCATTAAAAATAACAACTGACATATTTTTCAAAGTTAACTAGATCAAAGAAATTTTTAAATTTACACCCAAAAAAAAAAAATTATTAGGTAAAACGTGTGTTAAGATTTTTTTCAATCTCACTCCTTATTTAAGAAAAATTTTAATTTTAAAACATTCGACTAACCACTTCCAAAATACATTTTTATTTAAATCTTTTCTCGTCGTAGAAACTAAAATCTTTTATCCTTCGAATGAGACCGAAATAATTTAAATCGGATAACAGTGAGCTGGTTTAATCTCCTGAACAAAAAAGGAAACTAACATTGTCACAGTCCCCAGCCGCAATAAACGGGTTGCTTGACGCGTCACTAGTGAAAGCATAAAAAACTGTGTGAGAGAGACAGGTAGAAAATCAGGTAGTAAAATAGATATAGCAAAGTTGAGCCGAAAATTCAGAAATAAACTAAAATTCTGAATGTTCCATGTTCATATTGTTCCAATTTTGGCAATTTCCCTTTTAAATTTTAAGAAGCTGAACAGACAACATGAACAAAAACAAATAATGCGTCTCTACGGCATACACTATCTTCATTTTATCGCTATTTATGTGTTTAACAAACTTATTTATTAAGCCCACGTTTAAAGTATGTAATATTTATATCGTATTTTTTAGGGGAAAAGAACTTGTCTTCGCGAGCATAAGAAAAGTGATTCCACCGTTCCTTTTTGTTATAATAAAAACAAAATCATTCATGGTTGCGCTAGTGTGGAAACGACAGTCGTGCCCATGATGTTCATGCTTACGCTAGCGTCAATGGGGCGAAACTGAGAGAATTTTTTTGAAACAGCTGATAATTCTGCCCCAGAGCTTATTATAACAAATTATGGGATCCCCCTAGCGTGTTATGTAATATGTGAACGCTCCCTTATAATATATACATAGATGTATCGATATATGTATATAAAACTTAATTAACTTGAAATAAGCGTAAGAATTTATATAATGTGGAATGGTATCTCCATGGCAGAAATACAACTACAAGCACAGCATTATAAAAACACTCTGCTTTGTTTGTGTAAAAAATGTTAAATGTCAAAATCAGCTGATGTAAACCCAAGCGTTTGGCAACTAACATTCTTTGAAAAGAATAGAAGATGAAGAGAGTTTTGTTGCCAACGCCACCTGTTATAATTTTGTCATAGGTATATCATACTCGATATCTAAGCTGATATTAGTCATTAGTCTTAGTGTAAATTTACTTTAAAGATTAAGGAATAGTTAACAGCTTTATTTTCTAGGGATTAAAGTATAAATAAGTAAAATTACAGTTAGTAAATGTTGCTAATGCTGTCAACGAGGCAGCAATCAACACTGTCTGTTGACTCTTAATCAGACCTCAACTTGATTTGGCATATGCAAATTTAAATAAACTTGTTTTGGGTTAGAGCAATAATGCAACTTTTAAACGACGGTGACAGGTTCGTTACTTTTTAATAAAATTTGTTAAAAATAAATTAAAATTATTTAATTTTTTTTTTACTTGCTTCATAATGAAAGACACTCAAAGATATTATCTTGGAGTACATATGTATAATACTTATCTTCCAGGAATCGAAAGGTTATATATAACCAAATATGTATTTCAAGTAGAATTCTAAATTTCTTAAAGCTATTTGTGTCATAAAATGCAAACATGAAAAGTTCTTCACACTAAAATGAAAATTTGAGGCTATTTTTATATATAATCCTTAGAAGAAGTGGAGCGTCATGATTACTTAATGAGTAACGAATGTGAAGAACATATTTACACATCAAAAATAAAAAGACAGAAGACTCGCTCGTTTATTGAAATTCAATTAAATTTTCTTTTGTTGTCTCTTTTTTTCATGTGCTTATCAGTTTTTTTCTTATAAGTACGACAACGACGACTTGACTTGATAACGAGATATTCTGATAAGAAGCCAGAAATGCTAAAAGCAAAAATAAAAATAATTAATAAGACATGCGAAAAATTTATGCGTTTCTTTTGCGCGTTGGCGTTTACTTTTCAGTTCGTTCATTTCAAATTATTTATTACTTATTTTTGAAATTTTTTTTAATAATATAAGTATTTATAATATTTTCTTATTGTCTGCTAACAATTTTCATTTGAAATTTCATTTGCTCTATTTGAATATGTCCCTGTATGTGTTTTTTCTTAGAAAAAAAAAAATTAAATGGAAATCATATTAAATACACCCCGCACTACAACCTGCCCATATATTTTATAACCAATTAATCGCGCCGCAGCGACAACTTTCCACAGTGACAACACAACATACAAACATCAAGTCAGTCAGCAAAGTATAGTCACCTTATACATACAAATCACTAGCGTATCCAAGGCGAGGGGACTTTGGGGTAAACCCCTTTCCCTTCTGTACATTGTATGTTCTCCCCTTAGTTTTTTTTTGTAGTTTGTTTTTAGTTGATAAAAAAGTAATTTAAAATTTATGCGTGCATAAAATTTCGTTGTGATTTTTCATTTCAAAAGAAATTACTTATCTATCTTTTCTGGTGTGATGATGGAGGCCTCATAAAACGCTTTAAGGTGAAAATATAAGAAGAAATTTCTGCAAAAATTTACTTTGGTTGCCTTTTAAAAATGTGAGTGTATTTCTTTTGAATGCTTCATTTCTTCGTTCAATGTGTATTTGATGATTCTTTTGTCATTTTCATTATGATTTTTTTTTTTGGTGAAATCTATGATGAAAAGTGTTTAGTAATTAACATTCGATGTTAGTCTCTTTATTAGTTGCCGTATTCGAATTGGTTTTAACCGGTTGTTGTTGTTGTTGTAGTGGTTGTTTCTAGTGTTATTCACTATGCGTTTTATAACCTTATTCGTTACGTTATTTTTTGCTTTTCTTTTAGTTTGTTTTCTTTTTCTTTTATTTTATTTCCAATTTTTGAATTTTTTTCTTTCTTATATTTTAAAATTTTGATACCCTACATACAGAAAGGCTTTGTTTCGGCTAAGACTTAAAGTTTTAAGCAACCGAAAGTAACCCACAATTGCTAGGGCGGCTAATAAAGGGGTTTTCATTAAGCGTGTCTGAACTTTAAAATTCAATAAAAAGAGTTATTTTGGAGATATGACGTAACCTTTATTGCGTCTGCGGCTTCGTTTACAGGATACTATCTGAGAGGTCCAATTTTGTGTGATTCTGTTGCATAAGTTGGGCTGGATCTTACTAATGGTTTGAATAATGTTGTTCTTCAATTGATCAATTGTTGTTGTTTTGATGGCATAACCCGGCGACTTAACGTAGCTCAAGAGAAAAAAGCCTACGGGCGTTAAATAACGCATTCTGGGCTGAAGAAAAAATTAAAATGGAGTGAATTGATAGAAATTACAATCAAAAGTCACGTCGGTGTCGTGTGGGGTTTTATACTATGTGGGAGTTTAATTATATATTTTACTTTAAGCCCAAAAGTATGCAACACATAATTTCTATATTAAAAACGATTGTGGAATATACTTACATATCAATGGTGTAATATATCAAAAATTGTTTTATTGCATAGTTTATTTTAGTTTATTCTTTCCGAATTGAAATTGTAAAATAATAACAACATTAGGCGATGTAAATGTGCAAAAAGTGAAGAAAAAAAATTAAAAAAAAACCCATGGTTGCACGTTTTGGAACATAAAAACGAAAAATTTTATAATGAATTAAACAACAATGCGTAACAAATGCTATCACTTCATGTTACGAGTGCAGAAGGGACGTCTTGTTAGAACCACATGTCCAGGCCCATGCCATCCAATCGAGGCCACAAAAATTCACAGAAAGGCAAACTCCTTGCGCACGACGAGGAATCGAGAGGCTTGGGTTATTTCAGAACAAAGTTGGTTTGATGTTTAAGTTGAATAGATTGATGCGCTACTAACGTGAGTTACTAATATGCAGACCCTTAACCGCAAAATTAACGCCATTTTTTCAATAAACGTTTTTGTTATGAAAAATTGGACTTTAGCATCAGAACTTTTAGACGATTCTTGAGAAAACCAGTTGGAAACTTTCAATTTACCATATAACTTCCTACCAACGGAAATGCATAAAACCTTCTTATGCTAATCTTACTTCTGGGCTTCGTGCTAATCGTAATTTGGCGGTTGTGTGTCGATGTATTAGCTGGTTAAGCCACAGCAAAAGTTTATCTGGTTATATGACTTGATAAAGGTATTATAAAGCTTTTGCAAAAGCTACCAATATCGCCACAATCAGTAGGTAGCCCGTGTTTTTGGAAAGAATGGGTTTCATATTGGGCCTTACAGAAATTAGTTATCATTCCAATGTATTGGATTTACCATATATTAGGATCAGATACCTAGAAAATTTTAAAATTTATATACAAAATTACATCTATCAATAGGAAATATATCCTCCAATCTCCTCTCTCGTCCTGGTGACACCACTGGATGTTGTTTGAATAACTATTTTATTGATTTGTAGACATCATAGCTTATTCTACATTTGAGAACAGTTGAAATGTCCCCTGCCTTGCAAATAAGCCGGGGTTTTCTTTTTTTTTATTGTATCTGTGACCTGGAACCCAAAAAAAAGGCTATACGTAACCATCGTACCTGCTTCTTGACATGCTTTTCAATCAAAGCGTATGGGACGGCGTAATCATCGGTCCGTATTTCTTTAAGGATGACAATAGCCACAACGTTATTGTCAATGGCGTCCGCTATCGTTCGATGAATTCGAGCTTTTTTTTTATATCGTTATGCACTTCGGTGTAGACCGATTGTACGCTTCATTTCATGCTTGTTTATTGGTTTGATTTTGGTGTCTTTGTTCAATTGATGGAATTCTGGTATTTGCATAAGTAATCTGAATGAATTCCATTGATTTTTACATTTTCCTTATTCTCGCTTTCTTTATTCTTTCATGCGATGTGTTTTTTTTTTTTTTTTTTGGTTTTTGCTGGGAGCGCTTATTTAAATACACTTGGGTATGCCCTTTGCTTTTGAACTTTTTTCTCTTCTGTGTATTTGGTAAATTAAATTAATTTTTATAAAATATGTGTTCTCACGTATTTACTTACGCATTATTTATAATTTACATATATATTTTATATATTTAAATTCCGTGTAGGTACGTAACAATGCATATAGACCATTTTTGTTTTTTTTAGTTTTATCATCACTCATCCGTTTTAATCAATATCTAATGTAATCAGTCGTTGCTATTTTCTGTGAACACACCTTCTCGATTTAACTGATTTGTCTTGGTTTGTTTTTACTATAAATTTTATCATTGATATTAAATAATATTTCCGGCAATAGAAAATACTTTTCTTCCACAATACTTTTCTAACTGTTTTGCATAATTCATTATTTGTGTTAATTTATTCATAGCTCAAAAAAAAAATTATGAATGTATGAAATCAATTATATTTTATTTACGCTTCAATGCTTTTAACACGTGATTGTGCGAGTGTTCGTAAAAAGCAGATGCTTTTCGCTGTTTCTATACTCAACATCATCAATTTAAATGTAATTTAATAAATATTTCTAAATATATAGTAGGTACAAAAGATGTTTTATGAAAAAAATAGATAAATTCCGAGTGGAAAGCAAAATTATCGTTCGTTCAAAATTAAGGAAATAAAAGATTTGCTATGGTACTTAGTGTTTTATTTTATGTATTGAATAGAAAACGTAATCGTAAAAATTTAATAACTTTTGTAGGAATCGAAAATCAAAGAAACTTTAACAATTTTATATTTTGCTAACTTGTGAATACCCTTATTATTGTAAAAACTTGGATCGGCAGTTCATTAGTTATGGAGATTTTAGTATTTCGTTTGCGTGTAAGTTGCCACGGTGTCAAGAATTATTTTCAGTAATGAAACATTTCAAATAAAATATGAAATAAGTTAAACGTTTGCTGACAAAAAAGGCTGCAAAGAATGATGGAGACATTAGAGCCTATAGGACCAATCTTTGTTTAAAAAAAGCTGGAATATCTTTTCATGGAGCCGGAGTATTTGGTTCAAACACCCTTGTTCCAATTTCATGCTCAGTTCTAGACCCATCTTGATCTTTGAATGTGGGGTCATATTCAAGGAGTCTTCTCATTTATTCTTACTATTCATTCTTCCATCAAAGCTATAATTGCCTTTTGCCGGGTTATCTTGGTTTTCAAGACCAAGATATTCTTGTCTCCCTCTTATCTCGTGTTAGTTTTACGCCTTTATGATATGTGCCAATGGACTAAGCTCCAATAGTATTTTTGCAGTCGAACATGTTTTTCTACAGGAATTTTGTTGGCCAATGATGCTCATGAAAATTAACCCTGTAGGTGTCAAATTTCTTATGTTCTTTTGTAGGCGTGCTATAACATGGTCTCGGGAATTTTTAACAGCCTCATGTGAGGTGCTTTTTCTATTTTAGCAACAACAACACATTCGGCTGTTTAACATCTTGTATTCTTGATTATCGTTATTTAGATTTATATTTGTTCCTCTCTGGAACCTTAGGAAACATATTCTTGATTATTCAAAATTTTCAACTAAATTTTAATAAATTTATAATTTTTCATTGCATAACTTTTAACATCATAAAACACGACAACAAAAGTTAAAATGCAAATTATATTTTCTCAAGTTTAATTTTTAAACTGAACAGTAATTTCCATTGTAGTAGTATTCGAATAAAAATTCTATGAATTTGATTATTCTAATTTCTTTTTATTAATAATTATGAAAACTGATTAATCAAATAAGGTTGATTATTCGATTAATCTATTAACTGATTAATCAAAAAGCGCTATTATTCAAACAACCACACAATCCCCAGATAAAACATAATAATGATCTATCTATCTATCAAAGATAACTACGACTAAGTTACGCATAACTAAACAAATACACTCTTCTCTTTACTCACTAACTGGCTCGCTCACACTTTTCTCTTTAATTTTTATGCATTATACAATCACCAATCATAAATTTACAATTATAAACAGAAAGTAAAAATATCGACTGATTGAGTGTCTGCCATAAAAATAAATATTAAAAAAAAGAAAACTAAGTAGTTGGTATGAGTATATTAAACAAAGCATAAATAATTTGCTAATACATTTTGACTGCAAACTCATGTGTTTCACAATAATAAACGTCACGAGAGAGATAGAGCTAGAATCCGAGAGAGTGAGAGAATAAAGAAAAAGAGCAAAGGCGAGAGGACATGAGAACAGTAGAGAGCAGAGGTAAAAGTTTATTAAAAATCAAATTCGAATTTCGAATATGAATTTTCCTCCAAAAGTTCTTTATATACATTTAGTGCAATTTCTAGTATGATGATTATATTACGAAGAGTCTATAAGAAAAAGCTTCAGTTTGTGTTTATTATTCGGGAAATGTGGTTGACTTTTCGTATACATGTGTGCATTGTGTCGGTATTGGAATAAAAACAATTATAGATAGTTCTTTAGTTACATCTTCACCTCGCCTAACCTCTAGCCGCTAGAGGAGGCATTCAGTGTAATTTTTATTTGACTAACTATCACTGTACACCACAAATAAAATTGCAAGCGGCCGTGTAGTATTGGTGAGGGGGTTTTTAACGCGTTTACATAATTAAGTTTGTTGATTTAATCTCGACGCCAATTTTCATTTTGTGTTCGCAATTTTTATGATATTTTTCTTTTTCACTTGTTCTTCTGTTGTTCCGGTATTTTGAGCACGTTAATGGATAAATATTATTGAAAAAAAAAATTAAATAAATATTTATTATAAATAAATTACATTGTGCTTACTCTCGGCATATACACCGATCGCGACTTTTGCTCAGTAAAGTTTTTGTTGTCACACCATGAAGTGTTTTCTTTTTTTTAATTTCCATTGTTAAATAGGGGGTAAACTCTAAACATTTAAATTCCGGCCGGTCATTCGCTTTCATTTTAAGTTCGAATTTATGCGCTCATGTTTTTATGGTTGTTGTTGATATTCCGAAGCAGTGTTGCCAGATTTTTGCTTTTAGGCGCGCAAGCTTTCAGGCATATCGTATCTATTCTAATAGGTATTGAATTGCAATTCAAGCTCATAGATTTCATATAACATCTAATTGAGATAATATTATTTTTTTCTTTTATTTAATTGGTATAATATTACTTTTTTAAGTATTCTCAAACAAACGATATTTATGATAGTTAAACAATGAGAAATGAGCAATCCATACGTTATTGCACTGCCTTGCACCGTGCCGCTTTTGTTTGCTCACCATTTTATCATTTGATTTGCAATTATAGTTTTGTTGTTAGTTCATTACTGTAAAAATTAGTCAAATTAAAATATACTATATATATAGAATAAAAGTTGGTTCTCTAGAAAATGTAAATTTTTATATAAAAAAAAAAAAAAATATTTTATATTTTGTATGTTCGCCTCGACGTGTTTCGATGTAGTGTAAAAGTGGAAGTAGTTGTTCGATTTTCATCAAATTTTGTACATAAGTTAACTCGAGGCCGCTAAATACGAAAATGAAATCAGTTCTTCAAGTTTTTTTTATTTGGTTGATTAAGTTATTAATGTGCTAAAATTCTGTTTTTTTTTTAAAGAAAACTAGTCTAAAAAAATATAGAAAAGATACGAAATAATGCTGCTGCACACTTGATTATTAAATATAACCAGAGCCAAAATTTATGTACTATGGTGGTTAGTACTATTTACTTCCTTATAATTCCGTGTACAAAACAGCAAAAAGTATTTATATTTCATATATGTGAACAAAACTAGAGCTTAAGAATGTGAAACTTAACAGTTGTTTGCTCGCAACTTACACTAGTCACTGACTTATAGACTTTGAAAAAGCCGAAAAATTTTTTTCTTGTTCCTGATAGTCGAAAGTACATACCTATAAGATATAAATAAACTTGTTTTTTCTGAATTGGTTATTTTTCGGGTTTTTTTCAGACAAATTTTTCATGTTTAAAATCCTCTTAAGAATATAGTTCCTGAAGCTTAGAAACAACTACAAAAATGTTTGTCTTAAAAGTGCTGACGTTTCTTTTGTGTCAGGTTGTTTTATAAAATGCTTTAAGCATGAAAGTTTTCGTGAAATACCTCAACTTTGACAGTCTAAACCGCTCACGAAAATCGTTATTGTTTCTATTTAGTTTGAAGAATTACCTTTGAAATGATATAAAATTTTATGAGTTTGGGTTCAATGAAATTTTGAACTTTTGCGTCTGTTGCACAGTGTTATTAGCTTCAGTGTTTTCTAAATTAATTACTTATATGCTTACCTAAAAATACATTGTGATACATGTTGTCGATACATGTGTACACGTGAATAGCATGAATTGTGTTATGGCCACGGAAAAAGATAAGAGGTGGTTAGTTTTGGAGAGAGTATAGTGGGGCCACACAGTTTTTGTTTTGATGAAGTTAATCAAGTCTCTTTACTCAACTAGTTTATAATAATGAAAGCGGGTCATTTACTTCATTATTGTGCTGTGACCAGGGACTGTTGTCTGCAGGAAAATTGGCAAAGAATGAATAAACAAATAAAGTTATGGATAAAATTTTCAATCCCAACTTCAGTTTTTTCGTTTTGTAGAAATTTCGCACAATTCTTTTCCTTTAATTTTCTTTTTCATTGATTTCGAAGCCAGCTTTTCTGTTTTCTTTTGGGATTGTGACGGAATTTGTTTTTTTGCACTAACCTGATTTTGTGCAACAAAATATTTTTGTTCTATTTACGTTTATTCTGAGTGCTCAGAGCTTAAAAGAAACACGATTCCTTTTTTGACAACTCGTGCTCTGTTCAAAGCTAATAAAGAAAAACGCCTATTGATATATACATTTTTGTTTTTCTGAAACTGGCAACACTGTTTCGAAGTGCGTTTGTTGTAAATTTTTATTCGCTATAGTGGTGAGAATGTGTGTTTGTGTGTATAATAATGATGGGGGGCTGCAAGCAACATGTGATTGTGCAGTGAACAATATTATTTCCGTTTTCTTCGTTGTTGTTGTTGTTATTATTATTGTGATTTTGTTGTTGATTTTGCACACATATTATTTTATTATTTCCATTTGCTCCATTTTGCAAAAACAAAACAAAAAAATGTTTATGAAAATAAATAAATAAAAGAACAAAAGTGCAAAAAAAAAGTAAAAATAAAAAAAAAAAAAAAAAAAAAAAAGAGAGAAATGAAGAATTAATAATATGTGATTCTGTGAGTGCAATTTGTTGTTGCATTTTAGATAAAGATACACTCGCGTTACAAAAACAAATATTGTTTTTAATCATTTTCAATTGTTTTAATTGAATTTACAAATTTAATTGATTTTGTTGGTGAATGATTTTTTGTTTTTTCAACGTTCATCAAATTTGATATACATATTAAAATATGCGACGCAAGAAGTAAGTTGTGCCCACACTCATTTGTATATAATAATAAATAATCGTACTCTTTGTTGTTTTTGTCATTAATATAAATTATTATTATTATTAGTAACTATATGTGTAATAATGAAATTAGTGTATACAACAGCGCTCATAGTTAATTAATCGTAGACACTTAAGCCATTATCTCCTAGGCACTAGATACTTTCATTTGTAGCATACTTCTCGTTTGGTGGGTGGAGATTAAGGTGACCATTTCGTTTTTTTTCCGGTTGTTTTATTTTATTTGAGTTCTTAAACTATGAAATTGTTGTTGCACCGAATATGAGAGAGCTTTTGCTCACTCTCACAATGTACACGATATGATCGGTGGAATGAACACCAAGCACGCCGAGTATTCAGGGTGGCAATCAGACTGGGGGGTAGTTAACTAAATAATCAGTTATATATTTGATATATATTTTCA
Organism: Toxonevra muliebris; assembly: GCA_963691655.1. Taxonomy (NCBI): domain Eukaryota; kingdom Metazoa; phylum Arthropoda; class Insecta; order Diptera; family Pallopteridae; genus Toxonevra; species Toxonevra muliebris. The sequence goes on along the minus strand of OY829327.1, from coordinate 10,909,206 downwards.
ACTACAACTGAAATAGTTGAAATATAGTTGAGATTTTTTCAACTACAACTAAAATAATTAAAATGAGCTATATTATTTTACAAAAAAAAAACATAAAATTTTATATTAAATAGTATAAAAACATCTAAACATTCAAAAGTGGATATTATTTTATTTATGAAAATATTGAAGTAGGTAAGTTTGAACAGCATTTATACATCATATTGTGGCAATAGATTATAAAAAGCATTATAAAAAATAATTTAGTGTTGCCATTTCACACTAAATTGTATTAACCTTTAACTATGGATGTAAATTTTTAACCTTTTAACTTTACTAAAAAATTTTTGTAAAAAAAGGTTTTTTCATAATTATTTGTTCTTTGAAAGCAAGCCAATAACATTTTTAAATTTTTACACTTTTTTTCAGTGTAGACTTGTTCAATTTTTATTACTGTAATTTCAAATAAGTAAATATTTGTGGCATCGCTCATTTTATGATTTTAAATTATAATCAATTTTTTAATGAAGAGCTGTAAAAATTAAAATTGGCTGCAACTTTTTTTTGCTCAAAATAAACCTACCAACTCACCCTAGCAGTTTAGGTTATCATCACTGAAACATCCTGTGTACGTCGCAATTAGCGCAGGTGATTTATTAAAAAAAAAAACTCGTGCGATTTTTCGGTACAGATATTATAAAACATTGTGGGAAAGTTTAAGAACAATTTCACAACAGAATTATGAATTTTTAGAAAAATTTACTTGCATATTCTTGAGAATATATACATATGCATGCACTAAGTATTTTCTCTTAATAAAGCCCCTTAAAAAGGGGGTTTTGTGCTCATTACTATTTTAAAATTTTTTTTTTTTTTAGGAAAAAACCATAAACAATTTGAAACTGTTAAGTGAAACAAAAAGCCCGGTTCACTTATGCAGGTTAAACTGTACTTTTATCTTTGACCTTTAAATTGTTTATATAATCTCAGACCTTATCTTATATTATACATAGATAACGAGGTATATTTAAACTTGTAAAAAGTTTCAAGTACATATGTACATAAACAAAATTTAGGTAATATGTAAGGAAATTATTTAAAAAAGTTCACTGTTGTATTCAACCGAGTCGCTTTAATTTAAAAATAGAATTTCGATTAGTTTAAATAAAATCTCATAACTCATTTACCATCTTTGATAGATAGATCTAATTCCACGTGGCATTTGTTGAATCACTTGCGGTGCGCATGCTTCAAATTTTCAGACTAAATTTTTCCGACATACAAAATTTTTATGATATGAAACAAATATAATCATAAAAGAATTTATTTCAGAAGCAACGAAATGTTTTGCAATATGTGCAAGATAATTCCAACTATTTGTTTAACCATACTAAAAATATTTAAATAGTTCATATTTATATCATATCAAAGCTTATTGTATTATTTATTGTGTTGTTGGTATTACTCATGTTGTTTTTAAAAAGTTTAAAATACGATAAAAAAATTTATCAGATAGTACATATGTGTAATACATGCAATGTTGTAGATATTTTAACTTAATCATCATAAATATTATCATTTTGATAGCACGAAAACATATGGTTTAATACAAATGCTGAAACTTATACAGTAATACGGGGTTAATTGGGTCTACGAAAAAACAATTTTTGGTTCAATTAACCGGGGAACCCAATTAATCGGATTTCTCCTAAATTCTTAAATTGCAAACGCATAAAATATATAAAATATATTGTTAGACAACTGTTATTTATGCAGATGGATGATGACAACACAGCATCTGCCTCACTTATCTCCATCTGACCACAAGCTGCACTTTTCCTCGCTTTTAATGATGTAATTTAGTGATTTAGGAAATTCTTACTTTTTATACAACTCCGATTTGCTTGCACCATTCTTTTATTAGGTGATTATTTCATTTTTTTTTTAATTTTTAATATTTATTTCCTTGATCAAAAAGTTCCAGGAATTTATTCAGAAAATTAAAAATATAAGTTTATTGATCTAAATCTATATTTTCCCCTTTAAAGTAATCCCCATCGACTACAACACACTTATGCCAGCGCTTGATCCAATCCTCAAAACATTTTTTATATTCGGTTTTCGGTATGTCCATCAGTGCTTCCTGCGATTTTTCCATTACTTCCTCTCGGCTGCTGAAACGCGTTCCCTGTAATGGTTTTTTAACTCGATTGAACAGAAGGAAGTCACAGGGAGCCAAATCAGGTGAATTCGGTGGCTGTTGGATGGTATTTGTTGCATTTTTCGTCAAAAAATTACGAATAATGTTGGCACTGTGTGACGATGCGTTATCATGGTGCAAAATCCACGAGTTTTCTGTCCACAATTCTGGTCTCTTTCGACGAATTGCTTCACGCAAATGCCTCATAACGCTCAAATAATACTCTCTGATGGTTAATTTGCGGTTATTGACCAAAATTTCTTTTACTTTATCAACGTTTTCGTCGGTTTTCGATGTCGATGGTCTGCCACTGAGTTTATCATCTTCGATTGACTCACGACAACTTTTGAACCGCTCGTGCCACTGGTAAACGACCGTTTTCTTTAGAGAATTGTTGCCGAAACACTTTTCCAACTTTTCCAACGTTCGCGCATCATTAAATCCGTTTTTTACTCAAAATTTAATACAATACAATTTAATAAAATTGTAAAAAATCGTCAACACACACAGAGACAGATGTACTCTTGGCTACGTAACTTTTGCAAATATCAAGCTATGACGTTAAGATTCAAATCGGAACGATGGGAGTGCCACACGGTGGTTATTCCGGGAACTTTTTGATCAAGGTGGTATTTTTAAAAACAAATTTGTAAAAGAATCAGGGGTCTAATCGTCTCTTCCCTGAACGTACGTAATCCACTCAATACGAGAGAATCAAGATATGATTTGATTCCAGATATTGGTTTGTGTTGGTACGAAATAGAAGGTCTATTCAGAATTGCCAAATAAATGTTCAAATGTTTTAGTGGCTGTTCGCACGGGAGCAAGCATAAACGCTTGTCTAAAAGAAAGAGGTAGAAAAAATAGGTAGTAAGAAAGAGATAGAAACTCTCTTGTCTTTTTCTAACTACCTAGAAGTATCTCATGTTGGGAATTTGTCTGGTTTATAAATACTTTAAACAATGTTTCTTTGGCAAAACTGAACCCTCTTATGAATCACTGGTAATCGAAATTGCCTCAAATTCATGCCCAATTAAACGGGGAACTAAATTAACTGGAGGTCAATTAATCAGGGATTACTGTATACCAGTACTTAGCACACTCATATTGTTTACCATGAATTTTTTGTAGTAGAGGAACCACACCTACTTTTGATTACTAAACCATTTCAAAATCAATAACATTTGTGCTCAGTTTTATTATTTCTATGTAGGTATGCTTTTTTTTTATGTGAAATTTTTTGGACCATCAAAAAATCTCTCTCATAGATAAATTCTGAAATTACAAATTCAATGGTTAATAAATTTTGTTCATATTAAAATAGCTTCTCTTGTCCTTGGTTAATGTTGAACACGAACCTGGTTTTAGGCAATACTTATAGCATTTTACTCTGAAGGATATTATTTAAGAAATATTCCAATAAAATAGAATTAGGTGTGCCAAATGTTTATAATTTATTTAATAGATCAGGGAGATAATAGTTTCTCATCAGCTGTTTTATCAGAAAAAGATCAGAACTTCATAGAATTTAAATTTTTTTCGACTTTCAATTACTTATAATTTTTTCACAAAATTACAAATCCTGGATCATGAATTTCTTTACCAAAGCAGCAGTCCAGTAAACCAAACACAGATGGAAGAACGAGGTAATTTTAGCAGACTATCTGAAGTATTCCTAGGTTGCCCAAATCTTGAGTATTAGCATTGTATCATTGGACATTAAAACAATATTTCTATCAATATTAGTGTCGTTCACAATACCCTTGATGTCCCAATGAGTTTCTTGGCAGTACATACCTATTACGTTTTTAACTTCCATGTGGTCATAAGGGCCTCTCATTACATAGAATCGTGGTCGAAATATAAAGATGCATCGAGAGTAGAGTTAGCTATTGTAAGATAAATCCGTATTCAACAAATGCTTCCGCGCTCTGAAAGCTAACAAGCTCATTCTTCACGTAATCGAGAGAGAGTTTGCTCAACCATACTCTATAAATTTAAAGGGCATTATGAGGTAACAGACCCTAGGTCTTGCTAAAAACGCTAATCCATTACCAAAATGCTTTATACATATTTATTCCTAGATAATTAACTTCCTGCACAAACTAACTAGTGACGCACAAAATCGTTTTAGATTCTCCACCTAGTGAAAAAATGACTAAACTTTGATAATCTTTAATCGTGCTGTCAATTGAAGAATAAAAGGTAGATGTTAATCAGCTTTTCTCGGATCTTTTTCAAGATTTGGCATCGAAGTTTTCGAAACAATTTCCCCAGTGGCGAGATCATTGCTGCCAACTCCATTAAATAGCTATGAGAAGTGTTCCCTCCATTAGCTCCTAATACCCTGGATATCTGTCACCAGATTTCTGATTTCGTTCTTGCAGGAATACGCCCAGCTTTAAAATAGTGTGGTGAAAATTTGTTTTTTTTTTTTTAACGTAGCGCGTTCCAAGCTTTATGCACAATCGTTGATTAAAGGTCAAGGGAAATTCACCGCATGCACAAGTTTGCTTTCCGATTGTCACAGATTTTAACTTAATTCATCCATTCCAAAATCTCCCAAATCTTAAGTTTATTCACTTGAAATTGTAACCGGTTGCAAGTCTTTGAATTAAGTAGAAGTTTACAAGAGACTAGTCTCAATTTTGTTCCACAGGACTCCAGGTTCATTCATGGATCGGTTTCAGTTCTGTCAAGCCATTGCCAATTCAGCCTTCTTCCTTCGAGTTGTAATGTTCTGATCTAAATCTCTACTAGTTATGCTAAGTGCATATGAACATAAGCATATGTTTTAATATTGATTAAAAATATCCTGCTTAGTTACAAATATTCTAATTTATTTAACAGTATATGAGATACATCGATAGATATGTTTATTATAAAGGCAATACTTATATAAAATGTAATCTCAATGGGCGATAGTTAATACGATTTTGTAAGTATTTAGTTTTTATTTAGACATAATTATGACTAAAATCGTCTGATGAAACTGTAATACTATAAACTGAAATGAATCTCGGTTATTATAATATAATCACACCTCATTCATGTCAATCATAAGTGTCTATTAGTTAATTATAACAATTATTGAAGTATAATTATAGGCGTGATGGAAAGGTGAGCGACATGTGCGCTCTTATCAATTGTGGTCGAAAAAAAAGAAGAAATATAAATCCGTTTTGAAAGATAAGATAATAATTTTTTAAACAAGTTGCTCATATGCAAATTTATAGCTATTGGAAAATGTCACGCCTACGTGAGATGTTCATGCACTTAAAACTTATACTCGCTCAATTTGTATCAATTACATGCTGTATTAATTGTGAAATTTACAATATCACAATGATAATAAATCATATACGAAGTAGGTTAGGCACCTACCTATGCCTTACTTTGTATATAATTTTTTAATTTCTTGTTTATGAATTAAATCGAAATTCAAGAGCAAAGTCAACAATTACCATATTGAAGCAAAACGGCCAACAACAAAAATTAGAAAAAATATGATTAGCTTATCGGTGGTGCGTTGCTGGCTTGCGCGTATTTTTTTGCTCATAGGAAGTTTAACATTTAATCAGTAGCGTAATCAGCGTTGAGTGTGAGGGCTTAGTTTTTGTGTGATTTCTAGTTACTATAAATATGCGACTCCAGCAAGTAGCAATGGCAAACTCGAGTCTGCATTTTTGATTAATGGTTTGATGCAAAATATTTTTGGGGGGCGTGAATATAAATATAATAATGCTGTTTGTTGATTGTGATTTTGTTGGGGGTGATGTTGAAGTGTTGTTACCAAAAGGTATAAAAATACATATATATGTACATAGCAATATGTTTATTGCAATTTTAAAACTGAAATTTTTTTTTGTTCTTTAATTTCTAGAGTTGAGTTCCGCGTAAAATCCTCAACAGGAGCACTGCCAATCAATAGTAGCTATCGCTCGGCAGCACTTGATGAGGAATTAGCATCCGCACATCCTGATGATATATTAGCTGCACGTTTCGAAGACTATGGCACAACGCCCCCGCGCACTAGAATGAAAATAAAAACACGTGATTGGGAGCGTAAAAAGGCGCATGCAGTAATCGCATCTGTAGGATCGTAAGTTTTTTTTTTTTTGGCAATAACATTACAAAATAAAAAAAAAATTAATTATTTGCCAATACTTTCAGTTGCTCTGATGCTATGCCTTCTGCCATGCCCCCCAAAAAGGGTATGACCCGCATGGCGCGCTCACGTGTGCTACGTCGTAATACCATGGATTGTGCGTTGCTTAACGAAATGTTCGTGAATGAAGAGAGTAAACGTAGTAGCAAACGTGCACAGGATCTACTGCGTGAACAAGAGCGTGAATTGAAAAACGCAATGGTTACTGGAGCTTCATCGTCTTCAGCTGTTAGCTATCATCCGCCGCGCGTTATTAGTTTGCATGAGAACAACAATAACGCATACCATATCCAGGAATCCCTCGATAAAGTGACACCTCTAAGTTCGGATGCTAGTATACGCGCTTCGAAGGTAGTCGAATCATGTAATCGTTATATGTGTGTATCATCACGCCCGATCGGTTGTCGTTCATCGGCACCGCCTTCCGCTTTTGCGGCACAACTGCGCTTCGATGGTAAGCGTACGCCTGGCTTGAATATACGCAAAGAATTTCACGAGACATTCGCCAATCTGATTAAGCTGGGTAGCGTTGATCGACAAGAGGCGAAGGTAAGTTCTGAGTAGCTATGATCGAGTTTTTTTTTTATTATTCTCTTTGAATTAGAGCTGTGCGATTAATCAGGTTCTTTGATTAATAAATCAGTTTATAGAAATATTTTCAATAAAACTCATATTAATCGATTTCTTCAGATTTTTGATAAATTTGGATCTTAAACAATTATTAGAATTGATTAGTCAGAAACTTAAATAATTTTATGTAATCGTTTTATCAGTAACCAGTAATCTGAAATTCGATTTAAATATTTCGAATGTAGTTATGTCATTAATCGATAACTTAAGCTTTCTGATAAATCAGAAACCTAAATAACCCAGTATTCAGACACTTGAATAATAGGTTACTCAGAATCTTAAGGAATCCTGGATAATCTTTTAGGCAGTAATAATCTGAATATTGAAATAATCTTGATTTCGATTGAAATTATTACAATAAGTCCATTTGATTAAACGATTCTTTGAGCTTTTTGGTAAATCAGAAACAAAAAATAATCAATTAATCGATTAATACATGAATAATAGATTTATCAGAATCTTGAGGAATCCTGGATAATCGTTTAAGTAGTTATCTAAATATTCAAATAAATCGGAACATCCATTAATCAGGATCCTAAATAATCGAAATCTGATTGAAATATTTCAGATAAGACTATGTGATGTTTGATTAATTAAAAATCTAAATAATCGATTAAACAGAATCCTGAATATTAAAACAATCTTAAATTCGAACAATTGAATTTTGGCTGGTTGTAAAGTTTTGTTCGACCATGAAATTAATAAAATGAATTTTTTGTTCAATTATTTCTTATCAGGATTCTGACTAACAAAAAATTGATGAATGAAAAATATGAAGTTCCAAGTTAAGTTTCCATCCAAAAGTTTCCATTTAAAAAAAAAAAAAAAATCGCTTAGTTAGACAAATCGCTCTAGTACTGAAGAAACCCTAAAATTAATTGCTATCTTAAAATTTTAAGCTTTCACACGAAGAGCAAACCTGGCAAACTGAATTGAAAGATCTCATCTGGCTTGAGCTGCAAGCATGGCAAGCTGATCGTTCTATAGAACAACAGGATAAATATCTTTTCACGGCACGTCAAATGGTCCCCGAGCTGCTTACACAGATTATCAACTATAAGTTTTTGCCACGGTATAGGCGAGCATCAAGTGAAATGAGCGCAGACAGCGGCATCAGCTCAGATAGCAATGCAAGTTGTAAGACTGGAATCTATAAGTATTCACTTTAAAATACTAATTTCCTCCATTTGCCTACATCATAGCACCACAACCAGGTAAATTTTGCAATGGCTGTTTGTCGCTTTACTGCAGAGACTGCATGGAACAGCAAGAGATTGCTTTGAAAGAGGTCGAAGAATTATTGTCAAGACTTGAAGCTGCCGAAGCATTATATCCTTCCTCTCAAGTGATGGGTGCTTTTCATCCCATCTATAAAAGTGAAAGTTTTGTGGGACGAATTAAAGCAATGTGCCTTTGGTATAATATAACGCAACAGAATCAACTAAAGTTGAGCATTTTAGGAAAAATTCTAACACGGTATTTATATTTGAAATTTGAGGGAAAAAATTGGAATTTTATTTAATTTTTGTGTGTATATTTCTGTTTTGTAGTTTACAAGGTGAACGATTCTCTTGGCCAGTGCAAACATCTTTCACAACCACTGACAGTGGCGGCTCATCATCAGGCATGGAATACGATGATTCTGGCATTAATTCTGTGGATTCAACAAAAATCTCAGCAAGTCAAGTTCCTCCACATCGTAAATTATCATCGGTTGTTCCAACCACACCAATACCGAAAGTACATTTTATGCTTAACGATGAATCGCATATTCCTGGCGAAACATCGAGCAGTAATGAGTGCGTTTGAGATGTTTTTATTTGGTTTTTGAAACGAAATTTTAATCTATTGTTTTATTTACACTCTTTTTTTTTATAGATCTACCTCAACTGAAGTTAGTCACTTTTCGGAGTTATCAACTTCAAGTTTTCGTAAAAATTCTATGCATGATATTAACATATTCAGTATTGAACCATTGGTAAATTGTAATGATACAAATGCCGAGCAATCTTCGGCTTTATACAGGTGAGTTTAAGCAGAAAAAGAACATATTTGTAGTAGAAGTGTGTGATTAATCTATTCAAACTAAAGAATAGTTAAATCAGGTTTTTGATTTATCAAAAGTTTGATTAATCGATCAATCAAAAGTTCGATTAATTGATCAATCAAAAGTCCGATTAACCAATCAATCAAAAGTTTGATTGATCGATCAATCATAAGTTTTTGTTAACGATAAACCCAAAGTTCAATTACTCCTGAGTTCGAGTTCGATCAAAAGTTGATCAAAGATCAATTAATCAACTAAATTTCGATTAAAAGCAAATGGATTAATAAATAAGCATTTTGATAATTAAGAAGTTGAATTAATCGATTAATCGCACAGCTCTAATTTGTTGGTATTCTACTAAAACGGGCATTCACCATTTCAGAAAATTCATTGAGAATGTTTTGAAATCACGTGGTCTCGCCAAGGCATTATCATTTCTGCATAAACTTCACAATGTTGTGCTCTACAAGGCGCACATATCACTTGAAAAACCAGGCACAGAAGATTATGATTTCGAAACGGAAATTATATATGACGATGTGCCACGACTTGAGCCCGAAATTAGTCGCGAACAAATTGATGAGCTGCGCACTTATGGCTACTGGAGTGAGGAGGCTCGATCGATTAATTTGCCCACATACATTCCGACATTTGTGTTCCTTAGCGGCATACCGCTGCAATTTATGCATGAATTTATGCGCATGCGACTTGAAACGAGACCTTCGAAACCGAGCCCCTTAAGTTTAGAGCAGCTAATGAAAGAACTGCGTGAAGGTTTGACACTAGCGTTAACACATCGTGAACGATATCAGCGGCATATAACAACAGCTCTGGCAGAGAATGAGGCTGAATGGGAACGATATATGGGGATATTGAATCAATTCGATGCGACGATACGGAAGGTCTTTGAGGTCTATCTGGACTATGTCGATCAACTGGTGCTGGTGGCTGCACCCGAGAATCATCAAAAGTCTGCTTTGGAAAAGGAATGGATGTTTACAAAGCTAATAAGTCCCATGATTACGGGCATGCATACACTGGCGGCAAAGAAATTTTGCACGATTATACGTAATCTTTTGCGCAGCATTTCAGACCGCTTAATCAGTCGCTTCGAAGAGCTTGACATACAGATCGATGATACTGCACAGAATTCTGAAACAGAATTAAAATGGCAGTTGCTTACCATTTGCCGCGAAACGCAAGCAGTGTTCACGTTAGAACGCGAGCGCTCAGTGAAGGTGCTATTCTTTGCCAAAACATTCTGCCGTGATGTTGAATCGACCGATTTTCATCGTGAGCACTACGAGCAAGATGTGGTCAACCAGCAGCAGGATTTCGTTTGTGGTGATGTGAAGAAGGCATTCAAGTTGCTGCAGAAGGATGTGCTCGATGTGCGCCAAAAGTTAATGAAAATCATTGAACGAGTCCAAGAGCGTTGTTGTTTGAAGACTCTAGCCGAACTGGACGATCAAGACAGACAAGCAGTGTTGTCGCGCACTCGCGAAATTCTACATCAGGGCTACAAGTTCGGCTTCGAGTACAACAAAGACGTTATACGCTTGTTCGAACAGCGCATCATGACCAACAAAGACAAAGCGGGCGAGGTCGAACTGGCTCTCGGTATAATTGCGTTCGCTAAAATGTGGATGCAATTCGTGACGGAACGTTGTGAACGTGGACGCGGCATGCGCCCACGCTGGGCTTCTCAAGGACTCGAGTTTCTCATATTGGCGTGCGACCCGCAGATAACTCGTCACTTAGATGAACGTCAATTCGAAGAGATGAAACAAAAAATGGACTGCTGCATTTCTCATGTGATCGGCATAACATCAGAACCGGAGAAGGTGGCCCGAAAAAAAGCCTCGCCACGTTCACGCAAAACCTCATCGCCGGCCGCAAGTCGTTCTCGTACGCCCACACGCACACCTGCATCGGCGGGTATTGTAGTTAATCCGAATACGACGACACCGTTAAATTCACCACAGTACAATAAATTCTTACATCCACAATTCAGTCTCAAGGAGGAGGTACTACGTAATTGTGCTAGCGGTTCACCTGAATACGCGAGCACTCCCAGTCTCAGTGACTCTGGTGTAGAGATTGCCATCGTCGATGGTAAATCAAGTACCGATGGTGGTGAACTGCGTCTTATTGTGCCACCACCTTCCGCAGCAACCATTCCGAAATCACCATCCACAGCGGGCTGCAGTAGTGCTGAAGTGGGTGGTGGCTCATCATTGGCGCCACGTAAAATTCGCGTACGCGATGCTGTCAATCATTTAGATATGGAAATTGAAGAGAAACTGCGTGAGCGTAATCTCATTGGGCAAGTGAAGGCATTGAACACTTGCGATAAAGTGCAGATACGTGCACGTAGCGTTAATTTCCATTGGCATCGTGGCATTAAGGTGAGTAGTTGTTGAGGTTTGCGGTGAGATAAGTTTTGTAAATTTTATGGATTTTTTGTTTGTTTATTTTGTCACATTTAGATTGGACAAGGGCGCTTCGGCAAGGTGTACACAGCTGTCAACAATAATACTGGCGAGTTGATGGCCATGAAAGAGATCGCTATACAGCCGGGAGAGACACGTGCTCTCAAAAATGTCGCTGAAGAATTAAAAATTTTGGAAGGTATTAAGCACAAAAGTCTGGTTCGTTACTATGGCATCGAAGTGCATCGGGTAAGTGTATGAAGATGACATTAATAATAATATTCCTATTTGTGATTAATCGATTATTCAGTGTCTTGGTTCGGTCAAAAGATATGTTTTTGCTGAGCAAATGTGTTGATTAATATTGCGAATTAAGTTTGCTTAAATCGATTACTAAGATTATGATTAAACGGTTAAACAATATTGTGATAATCAATTTTGTATAACGAATTTGTAGTTAATCTATAAATAATTATTGTAAGATTAAGAATTAATTGGACAAAACGATTAATCAAAGTTTTGACAAAGTTTTTAGTCAATCGGTTAATCATTTTTTGATTACTAAAAATTATGATTAATCGATTAATTAGTATAGTGAAAAATCGATTTCTCAACTTTCTGACCAAACAATCACGATTTCGATTATTCAAACTATATAAGCTTTTCACTAAACCACAATTTGTGTCCTATTAATATTTTTATATTCTCATAGGAGGAATTACTCATTTTCATGGAGCTCTGTTCTGAAGGTACCCTCGAATCGCTAGTCGAATTATCGGCAGGTCTCCCCGAAGGATTAACGCGTCGCTTCACGTCGCAATTGCTCTCGGGCGTTGCTGAATTGCATAAACACGGTATTGTACATCGCGACATAAAGACTGCAAATATATTTTTAGTTGATGGCAGCAATAGTTTGAAATTGGGTGATTTCGGTTCGGCAGTGAAGATACAAGCGCAAACCACTGTACCCGGTGAACTGCAGGGATATGTGGGTACACAAGGTAAGCAGTATTAAATTCAAATGAAATATTCGAAATAAACAGAAAATTATTAATAACAAATATTCTTTATACAGCATATATGGCACCAGAAGTTTTTACCAAAACGAACAGCGATGGGCATGGACGTGCTGCAGATATTTGGTCGGTGGGTTGTGTTGTTGTGGAAATGGCATCGGGACAGGTAGGCAAAGACAGACCATTTTTTTTTTTTAGCTTTCACATTCGAATATTATTATTTCTTTTTGCTGTTCAATATTTTTAGCGTCCTTGGGCACAATTCGATTCGAATTTTCAAATTATGTTTAAAGTTGGAATGGGTGAAAAACCTGAAACACCTGAAAACCTATCACAGGAAGGTCATGATTTTATTGATCATTGCCTGCAACATGATCCAAAGATGCGTTTGACTGCTGTGGAATTGTTAGAGCATAATTTTTGCAAGGTATGCTTAAAAAATTTTTAATTAAAATATATTTTTTATATATTTCAATTTCTTTTACATTTTAATAGTATGGCCACGATGACGAGCTAAATACAGAACATTTGCAAGAGCAAGTACGCCGCTCTTTTCGTCGTAATACGAAATTCAAATAATTTTTAACAATTTATATATATCTAGGTATGTATATGCAGGCGTGAAAATCGTTAATTTGCATATAAATTTTACGATAAATGTTTTTTATTTGCAATGCAAATAATGTGTGTGCATTTTTTATTCATATTAAGTTGTAAATTTTACTTATGATTTGCTATTAATCTATAGAAATTTATTTATATAAAGTTTTTTTTCTTTTATAATTGTTATAATTGTTTAAACTTAACAAAAAGTATAAAACTTATTATTATTTATTTGCAAATAAATCAGAGACAATAAAAAAAAAAAAACAATATTCATATATATCTACTTGAAGATAATATATGTCATTGGAAATACATTTGTAAAGTTCATAATTGATGTAAATTATATTATGTTGGACATTTGTGATATTAAGCTTATTTGAGAGAAATTAAAGTGTAGGATTATATAAATCTCTCCTAGCCGATTCTCCTGTTTTTTTTTTCAATATTTTTCTAGCTGCTTTTGCATGAAGAATGTCCTTAAAAGAGAATTGAAAATATTACATGAAAAGTTGTTGCATGACAAACAATCAACTCTCTGTTATTAAGATTTGCTTTAAGTTTCAATTGTTCAAACATTTTTATGGATTGTATTCCATTAAAACTGGAATGTAACAGATAATATGCAACTAATAGACCTTGAGTTCCTTAATTAGGAGTCGGTTTTGTATTGTTTATCGTTGATGGTCGCAGTAGCTATGCAGAGGTGCATGGGTTCAAATCTCGTCATGCTCAAAAATCAAAAATAGAAAATGAAAATTTTCTACACGGCACCGTGGCAATGGCAAATCTCCAAGAGTAAAAATTGCCTACGAAAAGTTTTTCACGTCGGCGTTCGAATTCGGCATTAAAAATCCACACAATTTCAAACCAGCGACCTTGACTGTACAGAAGCGGGACATTTAAAATATCTTCTTTGAAATGAGTCGAGAAGAAATAATTGTCTGACCAGCAAGTCATTTCAGCAGCTTCAGATAGATATATTGGGCATATCTCTAATAAAAGCGAGACAGTTCTCAGTTGATTTTGATTGGATTAACTTTTGAACGCATTTTAGAAGATGAAGACATATTTTGAACCATTAATCAAGAAAATATTCAAATAGTTAAATAAATAATTTAAAGAAAAGTAAAAAGTTGAAAATTACAAACTTAAAATCGTATGGAAAAATGTTATTTTTCTTTTTCTACTTATACCTACATATTTATGTTTACAAACATTGTTAAGTGTTGAATTGTGTTCCATGTAAAACAAATTGTATTGTACTTAAAAAAAAAATAAATAAACTACTGTGTATGATGCTAATCCAAATTTTTATGTTTTTATGTAACATCGTTTTGTCATTCAACAGGAATGAATGAATGCTAGCAAGAACCATCACTAAGATCACTGATGAGCAATCGTGGAGGATTCTAAAACGGTCGTCTGATTTGCCTGTCATATATGTAAATTGCTGTCACTTGGATAAAAATAAATCATTGATTAAGCTGTTAAAATTACTAAAACAAAATACATGAACTAAGTTATTGAGGGTTGTTGCGAAATCCGATTGCTGTCGGAATAAAAAATGAAACCGACAAAAATTTCGTTTAGTTGTCATATAATCTGATTTTGTTGATTTCATTTTCGGATCAGAATTTGTAACGAGTTTCAATGTCGCAGAAACCGATATTTTTTATAGTTTGTTTATTGGGAAAAAACCAAGCAGCTGATCGCTGACAGATTGGTTGCGTTCAGAAGACGACCTCTGCTCAGGAACATGTTGAGCTGAAATATTAGAGAAATAATACGCTCAATTAAATGGCGATTGCTCAACATTATTTTCATTGACCATAAAGTGATCAATTTGCGTTCATAAGACACTCTGATAGCAATGGCGAAGCAGAGCGTTTGGTAGAGTAGTATTCCTGAATTTCTTTTCTTTTTTGGCTCTTTGTTTGTTTTTATATATCTAGAAATGTGCATTCAAAAAGAAAACTGTCGACTTTGGTAGTTTCAGCGGGTTGCTGTGATCTCTTACAATTTTCCATTTTACATTTTCCTCTTACAATAAAAAAAGTTTCCACGGCAGCACTCATTTTGCTTTTATTTCGTACGATTTCTTTTTTATTTGCACAAAAAATTTTAATAATATACACCCGATCTTCAAAAAATTGTTAAATATTTACAAACACACAAATGAACAGAACAGCTGATTCGAATATCGGGCTTGTTTATCTTCGAAAAGAGCCATAACTAATCAGATTCCACAACGCCTTTTCAAATCAGAATCGGTTTGCAATTACGACTTGGTTTTTGCAACAATCGTGATTATTAAGAAAATGGGCACTTAGAACTCATTTTCATTTTCACTCTACGATTTACGCAACCTGAGAAGCGGAGGCCATTATGGAGACGACCATTATTTTTTTGTTAGCTAGCCTTCAGCTTGAGCTGAAAAAGTCAAATCAACACTGAGGCTCAGATACAAGAATAAAGCACGAAGCCGTAGCAAAATTGAACGCATTTATAGAAGCTGGAGCCGAGGTCGTGCCCAATATGTCACGTGGTGAAGATCCTTAGATTTCTTAAGAACCTTAGGGGGAAAAAAACAAGCGGGCGTCGTTGAGAATCCGAATCAATGTTGAAGGTGATACACAATCCAAACTGTAGGGAGCAGCGTGAAGCGAGATGAGAGGACTGTACAAAATTGTACTGAGCGTCGCTGGCCGCAAGACGAAGGTCGAGCATTCTATGATGGATGTAGATGGCAAGTTACTAGCTTCAATTAACGATTAGCTACGAAGGTGGAAGTAATATTTTTGTGCATTGCTTAAGGGGAGGTTACCGCTCATGACGATGAAAAATTCGATTTTCGGTGAAGATAATTTGCACGTGGGCAATAGGATATTTTAGTGTTTAAAGTACTTTATAACTTACAGCCTGTTGAGAGGAACGGTCCGAGGGCTGGGTTCTTTATAACGTTACACTTAAATGATTTAAATGGAAACAGAATTCTGCGCGGGGGCTTTAATGGATGAACCGATTCACATAAATCTCTGTGCAATTTAAAGCGATTTTTATCAAAAATTTTAATATTTTTTTTTGTTAGTTGAAGCAAAAAAAGGCAAAAAATTGTGTTTTTTTTCAAACGGCTTCCATTTTGTTATCCAGGAGTTGTTCAGAAAACGAAAGCCTTGTAAAGAAATACTATAAAGCCCAAATCGGGAAAAGAATTCTACAACCCCCTTCAAATCCTCATTACCAAAAATAAGTTACAACTTTGCTACCAGGACATTCTGATATAATCGGGAATGCGGTATCGTACATGCTTGCAAAGCAAAGTGCATGCGTTGAGGCAGAGCCCTGTAACAACTCGCCATTACTATGTTTCTATTACGCAGCCTTAGATAAACAACTTTTCATATGAAGGTGTTCAGAAGATCCACTTTGACCGTGTTAAACAGTTGAAAATTATAAAACTAAATGCATTGTGATTTTTAAAATATATTTTTACACAAAAAAGAATAAATTACATAAAAATTAAAAAGCGTTTTGGAACTTTTACTCATCGTTTTTATAAATAATTTCACGTTATTTCAGAACCAATCCAATTTTTTTTAGAATCCTGATAAAATATTCATGATTTTGCTTTTATTTTTTTTGCAACTTTATTAATTCACATTTAGGTAATTAAACATTTTTCATTCACTCATGAAATCTAATTACTTTAATTGAAATTTAATATAGTGTGGTACCATAAAGTGGGAATTCGGTTGATGCTGATGGAGCACCTGCTGTTGGAGCTACAGAACCAGGACCATTTTCATTGGGTGCATTGCCAGCTGGTGGTGTATTTGTACCTGGTGTTGGTTGTGCTGTTTCCACGGTATAATATTGCGCGAATATGGTTGGAGCCATTAGCACGCAGGCTAAGAAAAGGCTAAATAAAACGGCGAAGACTGAAAAAAATTAAAAAAGAAAGAAATTTGGTTTATTATAAAAAATTTATTAAATTTTTTGGTGCTGAGCACTGAACAACAGTAAGAGTTGCAAGTACCCAGAGAAACTATCGAATACTTCCTGTGAAATTATAGCACCCTAACTAAATAAACTTTTCTTCAAAGACCTGAAAGTTTTGTTAACGTTTTCGTCTTTGTAACTGCTATACTTTTTACAATAAACGTGGGGGTTTTATAGCAAATAACTGACTTTAAAATCCTTAAATATTCAACAAACGAGATATTACAGAATCAGAACAACATCCTAAATGATGATTGGTCCCCATAGCGAAGTAGGTTATACGAACAACCAATTTAAAGGATATAAATACTTACATTTCATAGTTCTGGTTTTGTGTTTGTTAGGTAATATTTAACTTTGAACGATTAACTGACTCTGAACCATAAAACTTTGGTCATTGCCTTTATATTGACAAATCAAAGTTTGATTATTCGAATATACGCACTGGCATATTAAATACAATAGATACTAGATATAATATTATCATTGAAATTAATTAAATTAAATTAAAACTATTATCTGATGGTGGATATATCGCAAATGCACACCTTTCTGATATGTAGATTTCGAAGAATTATTTTCAATTCCAAGAAATATTTTTGTAGTATAGTCTCGCCTTGCTTATTAAAATTTTATCAAAAATAATTCCGTAGCAGCTACATTATGTATATGTATTAAAATTGAAGTTGGTTAAGGTTTCCCCCAATGTGTTCAGCGGAAGTTAGATATAAAAATAAATAACTAAAATGCGTCATCTTTACCTATATTTTTTTTTTCAATTTTATAAGAAAATGAATCAAGTATGTTTGCTGTACATATTTAATTGAAATTATTTTGAAAAAATACCTAGACTATGTATTTTGGAGACGACCTCAATAGTCTAGTGGTTAGCGCACTAGACTTTCACGCAGAAGGTTGCGGGTTCGATTCCTTTCTTGATCTGGTGGTTAATTCTGTCAATCTTATTATATTCCTATGAAGTGAATAAGAATTATACGAAATATAGGCATTGGAAAAACCACCAAGCAATGATAACAAATTCCCACATCGCCGTAAGGAACTGTAAGTCCAACCATGTGGTTTTACAATGTCCCGTTCTGACTTAAGTGTGTCCCTGGACAACCAATAACCTTAACCTATTTTATGTTGGGATAATGTTTCATTTGTTAGCGGGGCATTAAACATTGCACTCAGTGACGAAGCGGCAGGGGCGAATCCAGGGCTATGAGAGTTAGAGTCTCCCCCAAAAATATTTTAACTATTTACACTTTGAACAAGTTTTTAGCCATCAGAAATTCGTCCGAATTTTGGTTTAGTCTGATTTGAGTTTTGGTTTAAATTTTCGTCTGAACTTTGGTGTGAGTTTTGAATAGATTTTTGAACTGGTTTTTGGTCTGCGTTTGGATTGGTTTGAATTTCGGTTTAACTTTAATTCTGAATTTGTCTGAATTTTCTCCGATTTTTGGTCTGAACTGAGGTCTCCTTTTTGTTAGAATTTCGGGTTGAGTTTGAAACTTATCCATAATTTCGTGAATATGCTTTACTGCTGATCCCAAGCACGTGATTTTTCTCGCAGTCGAACTGACAAAGGAAGCGTGAAACTGAAAAATCTGTCACATCTCAAGGGACTAACGATGCACTCGATCTTCTGAACTGCAGAAATGATTATGAATCCAAGATTTTTCAGAATTTTCTTCTAATCTCAATCTTAAATAGTTCGACGATAGTATGCTGTCATGTCGATCAATGAATCTTGTTTCACAAGCTTGAATGAACCTCTTCTTTTTGCTCTACGGGGCATGTTCTTGGATGAAATCTCGAATCTCGAAATCTTAGCATAAGCATGGTTTTTAAATAAGTGCACCACACCGCACATTCACAATTCCAATTCCAAACAGGTGAGACTGATTGGTATTTGACAATGCGAGGCTTAAACAATAGCTATAACAGTGAACGTAAATCATCAATGGACAGAGATTTTTCATACTCGACTGAACGCCACAGATATGACCAGACCAGACACGCTCCATCATAATCTTGACTAGCGAATTTTTTTATTTTAAGGCTAAACTCTCTACAACGTTTCTGGGGAGCTTCAGATATTTTTTCAGAAATCTGGTTTTAAATCGGTATAAACCAACAAAATCTTCGCCAATAATCAGGTGGTGTAAATTTTCGTGTGCCCTATGGCTGGCTACGGCCCTGAGTTCTAATGACATATCAAGAGGGATTGCAATCTGTGACTTATTAGATATTGAAGTGGCTTTTTATAATTCATCTCATGTGCTTTAAAGAAATCGCTGAATATGAAAAGGATAGCGCCAACGCGATTCTGAAGAGTAAGAACGGTAGAGACAGTAGTGGGACACGGCACAATAAGACTGCAAACGAAAAAGAGTTGTCCACAAAGGGAACCTGCCATGATTAAAGCACACGGATATATGGTGTAACCTACTAGATTCGAATATAAAACCGTTGCAAACGATCCTGGATCATTTACCGATGTGTTGAACACTGCATTTAAGTTCATCGTATTCTGCACGAATTAGCCTGGCCATTTTTGAAGGTATACGTTTGCGGTGAAAGAAGTTCCAGTTGCTTTTTCCATATATACTATCAAATGTAGTTCTATCTTCAAAAAAGACGGTGCATTATTCTGCGGATCATCCAATCGATTTTTTTACAATAATTTTGAGTTCTAAATATCAAATTTCATTAGCTTCGGTTAAGAATCCAAAAAATTGCAATCTGTATTTATTTAGGTAACAAACCTAAGTAGATATTGCTTCGCATTTCTACAGTTTTTTAAAGCTTTAATGTTTGAAATGGAAATAAATATTCCAAAAATTTGTTGGGTGTTGTTAACGCATTTATTAAGGACTCTTTGTTTTTTTCTTTGTATTCTACTTATTTTTCAACGAACTTAAACAAATAAATGTGAATATTGAGTATTGAACTTTGTTTGAAGTATTTTTTAAGTGAGAGTAACTATATAACATTTTTCCTTTTGGTTTAACATTTATCCTTTTGGTTTAACATTTTTAATTTTAATTTAACACTTTTCCTTTTAGTTTAACATTTTTTCTTTTAGTTCAACATTTTTGGTTTAATAAATTCAACAAACGAATAAACCAATAAACAGCTGAAACATAGAAGGGTTAGGATTAGGATTAAACACATTATTTTTAAATTTTAAACTATATAGATTAATACAATTTACGTATTCGTACTGTGGCATGTACTACTTGCACTTAGTAACATAGCAACAATGAACACAATAATAGGTTAGTAGTGTTAACATATCACATACATATGTACATCTAAGCAATTGTTATATAATATATTTATATAAATTAATTGTACATATGTTTGTGAATAAATATGTATATACACATACATATATATACAATATGTATGTAAGTATGTATGTTTGCATGAATAATCCCAACATGATAAATTTTCTACATTTATAATTTCAACGTATTTTTCATATATATTTTTTATGTCATCTTTTCATTATTAGTTTACAATTTTTCTAAACTTTTTAATACATTTCAACTATTTATTTTTAATTAAATATTTTTTCATTTTTTGTTGTTTCTTTTATAAGTGATATGTATGTTTGTTTTTAGGTATGTGTGTATATATATATAAATATGTATATAAGTTGATATGTATTGTTTCACTTCAAGTCTATAACGATTTTTTTTTGGTTTTTTTCTTTACATATATGCACTTAATTTTATAAATAGGTTTTTCTTTCTACAACTTGTTTTTAATCATATATTTTTTAAACAATATTTAGTTTGTTTTTTACATTATTAATTACATATACATACAACAAAAAAAATCAATTTTATTGAAAACAAATGTTTTCCAATATTTTAGCAAAGAACTAATCAGCAAAAGATATACAAAGTATTGTAAATTTATTTGTTATTAAGAGGAACGGAGGGAGGACTGAGTAAAGGAGACAAGGTGTAACTGTGACCGCTTAACAAGCGGCTGAAGCACGTTCAATCAACTTGTATTTATACTTTTTGTTTTTGACTGGTAATGGTGAACCTTCAAGAGGAAAACTTGCCTTCGAAAAGAATTTCACTTCGTTTTTTTTTTTCATTTTTGAAAGTATTTTAATAATTTTGACTTGAGTCGTTTTTGTGTAAAAATAAATCACTTGTGTGTTGAATTGAATTTGGAAAAATATTACTGCATACTTTTAGGCATTATAAAATCAATACGAAAATAGGGTAAGTAATGCATTTTCTGTTATTTTGCTAAATTTGAAAACTAAGAAGGGGAAAAGGGATACAAACAAGTTTTTCTCGTTAAATTTTTGTGGATCTTTTCATGAGTAGTGGGTTGTACCCATGAGTACGATAGAAGTATATTTCTTCAACATAAAATGCTGACTTTGATTTTAGTACTCATGCAGCTAGGCACTACTCTTAGCTAGTTTTAGACGCAACATTGAAAAGAATCCATTCCATCCTTCTCTATTAAAAACAGTTTGGCACCACCTGTGAAAAAAATAATGGAAGCGGTATCTGTAATCTTAAATGAATCAAATAAAAAAAATAAAAAATCCAGATCCTGATATCATAACAGGAAAGATAGTCAAAGACCTTCCCCAAATTGCAATAATACATCTCCTGAATAAATTCAATGCCGTTCTTTGTACTGGCTACTATCTTCGTGCATGAAAGCAATTTCAGATTACAATGGTCCCAAAACCAGGTAAAGATCCTGCAAAGGTAAACTCATATAGACCTATATAAGTCTCTTATTCATCTTCTCTAAGTTATTTGAAAAACTTATTCTTTAGTTAGTCCTCAAAGCTCCCAAGAATAAAAAAATTATTGGTTTCAGACAAAAAAATGGTACCATCGAAAAGTTCATCGTACTGTCACTGAAATAAAATAAGCTTTTGAAAAGAAACGGGTTGGTCCCGCTGCTTTCTTAGAATTATCCCAAACCTTTGTAAAGGTATAGCACGAAGGCCTTATTTTCAAAGTTCGATAAATTTTCATTTACTTTTTGAAAATTATTAAACAAATAGAAAATATTATTTTTCAAGCGATCTTTACGAAGGCCGGTTTCAAAAGAAAAATGTTTGGTCTGAAATTTTTTAAACCACAAACAGTCACACAAAATTTTAGCATTCATGAAAAATCTTCACTGGCATGAGATAATGACAAATCGATTGTTGTTGTCAATTGTTGTATTGACGGTGTAATTTCTGCATACCTAACATCGGTAATTTTACTTTGTCTTCCCGTCATTCCAAATGAAATATCGTTATATAATTATTGATCGTATATCAACTCTAAATTATTCAAGAACTAATAAAATATCATCAGCTTGGCAAATTTTTGTTAGTCCCCTCTTATCAATTCGTTATTGGTTTTAAAACATTCCGTGTGATTAACCCAGGACCGGATTTAGAAATATTGACGCCTTAGTCAATTTTAGTTTTGGCGCCCTTTTTAGGAATAATAAATCGGTAACCACCAGTCTTTCGAACCTAACCTCTGTTTAAATCTGAATTCGCAGGTTTGTTGAAGGACTCGAGATCAAGTTTATTTTTAGTAGAATCCAGATTTGATAGTGTTGCAAAGGATAAAATATTTTGGAATGGTATTAGCATCACAAAGTTCATCTACCTTTATTGTTTGAAGCATTACAAGTGAATTTAGCAGTTTCGGCTACACAAGTGTGTATAGATTGAGACCCTGTAAATGAACAACTGCTCAATTATTGGTGAACACAAAATTATTGCCCTTCCCACTAAATGCAAGTATAACTAGACCTATCTAAAACATTTTCCTGTAAATGGAAATAGAACGGAATATGAAGACTGTTGTGGAAAAATGTAAACGGCATGCCAGCTATTAGAGGTGGTATAATATCTCTGATCCAAGCATCTCGTCCTTACCATATCTCCAAAGTTTTAATTGTAAAGATATCTTTGAGGAGGGTAGAAGAATGTTAAATTTAGGTGAAACTGGCTTGGCATTAAAAAACTGCTTAACTTTTATGAATTGATCTGAAAGGGAATCAACTACTATACTGACTACTTACAGTGCAGATGGGTCTTCTTTACCACTCATGGTAGTGTATTAAGCGTATCCTTCTTGCACACATTAATCAAATGCCCGATTGTTGGATGTTTTAGGAGTTCTGGTTCGATATGGATTTGAATATGCGGCAAATGTTTTATTTATTAAATTTAAATATTAGTTTACATTACTTTTTCTAGATGGTCAAAAAAGCCATCTCAGTTTGCTGCTATCAGAGTTCAGAGCTAAAAACCAAATTATTGTTTTTTGCTCGTTTAGGTTACGGGAACGTATTGAGAGATTTGAATTTTAATAGAAAAACTATAAATATCTGCTACTGTAAAAAATTAAAAAGGGCGACGAAACAAACAATTTTTAGGGTGATCAATATTTAAGCAAAAATTATACCTGCGAGAAAATAACAAAATAAATATTGTTTTAAATAAATAAAAATGTAGTTTAATTTTTTCAAATACAAAATAATAAATACTGAAGAATTTGCATCTTGTGACGCCCGTAAAACGATGGCACTCCTAAGTAACTGATTGTATGGAAAATCCGGCTCTGGTTTTAACTATTTGAATTCTGGAAGATTTTGATTTAGGGTATTGATTAAACATTGGTATTAAATTAATCAGATTTTTTTTGCACTCATTTCAATTTATACACACATAAATTTCTAATAGGAATTGTTTTGCTATTATTTCATTTAAATATGTAGATAAATAAGTATTTAATATTTTTGTATATAATAATAACAATGTTTTTTTTTTTTAAATAAAGCAAATAAATTCGTTTATATACTAATTGAAGCGTCATATTTAGTTGCCAAAAAGCCAAAATCAAAAAGCAATTTTTATTCAAAATAATTTTGGATTTTTTTTTTTAAATATAATTTGCATAGTTTTGCAAATAGATATAAGTATGTAACAATATAATATGAAATAGCATTTTAGTAAACATTCATATTGAACTTTGCAAGCATGAAATGATTGATAAACAAATATCGTTAATCATTTTAATATATTATTTTATGTATGTATAGATATAGAAATTACAACAAAAACGCATTTTAACAATTCATCTCTACACAGCAAAAACACACAATTAACAATATTTAAATATAATATTATTACGTATTTATATACATATATATTTTTATATATTTGCATAAAATTGCTCTAAAACATTTAGTTTTGTAATTGACTAAAATTCTTGTATTTAGTATAGATTTTTATAATTTTTTTTTATTATTATAAATATTTATTGCATTTAATAACATGTTCTATATAAAGCCTCAAAAAATTTAATATATACAGTAATCTCCAGTTAATTCATTTTTGTTTATTTCAATAATGATTTGTGCCAGTTTTGTTTAAATTTACCTGGGCCATCTGCTTAATTGAGCATATTCGTTGATGCAATTAACCAGGTTTACTGTATGTATATTGGAGACTAATTTGCTGTTTAATTTACCAATTGCAACTCTCATTAGTCCGAGAAATCATTTTTCCATAAATTCCCAAAAAGTACGCCATTTCTATTATGTAACGATTGTTTCAAATTAATTTCAAAATCTTGAATTTTTTCGTATATTTTTTGACAATTAACAACATAAATAAAAAAACAAAATTTTATATAATTTTGACATTAGAGGTTGACGCTCTTATTGTGTTTATTCTCTCAGAAGAAGTAGGCGGTTAGAGGCCGGTTACTTTGGTTGTGTTTATACCATTATTTTTTTGGTAAAAAAACTATCACCGAAATCAATGAAAGGCTTGATAAATACTAAGGGGGCTCGGCACCATTAACTTCACTAGTTAAGAAGTGGTTTACTGAATTTCGTTTACGTCGTATCAGCACAAGTGACGCCGAACGCTCAGGTCGCAGAAATCGTCGATAAAATTCGAGAAATACATTTAATTGCGAAATTGTGATATTTTTTGAAATGAAAGCACAAAACTTTGAGGAGCAATTAAACAGGGAAAAGCGGAGGTCAATTAATCGGAGATTACTGTATTTTACTGGGTAGTACTAAAATTTCTTGGTTTATCCTTTTGTTTTTATATACTAGTTAATATATATTTTGTATATATTTTACATTTAACAATTTTCTTATCTTCTATATCTTCTATTATGCAATACCTACTGAAATTTTTTCATATCTCTCAACAAAACTCATATAATATATTTTCTGTAATACTCATTTTTGTATTTATATTTTCTTAATATTAGATTATGCATAGTAACGTAATTTTAAAGCTTAAACAACGGGAAATAAAAGTAACTTGCGATAAACTGTTTCCAAAAGATATTAAAAAAAAATCCGCATATTTGTTTAATAACTATAGGTAGGTAGATGCATGTGGGGAATAGTTGGCTCTTATAAATATTTTCTGGCCAAACATCTTGTTTTTTTAAAGAAAGATTTTTCGAAATAATACATCGACCTGTTCAAGACCAACTGTTCACGACCCTTTTTAACCGTTTTCCCAAAATCGCTATGTGTTATGGACTATTTTTGTCCTTAAATTTCTAGCCTGTAGCAGAAAACCTATCGGTTTTTCAGAATCATATCCCTTTTCTTTCAACTGTTAATTGAGTTTATAAGCATACCAGATCAAGTTCATGAAGAAAATTCGGCAATTTCATAAAAAGTTCAAGTTATTTGGCTTAAAAATTAACAAGTTGAAATCTCTGTCAAGCTGTACTCTGTTTAGTTACATTTCCTTGAAAACTATTTAGCTTCGTTCATACCAAAATATTAAGGAGATAAACAAAGTTGATTCACTTTAAAAATTACAACAATTAAATTGAGTTGGGTGGGATGTCATTTAATTTAATTAGAAACAAATTTTCAATAATGTTTCCTCGTCAATTTGGCATTTCTCGGTAGAAATCAAAATTTTTGGATTACTCTCGACAAATCTAACAATTTTTTTTTATACAGGCGAGTAAACAAATTTTATTTTTACCATATTCGGTAGCCTTAATTACTTTTTTTAGGAAATATTTTCTTGGAAGATTGTTGGCTGTTTCTTCTAATAGTTAATCCAGTACAAAGGAGTTTATTTGGGGCTTTGCGATCGTTTACCCAGTTCGAGTAACATTCTTCTTCTCTTTCATAATAAACAAATTTCTCTTAGCCATGAAACAAATGAGGTAGAAAAAATCTGAGTAAAGGATTAGAATCATTGATCTTGAGTTACCTTTAAAAAGTAATCAATTTACTATTACATTGTGTAAATTTTCCAATAGCTGAAATCAAATATAAGATTTTTTGTTGAGATGCCCAAAATTTAATGTGCTTGGGATTTGTGATGAAAACGGCAGAAAAATAGTAAAAAATATGAAAAAGTTAAAGTAAAACAAAAAGTTGAACTAGATCCAGAACTTTGAAACTTTCAAAAACTAATACTTTTAATTTGAATTTACCGAGAAATATTCAATGTTCTGAGCTAGACAGAGAAGGTAAGAGCCTGACTATTATGAGGGATCGCAACTGAGAATTATCACATTATTAAAATATTGATGTCAGGACAAAGAAATATAGTGGCTAATCGCAAAATCGAGGATTTATGTAAATGTGTCAAGCTGTACTCTGCTTAGTTACATTTCCTTGAAAACTATTTACTGTAAAATTTCATATATATGCGAATTGTAAAAAATAGAACTTACACGTGTACACGGTTCGTACGTATGCTCGTGTGTTTAAAAATATTTACCGAAAACACGAACCCAAACTACTCTTGTATTTTAAAAACGTGTAGTTGAGTTCACTATAACTTCACGTGTAGTGACTGCACAGGTAATGATGTTATTACAATCGTTGTTGTTCTTTCAGCTATGGTATTCCCTGCTCTATATTAAGGTTCGTGCAGATAAACCAACTTTTAACTACGCGTGTAGTTACTCTAAATCCGATTTACACGTATTTAAAATACACGTGTGGTTCAGGTTCGTGCTTTTAAAGGAAAACTGTACGATATTCGAACGTCCGTGTATACCCAAATACCTCAAAAACGAAAGCCCCTAATTGTGACTCGCATTGCAGACAAAGACAAAGAAATTTAGTGTGTGAGAGGATAAGATAGCATAAACATATTAGAGAAGAATTTTGGAATATATTAACACTTTTTTGACTCTTTTTAAAGTTTAAAACTTCTGGAAAAAGAGTAAAAAGAACTTATAAGGGAAGAAGGTGAAGAGTTAATATGTTTCACAAAAATATTTTGCAGACCATTTTTTTTAAAAGTCACTGAACGCTAAAACCATATTAGCTGCAAAACTAACCGTGATATCTTTTTTTTTTTTTTGTAACAAAATATGGTCAAAATTTAATCCCGCGTAGAATTAAAATCAAATTTTGAATTCTAGTAAACTCACTTTCAAAGCCTTGTTATTTTTTTTTTGTATTGAACGGTGTTATCATAGATTGACCTGAAAGGACGTACCAGAAATAAGTAAAAACTTTTTGACTTAGACTTGAAAAACCCTCGAGTGGCTGGTCAGCGAATGCTGGAACATGAATGCTTTGAAGGAACTGATCGCAAAGCTTTTTAAAATATTAAATTGCTACCGAATAACTGAACATTTTTCAGACTGAATTATTATTACAATATTTATATGCAGTTTTTTTGGTAATCGTTTTTTATTAAAGCCAAATTGCTTTTCATTACACTGTGCGACAAAATTTTATTTGCGAACTGAATGAGCATTGACTTTGGATTCTGAAAGAGGAAGTACAACTGAGCAAAGTTCTTCTAGGTTAGTCAAGCTAAAAACTTTTAGAGATTATGAATTATGTTAAGGACTTTGCTTATTGGAAGTTTCCGCCGTGAGGCTGAGTTTAAAAAGTTAAAAATTTAATAAAAATAGAAAGCTTTATTGGATCTTTGTAAATCTCTACTTTCTTGAAAGAAAAAAAAATAATCCATAACATTACCACTAAGGTGAGAAATTTCGTTTTGATAATATTATCCTTTCGATTTTGCATTGTATTTTTAAAATTGAAATTGAACACAACTCAGAAAATTTTAAATTAAAAAATCGATTTTAGATTAGGACAAAATTTTTCAGTCTGACTGGTAATATTGCTTTTTGTTATTTTATGAAAATCACGTGTTCCCTTCTATCTGGTTATTTCTGTAAATGCATTCCTCTTTTTACGAATATAACCGCTTCTAACTCACCATTTTGTGGTGGAA
This sequence comes from Toxonevra muliebris, assembly GCA_963691655.1. Lineage (NCBI taxonomy): Eukaryota > Metazoa > Arthropoda > Insecta > Diptera > Pallopteridae > Toxonevra > Toxonevra muliebris. The sequence goes on along the minus strand of OY829327.1, from coordinate 10,880,863 downwards.
AATTCTAATGATTATTGAAAGAAATTTTGGATTTTATTAACTTTCTAATAATTTCAAATTTACTAAGAAAATTTGAAAATTTCACGTCACACAAAAATCCTTAACTTTACTAATCTAGAAAAACTGTGAATGCAGGATTTCTCAGTAGCAGTGTGGCCAACTTTTGCTTTTCAAAATCCGCTGAAATCCGCGTATATTTTTTTCTTATAAAAGTGCGAGAAAACTCAATACATTTAAACTTTTACACTACTACACGCACGCATTTGCTAATTCTAGCCAATGAAAATTTCTTCGATTTTTCTAAGATAATACGTATTCTGAACTTACAGCGTATTCTGAACTGAGCGCTAAATCACTTTTTTTCCGCGTTTTAATATTCAAAAAGCACTAAATTTAGCGGGAAAAGCGCTGAGTTGGCCACGCTGCTCAGTGGTACTTCGTCATTCAGAATCCAAAGTCAAAACTCATGTTGAAAAAATTTGTCGCACAGTGTTAATGCCCATCATTTGTTTGCTGAATGCGATTTTCAATATTTTCTTTTGTGTTTTTTTTTACATTTTTATTACAATTCACAATTTCACAATTATTTATGTATATATGTATTTATTAAACAATTTATTTAAAATACATTTTTCACTATTAGTTTTTTTTACAATTGAATTTAACTACATTTGCTAGATTTATATATTTTAAGGTACATTTATTGATATGTTTCTTTGTCTGTTTGTTATTGTTATTTAGTTCTAGTATTTACTTTTCATTTTCAAAAATTAAAATATAAATATTTATTATGATTAGATGAATTCAATTTGCCATTATTTGGATTAATGTCGCTTATTCTCAGTTTTTAAGAGAACTCAACAATATAATCGCTTATCAGGGCGAACTGGAATATACTCGCGTATTTTAGAGTTGATTTGTAGCAGTGATGCCAAGTTAAAGACTTTTGTGATTTATGCTCCATTTTCACACTCAAGTAATTTGCGCAAAAGTAAATTGTTACATGAAAACCGAAATCGTTCATTTACGCAGCCAGAAAATTTGACTTGAGTAAATCTGGATCGGTCAGATAATTGGCATGTGGTTGGCGCAAATCAACTGGGCTGCTCTTCTGGTAAGGGACAAATTTGTTCAACAATTAAACTGAACGTTACAATGAAGACACCAATTCAGTTTTATTTGTTCGAATTTGCATGCACAAATAAATTATCGCAATTACTTGAGTGCCAAAAAGGGCCATTAAGCAGATTTTTTAGGCTGTTTAATTTTTCGGTAACGCACTAAATATATTTAAGGAGTTTATAATGATATATAATGGAATGAGTTGGCAAATTGAACGCTCCTTGTATACTTATTAATAATAATAACTAATAATGTTGGGTCTTTCTTTTCGTTTATTTGCTTTTTTTTTACTCTTCCTAATTTTCCAACAAATCTCTCATTATATCCAATGAATCCTGCAATGATTTTGCATATCGTGATGCACTAGTATCTTCGCATGCGTAAAATGCTGAAACACAAAAGACAATCTCATCTGGATGTGGATTATAGGAGCAACCGTAGCCACGCGGTGTTACTGGACCATAACCCATGAAACTGTCCGTACTGCAGGCAACCTAAACAATCGATAATATTATTATATCATTAAAAGTAAATAAATAAATTATATGGTAACAAAGTAATATAGTGCAATGAATTTATTAAAAATATTGATTGATTCGATAGTGCATTAACACTTACTGGCTTACTGTGCAAAGTTGGGTGCTTTATGGTGCTTGAATATACACACGGTGCTTGAGCCTAAATATGTTCAAATATAGGTATAGTATGTATAAAACTGAAATTTCTAAAAGTAAAAAAAAGAAGAAGTGCTTTTAAAGTGTGAGGTGCTCAAATTAAAAATGAAATCATTGTTCAGGATTAATCTTAAATTATAGTTAGCTGGTGACTTGGAATGGTGCAAATTAATTACAGAGTGACTGTAATTTTGGTTTTCGTTGTACCTGACTCGTTGATAGCAAAAAACAATTCGCTATTTTATATGATTCATCGTTGAAGAGTTCATGCAGTTCACCGCTTAATTCACGACTAGCTTCACGTAGACCCAATAATGGTATATCAATGCCATGACCGAGTATATTTTGTACCATAACCTCAGTTTGGCGTGCCACCGCGCAACGGAAGAGCTCACGTAAATGATCTTTCTATATATGTAGTAATGATGTAATTGATATAAGTGGATTGAATTTTGAGTATGAACTGAATTTACCACTTGGGGTATTCACAGTTTCGTGTTATTAGGTGTGGTATCTTTCATTTGTTGTACATCCTTTTATATACTTTCATATTTCATACAAAATTTTACCAGATAGCACATATTCACAATCAACTGTGAGCACCCTCGTCATTTTTTCCTTAACTTACGCTATATATGCTGAATTTAACTTTACGCGAATCTTCTTCCTCCTCACGATCACTTTCTAATGTTACATTTGGTCCTTCACCTTGGCACATTGCTTTGGCCCACTCGAGCGCTTCGGTGCTGGCTGAGCGAATACAATCGACACGACCCTAAAAATTTCAAAATATGTAATTGAATATAAAAAAATTCGAATGTTACGATCAAAGACAAAAAGTTATTAACATTAAAAATATTGAAATTTAAATTAGACGATGAAATTTTGAAGATAAGTATTCAAATTAGAGCTCTAAATACATTGTACAATAGCCAAATAGTGAACACGAATCTGTTAAAAATTTTTTTTGAGTCACGTCAGGTTTCGTGTATATTCGTAAATCTTGGTATTTTGAAAATTAAAGTTTTAGATAAAGAAAAATCACAGGTTTTTTTCGTTTTTCATTATTTTTCCGTGACCACAAAATCAGCTGTAAATTAAATTTGATGTTTCTTTTTAATTTGACCTATTTTCATCGATATCTTTTGAATCGGTTAACCAATTAAAAATCCGATTAGATAAATTAGTTTATCTCCTCAGTACCTTTCATCAAGAGGTGTAAAGTTGAAGTGTAAGTTGCCAAAATTAAAAAATTGCAATATCTCAAAAAATGTTCCATAAAAAAAATGTTAGCATTGATTTTTGCATTTAACGGGAGAATATTCATCAAAAAGCTACCTCTCATCAAATGTTCATGAAAAAACTTCATTCGTAACAGATCGTCCGAACCCACCTGACCTGGTCTAAGCTTTTTATGGGTCATTCAAAAATACTATTAAGATTTCCTTTTTATACAGAAACAGTGCCAACACCTTTCTCTTACCTTTTTTTGACAATCACTTTCATTTCTTCAAAGCAGGAAGTGATTAAACGCCGATGCCAGTAGAAGGATGCTATGCATTTCTATATTGACCGAGAGGGGTAGTTTCTGAGTTAGACTAAGTTTATTTTTTTATGCACCTGATTACTAAAATGTATTCCAAGCACAAACGATGGCCAGAGAGGAGCCAGAAAACTGGTTTATTCATTTCATGATCTACAACGTAATAAAAAGGGCCATTAATAATCGTTCGGTCTAAGTTTGTTTGGAATTCATAAGTTCCGTAAAAAAAAAGTTTTTGATAGAAAGTGCTATAGAGCACGCTACAGGTCTCCCAGGTCGGAATTTTTCACAATATGAAAAAACTTTCAATTAAGTAGCTAGTTTTTCTATATTTCTCTTCAACTTTGTTCATATCATTCTAAATCAATCGAAGATGCTTGGCTCAGAATTCGTATATATTTTCAGTGAAACTATTATAAACATAGGAACATTAATGGAACGGTTCATTCCCGAAACCTCGCTTTTCCTGGTAAATATTATAGCCATTTTGATCGTAGTTTTTGAAGCAAATTTTCGAAAGCACGAAAACCCTAAACCTTCCTTCCGCTCTTTCGTAATCACTAGATCCGCTGGTACATACGATTTTATATGAATAAAAGAATTTTAAAATATTATAATAAACTAACCAATAGGAAACGTCTAGTTGAAGCGCTTTCATAAGTTGCTACTAGATGCCCATAAAGTCTGCAATAATTAAATAAATTAAACTTTTATTGTATGCCAGCTTGAATTTATAAACTCACTTGAAATGTGCTAATTGCAGCGATAGTTGTATATAAACATCTGGGCTGACTTGACATGATTTGATGAAATTCTTACCGTATCCCTTATAGCGATAGACGTAAAAGTCCAAATTATCAATTGTCCTGTAATGAGATGATTTACTATAATTTTTAATCTTTTCTTTTCGACAGATACTCACTTATCGACCGTAATTGCCGCCTGTGCAAATCGTTGCTTTATTTCATTGGCAATGTCCCATTCTAAACGTTCGGGCGGTGGCAAATGATGCTGTGGCACACCATTGTCATCGGTAGGATGTTCTAAGATGCTCTTGAAGATCTTCTCAAGCAATTGAACCACAGCTATACCCTCCGATGTGGAGTGTTCATAGCACAGGCCCCAGGTACCATCAGTACAAATGATAATTTGCATTGTTTTATCGAACCAACGATTTGCCGAATTATAATCACTGCCACCGCCATGTATCATCTCGTGTGCCATATTTGTTTCATCACGACTGCCAGCAAAATGTACAGGTGGTGTAGCGCCAGTGAAACCACGTGCGTTAAATGTCAATGCAAGTGGTTCATCTAAACACAGAACGATCAATGCGGTTTCAATTAATTCGATGTTTCGTTGATTAGATTCGGCCAGTTGGAGAGTTATACGATCTTGTGCCCAACGTGAGCGTGGTTCGGCCGTAAGTAGTCCCACTGGCGGTGGTTTTGCCGGCAAACATGGAGCATCGCTTAATACATAGAGTATTTGTGAGGCAATCTCACTTTCGGATAATTTACCACGATCACTTGCCTTGAGAACGACGCAGTACATTTGATTGCGACATATCACAATTACATGCTCATCGTCGGTTTTGTGCTGTGGCAAATATTGTGAGTCACGTTCAATGCCTGGACGACGACATGAGCCGAGAAGGCGATAGTACTGGGCCATGCAGAGCGGTTGATTTTTCTCACGTGATGCAGCACGTTCTGGTGGCAAATTGCCGCTGAAGAAAGAAAAAAAATAATCAAGATAATTACTGCGTGATTTTCCAATGCTCAGAAGACACATTAGCTGTAATCATCAGTTGTGACTTAACAGGTTCCACGCCGCATTATAAAATGGATTTAAAAATTTAATTTATTTGAAGTTTACCATCAGACTTTTGGCTACATTTATATGATTCATGAGCGTATCAAACCTGGTACAAAAATAAAATCATGAACCTGTATATACTCGTATGATTCATGGGGCAGGGAACCTCTTAAGATTCGTATTGGGAGTCATAGCTAACTATGTTCTATTAGTACAATTTATTGGGTCACTCACCTATCGAGCATCTCTTTGTGCAGCATAATGCCATCCAAAATGCGTGCAGCAAAACGTGCAACATCATGTACTGTGGTAAAGCGTCTGGGTGGTAAGACCATGCCCGGATTGGAGTTGATTGGCAAGGGTATTCGTATATCCATGTACATGTCATTGAGCCAATAATAATAGGCCTGAAAAGTTAAAAAAAAAAAATATATTTAGTTAGTTGTAGAAAATTTTAGCAACTTCCTGCGAAGACACACCCATATTTCACTTCTTTCAACTATGAAAACTAAAAAACTATTGTAAGTTCGATACAATTATTATTTAGTTAGATCATATTAATGTAAAGTATTTTTGCTTGTTTTGTTTTGCTGTTTTTTGTTTTGTTAGTGCCCAATTTAGTTGTTTTTATTTATCAAAGTATTTGTACTTTGATATTGCCGGTTTTTCGTAGAACATATTTCTGATATTTTTCTTTGTTAGTTTTAATTGATAATATCTAAAATATGTATGTATGCATCTCTTTTTTAACCTTAATTTTATTTCAAGGTATAAACATGTTTAAATAAATAAAGTTCAAGGAATTTTAATTTGAAACGGAAGTAGTACACTATATTCCACAAAAATGTGCCATAATCGACACGTTCAAGAAAATGTTGAATTCACGAAACGATACAAAAACAAAACGATCCAGAGATGCATTCCATACTTCAGAACTCTAAATACATGGCTCAAGTTTTAGTAAAAATACTCAGGGGGAAGAATATGTAAAACTTCAGCGTAAGCGCGGAAACTGAGTGGCTTGATGGCGATGGACCGATTTTGATAAATTTTATGTTACCGCATAAATGACTTGATCAAAATGCTGACCAAAATTCATATGAAAATTCAGAGCGAAATTTGGAACAAAAATTAGGCAAAACTCAGGACCGAAACTTAGATAAATGAAGACAAAAATTCGGACCAAAAACAAAGCAAAATTCTAACTCAACCTTATCCAAAATTCAAAGCAACAATCCAACAAAAGTTCAGACCAAAATTCAGACCCAACATGATATAGCAATACGGGCCAAAAATCAGGACAAAATTCAGACCAAAATGGGATTAAAAATAAGTCCTAATATTAAATATAAAATCATAATGTAATGTAATTTAATGTAATGCAATGTAATGTAGTGCAATGGAATGTAATGTAGTGCAATGGAATGTAATGTAATGTAACGTAATGTAATGTAGTGTAATGTAGTGAGATGTAATGTAATGTATAAAATTAGAGTCCGCGAAAGAGGAATGAGCATGTAGATTAGAAATTCCATTATACTCCGCCCCGACGAAGGCCACTCTCCTTACTTAGCCTAGCGTCAATGACCATACTTTTTGTGTTACACCTGAGTAATAATAATTCCATAAAATAAAACTAGATTTTTTTTAATTTTATAAAAAATATTTTAAATGCAAAAAAACGAAAAATAAATAAATATATTCTCTTCTTTTTAAATATAGTGTTTAGAAAAAAAGAAGATAAGATTAAAAGCTGAATAGTGCGAGTATGAAAGGAGTTCGGGTGTGATATACCCATGGTTAGTTAGGCTGCAACTTCGTCAATAATCTTAAATTTAGGTATGCCTTTGCGAATTTATATAGCTTGGATAGATCAAGATTGACTTAATCCTTTGTCGTCAAGAAATGTTTGCCCAGTGTAGCTAGTGTAGAAAAAGCGACACATTGGCAAATTAAATTTTCCGCCGTTACATCATCTTCAAGACATGCATCTCATGGACTTGATTCCTTGGTGGTGATTTTGCTCCAAAAATCGTTAGCTGTAACGAAACTTGTGACGAGTTCAACTATGAGTCATAAGTAAGTCTCCGAAAACGGGCGCTTTTTCAATTATTTTGCAAGAAATGGATCAAAACTCCAATTTGAAGATGAAGTGGATATAGTTTATAGCTTGAGAAATAAAGTAGCACTAAACGATTGCAAATGCAAATGAGCTAGAGCTGTTGCATAAAAATGCAAATAAATTAGATTTGAATGAAGATGCAGAATCATTCCGTGAAGGTAACGGTGAAGAAAATTATAGACCAGAGAAGAAAGATGAAGATCGATAGGATATAGAAGAAGAAATGTTGATTGAGATTAACTCATCTGAATGGCATTATGATGATGACGCAGAGATTGAACGAGGTGACGCTGAAAATGTTGTCGTCCAAGTTGATAGAAACATGCGGCCAGAGGTAAGGCTGCCGTCAATTTTAGTATGAAATTTGCTTTTGGCTAGTTTCAAAAATTTAATTTCCAAGTTAAATAATGAAATCACTCAAATTTTGTGTGACTTTTTCTATTTTTTTCGCTACAAACTATTGTAAAAAGAAAAATTTGATTCACTTAGGTTCGCTTTGCTTATTCAATTTTCCATTATATAAGTTATGGAAAATAATGAAACATTCTTATTTTTATATAAATTGTTAATGAAACTTTTGCTAATGGAAAAGAATGCAGATTCTTCATTCATTTGTCATACATTGACGAAATAAATTAAATAACAAAAGGGAACAAAAAACGACACATACGTTTACATTTCTCACCTGCTAACACACACACACACATTCAACAATAGATTACCTCAGACCCTATTGTATATAATACTTTGACACGCCTGTTATGTCATTCACTCATTTTGTATGCACATTTTATATGGAGGTCTGGCAAGACTTGGGTGTACCAAACACGTACAGAACATTGGGTGCTCACATAAGGGTTAAAATTACAGAATAGGTCTTGCTTGCAATACAGATTTTGACTGGTCTCTCGATTTCTTCATCAAATGTATTTTAAATGTAAATAAAACCTTTTTATGACCAGAATTAGGAAGAATACATATTAACTGTAGTTCTTTAGTTAAATTTTATCAAATTATTATGTTGTAATTTCTTATTTATTTTTCAGAATCTGCAGTTCTCATTTGGAGAGCTGGTTTTCTAGGAGTTCTGAGAAGATGGAGCCATCATGTACAATCTGTACGTAGTACAACATAAATACATTTTATTATCATTTTGTAATCTTGTTTCCGAATGATGTTTAAAGTTCATTACTAAAAAAAAAACACAAAAGCAAAAGAAAAAATATAAAAAAAAAACAAAAAAGTTAACAGGCGAATAGTGAATTGTGATGATGATTTTTATCTAAAAGATAAAAATTGACAAAAAAAAAAAAAAAAAAAAAATTACAACATATTTAAAATCAATCAAATTGATATCAATTTATCAATAGATTTCTATCGAAAATAAGAATTTAAAATTATTTTAAATTTATGAAAAAGCGAAAAAGAAAAATATGTAAGTATAAATAATCAGATACGTTGTAAAAATCAAACAGTTCATCAATTTCATCTTTTACATACGGATAGCAGCTGCGGCACATCCTAAGTACGCGACTACACGATAAACACAAAGAGATGAAAAGTACAGGCATTTTCACACATTAAACTCAAACCCGATAGAAAAATACAATTCAACTAAAATTGATTTTTTTTACTACTTCTCCTTCCTTCCCCGTCTATTTTAGCGATCACACTGACACTTGCAACGCTCTGCCTTGCAGTCATCGCCCAGGCCAATGTAGACTATCAGCTAAAGTGTACTAAAGATGAGATCGGAATTCGCTGGCCCAGCTATCACAGCAACTCGGACTATTATATTTGTCAACGAGTGGGCGGTAGACAGATGTTGATCACCTGCAACCCCGGCGAGCTGTTTACTTTTGTATTGCAAGCATGCACATCGCCAAGCAAATTTATACCACCACCACCAATGGAAATTTTGCCCACGGCAACTCCATTTACTGGCAACACTCAACCAAACAAGCCAAACACAAACGGTGGCTACAATGGCGGTGAAATTCCCCCATTGACAGCATTACCGATGCCATTGTATCCATCTAATCCTGTTCCACGTCCAAATGAACCACCAATCATCATTGATGAGTTTCCAGTACATTGGGAAATGCCTGCTAATTCACCACCACACGTTGGCATCCATGATGGGCACCAAGTGCCTCCATATTTTGGCACCCATGATGGGCATCTTGTACCTCCACATGCAAATGTCGACGAAATGGAAATGCCGGGCACACTCGCGCCAGTGAATCCACCAACCATGAATAAGCCTCCTGGCAAGAAACCTATGCTTCCACCATCTAAGCCACACACAAATGCACCACTGCCACCAACTCCAGCTCCAACACCACCAGTTGTGCAAGAGAATAATTCACCTCTTAAGAAACCACTACTACCGTCAAAGAAACAACCACCAGTACCATCAAAGAAGCAACCACCAGTACCAGCGAAAAATCAACCTCTTTCACCACCAAATGGTTCTAAGAAGCAAATGCCACCATTGCCTACCAAGGCATAAGTGCATCAAAAAGCAAATAATGTCAGTTCAAATTTTATAAATTCTATCTACCATAACAACAAACAACTATTATAAAAAAAAATACAACAACAACTACAACAACCAAACAATTATACTATAGCGGAATTTCTATAATAAAAACAAAAATTTGGTACCCAAAATTTGAATTTGAATCATGAAAAAAATTTATTTTTTTTATTTATATTTGCTATTTTTATCATTTAATTTATTTATAAAAATTTAATTTACAAAGTGTACTTCCTGCTAATTTGAATATACACTTGGTTTTGTTTTTACGCGTACTTTTTTTACCCGCTTTTGATTTTACGTTTAGTCTTCTTTTTGGATGAGCATATATAACGGAATTAGAAAACGCCAAAACGCCAGCTGTCGAAAGTTATTGCATTTTTTTTTTGTGAAAAAATACGTTTTTCGGACACAAGTACAATTTTGGATTTTCAGACAGCAAAAACTATAAGAAATTTTACGAATTTTGCATTTTTCAGTTTTTAATACAAATTCGGAATGGAACGACTTATGGACGATAAAGAATGAAATAAACATGTGAATGATTATGCCTGGTGTGAATGTGAAGATAATGAAGGTTTTTCGGAGGATGATTTTTACTGCTCGAGGTCGTCGTTTGGAAGGAGCATTACATGCAAAACGATCCAGGCCAAATACATATTATATTCCACCAGCAGACATTAAACTGGATAACATAGGACACCTAACGAAAATGATGCCAGCCTCTGAGGGCCGATTCCAATTCAAAGTTCTTGTATGCCATAAAGGCGGACGAAATGGTTTCTACAAATTTCACACAGAATAATTGGCATAAATTTTCAGTTATAAATTTGGTTATTTTGCTCAATAAAGTGATTTAAAAAAAAAAGTTATGCATTTCTATTTTACTTGATACTGCCCAACGAACCACATATGATCCACTAGGTAATTTCAGATTTTAACACTTGTAATTAAGGTATTGAAAAGGTCATAGAACAAAAGTTGTTCAGAATGAAGAATGCTATACCTTTATAATTTTTAAACAAAATTTGACTAGTTGAGGAGGGTAGGATTAAAATTTGTTTGAAAAAAATTAAATAATTTTTTTTTCTTAATACGTTTTTAAAACGAACTAAAAACTATAAAATAATTTCTCTTAGTCCCATAGAGATTTATAACCTCATACAGATTCCTAACCCCATACAGTTTGCGCTGAAAATTTGTAATTGTGAATCTTAGCAGGTATGAAAATACTTGCATGATTTTAAACGAAAAACGAGGGACGCATATGGATAGAGATAAAATTGGTAGCGACTTAGGTTAACTATTCATCCATCAATTTGATGTTTCCATACTGAAGAATCGAAAATTTTGTGGAGCAAAATTTGAAGTGCCCAAAGAGATGCTTTTGATGGGAGATGGATCTCCGTATACGATCCCGAAATACCTCAGCAATCAAGCGAATATCGTGGTAAAGATGAAACTAAACCCAAAGTTCCATACCAAAGCCGCTCCAAAATCAAAGTCATCACCATCAGTAGCGTATCCAGGGGGGGATATAGGGACTGAAGCCCTCCCACCCCCTGAACCCGACAATCTTATAGTAAACAGTAATTTTTGAGAAATCAAAATATTTAGATTTTAAAAAAAAAAATGCCGTCAGCAGTACTTTCAACAAACGAAAAACTTTAGGATTTAAAATATTATTTTATATTATATTTAATTTTAATAATAATAATTTAATATAAATATTAAAATGGGGTCATATATTTGAATCAATTCTTATTAGCCGCCATGCTGGGCGGATGCCAATAGGATGCACCTTACAGTGCAACTGGTTGTTAAATACATTCAGACTACATTGAAAGCTCGATAATGGTCTAGTTTTTGGATTGAATTTTGTACTGAATTTTATTCTGATATTGGTTTAGCTTTTCCGTTTTTGATCTGAATTCTGGTTTGATTATAAGTCAGAATTTTTTTAGGGTTTATTTAATTTGCATTTTAATCTGAATTTGGTTTGAGTTTTAATCCACGTTTGGTCTAAATTTTGATTTGCTTTCCAGCGTTTGCAGACCAGCGTTTGATCTGATTTCTGGTCTAAATTTTGGTTTGCTTTCAGTTTGTATTTAGCGTCTTTTTAGCCTCAGTTTTAATCTAACTCTTTGTTTGAGTTGTGGTTAATATTTTCGTCTGAATTGGCTTGATTTTGATACTATTTTGGTCTGAATTTCGGTCCGAAATCGGTCTGAAGTTTGTTATTAATTTTGGTCTAAATTCGTCTGGAATTTCGGTCTAGTTTTTGTTTAATTTAAGTTAAAATTTGTTGATGTAAATATTTATCAGATATTCCCACTAGTTTTTGGTAGGAATTTTGGGTTCCTTTCGTTCGGTATTTGGTTTCCTTTTGAAATAAAGTTTTGTCTAACTATTGGTTTGAGTTGTGGTCAACATTTTTTTTTAATTTTGGAATGAATTTTAAAACTGATTTTGGTTTTGATTCGGTCTGAGTTTTTGGTTTTTAGTCTGAGTTTTGACCTGAATTTGATCTCATTTTGGTCGATTTTTGTTGGGATTTTGGTCCGATTCGTGGTCTGAACATTGTTTTTTTTTTTAACCGGTTGTTGCCCGGTACCCGAAAGCGTGTACGGATCTCGTTGAAATTTAAAATGAATTGGTTTTTTGGTAAAATTAAGATATATTTACATTTTAGGTATTGTATAACAGTCTTAAAGAACGTATTTAATTTTTTATAAAAATGAAGTGATTGGTTATGGAGTTGCGAGATCGTAAACTCACCATCAGGCCGATGTTAATAGTTATGTCGATGCTAATATATATTTTAAAAATTCTTTTAAAGTACTATCCAAATCAACTGTTATCTAAATTAAATTTTTTTCGGGTTTTTGTTTCGACCAAAAATGACTCAAAAAATAGAGATGTGTCAAAAGTTTTTCTCAACGGAAATTATAATTTCCTTCAAATTATTTTCTCAAAATACCATAGATCATTTAACAATATAAATCCATCAGAAAAGTCATAATCAAGATTTTGATCCGAATTTGGTCTCTAGATTTTTGATCTGAATTTGGTTCTTTTCTTGGTTTGAACTTCGATTTGAAAAAAGTATTTGAATTTTAGTTTGAAATTTGGTCGAAATTTCCGTCTAAATGTCTATCCGATTTTAGTTTGAATGTTGGTCTCAGTTTTGTTTCAGTTTTCTTTTAATTTCTGACCCGTATTTGATAAGTAAAATTATTTGATTAGTAAAATCTGCTCCCCCCAAACCCAAATCCTAGAACCGCCACTGATCATCATGACACCGAACAGTGGTTGAAAAGTGGATACAAATCTCATTTATTTCATTGGCTGCGTTCAGAAAACAACCTCGGCTCAGCAACATGTTGAGCTGAAGTATCAGAAAAATAATACGCTCAATGAAATGACGACTGCTCAATATAATTTTTTTTTATCATAAAGTGATTAATTTGCGTTCATAAGACACTCAGGTAGCAGTGGCGGAGCAGAGGCGTTTTCTGAACGCGACCATTACCTCCAATCTTTGTTTTTTTCTCATTTTTTACTAATAATCATCTGAATGTCATGTTTTAAAAATATTAGAGTAGTATCTGCTTAGTCTTAATTTGCTTATCTGTTTTTTCTTTGGGACCTTTTTAAGGCAATCAATGTTAGAACGCTTAGTAAGAGAGAGCAATCTAAGCTATATTTGAGAGCTAATCACTGCAAATTACTAGTAGCATGCTAAATTTATATATATACTAATTAAAAGCATTATTATAAAGGGGGTTTATGTTTTTTTTTTTTAAATTGGCTATTATTTAAAAGCCCTAAAAAATCATTTACATCAACTTTGGTGATCATATCTAATAATCGACGTCGAGCGATGTTTTATGTTATAGTTTTAATTGAAGCTTGAACTTTCAGCTATACAATGAAAAATTCAGCTGTTTCTATCTGCCCCTCTCTTTGTAATTAAGGTAAAACTAAAACCATATGAGGTAAAAATGACATATGTCATCTACAAGTGTAATCGTATACCCTACACATATGAAGAGAGGTATGTTATGTTGTGTGAGTGTTTCTTGGGATATCCAAGAAAGCAGTACTGGCAAATTAAATTATGAAGTACACTTTCCAAAACAAAGCATCTACATATGCATGTTTTGTTTTTTTTTTGGTGGGGAAGGAGGTGATGGGGGAGAAAAAATGGAGGGGAGGGAAAAAGACTTTCACAATACTTTAATATAAACTATTATAGTGATTCTCAGCGATAAAAAAGGGAATATTCATTTTTTACAATCATGTTGTATGGGAGGTGGGCGTGGTCATAGGCGGATTATTTTTATTTTTGCACCCTGGCATTGTATTAACATAAACAATACCAAAATTTGTAACTACACCGACTCCTTCTATTTTTATCTAACTTTGGTTGTATTGAAGGTGGGCATGGCAGTGGGCATGGCAGTGGGCGTGGCAGTGGGCTTTTATATTAATTTTTGCACCCAGACTATATATTCACATAACCAACTTCTGTACTAAAATTTGTGACAACGATGACTTCTTCTATTTTAGTCCTCTTTTTGTATGAAGTTCAAACACTGTGCACCGTGATGTTGTCCAAAAAAGAATTTTTTCCAACTGGTCAAACGGTTAATAAGGAGCACTATCTTGGTCTTATAAGACATTTGAGTCTATTGGTAAAAAAAGACCAGAATAATGGCAAAATAATTCATGGGTTTAACATCATGACAACGCTTCATCTCATACTGCAATCGTTATTCGTTAATTGTTGGCAAAAAAATCAGACAAATACCGTTCCGCAAGCCCCATATTTGCCTGATCTAGCAACCATTTGACTTACCCCCCCCCCTCCCCTCCCCCGCCCCCTCGACTCAAAAAACCACTTCGTGGACACCGCTTTGATATCATTGATGAGAAATCGCTGGCTGCTCTAAAGAACAGAACATACCAAAAATTGAATATAATTATGCTTCAAAGACTGGAAAAATCGTTGAAATAAGTGTATTGTATAGGGAAGGGAGTACTTTGAAGGCAATATAATTATTATTATTATTTGAAGGATGGGACGACCTGAAAGTCAGGTACTGCTAGCTTTAGCTTACATACATTTAACACATTCGCCTGTACACTGATTTCAGTTGTCGTGGTAATTTTTTGTGTGAAGTATGAGCCGTGTTTACATTTACCCACATTGACCCTATAGCGCTCAACAGGAGTCTCAAGTTTAATCAGCTGATAAAATGCCTTTTTTTTCTTCTTGGAATTGCCCATTTGAATTAAATTATAACTCTAAAGGTACAGCCAAGTGTACTGATTATATAATAAATACAATATTAATTACTTTATATGTTAAACGGAAATGTTTTATGGCGGAAATAACATTTAGAATTGAAACGTTAAACTTTCTCCGCTAAAATTACAGGTAGCTACAGCTACAATTGAAATGTTTGACTACATACATCCATACCTAGATATAGTAAGTAATTATTTTTGAATTAAATGAGCCTTCTGGTTTTTTATCTTATAAATGCTTTTACAATAACAAATACCTTCATACCTACGTATTCTTAAGACGAATATTTTAAAGAAAAGTCATCAAACCCGAAATTTCAATTCCAAAACAATACCATTTCAAGATAATTCAATCAAAAATTTTGTAGTAGTTTTGGTATTCATATCTCGATTTGTTAACATGTATATATGTATACCAAAATATTCCCAGTGGGAAATAAAGTAAGCTATAAAAAATTACATAAGGCTTGACAGATATGAGCATGCTTGATCGAATTGGTCTGAATTTCCATATACTTTTGTAAATGGTGGTGAAATCTTAATCTTCTAGCAGGAAAATTAAAAAAAAAAAACTTAGTGTTAATTAAATTTGATTCATTGAACTCGTAAATGAAGTTTAAAGTCACATTGGACCCATTATTCCGGCTCCAGGTGAGAACAGAGGTGACCTCCCCAAAAAAAAGGAGTCCCGATAAATTGAAAAATAAAAAATTTAATTTATTTGAAATGTATAAGTATTTTCTTTGCAATAGAATATTATCAATTTCTTACTTATAAATATTTATTTCAACTACAAAAATTAGATATAAATATTTTTGATTAACAACAAAAATGTTCACTTCACGCAAAAATCGGAAAACTCTAGCGAGTAAGCTGATTTCAATGGTGTCCGCCGTCAAATTTTCGATATAGTTATTTGCGCACAAATATTCCACTTCCATACTTCAAATTTTTTTTAATCATACTTTGAACATTTATTGGATTAATATCAGTGGAATTCTTTCGAATATCCATCCGAATAAAATAATAGAATTTTGCCCCAAAAAATTGAAATGCTTCTCCCTCATCAATGGGAACATGTTTTTAAGTAAGACTGTCTAATGCTTTTCCTACTGGGTATATAATAGCACGTATGTATATAGGGCTACATGCGCATTATAGATTAGGTTTAAAAAAGCAATATTGATACAATTACTTTTTATTTTTTTGCCAAATGTCAGTTTTTGTGTTTTGTCTTTTACAAGATTTCTTTTTTTTCTGTTTTATTTAATCTCAACAAGTTGATTAAAAATGCTAAATGACAGGGAATTATTTGTGACATTTGTGATAAATAAAAACTGCATAAAAACGGATTGAATTGTGAAATGAAATCAGTGTTTTCTGTAAAGTGTGAAGTGAAACGACAACATGAAAACAGGTAAAGGAACTTTAAAGATTCGAAAAAAAATTAAAATAAAAAAGTGTACTTGTCTTGTGAAGGTATTGCAAAATGTGTGCAAAAATCAGAAAATCAAAAAGGATATTCTTCGAATTTTGATTGAAAAGTGATGTCAAATTCTTTTGATTAATTTTCAATTTTCAAAAGGTTACGCATGCAGGCGGAAATGAGAAATGAGAGTGAAAATAGGAAAGATAAAGTTTGCGCTGAATTAATTTTAAAATCAAAATGTTACATCAGCATTGCACTTTAGATATAAATAATCACTTAGTCCTAGTTTAGAATACAATTTTTTCGACTGACCACTTCTTGATTGAGAAATGAGTTAGATGAAAACTCACTGGGTTGCTAAGTTCGTGCAACTGCCGAGTTCAAAGCTAAATGTAAAATACAGCGAGTGGAAAAAGTCATCGCCTAATACGGTCTTAGTTGAGCAGCTCGGGGCAAAATCGAGTCGGGTGTATAGGTTTGCAAATAATAAAAAAAAAAAAAAAAAGAAACGTGAAGGGTTTAGAAAACTGAACTCGATAGGTGATCAAGGCGGTTTTATCATTCCTAAGCAAAATTTTAGAAATTGTTTTTATATATTTTTTCTACTACAAAATTAAAATTTTTTTTTTTGTTAATAAGAATGCAAAATAACAATCTTTTTCTATCTTCTATTGCAGTACTTACGCTCGTGTGCGTTCTGGTTGCGGCACAACATGCAGCCGCACAGGCAACATGCTCTAATTTGAAACAATTCACCCAGACCCTTGTGCCCGCCTGTGATCCAAATGACATCTACATTAAATGGCCCAATTATGACGATCAAAGCACTTATTATACATGCAATGGTCTTAATAATCCTGTGATTACAAACTGTCCCGTTGACCAGTATTTCATATATGTTTTACAAGAATGTGGCTCTTGCGCTTCGTACATTCCTCCAGTATCGTGTCCAAATTTAAAAACTCAAAATACACCGAATTGCGTTGCAAGCGGAACTGGTGGTACACCAGGAGGTACACCAGGCGGTTCACCAGGCACCCCAGGATTGCCAACACCATATTATCCATCTTCTTCAGGCACTACACCTAAGACTACAAAAGCTGTAACAGAAAAAACTACAAAAGCAATAACAGAACCAGGTGAGACCACACCAAGTGTGCCCACACCACAAACCCCACCAACAATGGGGCCACCAGGTGATTCTACTTTAATTCCACCACCACCAACACCTGTGACACCGGCACCTGATGTACCAACACCACCAACACCAGTTCCAACGCCACCGAGCGTTGATGTTGATCCACCGGGTGTTCCTGGACCACCAGTTGGTTAATCATAATCGATGGATTGTATTAATGGAGTTTGATGGATGTAAATTGACTTATCAATAATAATAAATCTTGAAATAAGAAATAGGGGTTTTTTGTTTCAAAACAACAACAACACCAACCAACAACAAAGAGAACAGCAACAAAAACAACGATATGCCCAAGATATACATCCATAACACTCCAAGGCAATTAAATAGTTTCAGTAAAACGCACAAAAATTTCACGAAAAATATGAAATCAAATTATATAAAACAATAAAAATACAGTATTATACAAATATGTAATATCTATCTTTTTTTTTTTTAATGTGAATACGTAATTAGAAAATTTACAATAAATTTGTGTAAGTTTTCGAAGTTGAAATGGAATTTAGACGATAGCTTTTCAACGTTAGATGTTGGATTGAGATGCTGAGCCCAGAAAGAGGCAATAAGCTCAACTTCTAACTTCAAAACAGAATTTACTATTCGTCATTCATCGTCTAAAACAATAATTTCAAAAACATTGCCCGCGTAAGCGTATCATAATGCTCATAATGCTCGCTAGATTCTTTCAGAAAGTATATGAGAAGCATGATGGCTTATCACACACAACTAGTACTATTTTACCTTCGAACTCAATAACTGATTTTGATATTTCCGTAGATGATGTATCTTTTGCTATCGCAGACCTGAAATCCAGTTCAAATCCAGATATGGAAGGATTATCTCCTATATATTTTTTAAACTTTTCTCGCATATAGTTGCTAACCCAACAATTCACCCAGACCCTTGTGCCTGCCTGTGATCCAAATGACATCTACATTAAATGGCCCAATTATGACGATCAAGGCACTTATTATACATGCAGTGGTCTTAATAATCCTGTGATTATTAATACATTAGTTAATACGTTTTCTGGCATTCCTCAAGGTATCCATTGTGGCCTCTATTGTTTTTAATCTTTATTAATAACCTACCAAATAAATTTAAATTTCTGAAATGTTTAATGTTTGCAGATGATATTAAACACTTTTCGAGGGTCTGTAATATATCAGACTGCTCTAATCTACAAAATGATCTAAGGGTACTTGAAGAATGGTGCATAGCTAACCATCTATACTTAAATATCAACAAATGTTGCGTTGTGTCTTATTCAAAAAAACCAGGTATAATAGTTTTTAACTATTTTTTACAAAATTGTGTATTAAATCGTAATGACGAAATAAAAGATCTAGGTGTAATTTTTAACTCCAAACTCACGTTTTCTAAACATGTTGATTATATAGTTTCTAAACCATTTGCTATGATCGGTTTCATTAGGAGAAACTGTGAAAACTTCAAAGATCCACTAACTCTAAAATCGCTTTATATATCGTTAGTAAGAAGCCGCTTAGACTATTGCTCACTAATTTGGAATCCTTCATTTGAAATTCATTCCAAAAAAACTAAAAGAGTTCAAAAAATGTATACGTGATTCGCTCTATATAAGCTGCATTGGACAGACGGCCTTCCATCTTACATCGGTAGAAGTAAATGGCTTGGTCTACAGTCTTTGAAAGACAGAAGAACCTATCTTTCGCTAATTTTTACAAATTAAATTGTTTAGAACTATCTAATTACACAAAATTTTTGAAACTATAAAATGGAATAAAATTTCAAAGTAAAGAAAAAAAAAGGTTGAGTACTCTAATTCATCAAAATTATCTCACAGATTATTGTTCCCGTTGAAGCCTGTTGCTGAACCAACGTTCATCGTATAGCCTGTATACGCCAGGCTCCAGAAGTCGATTAAAAAATAAAACAAAAAAAAAAGGGGAGGACTTTCAATGCGTCAATTAAGATTCCGAAGATCGCGTTCTACCGTCGACGATAGCAATACGGTAATGACAGCCATGCTAAGAAGAAATACTACGAAGCCGTGAGTTTGGACGTAAAAAGTTCTTTCAGCTAGCCGCAGATTATTAGTGGACGGTAGCGGTTCGAGGTACCGAAGTATTATTATGGCATGGGACAACAGTTATTGAGCGTCGAAATTCTGAAGTGATAAGCTTTTCTTAGGAAAAATTTGCTCTTGGAGGATTGTTATTGCCAGGCAAGAGATAGTGCAGTGTAGAAAAATTTATATTTTTTGTCTTGACTTTTCGAACCTAGGTACCCAGCGTAGAAGTCCAGCACTTCAATAATCAGTTCCGCTACTGGAACAATATGAAACAATATAAACTTGACTCAAAATTATGAAAAGTAATGTACTACGACATTCTGAAATTGGATATTCTCGAAAAAAACGGTGATGGCAGCAGCAAAACACGTGAATCTAGTAAATGGAGTATTAAACGATGCAATTGGGTCAGGGTAAGAAGATGTGTAAATAATGCGCTGAAACGAATTACGAAAACCTTAAGAGGACCTTAATAAAGCAGGCGTCATCTACTTTCTAGAATAATCAGATCGACTTTTACGAAATCAAAAACTGAGATGATAAGCTTAAGACTTGCATTTCACTTTCCAAGCAATTAGGTCTCTTTCATTCTACATTCCACTTTTCGATTCGAAGATTCGATTAGGTTTTGCTATTGCTTCCTTTAACAGCTTCAAATCTCCAAATCCGGATGGTATGCTAACAGTTGTTCTGAAAGAGGTTATGGTGTAACTGCTACCGGTTTTGAAGAAGATCTTCATTTCCAGTTTGCCATTTGCTTACATATTTTAACAATGGAGGTTGGAAAAAGTTGTTTTCATTTCAAACATTGAAAAGGACAACTATACCAATCCCAAAAACTTTAGACTAATCAGTATGATATCTTTCTTATTAAAATGTCTTGAGCGCTGTGTCGATCAGTCGCTATTGTCACATCCTCTCTCCTCATTTTAGCATGCTTACCAATGTAGAAAATCTTGTGAGATGGCCCTGCAAAATCTGGCATTTTTATTGAGCTTGAGGCAGCTTTTGATGACGCGAATTTTTACGGCATATGCAATGTAGTAGGTCAGCATGGAGTGGATTTGGTTCTTGAGCTGGGTATCTACACACAGACCCATGCCGATGATGTTGCCTGCTTAATCACGGGCCAATAGGTAGTGTATGTTTGTAGGAAAGACCAAACTGCTCAAAATATGATTGAATCTTGGTGTTGCTCAAATGGGCTATCGGTTAACCCTCTTAAAACTAGTTTTATCCTTTTCACATTGATGGTATTTACCAGTACTCAGAAGAATCCCTATTTAGCTATCCCTTGAATTGAAATATCTTGGAGCTATTCTAGATACCAAACTTTTATGGCCTTCTCATTTTGAGCTACTGCCACTGGCAGTTTTTTGCCAATGTATTGGTGCCATTGTTGAATATACTGATTTGCTCCTGATAGTTCTATGAATGTCATTAATTCCAGTTTTAAAACAGCGCTATACAATAGAAATTCCAGAAGCCAAAACTTGGTGTTTACCGGGATTTGGGTCTGGAGTTAGTTGTAAGCGCATTTTCTCTGACGGCTCTAAAACAGAATACGATTCGGGTTCTGGGGTCTTCATTGAAAATGATGGGGGGATTATATACAGGTTACTTCACTTGGGTTATGCATTTGAATATGATTGGACTGGGAGCTAGTGTCTTCTGTGCTGCCTAAGGTTTGGAGGAAGAAAGTGAAGGGACGACAGATTTATTTCTTAATGTTTTCCCCGCTTTGTGTCAGACCAGAGTTAGCATATTTGGCACTGGAGTGTTGAGAGACGGACACCTGAGTTTTTTACCCTGCAAAATATGCTCAGATTTATTAATCAATCTGGTAGATTCAAAGAATAGTAAATGGGAACACAGGATATAGTGCAATGGGCATAAAACTTGTATGATGCGCGATGATATTGAGGAGGGCACGGAGAAGGGGCAGTCCTCAACGTATTTACCTATAGGTTTATTGTGCTGAGCCTAGCTAGCGTGTACCGCATTTGCGTCATTGCTCTCATTGATCTATTGACAAGCGCTACGAAGAGTCTTTATAGTCAACTAGGCGCCGGTATTTCGAAAATTAAGAGAACAAATTAGAGGCAATGCAACATATTATAACGAAATGGCAGCGATGATGAGGGCAGTCCAAAGGAAGCCTGCTCTGTCGGAACGTTATTTCACCTCAACCACATTTGAACAGGACTTGGATGAGCTGGAGCGCATTTGCAGATGTTCGATTTTATTGAGAAGTGGAAAGCAGCAGGCATGGTAGCGGCAAATTTAATAAGTAAGATTAAGAATAACATGAGAAGAAGACTCCTCATGAAGTAATACCAAAAGTAGATGGCCACAAAATACAATACAATATACAAAATACAAAATTCTCTTTGGGAATTGTGACATGTAATAAGTTCATAAGTTTCATGGAATTTAATTTTCAAAGTTCATTAACTCGAGAAATTTTGATTGATCTATTTCATGATAATTCATTAAATGATTTAAAAAAAAAAATATTGGTATAACCTGATTCCAAAACCCCTTCAGATAACGCATGTCAAAAATGCATTAAAAAAATTTTTAACTGTTTTTTAATTGAATGATGAAAAAGCTATGATATCGCTAACTGTCTGTAATTGTAGCTACTTAAAATACTTTTTATATTTATAAATATGTGACTTATTATAATTTCCACTTAATTTCTATTTATCAAATTATGATTAGACTTTATGACCGATTAAAGCAAGTTAAACATAAACAAAGAAAAAAAACTTACCCAATTGTCTTCAGCTTCGCGTTTATCTTGTAGATACTGATGTAGTTTTGGTCCCAAACCATTTGGCGATGTAAACTGTTTGATGATAGCTTTGGTACGTTCCAGTTGTGCGGGTGTTGTAATCGGTTCTAGAGCACGCACATAATCGCCCATGGTTTGTTCCAACGGTGGGACTGGTACTTTTGGTAGTGTCTGAAATATACACATATGTAGGTACGAAAATAAGTTTTTAATATGGGTATGACTGTTTTCTCAAATGCTTACAAAATTTATTTTGCTCTATTCTGTTCTAAAAGTATTTTATTGAAATTTTCAACGTGTTAACTCTTTTGATTTGCCTTCCTTTTAATTTTTACATTTTGGATAGAACTACAAACATACAGTTGCATGTATGTTAGCATGTGCTTTAAAAGTTTTAATGTAAAACTTTGTCATTTGTATGCAATACCTTATTTCATTACAAAATATATGAAAGAAATGATATTTCGCCTTAACTGAAAATAAGCAAAAAGGCACAAAAATTCCCCAAGCTATTCAAAGTTTGCCAGGGTGGAACAGGGGGTGTTTGATTCGGTTGCTGGATTGATTCTACTATGTGTTGTGTTGTTGGTGTTGATGTTAGGATTTATGTTGATGTTGTTCTTGTTGCTTCCACTATTATTATTGTTACAGCGCTGTAATTCCCCCAGAATTGTAATACATTTATTTTTAGTTCGCATATAAAATATAAAATTACCTTGTCCTTGTGATTATATGTACATATATACGAGTATGTACATCCATATTTATCAGATCAAATCAGTGGCGGATTTAGAGAGTTTTATGGGTTATGTACCTTCTCCCAAAAAATTTTAATGCTTATAACTAGGGCTAGGAATTTCATACACTAAAAAATCGAAAATATGCGCATATAATATGCACTTAGGGTTTAAAAATATGCAACTGAAACTGCAAAAAATGCACTTAAAACATATAAAATATGCAATTAAAAACAAAAAATATTTTGTCTAGTCTAGTCTAGTCTAGTCTAGTCTAGTCTAGTCTAGTCTAGTCTAGTCTAGTCTAGTCTAGTCTAGTCTAGTCTAGTCTAGTCTAGTCTAGTCTAGTCTAGTCTAGTCTAGTCTAGTCTAGTCTAGTCTAGTCTAGTCTAGTCTAGTCTAGTCTAGTCTAGTCTAGTCTAGTCTAGTCTAGTCTAGTCTAGTCTAGTCTAGTCTAGTCTAGTCTAGTCTAGTCTAGTCTAGTCTAGTCTAGTCTAGTCTAGTCTAGTCTAGTCTAGTCTAGTCTAGTCTAGTCTAGTCTAGTCTAGTCTAGTCTAGTCTAGTCTAGTCTAGTCTAGTCTAGTCTAGTCTAGTCTAGTCTAGTCTAGTCTAGTCTAGTCTAGTCTAGTCTAGTCTAGTCTAGTCTAGTCTAGTCTAGTCTAGTCTAGTCTAGTCTAGTCTAGTCTAGTCTAGTCTAGTCTAGTCTAGTCTAGTCTAGTCTAGTCTAGTCTAGTCTAGTCTAGTCTAGTCTAGTCTAGTCTAGTCTAGTCTAGTCTAGTCTAGTCTAGTCTAGTCTAGTCTAGTCTAGTCTAGTCTAGTCTAGTCTAGTCTAGTCTAGTCTAGTCTAGTCTAGTCTAGTCTAGTCTAGTCTAGTCTAGTCTAGTCTAGTCTAGTCTAGTCTAGTCTAGTCTAGTCTAGTCTAGTCTAGTCTAGTCTAGTCTAGTCTAGTCTAGTCTAGTCTAGTCTAGTCTAGTCTAGTCTAGTCTAGTCTAGTCTAGTCTAGTCTAGTCTAGTCTAGTCTAGTCTAGTCTAGTCTAGTCTAGTCTAGTCTAGTCTAGTCTAGTCTAGTCTAGTCTAGTCTAGTGCCACAGTTTTTGTATTCTGCTATTTTAATTTTTTCGCTTTATATACCATTGAATTTTTCTGAATTCTAATTTTTGTTGCCATTGTTAGAGATAATTTATTTACATAACTTTAGTGCCGGCTACTGCAGAGAAACGATTTGCAGTTCGAAAACGTTTGAAAACGGAAGGAAATCGACTCAACAGAGTAACTTTTCCCCTATTCTTTAGAATACTTACTGTATCCGAAATATTTAGATGTTATGTTTAATGTATTTCTTTAATTTCTTAAATCAGCCGCTTCCAAATTCAAATACTAGATCCGCCACTGGTGAATAAGTCATCGCAGCCAAATCTATACTTTTGTAATATAGTCACCCTCTTTACATTGATGGCATAAAATTCACCGACAGCGAGAAAATTATTCTATAACGAAACACCTTAGGCCTTTTAAAAAATATATCCACGTAAGGTATAATCGTCAAGTATTGTCGCTTTAAAGCTGTAGATTCTTTGAAATTGTTTAAAACTTATATTTGTGGCATCACAAACATATAAACTCACAATCATTGAAACCTTCATATATCTCGATTAATAAGCGCTCTACGAAAAAATGTCCATAATTAAAATTAAACTTTCCATGGAGAAAAAGATTTCAAAGGAAGGGTGGGGGACTAATTTTAGCACTAAATTATTTCCTGCGCGAAATGCTTAAGCCTTGATTATGTACATTTTTTTGTTGTGAGCTTTTTATTCGAGATATTTGAAAGTTTCAGATTAAAAAAACCCACAAATTTCAAGATAAAAACTCACCCTGTGTATGATGTGTTGGTCTATTTAAATATTTAGTGTCATACTAGAATGACATTATTTTTTTTTTTATTGGAAAGTTATTCATGTAAATTAGGTTTTTAATTTTTCATATTTTGTTACGTAGTGGCTCGCTTTTATGTGTGTCGGTAAGAGGGCTCAACCTCAAGGTATTCACCTTGTATCGCTAGCTCGTTTGCATCATCCACTGAAATGTCATGGAACCCAGGAGTTGTTTAAGTTTATTATTGGCACTAAGGCTTTGAAGGGAGTTAAAATATTTCAATAATTAAATTCGGAACACCTACATTTATGATGTCGTAAATTGGTGTTACTGACCTCCGATTGTCTGCAAACATGGTATTTCTAAAAAAATGTGTTTTTATAACTGCAAAATTTGATTTGACGTTTGAATCTAGTACTTATAGCCACTATAAACATTGGCTTTTTGCCATATCGCAAAATCGTGTACCAAATTGGATAGCAGCTTTATGAGGCGATTATAGAAAAACAAAGCAAGATTTTGAGACAAAAAACAAAAAATAAATAAAAAAAAAATAAAAATAAATTCGATTAAACATTTCTCTATAATTGTCAAAAAGAATTTCATATAAATATTGAAAAACAAAAATCAAAAAAACCAGACAAGAAAAACATTAAAAACCCAAAATAACTTAACCCATTAAAGGACAGGACGACCGCAATTTCAAAGCTTATTTAAGTGGGTCCGTTAACTTTGAAAAGGAGTCGAAAACCACATTTATTGCGCTAGAAAATCTGTTGCGTCACTGATCGCAGCAGTTATACTTGAATTCGGTTGGGGCTATCAATGCCCTTCAATCATACCACCATGTGGGCTATACGCGCTCATCAACATCGAGAAATTTCGATGTTCCGATTTGGTACATTTTCCCTATAGTTTTGGGGCATTCCAATGCCTTCAGAGCAGCTTGGCTGTCTGAATAAATACTTACTCGCAAATAATTTGTGCAGTTCATGAGCATTTCAAAAGTCGTAAATGAAATAATAAATGGACAATATTGTGTTAGTGGGCAGAATTTAGCAATTGCACCTTATTCTATACATTTTGACTATAAATCTCCCCCCTCAGGTTGTTATTTTGTTTTTCTTTTTTGGGAACTCTGAATAAGAAGTTCTGTTCATATTTGATTTGAAGGCACAAAATATAAATAAAAAAAGGAGACGGACTCTTGGGATTTCAATAAAAATTCAAAAAAAAAAGATTATTTTGTATCTTGCATTGAATTGAGGCAAAGTGGGTTAGGCTAGTTGAAAATCTTGTTTACCTTTAATTTGCATTGAGAATTAAAACAAAATTAAAGCTGAAATATATATAAATTTTTTCTAAAAATTTTACTTTGGGCTGTGAAATTTTTATGCAGTCAAAATAAAAATTTAAAGTATTTTCAAATCAAGTTTTTAGCAGATTCTGAATGCTAAAATTGTCAATTTTGGCAGCTTCTCACTTTGAATTGTAAGTTTTTGCTTTTTTTGCTTATTGCAGTTGTTGTTGTTGCTGCTGCTACTTGTTTCTTTTGATTTAACATTTGTTCGGATTTCTCATCTTCCTTCTATCTATCTACGGCTATGTACCTTCTGCTATTGACATTGTTACAAGAAGCTGATTGTTTGACAATACCGTGTTGTCATCGTGACATCTCACTCACTGAAGTCAACAACATTGTCGTCTATTGTATGCCATTGAATTGAATTGCTTTTCATCATCGTGGAAAAGAATTGGTCGGGGGGAGAATTCAGAAAGAAGGAAAAGTAAACTTTTTCATTATTTGCATTACTAATTATAACAAACAGGATTAGTTGTGTTGCTGTTGTTATTATTCTTGTTGTTGTTGGTGGATGTTGAATTTGTATAAAGGGAAACAAGCGACATTGGTTTTATATTTAAACATAGAGCATTATTTGCTACACAACTTGTAGGTAGTAATAGGAAATTTGTTCAATTTGCTGGTATGCAGTTAATCTGACATTGTAAACACAAATAGATTTACACACATACATATTCACATTGGTTTCAATATTTATTTAGGAATACTTAAAAATAAAAACAGTTAAATTATAAAGCTTTGATTCTTATATGGGTCATTTGCAACCAAATTGCTTTTCTGTGATGAAAAATTGACATATATGAAGTTTAATTAATTTCAATTTTAAGACTATAATCAGCGACTCCGAAACCCCTAAAGTAATTTTTAAAAAATCTTTCGCTATATTAAATCCGCCATTTTGAAAAACTGACATCCGATTCGTAATCAGCATCATTTTTTCTGTCAGAATCGATAAAAAAAACGTTTTTGAACGTTAAAAATTGACGAAACTCTCATAGGTCAAGCCAAAAGGAGGAACGGAGAACAAATCTAAAGAAGCACGTACAGAAAGAAGACCCATTCAGAGCATCTAAAGATGTTGATAAAACTTGAAGACCTTCAGTAAGTACCAAGGAGGGCTGACTAAAAGCAATTTTTTCAATCTCTATATCTCGAGTTCTATTGAACTGATTTTGAAAAATCAATAGATGAGTTTTTGAACTTCATTCGAAAAAACATGTTCTTTGAAGTTAAGTTTTTTATTTCACGATTTCTCAAATCTTTCTCAAAGGTAACACAGTTTTCTTTTTCGGGTTTGTCTGATTTCTTTGTTTGTATTTGAATTGCACCCAGGTAACATTCTTTACATTTATTACAATCAATAAGTTTTTCTTAAAAAAAAAAATTAAAATTATCAAAACACGTCAAATCATTACAAGAAAACTTAAAATTTTTTTTTTTTTTTAGGAACATTATTTTAATAAAAATTAGTTGACACTCTTTACATTTTCGTACTTACCATACTGCACTGATGAAATGCTTAGAAACCCTAAAATTGTTATTATAATTTTATAACTGCTTACTTTTTAAAATCGCGATCGCTCGCCCTTTCACAATATAATGAATTTTTTACAGTATCAACGACTGAAATAAATTTTTTTTCGAATTTAAAGAAAAGGTAACGTTCTTCACACAACTTGGACAACCTTGGGATAATAACAACTTATTAAAAATATAGCAAATTCTTATGTATTAGAAGAAGAAGAACTATCATGAGCATAAATATTCGAAGATAATACCGGCATTATAAATTAGTCATTTATTTTCTCTACTTTGATATATAGCAGCATTATTTCACGTTAAAAACACACATAAAATTTCTTAATTAAGTATAAAATTACTTTTTTTATTTGAAAATTGTCCATATTGACCTATAATCAAAAGCTTTTTTGAGTCTTGACATCATTTTTTAAATTACAGACTGACAAACTGCGGGGACTAAAAATAAAATCATTTTGTTTGCAAATAACACATAATAAATTATTCTACTTACGTCAGGGAAACCATATTCGTCGACCGATTCTGCAGTGGAAAGCCATTTCTTTGGTATTGAAAGTAGGGAATCTCTCCATCCTAGAAAAAAAAAATTTATTTGTTAGACATACATTTATATTCATGAATTTTAAGCATAGGTAATCTCTAGTAAAAGTAGGAACCCTTGATGTGATGGATGCCAGTTTAGCGAAATTCAAATTCATATGCAAAAGCCAAACAAAGTTGCATAAGAAACTGATCAAAAATGTTGAAGAACCAGAGATAAACTCATTCTTTACACATTTTTAATTTTGACCAGGCAGCAGGGATGCCAACTCATTTTTTCTCTCTCCCCGATAGCCCTCGAGAAATTCCCCACTACACGCACTTTCCATATAAACATTTTACAAAAACGAAATTGACCTCAGTGAGTATTATTTTAAGACAACCCTGAACTTTCTCGGTCCAAAACTTAACAAATTTTTATGGGACGGGTAGATTAATAGAAACGTACTTTCTGACTCCGGAATTCTTCATATATAAGACATGGGATTTCTTTTGACTCAAATAAAAAATGGCAAAAATGTTGTTTTGAGAAAAACGGGTTCCAAAACCTTGAACCGGTTTTTAACATATAAAATATACTTCATCTTCTTTATGATGGCTGACCGTCATTTGTAAGTTTACAGATTAGTCAGCAATGATTAAGAGTTAATCAGGAGGTGCTGGACGAAGGCTTAGCTAAGCCTTTCTGAACGGCCGAAAGGGAAATCGAAGAGCCGCGCGACTGTTTTGTCCTGACTGACACTCGCCGCTATAATCGTCTATATCTACGAAAGCACTCTGCATTCTCTGAAATTTTTATAAAAAAACTTTCGAAATATAATACTTTCAAATAGCACACTTTTTTTAGAAATCGAATAAATTGCAGGGTCTGCTTAAGAAAATATGAAGATTTTAAGACCCAAAACATGAAATATTTCATAAGTTAAACGTTTTACATTACATAAAATTTAACAAAAAATATTCTACAGACTTTAATTACTAAAAGAGTTAACGACTTAAAATTCCCCGCAAAAAACAGCTTATTCCCCGGGTCCCCGCACCAAGTGAAATTCCCCGCAAATCGGGGAATTCCCCGCAAGTTGGCATCGCTGCCTGGCAGCAAACTATATTGACATGGTTCCTCATAGAAAAGCTGTGCCGCTTTTGGTGCTCCTAAAATTTTTCAAATTTATACAGACATAAAATATTGTTGCAATATTACGGCAGATTACATTGCTCTAAAAAAACACTGTTTTCTACCTTTGATATTTCGTCTTTTTCTTTTTTGGTGTGATACCATCTTTACTGTAGGGTATTCCACAAATTTCCAGGTCACATTTTCTATGTAATACGTTCCAGGACACTTTTAATTTTTTTTTTTTACAATTTCATTTTCCAACATATTTTCAGCCTAAAAGTATGCAACACATAATTTATGTATTGAAAATGGTTTGGGGATATTTTTTTGCTAGTATTGAAAAATCCTTCCCCATTGAAATTTTTTGATAAGGAAAATGCACTGAGAAATATTTCACCTAGCAGGGGAAAAAGTGCAGGTGAATCTTTTTCACTAATATACAAAATTAGAGGACGTTTTGAAATATCAGCCATCTCAGATTTCTCGATCTTGCACACATGTTTCAATCAACTTACGAACAAAAAATAATAGTTTCCACCACAAAATTAACTATTTTACTAGTTTCGCAAAGATTACTCTCACTACGCAGTCACGCCGGCCGTCATCAATTGGTAGCATAATGGCATCTTTATACTTTATAGCATCTTTTGTTTATGTCAAATAATAGTATTGCATGAAAATAAAGCCAAAAAACAAAAGGGGAGAAATTTCAGAGTTTGTGGCTAATGTCTAACGATTTAATTATTTTTCTTTTACTTTGGCTTTTCAATGCCTGTAGCGGTAAGGAGTAAAATTGTGGAATGTAATGTGTCAAGAGATTAATGTTAGTTTTAATGGTAATTTTATTTATGACATTGTATAGAATATTTATTTTTTAAGGGAAGGAGGGGACTAAAAAAGAAATAAGTTTGGCAACATTAATCGCTAATGAAAGAAATATAAAACATTTCTGCTACACGTATGTACTTTACATTAGGGTGGGCGAGAAGTATGGGTGAAAAAAATGTTTACCCCGCGATTGATACATTGGGACCTTGTGAGCTAGCGCCATAAAATGTTTTCCAAATGCGAACATTAACAAAATTAAACATTAACCAAATTAGACATTAACAAAATTAAAGTTTATGCCCGTTCCAGATTTACTACTTGCTTAAAAGTGGAATAAGCTAACGTTAGAAAATAAATACTTAAATTCGGTTTAATTTTTAAATGGCATAAATGATTGGTGAGTTTCTGAAAAAATTTCTTTTGCTTTAATTTATTTGCAATTTATTTTATTTAAGTTCTACATAAACCTTTAAAAAAAAAACTGCAAAGTATACTAAATATTTTATGCTCAAATGCATTACCTTTTTTTTAAAAAAAAAAACTTGCCACCCTTTTTCATTAAAAATGCAAATAACACAAAGTTAGGTGATGTTGAACTCAAAGTTACATACCAATTCTTATTTAGAAGCTTCCCCAAAAATTATTTAAAATTCAAAGAAATTCTTGTGTATTTTATGTATGTATTAAGTAGTCGATCCTAGGAGGGTTTTGAGGATAAATTCCGCCCTTTAATCTCATTCATTTTGATCGTTGGTTATGAATAAAAAAAAATTTAAATGGATGAGTAAATTAAAAACCCCCTTCGGAAATGCTTAGATACGCTTATGTATGTATGTATGCATATATTTTTGGGGTTGATTTCGGTGGAATGATGGATGGTGAGATGAGTGTGGGTATGAATGTCGCGAATCACTAATATCACGTACCAACCATATTTACTTACTCTCATAGAATAAATGAATGTGTGTGTATTTTGTTACTTTTTACATACCTGGTTTATTTGAGTGAAAATATTTATTTCGTACACCACGGGAGATATTTCAATTATTTTTGATATAATATAGAAGAGCGTCTCCAATAGTGAACAGCACAACATCGTGTGCTACCTTCCGCCGTATAAGCTTCACACATTGATATTTGCTATGAGTTTTATATAGTTTTTTTATATTTCTGTTATATTTGATTTTTTTGCTCAGAAAGTAGCTATTTATTGCTTAATAGATAGCATGACTTGAGTCTAGCGGGTTTTTCCGTGACCTTGAACCAACGGTTGTGCGTCAGGCTTGTAACCCATCACGTCAAAAAACAATTCCACTGAAACCGTAAATAAAGCCTTGGTTATGGAATACCTCTGATGTTGACAACCTCCGCAAACACCCAAAGATATCTCGAGGTTCACGCCAGTGAACGAGCGCCTAACCACTATCTGAAGATATCGGAACATGGCATAGTAGCTCCAGATTCCAACATATCGATATTCTTAAGGCCTCTTGGATGTCTCCTAATCAAAACCGGGTGCTTTCAGTGTACTAGACGTACGAATGATAAGTTTGCTCCAAACATCGACTCTAACCACTACTTGATTGCAGCTATGGTCCGCACTCGTCTCTGTGCAGTAAATCGCTTACGGATACGTACACAGAGAAAACTGAATGTCGAAAAGCTGCAAACTGCCGAAGCCTTCGCCAATCGACTCTCACTCCTCCTAACGCAAAATATCCTTTAACTTGATTATATATGCGCGCAGTGGACATACATCTCTCGCTCTATGAGTAGGGTTGCCGAAGAGGTGCTAGGCTATCACCGTCAAAGGAGAAATATATGGTACGATGAAGATTGTGGCGAAGCTAAGCTACTGAAGCAAAAAACGCAGTATATAGAGCCCCCTGCAGTCAGTTGCAGCGCCAGCTGCTATGTAGCGATACAGACAGTTGAGGGGGGAGGAAAAACGTCAGGCGCAAGAAACGTGAGTTCGATGATATCAAGATGTTTGGGGACAGGAAATATTTTCGAAAAAATAAGACGCCTGACTAACGGTTTGAAGACCGGCGCCTCTTCCTGCAAGGCCGAACGATGACATCAACAATTCCGCCATTAGATAAGTTGTTCAAGAAACCCCAATAACTGACGGCGTTGAAGAACCACCACCGGTGATCGTAACACCCATCCCTTAGCTGAAGAACAATAAGTCTTCAGTTGCAAATGGCCTGCTTGTTGAGTAGTTTAAGACTGAAGGCGAAAAGCATGCAAACCACATACACGAGCTCTTATGCAGAATATGGTCGGATGAAAGCATACCCAATGATTGGAACCTCAGCGTACTCTGCCTAATCAACAAGAAAGGCGATCCCACGATCCGCGCCAACTACAATGGGATAAGCCTTCTCAATAACGCATGTACGGTTCTATCAAGCGTATTGTGTGAAGGACTGTTAACAAGCTGGTTGGACATTATCAGCTTCCGGCCTGTACCATCTACCATCAACCAGTAATTTACACTTTGCCGAATCCTGAAAAAGACCCGAAAAAAACAACGCAACACTCACCATCTCGTTTTTTGCCGATTATAAAGCCGCAAGATTTGCAGTCTAGTGTTGAACGATGACAAGGCGAAATACCTTGAGCCAACAAACAAGGAGTTACGGCGTCTTGGACAAATGACAATTATACTTTTGAAGTCGTCAAGGATTTCATCAATTTAGGGTCCAGCATCAGCAACAATAATAAGGAGGCTGCTTCGCTGACTTGGGCATGTTGAGTGAATGGAATAAAACGGTCACGCTGGAAAGGTATTCTATTCGAGCCAAAAGAAAACACTGGAATGGTTTCAGATCCATCATTTAATCAAAAAATTATTGTAAAACTATAATAATAAAAAATTATGTGTATTACTCACAGTAGAAGTGAAACTATGTTATTTATTAGAAAATTGTTAGAAAACATTTATAAAACATTCTGTTGAAGTTTTTGTAGTCTTCTTCTCTCTATTTTGTTGTTGCTTTTTTTCTGTTGATACTCTCTACACTTATCGGCACAAACACGACTTAGCACACATGAAAGGAAAGTTCAGTTATATGCAATCAAGCCGAGACGTCATCATGTACTCTCTCACTAAAGCACATGCAATAAAACTGCGAGAAATCGTCTCTCTGCTTGATTATAGCCGAATAAAAACTGCATAACTTCGTTTCTTACTGGTTTTGTTAGGCTGATGTTACACGGTCAATGTTTTGCTGTCAATGTTTTCTGTTTTTACTCTCTTTTCATCGTTTTGTTTGATGCCCTGTTACACTATCAGTTTTTTGCTGAATATTATTTTTTAATACTTTTATCTGCAACTTTGTTTTTCCAACTAAAAAGTATTTAATTGTATTTTGGAGTGAATGAAAATTCAACAATTGGAATGAAATTGGATGGAAAATAATTATAATGACAATATGAGATAATGTTGGTGGAAATAGTAACAAATTATACAAAAAAAATTGCATTTATATGTGAAAAACGCAGAAAAATAATCTTTAAAATTTGCGAACTATTAAAATAAGCTCTGCCACTTTGTTACTTGGCCATTGAATTACCATGTTTTTATAAAAATTATTAAGTAATCTTTTAAACAGCACTCATTTTTACAAACAAACAAAAGCCAAACAACTCAAAGGGTGGCAAAGAAAAAAAATGTATTTATAAGTTAGTAAAAAGTCTAATATTTTTCATAGAATATTAGTATTTTCCACAGTGGTATGCCACAGTGTATCTTCAGCAACCCCATTTTATTTGAAGTGATGCAGGTTTTTTTCATCAGTAAAAAAATTTTAAGTGAAATGTGTTCATCCTCTCTTTTGCTCAGTGTTCATTTTTCAAAGCAACACCAATTTCATTGTTTGACAGCAAAACATTGATCGTGTAACATCGCCCTTAGAGTGCAACAAAACGCGATTTTTGACTTGAAGCTCTTCCTTTTTCTATTTCTTAAAGCTTTTTTCTGTTGATACTCTCTACATTTATCGGCAGAAATACAATGAAAGGAAAATTCATTTATATGGAATCAAGCTCTCTCACTAAAGTAGATGAGATAAAACTGCAAGAGTCGACTCTCTGCATTGTATGCAGCCGTTCCCCATATGACTTCATTCGCTAAACACTAACAACAGAATAACTTCGTTTTCTTATTAGTTTATATGAGTGCAACAACAACGCGACTTCCGTTGAAAAATTTTCGATTTACCCTCACTAAAGAAGTTTCACTTCAAAAATATTTGGAAAACTCTTTGTACTCTTTACATTTGCTCTCTGCAAATTATCAATACAAACTAATATTGATGAAATATTGGACCAGAGTACATAAGCCAGTAGTACCCTACTAGTAGTAGGTAATAACAATAGAAACGAACTAAATCTACCATTAAAACAATTTTACTTTGTATATATATACTATACAACTTTACAGAAGAAAAAAATCCTACTACTTGATTCATCTTGAAATGCTACACTTCCGCATTTTTAATGAAAGTACGGAAATAACTATCGTTTCAACTAACTAGACGTATATATATGTATGTATTTCAAAGCGGAAGCACTTCTACACTCGAACAAATTCACATTGAAAATTGTCCTACAAATGAATGAGTTTTTATGAAATTACAATAAAAAATAAAAAAAATGAAACAAAATAAAATAAAGATACTCGATGTGCTTTAATTTAAAAGATTCATAGAAAAGAAAAAAACGAAAAAGAAACTCTAAACTCATTCGATAAACCGGAAAAAGGACTACTGTTATATGGCTGCAATTACATGACGTACAATAAAATTTCGTATAAGGATAATAAAATTTTAGATGAAGATACGATGGGAATTTACTGATAGAACAAAAGCAAAGTGGAAGTGTGAAGTAGTATAAAAAAAGAAAAAGGTACTATTGTTAAGATAAGAAGAACATAAAATGAA
Source organism: Toxonevra muliebris (assembly GCA_963691655.1). NCBI lineage: Eukaryota > Metazoa > Arthropoda > Insecta > Diptera > Pallopteridae > Toxonevra > Toxonevra muliebris. The sequence continues at coordinate 10,845,310 of OY829327.1, read as the reverse complement.
CGACTTCAATTCAGTGTTTGCTAAAATATAAAATCTTTAAAGCTAAAATAAACTAACATAACTAAATTTTTTTTTCTTTTTGAATCTACTGAGGTTTAAATAAGAACTAAAAAAAAGAGGAGTTGGGGTGTTGGTTTGTATAGAAAGTTTTATATTGCTTAAACTTAAGCAAAAAAAAAAAAACTACAAATCGATATTATGCTGACAGTGAAGCAAAAAATGATTTTTCTTGCAAGTTCTTGGTTTTTTATTTATTGCATGTGTGTGTGAGTGTGCATCTAACCACTCAAGTTCCATGCTTTTGTATGTGGGGGGCAAAAACCATCAGGAAAAAACTTGTAGAGATTTATTTGTGAGCTTTCTTTTGATTAAAAACGACACTCATACACAAAAGCCGCTTTCATATATGAGAAATTTTTATTTTTATGTCATAGTCACAGGATATACGAAGGTAAATTTAATCTCTATTGTTGAATAGAATTGAAATTTAACCTAATCGCTTAAGATTCATCATCCAAGTACAAAAATTTTTGATCTGATAAAGCAAAAATTTTAAAACATTTAATCAAGTACATATAATCAAGAGGCTTAAAGTTTTCTGAAATTATTGTACTCGAATTGTCTACCGGATTTTCTATTGAGGAGTTCCTTACTAGGACAAATATGGAGCTCCTAGAGATCTGGATCAGAAGACATTAATGGAATCATGCTTTCTACTAAGACAACGATAACATTACTTATCGATGCAACAAACTGGTTGGGAAGGAGACCGCGTAAAATATGGAAAAGGGCGGTAGAACGTGAAACAAGTTAATTTGGCAAGAGTAAGAAATACTTAAAAGCAACCATTTGCTGTCGTTGATGTTCTAAGATCGCTAATCATTAAACGAAACCAAGAAGAAGAAAAAGAATCTCTTAATATTATGCCACCTCACTCTGAATTATGAACTAGTACTTCTAAGTATCCGGGCCTTTGTCGATCTAGATATCTAAGCTAGATTCTGATAAGAGTACGAGATATGAAGAATATACTGCTGATAGATAAACTTGGCGTAGTTGCTTAAGCTACGTTGGTGGTCTAGTATAACGAATACTCGTTATAGCGAACTTCTTTTTCAACTACAATAATGACTCTGTAGGTGCTATTTACAAAAACGGTTCGTCATAAGGTTGTTGAAGAGGTTTCCTAAGTGAATCTCTTCGGAAAAAAATATATGTGCAATTCGAAAACTCTTTGTGAATGAAGATAGACCTGTTTGTTTTGAGTGCAACAGCTATAGCTACACCGAGGAGTCGTGTAAGTTCGAATAAAATTTGGCATTCAAACAGGGAGTAGGAAATGAATTTCGCATCATTTACTGTAGCAACTCTAGAAAGAATAAAGTAGTTAAGATAATATCTCCTTTAAAAGCTGAATTTGCTTCACTAAGAACTATAAATAATGAGTTTACGGCTGTACGGAGTTAATGCGGTAGAAGTCTACTTAAAACTCTTCAAGATTGCCAAAAGATTTCGTTTTTGCAGACGAAGCCAGAGCTGTCGACACCGATTCTTTTTCACAATTCTAGAAACTAGCAAATCATTGACCAAACTTTAAGATAAGGTTAAGTAGCAATTTTCGCAGAAAACCTCCAACTTAGGTAACCAATGTAATCCAAGTCATAAGCTTAATATTGGACTAATCTGGATTCCAGATCAGAGACCAATGAATAAAACGAGGCGGTACTGATAAGACTCTGCGGTGGGTGGTGTATTTTGTTTTTTTTTTTTATAAGGATAAAAAGAATTGTGGAATATTCGGCATTCATCTTATTCAAATAAAATATATATAAGAAAGATGCGGTGAAGAAAATGGAGAAAAAACACTGCAACACATGTTGCTTCAGTGTGGAATATTAAGAGATGAAAGAGAGCAAAAAACATTTGTCTCCGCGACAACTGTTGCCAATGTGATAAAGGCACACAAATTTCTATATAAGTCTCGCGAATACTAAAGTTATTGATTGTTGGAACCAAACGTTATAGGGAAAATCTAAATACAGGGTCGGAATCAACGACCTACCCTTAAAAAGTCAGTCACTCACCATTTGAGATTTACTGTTACACAGTATTATTTTACCAAACATTTTTGAGATAGGTAATGAAATAAAATGTATAACACATACGTACGTATCTTTATTTAATCTTAGATGTTGGTTTTATTTAACAAAAATTCGTACATCCCCATATAATACGTGATTGGCATAAATGTAATTTACTTTCTACGAAAAGCTAAGTATGCTTCCAGTTTTGCATTGTCCTTTATGAGTAATTCAAATTATTTGGAAATTTTTGAAATGTCAATAAATCTCACAAAAGTCGGAAAATCTCTTTGCTTTTTTTTTGTTTTTTTTTTTGAGAAGAGTATGTAATTATATAAAGAATTTTCTAAGCATGCTTTAACAAACTATTGTTGACTTCATTTTATTATAACTGTCACGTTTTATAGTCTAACTTTTTACTAAAAAAGAAGAAGAAAAAAAAAATGATTAAAAATTTGTGTTATTTTTTTGCTTTTCTCAATTCAAGTCATTTTAAGTCATTCAGTATAAAAAAGCAAAAAAAAAAAAAATTGTGCACGTAATAAAAAACGTACAAAAATTGCATGACAACACCCACACTCACAGATACATACAAACCTTTCTTTTTACAATGGTACACCACTCCTAACGTTGTAGTATACCATGCCCACTTGTTGGCTTAAAATTGTGCTACTCTTTCATTTGTGTCGTACTTCTCTATGAGATATGCAACTCTTTTCAATTTGACAAAGTGTCAAATACAAAAATTCAGAAGAAAAATAATAAGCTGAATGCGTGCTGGAGGGAGGAAGCTAGCAAGGGTTAATAATGTGCATTTGTATAAAATATTATAATATACATACATACAAATACATGGCATATGAGTTGAGCTTGCGTGCATGTGTCGGAGTATGTATAGAACTATTGCAGCAACCCTGTTGGAAAATCAATTAGTTAAAACTTAGTTTAACAACTAGTTTAAAGACCATTACTTCTTTTTCTTATATTTTGTAGATTTTGTAAAAGCATAGAATCTCAGTGAGCTTTCTCCGTCCTTTCCTTCTACAATTTTTCAGGTTCGTTAACTTTTTCTTTCACTTGTTTATAGACTTTCTATGCTCCTCTTAACTTAGAGATTCCATTCTAACACATAGCGACTTACTCGGTTGTTTACGCAGAGTGTGTTCAATCCAGACTCATTTCAGCGACTTTATTTTACGAATCCTGCATGAAAAAAATGGAGTTCAGGCAGTCGAACCTGAACGGCGAAGTAAAATGATTGTCACGAGCTCTGGTAGCTCTGCGACTTTTGATAAGATACTATATTATTTCGTTCATCCTCGGTTAAGAACTTCTTCCGCACTTATAAGAAAGATTGATTTAATTTATGGTCAGATCAGTTCACATCCTCAGTTAGGTTGTTCAGTTGCAGTGGTTGTTTGTTGATTTTGTGTTGCTTTGCCTTATTTAAGACGTACTATTGCAACTAAAAGATGATGATCGGAAGCAACGTCTGCGCTCTTCTTGACACGAATATCTAAAAGGCTTCCTCTCCACATTCTTTAGGTACAAAAAGTGGTCGATCTGATTTTCAGTAGGATCATCAGGGGATTTGTGGCAGGTCTTGTGGGGGAAGCGCGAGTCACCGATAACAACGTTAGCATTATTTCAGCCTTCAATTAGAAGATCGTCGTTTTTATTTCTAGACCTCAGCCCGTGTTTCCCGATTATGTTTTCTACATTTGTATTATCCTAACCAATCTTGGCATTTAATTCACCTGAAATGGGGGCAATACCTGCACTGATTCGCCTTTTTTCCAATTTTTTAACTTGTGGTGACAGTTTAAAAAAATTCACCTAAGGGATTTACTGAACACAAATAAGGCTGAGTAGACGTTATTTTCCCCAAATTTCATACGTTGTAGTGATTTAGAGGATATCTCCGGGCATATTTCAAGCATTTTAGCAAAATAGAAAAGCAGAAAGATTGCTAATCTTTGCATTTGTTTTCAACCACTTTTAACACTAGTTGCTGCTTAACTTTAAAAAAAAAAAAAACTATTAAATTTTGTACGTTAATTTTTTGTCCCCTATGTTTGCTTTGCTAATTAATTTTTCCTCTTTTTTACTTAAAATTATCCTACACGTACGCTGAGCGTGAATGGATATGTGCAGCTGAGACATATAAACAAGCCTAATGCAATTTAATTTCATCATCATGAATTCACTAAAGAAAACTTTTTAATTGGTATTTCAAGTTTGCAACTTTTATTCAGTGGTTGAGTGTCACTTTTCTTGCGGGTATAAAAAATTTACGAGAGTTTTGAAAGTTTTTATTATCATTGGAATTTTATCTTATTCAATCTAAGATTTTTCGGCATTGCTCGTAAGTTTTATAAGCGTAAAATAATTTCGTAGATTAAAATAAACTTATCGTTATCAATATGTATTTCCAGTAACTTTCGATTCTGCGAAAGTTATCTTCTAAAATCTCAAAAATCAAATGAGTGACACTTCAGGTTCTAGTATTACGTTTGTGTAAAAATTACGATCGGCGGGAGTTATTTGGAACCGAAATATAATCGGTGTTCTTTTGTATTAAAGTAATATTTCTTATAGAGAAGAAATCAACCGGCCAAGCTTATTGATATAGCGATTTTAAATTTGTAGAAAGGAATTTGTTATTTTTATGGGATAGTTTCTGTGAGAAAAGAGGGCATGAGAAACATTGCAAGCATTGTGGATTGATGAGCAACGCGACGAGCAAATCAACTCTCTGTTTCTGAATCTATGTAAGAAACCAGACATTCGGTTTGGTTTTGATCAAAGTTTTAGACTGACTTTGATCTGAATTTTGATATAGGATTCGGTCTGAGTTTGGTTTGAAGTTTGGTCTGAGCTTAGTCCATGTTTCAGTCTGAATTTTGGTCTGAATTTTGATTAGATTTTTAGACCAGTTTTTGATTTGAGTTTTGGTTGGGGCTAAGTTCGGTCCGATTTTTGATTTGGGTTTGTTTCCAGTTTTTGTTTGAATTTCATCCGAATTTCGGTCTAAGTTGGATTGAGAATTTTGATCTGACTTCGGATTGGCTAATGGCTTGGATTTTGATCTTATTTTTGGTCTGAGTTTTAGACTGAATTTTTGTTTGAATTTATGGGTATCTTGTTTTTTAAGTTTGGTCAAAATTCGATTTGCTTTACGTTCGATTTTTGGTTTGAATTTTTGTCTGAATTTAGTTTGGTTGTTATGTTAAATTGTGGCTTGAATTTGGTATTAACTTTAATCGGAGTTTTGGGCATCTTTTGATCTTAGTACCTGTCCGAGTTTTGATCAGATTTTTGCTAAAGTTTTGAACTGATTTTTGGTTAAGATTTTAATCTGAATTTGGTTTGCTCAGATTCAAACTGAGTTTTAGCCTGATTAAGGTTTGAATTTGATCTGAACTTTGGTTTTAGAATTGGTCTGAATTTGGGTCTGAGATTGGCCCGATTTTTGGGTTGAATTTTTGGTCCGAAATTTAAAGGTCAGATTTATAGTTTTTAGTTTGGTTTTTGGCCTTATTTTTCGTCCGAGTTTTGGTCTAAGGTTAAGTCTGGATTTTGGTTTGGGTTTTGTTTAAAGTTTTGGTTTGAATTTGTTCGTTCTGAGTTTCGTTTTTGGTTTGCTTTTTGTTCTAAATTTTAATGTGAATTTGGTCTGAATTTTAGTCTAAGTTTGATTGAGAATTTTGATCAGATTTTTGGCCTGGGTTTTTATTTGACTTTTGGTCGGAGTTTTATTCAGAATTTATGTCTGAATTTTGGTTTGATTGGGTGGCTTTTTTTTTTAATTTTCGTCTAAATTCGCTTTAATTTAGGCTTGATTTTTGATTTGAATTTTTGTCCGAATTTAGTTTGGTATTTATTTTAAATTTTGCTTAGAATTTGGTGTGAAGTTTGCTCGAAGTTTTGGCCATTTTTTGATCTAAGTACCTGTATGAATTTCGGTGAGAATATTGTTTAGATTTTTGGCCTGAACTTTATATGATTTTAGATTCAGTTTGAATTCTGGTCTGAATTTTGTAATCAACTTTAATAATATTTGAAGTCCAGTTTTTTGTTTGATTTTTGAACTGGTTTTTAATTTGAATTTTGGTATAAGTAAATTCAAGTTCGATTTTTGGTTTGGGTTTCGTTTCAAATTTTGGTTTGAATTTGGCCCGAATTTCGGTCTGAGTTTCGTTCTGGTTTTTGGTTTGCTTTCTGCTTTATGTTTTGTCGTGAATTTAATTCGAATTTCGGTCTGAGTTTGATTGAGAATTTTGATTTTTGGACTGGATTTTGGCCTGAGTTTTCATTTGATTTTTGGTTTTAGTTTGTGCAGAGTTTTATGTTTGAATTTTTGTCTGAATCTTGGTTAGAATTTTAGTGAAATTTTAATAAGATTTTTAGACCAGCTTTCGGTTTTATTTTTCATCAGATTTGTGGTATTTTTGGTTTTTCGTCTGAATTTTGGTCCAATAATTATGATTTAGTAGCATCAGCTCTTCCCAAATCCTACGGACACCATCAAACTAATGTCATTAGGAGCGATCTTTACCTTATCAAAACAAATATACTCTGAGGACAGATTAGAATATAACTGACCTAATTGGTTGGTACCTAGTACATACAATATTATATCTTTTCTGTAGATAAGCCAAAAACAGCATTTTAATTATAGGGGTGTGTGTGGCACCTACGTACACTTACCGACTCAAGTGACAAAATAAAACATAAAATAAAAGACAAATTACTCAATTCCTTCTCATACTTAAAAAATAAATAAAAGCCATAAATGTAATAGATTTATCATTAAAGCAGACTTGAAAGATAAAAACAAAACTGAATTAGAATTAAATTTTCCATTACATTTCGTTTACGAACACGCGCCGTTGGATTCTCAATCATAACAACATAAAATATTATCCATGAATACCTTTTTTACAATACTAATAATAATATTATTATTTAAATGGTTTTCCTTATTACGATCATGATAAAAGAAACAACAAAAGAGAATGGAAACGCAGGTACTACACAACAATAACAAAAATGTCAATTTTAATGCAATTTATTATCCCTTTTTCATTATCTCAGCATTGCTCTGTTTTGTTTTGCTGCTCCCCACTTAAATGAACTTAGAAGCAAGCGCACACGCAGGGGACTGCCAGTGAAGCAAACGACTCTCGGGCAGAATCTATAGACAAACTAAAACGGAGGCAATATCACAATAGAGTCACGTGGCTGCAATTTGAGCGTCCGTTTCAGCTTTTTTTTTTTCTATCCTTTCCCTTCCATTCCTTTCATTTTATTTTTAGTTTGTGTTGCCTATGCGGCTGCTGCTGTTGCTGGTGGTTTGATGCTCCAGCCAAACAACCCCGCCCCGTCTCACACATATTTACCTACCGTAGTAGCTTTGAAACTAAGCAATAACCGCAACAACTTGTTCTCGAACCTGCTACTCTATGTATGTATGTATGGGGCGCGCTATGCTCGTATCGTTAGGCCTCGTTATCCTTGACTACGTTACGCTTTGATACTATGTACATTAGTGTTGGGGTTACGAGTCTTAACAGGATTTTGGGTGCGTAACGTGGCACATGACAACGTCAACAACAACACTCACATTAACAACAACAAGGAGCGTAAAATACAAAACAGATACAATGACAATGGGTCACAGGGGCTATGATAAAGAAAAAAAAAGGAAAAATTTCCGCTTGGAAATATGAACGAGTGAAAAATGAATGTAATACCAGCGGAGTAGGTGAGGAAAATTCAAATTAAGTAATTAATGGTGTTGTGGGTGTATAGCTGTGAAAGGAAAGGAGAATAAGAGAGAGAGAGATAGAGAGAGAGGAGGGGAAGTTGATACAATAAAGTTACTTAAGCTAATATTTCATGTAATCTTATCACATAAAAATGTGAGATTGTCGCAGAGAGCACGTTGATTAAAGATAAAGAAGAATCACCTTTTTTTCCTTAATAATGAAAGTATTTAATATTGAGGAATTTTAAAGCGTTCGGGGTTAATTAAGAATTACTTACTGACTTATATATATTCCGATTAGTATTAAGCACGATCGATTTGCTAGCCTATGCAGTTTTACTACTACTAATATTATAGCTCAACAAAAATCCTTGGACGACATTGAAAACTCGTCACAAAAGCATTTATGAATTTTTTCCAAAAGTAACTGTAACTGTTTAACATTTATTTGATATCAGATTTCACCTGACTCAAAGGCCAGGTGAACAGACATACTTTTTTAGAAGGTGTTTTTGAAAATCAAACAAAAATAGTAAAATTAAATTTCTTATTTCATATACACTAAAAATTTAAAAAAATTTTGATGAAAAATATATTTTTTTTTTTAAATTTTTTTTCATGATCAAATATAGCAATAACCATTTTGAATTATTTATTTATTTCCCAGCGGGCAAATCTGAAGCGCTTTTCAAAGAAGCACGCTAGCTGCACTTGTCTCCAATAACATGAAATATTGAAAGTAAGTTAAGTATCTTTCAAAGAAGTTGAGGTTACTACTGACATGGAAGCGCTTCAAGAGTTCCTGAAGTGCTTTGTTTCCCAGTTTCGGTTGTTTACCTTTTTTTTCAATATAGTTATTGATGTTTCAATGAAAATATTACAACTATTTGAGAGAAAATGTTTACATCACTCCTTTCCATTTCCGCCACACAAAACAAATTTCCAAGAACTTTACAATTAAATTAACGAAAAATTTCTTGCGTAATTCCCAAGGAAATAACATAACGTTTGCAACCAATCATGCCTAGCCATAATTTGATAATACATCAATTTAACTATTAACAACACACACACACACTTATCCACAGCAGCACACACATACGCACATCCACTCAGCTTCACATATAAACACATTCAAATCCACACATACATACGCACTCACCCATTTACGCATGATGAAAAATCGAATCTAACACATCATATCTCAAGATAATACAATAACAAATTGCATAAAAGCTGACAAACGAAATAATATTTCTCGAAAAAATAAAAAGTTAACAAGATTTGAAAGGTACACACATTTGTAAAAGGGAAATGGATGAGGGACAATGACAGCTACAGTAAAAAAAAAAAAACAGTAAAAAATGGCAGACGCATTACAAATTGAAGCTGACAACCAAATATATACATACATATGTAGATATGAGTGTGTTTGGAAAACTTTCCACCAGTATAATGATAAATAAATCAAAATACTTAGGTATATATGTAGAAAAAAAAAAAATACAAAATGCAGAAATCATTGTAATCGTAATATTACGGAAACGGAAATTGAAGTAGATGTACTCGTATGCGGCTACAATGGCGCATGAATATCTAATCTAATGAGTGCTAATGCAATGACTGGGTAACTGACTGAGTGGCTGGAGCGAAAGCAAATCATTGTGATCGATCAATCAATTGGAAAATCATCAGATAATGATTAATTGATGAAGTTGTTTGTATGTATTGATGAAATGCAAATAGAAAAATAGTAAAGCGAAAATGTATGTATGTAAAGGAGCATTTAATCACGGAAATAATGAATAAAAGAAAAAAATTTAGAAATGTCTTTGGCTTTGGCATTTTTGATCGTTTATTGGTAAACGAAGCATCCATCTTGCTATAATATTTTTCATCGAACAAATCATCAGAGTGGCTCCAGGCCTTTTCAAAGAGCTTACTGTAGAGTTTACTTCTCAGAAAAACGTTTGCAGTTTTTGTCAGAATATTTTTAATTTGTATGTATATTCCAATTCGGTACTTTGTCGAGTGTAATATCCAAAAGTTTGCACTAGACTTCATCATTGCACTAATGAAGTATTAATGAACCTTTAAATTTAAGGTAATTTATTTATTAATTATAAAACAAAAAGTTAAACCTAAAAGAAACTGGTTCTGATTTTTTAAAATCAAATAATGAAGCGGAAAAATTGAATTCCCTTGGTTATTCTTAAAGACTTTGCAGAATATAATTTATAGTTGATGGTCTATACAAAATCATTATAGTTTATGATCTGCATCATCAGGTTTCCATATTTCCCCACCAATGTTAATCTTATTATTAGATTTCATTTGCTGAGACTTTTAGCGATATTAAACTTCAATCGAGTTAACGCTGATTTAGAGAATGTAATATGAAATACAAAAAGTTCTAATAAATAAGAAAACCATATGTTAATCCCAACCAAAAATTAACACATCATTATACATTGACATCTGCTGGTGCTGGTGCCGTTGCTATGCCGCTTGGATTGAATCAATAAAATGCCTCAATAAACCAGTCAACATTATTAAGCTACAAATATCACGCTTTCTGTAACCCTCGGTTTTTTCGCACCATCTTCATAACTTCGCAGCCCCCCGCAGAATCTTAGCAGCAGTAGCAGCATCACCACCCGCGTTGACATAAAACTGCTGCCGTCTGTCATACAAACGATAAAAATGTAATCCTAACGAAAAATTATGTTTTTGAGTTTACTCGTAGAGAGAGAGAGAGAGAGAGAGAGAGACAGGCAGAGAGAAGGAAACTCTTGATTCCAATTTAGCAACAGTCAAAAGCATGAAACCCCCCAACTTCTCATTAAATGGAATCAACGTTAACCACCAGATGCTTTGAGTTTTGCAGAGACCAAGGCAAATGAAGAAGAAATATTTAAATACCAAAACAAATCCGAGCCCATGTATTTAAAAAAGGCATGCAAGAAATATACAGTAAGTATGCATAAAACGCACCCAATAAAAATACCAGCAGCAATCGGAACATCAACATTAACAGCAACGGCAGCGGCAAGCAGCAACTGCAGCCACAGCATCATCACCAGCAGAAACAACAATAACCACAGCAGCAACATCAACAATGAAGGCACCCAATAATTTCCGCACAACAGCGTGTGGCCCGTCGACGACCCTCACATTGTGTTGCTGCAACATTCTTTCAACCGCAGCTGGTACTGGTACCGGGGTTATGACATACGATTGTACAATAGTGAAAGCGTGCTGCTTTTGTGTATTTATTGTTGTTGTTTTTTCATCATGCTCTTTGTTCCTCGAATGAACCTTTTTCCCTTTTTTTTTGGCAGCAGTAGCAGCATGCTCCCCTTCTACAGCTTCAGTTGCTTTCATTCATTTATATTTTGTACGTTTATTACATTGTGAAGGGGATGGGGAATAGCATAAGAAGAATGTAGAAATGTGTGTGCCGCCTTCTAACAGTTGTACATATTACCTTCTTACCAAATACAGCAATTGAGCTGTAAATCCTTTAAGGATTTAGCGTACAATAATGCCAACAACAACAAAAGAGTAAAGAATTGCTTGCTGCCTTTTTGTGAGGTTTTTTTGTGTCGCAATTGTTCTTTTTCTTAAATTTTCCAAGTAGTCGAAATCCTCGAAATGACGTACTAACTTTCTTAGAACTTTGTTGAACTTTTTTTTGTTTGGTTTTTTTCGTATAAGAATTTTTCAAACTTTTTTGCATTTTCAAGAAAACTTCTAGTAAAATGAAATTAACTTTAATAAAAAACGTTTAGTAAAAATAAAATACGGAAATTGGTTTTCTTTTGATGAAATTGATGAATTTATAATGAGTAAAATGGAGTTATTGATGTTGCAAAATGATTACAGCTTCAGTTGGAAATAGCAAGCTATTTTAAAAGAATTTCTTGAAGCTCTTTTATCGTAAAAATGAAAATCGACTAATTATCTAAGCAATTTGGTGTTTGGCAGTGATGAACAGAAATAACTAAAATATGTGCAAAAAAGAGACGGCAACAACTGAATAGCCTTCTGTCAGCACATCAACCCTTTCGGGATCATTGATCACCGGTGACCCAGAATACGTTTTTTCCAGGGTTTTGAAAAGCTATTGCATCGATGTATATTTTTTTAAAAGAGAATTGATAGCGCTTTAGTTATTATTAAAAAAGTTTGGGATTATTTCTTAGCTGACACCATCAATCGCTGACAATTTCTACAATTTTTCCCACATTCTTCAAATTGATTAACTAGAAGAAACTATTTAAGTACTCAAAGATAATATCTTGTATTTTTAAATTTTCGTTTACTTTCTTTGGAAATTTATGCTTTATTATGAATCCTCTTTAGCCCTATAGTTCTCAAAGAAAATGTTTAAAAACTTTTTAAAACGAAATGAGAATTAAGCAATGTGAATCTGGACTCGGTTTCGCACTATATATTGTGGTTTTCATATGATCAAGAAAGGGTTAAGAAAAAAAATTATACCAAAATACTTTGTTTTCAAAAAAAAAATATAAATTAAAATAAAATTGTACTGAAAAAGTTTTCAAAAAATGTGAAAAAGTTCTGACCATTAGAAAAGAAAGTTTCGTACCTTAGAAACGATAAATTAATGTTTTGATGAAAAGTTGTAAGAAGAAATGGTGATCAGAGAATACGAACTCTGATTCGGTTTTGCACTTTATCTTCTAGTATCCTTTTAGTTTCGAAAGGGTTAAAAAAATTAACGCTCTGTTTGCACATTAGACCCCACTGCACTATGGTCCGAGAAAGAGCAGATAGAGCTCTGAATATTAGCTGCGTTTTATTCGCCACTTACTTCTAGTTATGTATAACTAGCAGCGATAATTGTATGGGAAAGCAACAACAAAGAGGCAGAGATAACACGTATAATTATAGCTGTTATGTATACTTAACCAGTAGTTTAGCTACATATAATTCTATTGTGAACTACCAATAATGAAAGAAGAAGCGTGACAGTTTGCAAAAAAATAAAAAAAGGAAAAGATTCGAAATGGCTACCGGTAAAAATAAGTTAAAATCATCGTTAAATGTTCTTATAAAGGGTAAAAACTAGAAACAATGCCCACGATTAATCGCAATGACTAGGATCCATTAAAATGTTTCACCTCTAGATGCTGAGCAGTTTCATTGTGAATAACAATATAACGTAGAATAGACTTATTCGCACATGTTAAACACAGCTATTATTGGAATATGTACTTCGATGAAAAGGTGGGGCAGGATCAGAGCACTGCCACGCTTACCGCTCAAGTAACCTAAATACATGAAACCTACCCACAATTTTTGAACACTACAACAGATGATGAAATTACGTTTACATGTTAACGGGTATGGGTAAAAATCAATATGTGCCTTGGTCTCCGAAACGGGATCTATCGTTTCAAAAATCGATTTTCATTTTTTTTTCGTTTTTTTAGTGAAATAAACCGCAGCTTCATTATTTCTAGCTTTATTAGAAATATGGCCATAGCAACGCATGGTGTTTTCTCGAAAACTAATTATTTTCAGATAATAGTTCTCTTTTCGTAGATCAATGCACATATGCTAAAAATGGGCACGGCCTCTGATCTAGAATTTGGATCTGGAGAGGAGATAATTTTTCTAAATTATAGGAAACCACACATATAGATATAATATTTTTCTAGTCGTCCAGAGTAGACTAGACAAGACTAGAAAATAGATCGGAAACCAAATTGTAATCCGGACCAAAATCAGCCCAACAACCAGTCCAAAATGGAATCCGAAATTTTGGACAAAACTAAGACTAAAAATCAGACCAAAAACAGTTGCAAATCAAACCAGAATTAGACCGAAACTCAAGCCAATTTCAGAGTAAAACACAGACCGGAAACAAGTCAAAATTCCGAGCGAAATGTGAACAAAAGTAATTCAAAATTCAGATCAAAAATCACACTAAACTTTGCACAAAATTCAGACAAAAATAATATCGAAAATAAGACAAAATTTAGGCCAAAATTTAACCAAAATTCTTCCCAAGCCTTCCAAAAATAAGAATGATATTGAATTGTTTTCAATGTTTTTTATACAAATCAAAAAAAATTTTAGTCATAAAGATTAAGAAAAACGACATTATGTTTAAGTAATTTACAAAATTACTAAATAAACTAGCATGTCTGCAGAAATAAAGAGAAAATCTAATGTATTGATAAATATCTTTGAAGAACACGAATACCAAACCAAACCAAAAAATATTAGCCAAAGGGAAAGATGATATTTCGAAAATGATGATGACGATGATAATGATGAATCCCCTCAGTTTCAACATTGATTAAACTGCAAATGAAGTTACAACGTTAAATGGTGAATGGTGGTGGTTTTCATTTCGATCGAAAACTTTATGGGCAACAGAATATGAGCTGAAAAATTGACTGACATTGCTACCTTTGAAATTCAGCCAGCATTAGCATCACTAGACACGCACATACACAAACAAATATACACACGAGTAGAGAAACTTTTTATTTCTTGTTTTTTTGGAAGGGAGTGCTGATGATGAAGTAAAAATAACCTAAGGCTAACAATTTCAACGGCATGCAAAAATTTGTATTTGTATAGGTATGCTTGCATGTATGTGTGTGAGTGAGTGATGGGAGTATGCGTGTATATTTGTGTTGAAAATGATTTTATGTTTGCAATTTTCATTAACAACTTTTGTTGCGTGAAGCAAAAAAAAAAAAAAAAACCAAAAAAATCAGGTTAGTAAAGTTAATGTTGATAATGTTGGGGAGAACGATTTTTTTCTATTTTTTCTTGTTGTTGTTGTTATCTTGTATTTGCGTTTATATGTATTCAGCATATAAAGTTGTTAAATGTAGCAATGAAACACGTACATATACACATACACAGAGACACACACTTTGACAGATCTCATATATTGGCGGAAAGCTTTTCAATGTTGGTATGAACGTGTGTTACATACACTCTACATGCACCATGAAAAAGTCGTAGCGTAGACTTTCATGGCGGACGTGATTCTATTGAATGATTTCCGTTTCCTGTCAGCACGCAGTATTTTGTGTTTACTTGACGTGGAAATGTAATGAACATTTCTTGTTCTTTGTATCTAATATACATGCATCATTTTAAAGTAACATTAAATTTATATATGGTATGATGCAAAAATGTTTGATAAAGTCAGTCCACGAGACTTGAGCAGAAAAGCTGGAAAAACGAATGTGGGAGGGAGAGGGGGGAGACTTAACTGGACTAAGGACTGCGTTAGAAAAAATTGCCTACTTCAGTTTTTCTCTCAAGTTTTTCAAAACTCACTTAATGTAAAAAAAATATATAGTTGGCCTTTAAATGAATGCCAGAAAATGTCATAGTACATTACTTCTCTTCAGTAGACGCTTTATTAGTTTCAATGCAATGGCAAGCGAATGGGAAGTACCAAAACTTATTTAGAAAGGTTTTCAGACCAACCTCTTCAATTAACTTGTAAGAAATTTTATCAAAAACTAACAACTTAACCACAAACTCTATTGAGAGTAATAAAAAAATTCAACGAAGATTTGATCATCACTCAAAAGGCAGATTCCGGCCGAAAAGGAAAAGGAAAAAATCAAAAAATAATTTTTTCAAAATATCAATAGCTGCGATACGGACGCCAAAAAGTATGGCCGAATTTTCAAAGGAATTTCACACTGCCGATTTGCGGCAGAATACCTTAGGATCAAGAAGCAGTCGAAATTAAACCACATTATATGTTGCTTTATGTTTTTTTTATACTGTAATTGTGGTAAAAGGAACAAATCTTTTGAGAGCACGGGTACAAAAAACTCCGTTATTTATACTAAACAATATTTGAAGGAAAGATTACTACCATTGTTAACCCTCCGATAGGCAAATGAGTCTAGCGTAAAAACGTATATAATAATAATTATAGGAACTCTGTGATGTACACATCACATTCGTACCCATTGAGTCCGGCCAGGCCCAATATATATAAACGAATTTATGTACCATGCATTAAGGTGGGTTAATTTGTTCGAGTGGGAAAAATATGACTAATCGCTCCACAAAAATGAAATTTATGGATAATTTTAAGAATATTTGCCGAAGAAACCATAGGCCAAAAGTGGATTATATATTTCTACTAGGGATGTCGTTCGGGATTTATTTTTCGGAATTCGAAATTGCAATTAGGTATGGAAACCACAACGTATTTCGTGTTTTGTTATCTTTGAGTTGAGAGGAAATGTTTTCCAAGTTTCTGACGGTGTATTTTGTGATGAAATATTTTCTTTGCTCTACGAAATTTCGCAGGAATGTTCAAAAATTTAAATGAATATCGTCAGATATACCAGTCACTATGTCTGATGTAATCTGAAATGAAAGAACGAAACCAAAACGAGACAAAGTCAAGTCGAAGAAAAATGCAAGAAACTCATAGAAATCAGGGCAATTAAAAAGGTCTGCGTTTTGATTAAAACGGAAATGAAGACAAAAAACAAGGTGGCCAAATATACACTTGTGGTTACATAACTAAGTCACTAGAACAATATTTTATGCTAAGTTTGAAAAATATTTTGTATTAATAGTCCAAAAATTTTTTATAATGCCATTTAGCGGTACCATTAGTAGCCTTAAAAAATATTAAGAGCAATTACAAAAGAGTGATGTATTTTGCGCGCAGTCGGCAATTGTGTATGAAAGAGTAAGATTAGAAGTGGACATATAATTAAGTCATTTTATATTCTTTCGCAATCAACTTGACTCAGTGCACTTAAATTCCGTAAAAATATTTGACATTATAAATGTTTATTTCTTTTATAATTTTAAATATGGAACTGTTATTTATTTATTTTACCGTTGGTTTTGTTTTTTTTTTTCAATATAAACTTTATTTTTTCTTAAAATTCTTCTGCTCATAAGTGTATGAAAAGGTTTCCGAAAGTATCATAAATTCGAACTTTTAGTCTTTTCATCAGTTTTCTTTTTTAATTTTGCGATGGAGGAAGTTTTTTAATATAGTGTTTATATTGAGTTCATTGTTTTATTCTTGACCTCTGATCACAAGAAGAAATTAATACTTCGTAAAAATTGGTAAAAAAAATAAAGTGCGAAAAATTTTTCGATATTTTGCCCAAAAACTTAAGCCAGATGTAATTTCCGGGGTATGATGTGTTAAATAAATCTTGGCTACAACTTTGCTGAAGTCAAAGTTAAAAAAAAAACTTGAATAGTTTGCGAAACGTGGTCAAAAAACTGCATTGATAAACTAGAAAAAAATCCGACGAATAAGGTAAAATTTGCGTGGCGCGTTACTTTGAAACCAGAGCTAATATCGCAAAACGAAGCTTGGATTTTTCTTAACTCGACGAATGCTCGCGAATGATGTATGCCGAATTGCGTTAATTTTTCATTACCCTGAATACGTTGAACTATGGTATGTTATTAAACAGATTTACTCATCACTGTACGTAATAAAAAAGTGAAATAATTGCGAATGCCGTAAACTGCAAACAAAAGTTAAAGTGCAAACAAACAAACAAAAAAACATAAAGGAAAAACAAGTGGTGAAAATGGAAAAAATCAACAACAGAAATATAAATAAAATTATTATAGACACATACATATGTACATATGTATATGCAAGGGTAAAATATACAATCCACTTGCATTCGTTTGCGAACTCACACCACTGCCACCACCATCAGTCCCCTTCCAATCACATCATTATACCTTGTTCATACACGTAAAAGTTAGCAGATGTGTGTGATGCTGTTTCTTTTTATGTTTATCTAATGCGAATTGTTTGGTGGGTGGCGTAACGCCTCGTGACATTGGTTGATGTGGGATGGTATCGCGTTCTTTATGTGCTTGCATTAAAAATATTTGCAGAAAGTTTAAAGTTTATGCAGCAAAATAAATTTATCTTATCCATGCCGAATGATGCCGCGATGATGATGATAGTATTGTATAAAATTCATACATCGTACACGGATGAGAACTGAGAACAACGAATGGTTTTATTTATGAATTTTTGATATTTTCAGCTGCATATTAAATAAAAAGAAAGTAGAAAAATATGATGTACTTGTGCATAAATATGAAATTTTTGCGGTTGTTATGATACGCTTTATTTCCGTTTCCTGTTTGAATTCCTGTGTTGCTGGTTTGCTTGTTTTTCTTTGGTTGCTCGCTGAGCTCAGTTATGGTTGATGCTGCATCCAACAAGCAATTGCATTTTAAATAATGCAATCTGTGACTAGTTTTTGAAATGCTTTTAAAAATCTTTAAATATTTTATGAGTTTGTTTGTACTGCTGCTGTAGAAGCTATTCAAGCTTTTGAATATTTTTAATTTAATATGATAACACATAAAAATTGCAAATGCATAATAATAATCTTTGCTTAGCGTCTAGTGATTTTAAGCGGCAGAGCTGAGTAGTAATGGTAACTTAAACAATTCAAATCCTTTTCAATTTAAATTCCTTGAAATGGTAACATTAACATTACTAATTCCTCAATAATGAAAATGGAAAAATGTGCAATTCCCTTACGGAGTTGTAATTTGTAATTTTAAATATGGAATCCCTCACAAATAATAAATAGCTGGAAGTATTAAAAGCCTTGATTGGTTCAAGTTATCCTGAAAGGAGCTAAGTATTTTTAAGGTCCTCTACTATTTGCTATGAAATTAAATAAAAATAAATGAACAACATTTTTTGTTTTATGGTTAACAATTATATTTTAATAGTATGTGTTTGTTTTCTGTTTTATCATTTTACATAGTTTATGTTTTATATTTATTTTTATTATTTTTTTTTAAGTTATTTATTTTGTATTATTTATTATTGTTTTTCTGGTTTTGTTTCATACACAATTCATTTAACACTTTTTGTTTGCTTTTACACATTTTTTGTATGCATTTTTTTTTTTTAAATTACTAGTTTTTTTTAAGGTTTTAGATTTGTTTTTTTTTTTATTACTTTTTATTCGAACACTTGCGCCACACGTTAATACAATTTGTTAATGCTCAATTTTATGTTTTTTTTATGACATAATATTTTATAATAAACGTATAATAATTTTGTTTAATATCAATTTAATAATATTAAGTAATATTATTGCAAATAACATGTATTAAAAATTAACTGCAATTTTTTTTTTATCTCATATATGAGTATTTAAGTATAACTATTCAATTTTGTTTTTTAATTAATTTGAAATTCGTATATAAATTTACAATTAAGAATGAAAAATTAATGATTTTTTTTTATGTTAATATTTTGTTTAATAGTTTCGTAAGTTTCTGTTCTTAATGTTTTCTTCACTTATGTTGTCGTTTTTGTTTTTTTAATTTATATCAATCTAATTTTTTGTTTACCAACTCAATTTTTTGTATATAGAGTTTTATAGAGTCACGAACATAAAGTAAACGATTTTGTAGAGTTTTTCAAAAATTTAAGTTAACATTTTTTTTTATGTAGTTATATGGAATTTAAACGATTTTGTAGTACATTAACATTTGAAAGGGAGTTTGTAATAGTAAGAAATTTCTATAGAGCGATTAATTACAGGGGATAGTATAGTTTCAAATTAGAATATTTACTTTCTTGAAGCAAATTGTTTGTTTTTTTTGGCTTCTGAAATAAAAATATGAATATTTATTAAGATTATTAGGATATTGAATTGAACAATAAAATAGTAAAACGAAAATCATAATATTATTTAATTTCGAATTCGAATTTATTTAAAAAATTAAGTGTTTCAGAAGGCAATACTTTTCAGATTACTTCAACCAACTTCAATTGAGAGGATTTTATTTTTACTTAATGAGAGTCATAGACTATGATTGGTCAATTGAAAGCTTAGTGTTTGGTATTTTCTCTCCGAGAGAATTTTTCAATTTTTTATTTAAAGAGAGTTAATGATTTTTATTGACTTATTGAAAACATAGCGTTTCATATTTTGTCTCTGTGCATGATTGAAAGTATCAATTTGCGAGTTCAATTGAACAAAACTGAGACTCTTAAATAATTGCAATATCTATGAGAATATGTGAAAATTACTCAATTGCAGCTGGTAGTATGCGTTAGATTAGAAATTATTCGATAATGTATGGTGTAAAATATGGCCTAACATTTTAATTCCACTGTTCAAGGACAACTGTATGGTGGGAGAGAGGGGAAGGGTGTTGGGTTCATGGGTTTCTTCGATAGAAGCGCTGTACTTATTGATTGGAAGCGAGCTGTCTTCGAAATAATTAAAATAAAATAGTTCAATGACTTTTCGAAAAAATCATGTTCCCTCGAAACTTTC
The DNA here is from genome assembly GCA_963691655.1 of Toxonevra muliebris. Taxonomy (NCBI): domain Eukaryota; kingdom Metazoa; phylum Arthropoda; class Insecta; order Diptera; family Pallopteridae; genus Toxonevra; species Toxonevra muliebris. The sequence continues at coordinate 10,825,130 of OY829327.1, read as the reverse complement.
TTGAAGTTTTCTCGGCCAGTTTCGCATTCGTTGTTTTAACAAGCGAGAGAAAAATTGTTATTATTCTAGAAATTTATTACTTTCAGCGTTAATACGACTCAAAAAAAATCTGTGGTCACAAGCAGTAACAACACAACTCGAGTTTTGTCTATTTGGAGTTTTTATCATAATTAAAATCTTCATATCCGAATTCATATTGTGTCAAAATTTTATGAAAATGCAAAAAATACACTTATGTTGTTATACCTTGTGACCACTGAAATATTTAGGATTACGCCTTGTTAAGTCTAAGCAAATCTGAGGTATTCAGAACAAAAATTGGAATTAAACTGGGTCTAAGCAAAAACCTAGGCTATTACTCAAACCAATCCGATCATCGATGGTCAAAACTTTATTAATTGAATTTAGTTTTATAGCAGAAATTTTCACAGGACACTCTTGTCTCAGTTATGATCCGGAGAGAAAAATCATCTTGGAGTTTCCTACCCTGACCAGATCCATTTTTATTGAAATGAAAAAAATCTTTTTTACAAAAAAACATATCCGAGATTAGATTTTGGAAACTATAAGCGAATCTGAAGTATTCAGTCAATATAGTTTACTAATAACATCTAACTGGAAACCGAGACTATTAATCGAACTCATTAACCATCGATTATCAAAGCATTTTCCTATACATTGAACACGGTCTGAAATGATTTTTTTTACTGGTTTCAACAAGAACTTTCGGCATGAAAAGGAAACTGAGATATTGTATTAAATTTACGCCTATTCCATATTTTACATCAGAAAACACACAGATTCGAGGTTTATTGATGAGCTCTTTCATTATATCGTTAGAAGAATCTATTTAACTGAATGAAAGCGACTTGCTTTTAAAAGAATATAGATATAGTTCACCAAAACTAAAATTTTCATAGAAATCATTTTCGGACTTACGCTACTTAAACAATTAATCACCGACGAAAGGAATTATATTGCTCCCATTTTTGAGTTGATTGAGTGAGGTTAGTTTAACGGCATAAGTCCTGTTAGAACACTGAAAACTTATTTTAGTAAAAACTTTGGAAAGGAATAGGAAGCTGAAACTTTATATAATTCATTTACTTTTACTACGATTTTCATAAAAAAGCACAGACTTAGACTTATGAGTATTTCTTGAAAAGCTTTAATGTATTCTCTATTTCCTTCTTGCGCCTTACTTTAACTTTCTTGATTCAAAGTGTTATATCTACATATGATCTCGAATGGTAATGTAAGAGATTCCAATCACTCCAAACTTTATAGCCTACATGCCTTGTGAAAATTTCTCGTATATCTCATAAACGAAGCAATGAAAATCAGAGAGGAAATAAAAGCAAAATAAAAAAATCACAAAATTTTTGTAAAACTTTTAATAATTTAAAATCATACTAGCTATTAATATTTAATACTTTGTTTTTATTGAACATCTAACATTTTCCTTTAATTATTTTCATAACATAGACATGAAATTCATATATATGAAATTGCTAAGCCTCATGTACCTTTCAATTTTTATTCTTATTTATTTCATTATTTTATATTTAAATATTTAGCGTATATTATTTAAGTTTTTGCTTCATCGTTTTTAATAATTTTCTTCTTTTTTTATAATATTTTTTTGTATTGGTTTTTAGGTATTTTATGTTTTATTTCTTTTATATATATATACTACATACGTTTAGATACATATAAGTTCGTTCGATATTACACATTTGCCGGCACTGCTACTTTTTTTTTCTAGTATTTTATATATATCTATTGTAAGTTTTATTATTATTTTTTACTTATTTGCACTAAGTCTTAGTATTAGAGTTTAGCTATTGAATAGATGTAATCTCAAAGTGTTGCAATGTATTGTTTTTTTATTTTCTATATAATATTTTTTGTATTATAGGTGGTTTCTTTTTTTTTTGTTTTTTTTTTTTGCTTACCAATATATTTTAACTTTTATTTATTAATATAATATTTTAGAAACTGTTTTCTTTTTACTATAAAACTTTTCAAAACGATTGCTGTAATTATCGTATATATGTTTTTTTTTAAATGAGTAACTATAATTTTCATTATTTGGAAGATTATTATCGTTTTGGTTTGGAAATGTTTAAATTATTAGAATTGAAATTGAATTGTATTTCCAATAGAAACGCTATTGTGATTTTTGTATTTTGACTGATATTTTTTTTAGTAAGCTCAGAGAAAAATTTGTGATAGAGTCTTTAGTTTAGCCCAACAATCAAGATTAATTGTCAAAAATTAAAAGCCTTAGGTTCAAAAAGCTTTGAAATATTAAATATTTCAAGAACAGAGGAATGCAAAAAGAGCAAGTCATAAATAATTTCATAGACTTCTAGGATATTTTCCAGAACTACAAATTGTTTAGTTATGTGGTTACACCTATTAGAAAATTATTCAGGAATTCTCCCAAATTGAGAATTTTGAGTGAGTTTAAGGGCTCAGTAGAGAAGAAGGTCAGGAAGATATCAGGAAATTACCTGATATCTAGAGATGACTCAAGAGAATTTTTTTTTTAGGGAAAGCTTGTTTTTTAACCTACATTTAGATGAGGGAACTAGTTGCTTGCGACTGTTAAATTGTGTGGGGAAGAGGGGGCTTGACGAAAAGCGAATTCCTCTTCTTTCTATAACATTTTCTAGTATCCTCGTTTAAAAGTAGACTACAAAAAAATATATTTCATACTTTCCCTAAAGAAAAAAAAATATTCCCAGTTTATTATCGAAAATATTGAAATATTGAAACCAATTCTTATGTATGTTTTTTGTTTTTATTTTTTTTTTGTTTTTAATGAAAACTATGTTTTTTTTTTACCAGTACTGTGTATTTGTTTATGTATTGTATGTAAATATGTATATTGTAGTGTATTGATTTTTAATTATTTTTTGTTTACATTGAATTTAATTTTTTTTATTATTTTTTAACTAATTTAAAAATATTGCTTTTAGGGTGCTTGTTCCATAAGTTTTTCTTTTTATTTTTTAATTTTGTTTATTTTTTTAGTTAAGCTATTTAATGATATTTATTAAATTTTTATTTATTATGTGTTTGTGTATTACCAACATATGTATTTATGTAGTTACATACATTTTATATAAATTTATATAAATATATATTAAGATTATAATATGTTAATATAAACACAAATTTAATTACTATGAATATAATTAATATTTTAACATTCCGCATATATTACTATAATATATTTTTTTTTTTTTTGCAATTATTTTATTTTTTGTTTTATGCTTTTATGTTTGTTTTTTTTTTTTTTGTTTTAATATATTTTTTTTAATTGTTCATTTAATTGATACTTTTTGATGGGAGATTTTGTCATGAATGTTTTTTGTTTTTATTTCACCTTTTCTTATTTTGTTTCTTGTTTTATGTACTACATTCAATAGCTGAACGTAAGTTTTAATATCTGATAATATGTATTTATGTAAGTATGTACGCAGTCATGTCAGATTGCCAGAAAAGGGGCAATTCTTTTAGTATTATGACATTATAACCGTTGACATTATGTAACTCCACCCATCGGCCCTTGCAAATATTACACTCTACTGAGAAACCCATTTTTCGAAAATCTGAAGTAGTAGTAAACTTCAATGAACTTATCGAGTCATTAAATCAAAGGGATTTAATTTCGATTTTAAATATTTATTCCAAATAAAATATTTTTCATACCGAGATTTTATGGTATCAAAACGACACTAGCGATACTAATTGGACCAAGCCTTTAATTGCAATATAACTTACAGTCACTCACCATCACCACTGTGGTCTAGTGGCAGAGTGCCAGACTCTTGTTTCTGGAGACCCGAGTTCGATTCTCGGCTTGGGTATGTTTCTTATCTATCTTTCTTTCTCCCTTCCTTTCTTTCTTTCTTGGGGCTTTGGTACAAAAGATCTTATAGGTCGCAGTGCCTGACTTTCGAGTCGTCCTTCCTTCAAATAATAATAATAATAATACAGTACTCACTTCATTAATTCAGGGAGTGCTCTGTGCTATTAGCACCTATCGGCATAACCGGGCTGACTTCATTGAAGTGCTATGAATTCACAAAAGCTAGATGTGGCTATATATGGAAATCAGTAAAGCAGAGAGGTATCTCTCAGAAGGTTGTCTGATTAGTCAAGTCCTCCAAAATATAAAATTCATTTACAGTTTACTGCCATGAATAAAAAATTTTTGTTTCTGATAGTTCTCGAAATTTATAAATATTTTTGAAAGGTGTTGGCAATAAAAATCGTGACATCCGCGGGAATTTCGCTAATTACAAAGAATAATTCGATTATGCTGACAATATCTGCTTTTTTTTGCAGAAGACGGCGTTGATCGAGAATCACGTGAATATGTACACTCGAAATAGAAATCAATGCCATCGAAAAAATGTTTAGTAAAAATAAATTATAAATAATAGAAACTGATATCGATAGAAAGAAGTTGTTGAAATCTTTTCCAATCTCCTAAATATTCAAACTATTTTTAGACCTACAGATCTAAGCTGGAAGGCAAAGAGGATGCTACCATCTTCTGTAAAAGCTTAGTGTATATGTTGTATAAATTAGTTTGTCCGACCGACCACTGTCGTGTATTTTAGACTTTAGACAAAGGTATAACGTGATATTAAAATAAGGGAATCGCTTGAATCAGTTTTTTTCACTTCCAAATTAGTTCATGACTATAGACGGAGCGTCCCTAACGAAGCGAGAAACGTATTATTTTTTTTGTTTTGTTCAGATGACACTTTATGCCAATTAAGTCAGGGTCATACATTCGGGACACTATACAAGGTGTCAGCAATCTGCAACCAGCAAGAAGTCCATGGCAGCTTTCTCCTCGCTTGAGCGAAACTCAGGGACAAGGGTTGGGATCTAATTCTCAGAAAGGCTTCTTCAGCGATGCAAAATACCCGACCATCGCAGAGAAGTACAATCTAGCGGTCCGACTCAGAGTAACATCACTCAGCCAACATCGGTTCTACATAGCAGAGGCCAGAATCAGGACTACATCATAGGGCTAACATCACAGCGGTCAGCATCTAAATTCATCACAGCGGTCATAGAATCACAGCACTTAGCAGCATCGACGCTACATCACAGTGCCAGCATTCGCATACATCACAGCGGCCGGAATCGGCACTACAACACCCGACAGCAACCCTTCATGACAAGGCCACATTGCCTAAATAACCGTTTAAAATGAGTGAGCTTTGAATAAAACAGCTCATTGTTTCTAACGACCCTGGATACCGCTGGGTATACTCAAGCTATAAAATTTGCATTGATGCTACGACTTAAACAGCTGACCTCAACTTCAACAATGAACACATAGAATTTTATGAATTTTTATGGAAAAAATTTCTGAGATTAGATGTCACCTCAATGACACTATAATAGATTCTATTCGAATTCTCTCAACTTTAGAATGTTTTCTCTCTCATGAGAGGGAAAACATTTCCATATTTTTTAAAAAAAAGCCAAGTAATCCGAAGTTTTAATACGAAAATATATGTGTTTTTTTTTTTAATTTTGCTTTGTTTCTTGATTCTTTTGATGATTTACACAAAAAAGGGAAGTAAATAACTTCAATTTAAGCAATAATTCTTTCAAATTGCAAAATCTTGATTTTTTCCTTTTATTTTTTAACAATTGATAACATAATTAAAACCAAAATGAATTGAAAAAAAAAACAAAAATCAAATCCAACTGCTTTTGTTTTCCTTGACGCTCTTTTTGTGTTTATACTCTCAGAAGAAGTTGGCAGTCGGAGACCGGCTGTTTAGTTGTGTTTATATCATAAAGCAGTGATGGGCACAAGCATATTAGCACATATTGCACTTGTGTGTGAATCTGAGAAAAACGAAGTTCAACTTGACGTTCTCTCTGTATTTGCAAAAAATTGAGAGATCTTACTTCAACAAATGCTGAACAGCAACTGATATGATTTGATTCGCCGAAATGAGAATAAAGCAACAGCTGAACGCCCACGATCGAAAGCCACACAAAGAAGCTTACGTATAGTTTACTTGTGTCGACGTCGCTAAAGCAGCATTTTGTTGCCTATACACGCGTGTTATGAGAATTGAAAATATGCCCATCGCTGTTCTAAAGGTTTGATTGATATTCAAATTCAACACTTTCTTACCTTGCTAAAAACCACTCAATGATTCAAATAGCTTAAAGTACAGGGATAGGGGCTTAGCTCTTTTTTACATGATGTCACAAAGGGCCCTTCTTAGCCAAGATGTGCTGGCACCGGCAGGCAGCGATTTCAATATTAACCCTCTTACTTCACTTGCATTTTACCCAGTAGCTCTCTCAGAGTTGGTTCGAATTGATGACATTTCTAGAGGACACTGACTTCAGCATTTATGAAACATGCGTACATAAGTATGAATGTGTGTATATAAGTATGTAAAAATAAATTAAAATTCAATCTATAATAAAAATTTAATGAATCAAAAATAAATTACTAATAGAATTTTTTTTTTTACAAAATCATTTTATATAAATTCCTAAATATATACATAGAAGTGTATATAGATATATGTGTGTATATTTGTATGTATGTTTTTGTGTATGTAGTATGTGTATATATAAAACTATGAAATTGCTTTTGTAGTATACAATAAAATGTATATATGTACAATATAGCATTAAAATAGTTTAAATGGCCGTATTTTCTGATATGTACGGATATAAATTTTTTTTTCTTTTCTGTTTTTACTTCTTCATGATATTTAATTTTCAAAATATATATAATTATGTCAATATACATAGACATATACATATGTACGTACATATCTGTAGAGGTATGTATACGTATGTATATAAGATATTTTAATTGAAAGATATGCTAAATTGACAACTAGATAAAATATAAGTATATAAAAAAGTGTATACATGCTAAAATTGTGTGTATATATATAAATATATTATATACACAAATATGTATGTGTATGTAATATATTGAATAAAGTGCAATTGAAACAAATTGATTTAGTTGGTTTTTTGTTTTAAATTTGTTATATCTATAATAATAAAATTTTTTTTGGTTCACTATATTTCTTTCACTTCACACACATATATATGTATTTGTATGTACTATTTATATATATATGTATATATATGTATGTATATAATATATATAATATTAAATTGTTCACATATAAGGTACACATGCTATAATTTTTATGAACTTTATGATTGCCACCATAGATACATTTATGTATCTATAGCATTTATTGGCTAATCAATAAAGTCAAGCAAATAATAATTGATTGGTAGGTAAATATATGAAGAAAAATTTCATCATTTTGTCTTGTTTTTGTTTTTTGTTTCCAAATATATATGTACATTCATTTTAAATATATATAAACATTTCACATAATTATAATACAATACAATTTATTATAAATATATTAATATATAATTAAAAATTGATAGTTTTTTTTTTTGCACAAAAATTTTGCATAAATTTTACAAGCTAAAATTTTGTTTGCTATAATTTATATGTAAACATGTTTTTATAGCAAAGTTTGAATAGTGTTTTCCTAAATATAATAGAGTTACATATATACACATATATGTATATATAAATTTATATCCTACATAATAGCAATAATTAATATCACTTTGGTAATTTTTAACAGGCGAGTCATTCGACTCTGATATGTATCGTTACCTTGGTTGTGTCTTATGTTTAAGAATCGAACAGAAAAAATATATTTTTAAATGCAGCTTAAAGAATATGCATAATTAATTTAAAGTTTCTTCCTTCATAATAAAAAGAATTTCAATTCATAGCTTCTGTCAAGTTCTTTTATTTTTTAATATAGAATTTTATCACATTGAAAGTCTCAATCGATTTTCAATCAGTTGCGAATACCTCAATTATAAATCGCGGGTCATAGCCTTAAAACCCATGCTCAAAAATCTTTGGTGTGAGATTGCTACGTTTTTCACCAAATAGCATTCGATCGATGTTCGCTTCCTAAAAATTAGTGAAACGAACATGATTAGTTCGCTTCGGATAGATAGTGATATCATTTTAAGCTTCAACATATTAATATTACTTTCATTTGACGTCAAATTTGTTTTCCGTGTAAACAATCATTTTATATTTTTATATAAAGTCAAAGATGACTCTCACACTAAATAATTTTCCAAGCGGGAAAAATTTATTCTATTTATGTTTTTCTGGGAAAAGATTTGATAAAATTATCAGTTATCAAAATTACACCCCGATTTCAGTTCTTCTTCTTTACGCAAATTTCACCTAGTTTATTCTAAATTGATTAAACAATATTTAAAATTAATTTCAAAATATTCCAAACTAATTACGAGGTATTCTAAATTCACATCACAATATTGAATACTGCAAATAAATTAAGGTAGAAACAGAATCGAATACTAAAAACTCGATTCAGAATATTTAAAATTCGTTCCAAATACTTCAAATTCATTTCAGTCTATTTTAAAATCGATTCAGAATAGTAAAAAAGGTTTTTGGAATATTTCAAATTCTTTTCAGAATTCCAAAATATTTCAAACAGATTTCTAAATATTTCAAATTCGTTCCACAAATTTCAAAATTGAATCCAGAATATTCAAATTCATTTCAGAACTTCTCAAGCTGATCTCAGAAAATTTTAGATTCATTTCGGAACAATAAATTCATTAAAATCCTTTTATAACACTTTAAATTGTTTTAGAATATTTTAAATTAATTTCAGAATATTTTAAATTAATTCCAGAAAATTTAAAATTCTTTCGGAATAGTCGGTTTCGGAATATTTCAAAATGTTTTCAGAATATGTCAAATACGTTTAGAAATATTTCAAATTAATTTCAAATTCTTTATAGAATATGCCAAGCCAGTTTTGGAACATTTCAAAATTACTTCAGAATATTTCAAATTTTTTTATGTGTGTTTGTTATATTAAAGTTAATTTTAGAATAATTTAAGTTGACTTGGAGTAATTGAGACTAGTTCCAGTATCTTCCAAATTCATTTCGGAATATTTTCACATATATTTATTTATTCGGAATATACTTATAGAATATTTAAGATTCATTCCCGAATATTCCATATTCGTTTCGGAATATTTAAGTTTAATTTCAGAATATTTCATGTTGTTTGCGGAATATTTGTAATTTGTTTCGGAATATTCTGTAATGCATTCCACAATATTTCAAACTAATTTCTGAATATTTCAAATTGATTTGAGTGAATTTCTTAAGTTATTTTGATAATTTACTTGATCATTCCTTCTTCTCTTACTCTTATATGTTCAGATGAAGGTTCTGCAATTTTCATTACATATTCTTTAAAGCTGCTCTATTGCACTGTATTTATGAAAATACTATACAACAGCCACGCCTACTTACAGTATAAAAAACATTGCTGATATCTGTATACTATGCATGAATACTTCAAAGCGATAAATGCGCACAATAAATATCAATAAATGCAGTGCAAATATTTAAAATATAATATTAAAAAACTTTAAAATAATAAATTTTATTTTTTGAGAAATCTAAAAATTTTTTAATTATCAAATACTCAACAGCAGCATCCGATTTGGTATATGTTTTTTGTGCTTGCTTGATATGTAAACGATATTTAGATGCTGTTGTTTAAAAACTGAGTAATTTAATATTTAAAGAATTCGAATATTTCTATACTTAGAAGCTAAAATTTATATATATATATCCGTATATTCGCTAATGCTTTCTTATCGTTCTATGTATAATATATTCTTTGGTTTTACTAGCTTTAATTTAATGAACGTTCTTTTCATATTTCCAAAAAATTTCAAATGTACATCTTAAAAATTATGGTATTTTTTCTAATTATAAGTTTTCAAAAATAATAATACATACATCTCAAGCATATTTAATAATTCTAGAGAATGAAAAGGTTTCTTTGTAGGAATAAAAAAGAAAAGGAATTAACCCTTTCAGTATCGTTCTAAATGCAGTGGAATCATCTTTTTTTGTAATTGTTAAATCCACATACGTAGAAATGGTTTTTGAGTATCTGTATATTTTGATATGTTTTTGCATTTAGTTATCATTAGAACTGATTTTATTTTCTCGCACTTAGTACTATTTGATAAAAATTGAAGTAACAGGAACATCAGCTAAGTTCGATATGATATATTTGAAATTAAGCTGATGTGGATTAAAGAAAACCCGGTTACTTAATAATTTTAAAACCTATTTTGTTTAATTTTTTGTGTACCACATTTATTACTGCACTTGAATGGGTTAATAGTGTTATTGAAATAAATTATAGTTTATTTAGGCAAACTGCTGAATTACTGGGAACTTGAATGTTAAACTAATTTGGCGGATGCTTAAAAGACTCCTCATCAAAAGACATCAATATCAATATGTATGGTTAATCCATTTTTACATTTTTCTTTCCTTTTCTACTTAGTACTATGAAAATATATTTATGAAATATTAGGTTTTTCTAAAAAAAAAAATAACATTAAAAACGTATTAGCGTAGATATTGAATGCCGATAGAGATGGCACCTTGCGCTTTTGATGCTAGTTGCATTGGTTGCGGGAGAAACTTTTCAAAAAATTTTCCAAAATAAGATGAACAGTGCAATATTCCGCTTTCAATCGTCAGACTTTCCTGAATGTTTTTGAGAATTGTTCCAATTGTTATTGAAAATGTTTTTCAGGTGTTTTCAATGTTCTTAAAAATTCTCAAAAATATTTTTTTTTAAATAAACGATCTGTTTTGCAGTATTTATCTGTTATATATTAATTTTTCTCATTTCATAGAAAGAAAAGAATTCCATCTCACCCGCAAGATTCCATCTCTCCTTGATTTGTCATTTTTTTTTAATTCAGGAAGCAGTGATAAAAGGATAAAATACCGAAGCCTCTTCGACAACTTATAGACAAAAATTCGAACTAAAGTTTGGTATATTAGATGGATTTTTTTTCGCAATTCTGCTAAAACTTGTGAAGATTCCATCGCTCCCGGAATTATCCTACTACTACTGCTGAAAATTACATGTTTTACTGGAATTTTGGAACACAATAGTTAAATTAATCTCCAATTTAATCACACAGTTTTCAAGTTACTCAGGCTGGAGGTGTTCATACATGGGCTCCGAGCCTTTCTATGGATTCGGCCTCTTCTAAACCAATCATTTAGAAGCCGCAGAAAAATAAATGGGAATTATGTTAGAAACTCTTTACCTCTTCCACAAGCGGTACACCTTTTACAACAAAGTATACTTTAGATTACTAGTTGGGTTTCTAGCTGAACACTATATGCCCAAAAACCACATATAGCCTAAATTTAAATAGTTTCATCGATGAAGGACCTCTGCAATGATTTCATTGAATGGATTGCGTGATTCTTAAATATCCTTTTCAAATATTCTTTCCCGGTACTTTAACATCTCCGGCGTGATTGATTACATTGCTATTTTCATTTAACTACCTAGAGACAGATTTCCTTAGATGGTGTGAACAACCCACTTCTATTTCCTCATTTTTATCTCTGATGCGATTCGAAGTTGATTTCATTTGCTTCAAAAATTGATATGGGAAATTGATATTGACCGGCAGAATTTTACGGTTTTTCTCAAACATTTATTTATTAACACTTGGAGAGAGGAATGGAGGGAGGTAGTATGCTAAGTTTCTAAATCTAGATTTTTCTCAAAAATTTATTTATGAATACTTGGGAGGCATTAGCACCACCCTGACATATTCGGCTTAAAGACTCGAATTATAGTGTATCTGATCACTTGAGCAGATACTTTCAAGTCCAACCTCCTAAACTTTGACACCAGTAAACATTATACGATTTAAAAACTATTTATAAAAAGCAATAGCAGAGCTGTAGACTTAATAAAAGTTTTCAGCCGAAAAATTTCAAAAAATGTCAAAGCTTCTGGACCTTTTTAGAGCCTGAAGATATTATCTGATTTCAAAAAATTTCTTCTACTTCTGTTCGTTTATTTGACGCTATTCTTGGTTATTTATTGCGTTCTAAAAATGTTCCTTCATGTGATCAATTTTGGGAGTAAAAAATTTCAGAATGATTTAGCAGTGGGCAATCAATAAATTGGCTTAAATTTGTTTCGTTTAAAATAAAAGTGGTGACAGATTATAATTTTTTCTTTCAACGAAATTTTTGTTTTACTTTCTACTTTAACCACGAATGTGTTCTTTATGGTTTTTATAACCTAGTTATAGGAGCATTCAATTCTCTTCACCCGCCATTTGGTTGTAGAGAAACTCTAAAGCTTTCCAAAAAAATTTCTTCATACATATATATGGCGTCATATTGATAAGGACATTTGTTAGCCGATAACTTTCCATAATTCCCAGTTTTATCAAGCAAACGGAAAATAAGAATTTGGTATGTAAATATGTATATAGTTTTGCTGATTTACACTAAATATGTAGGCATATATTTTCATAAATAGGTAAATATGTATATGAATTTCCAGGGTATTTATGCGTTGCGGTTTATCCTGAATATGTGCCTCAAAGCCTTTTCACACTCAATCTATAACTATATATAGTAAATACGCCATTTTCATAGAATATACAGCAGTTTTTTCATACCTATTTACTTATTAATTATTTAATTATTAAATTGTGGTGTATATGTATGTATGTATGTATCTAGTTTTCATATTCGCAGTGTATAATACAAAAGTTACTTGCATTTGAATTTTAGTTTAGCTAATTTATTTTCCATTATCTAGAGAAATTTTTTTAGTATAAATTTATGTTGTAAGTATGTATGTATTATGTTTAGATTATAGTGTAAGATTCACTTTTTCATTATCATAATAATTTCACGAATTACTGCTATAAAAACACTAGATGCTTCTGGTATTTTAGTTTTCAGTTTTTTGGTTTTTGGTTTTTCCTAATCTCATCAACACAAAATAAACTTTTTTTTAATTAGTTACTTAAATACACATTATTACTGTAAGTTAGTTAGTATTTAGTATAAGAATCAACGAAATATATATACTATGCGATCGAAGATATATAAACAAACATAAATTACCGCTAATTTTGTGTAAGACAACATTTTAAAATCCTTGTCTAAATGGATTCGCTGGACCAGCAGGGGCACCTCTACTGCCAGGGCCTACGGTGCTGCTGCTACCGCTATCAGCCATTTGTTGTTGCTGTTGAAATGGATTTGCAATGCGTTGTTGTGGAAGATGTCGCGATTCTTGCTGCTGCTGATAGCTGCCACCTTGCTCTTGGTAGCCCGGTTGATATTGAGACTGCTGTGGCTGTTGCTGTTGATATTGTTGATCTTGTTGATAACCACCCCCACCAGCACTCTGCTGATAGCCCCCTCCACCCTGTGGCTGATAATCATAATTCGTTTCGTCGATATTTGACTCTTGCTCCCGTTGATATTGTTGACCATAATCGAGGTGATTTTTATATTCGCCATCCACTGGTTTCTGATCTTGCATCACGTACGTTTGATACTCTTTATTCGGTGGATCCTGCATAAGAATGTTGGCCTCATTCTCGAAGGGTTTGAAATCGTAAATGTTGCGTAGTTTACGTAGCATGGGCACATAGAGTAGATTCGAAAAGGCAATTAGGAAGTTGAGCGCGGTAAAGCCAATGGCCTCGACGACGCCACCAGCTATTATGGGACCAACAGCGTACGCAATCGAATACGAGATATCGGCAATGGCATAAATGCTACCATAAACGGACACATAACGCACGTCCACCAAATAGCCCAGCGTGGGCAGTAGGGCAGTGTCGATGAGCGCGATGCCGAAACATATTACGCAAATGGGTAGCATGAGCATTTTGTAAGAGCTAGAGAAGGGTATAATGAAACAGGAGAGACCTTCCAGCGCTAAGCCCACAGCGGCCATTAACCACTGATGATGTGGATATTTTCGAGCCATTTTCACTGTGATTACCACACCCAAGACATGTGGGAAGAAAGCGGGCAACCAAACCATACCAATCTTCCAGTTATCCGTCGTTAGATTATCCTCCATCCACAGCGAAATGGTAGGCTCCAGAAAAGCCAACGCTACATTGGACATGGTCAGCGCACCGGCACACACAGCAATGTAAGGATCCATGAGAAGACGCCAAATTGGTATGCTCGCCTGGTGCACTTCTTTGCTCTGTTTGATTTGCTCTTTGATTGGCTTCATAACCAGCGTCAGCATTAGTCCATCCAGTAGGCACACAAAGGCCAATATAAGAAATGGCACCTCCTTGCCGGCAAATTGATAGAGCGCACCGCCAAATGGTGGCGCCACCAAGCAACCGAAACTAATAAAAGCCAGTGCAATGCCCAACGCCTGTGAACGTTCGTTCTCCTCCGTGAATCGATCGGCGATCATGGCCAGGCCCGAGGTATCAGCGAAAGCCGAACCGGCACCTTGTAATGAACGCGCGAAAAACAAAACGCTATAACTTCGTCCGCACGCAAAAACCGCAGTCGAAAAGAACATAATAATCAGTCCGATCATCATGGGCAGATCATAGCCTATTTTATCGATGAGACCGCCCGAGAATGGATTTACCATCAGTTGGACAATGGCTTTCGAAGCGAATAATAGGCCGGTAGCTGAATCTTGTCCATGATGATCATGGTGCATGGGTATAATTTTCCCAGTGCGATTATCGCGTAACAGTGGCGCCGGTGTGCCATCATCAAAACCTCCAATTTCACGCAGATAATCGGGTATTATAGGCACAATCACCATGTACAGCATATTGTCGAGGAGTAACGCTATCGAAACTATAACGAGTATGAGACGTCGCTGATTCACGGGCTCTTTTATTTTCTCCCACACGATCTCTTTGACCTCACGCAATTCAAGATTGATGAGGGGTATTTGAAAGCCGCCGGCTCCGGTGGCTGTGCCGCCTGCATCTGTCGCCATTTTAAATTCAATAAGTAACTTAAATTAAAGTTGAATGTTGGTTGTGGTTGTTGTTGTTGTTTTTGTACTTGTTAGGTATTTTTCCAGCTTCTTCTTCTTCTTTTTATGATTTTTCTAGTGCTTTGATCTCCACTTGTTCGCTCTCACTCGAACTTTACTCTCTTTTTTGAAAGAATACACGTCCTTTCCCTCTCTCTTTCGAAGACTCTCTTGTTACTCTCGTTTACTTATTTTCAATGTAGTTGTGTGGTTTATCGTACACTTGGAAATAATTTCTTCATGTTTTATATAATTCGCTAGATTGCTTTGCTGCAATTGATGTTGTTGGTGATGTTGTTGATGCTCTTCTTTCTCTTGATATTTCTTCCAACAGGCACATTGTGTTTCCGTTTTCGTGTTTCAAAATAAAGTGTTTAATTTTTCAGTTTTACTTGCGGTTTGTTTACTTTTTTGTTTTTATTTTTCGATCAGTGTTGAATGTGGAACTCTGCTTGCTTTTTGTTGGTGGAGGTCGGCCTGCTCTGGACTTTTTCAATTTACATATTAGTGTGGTGAAGTTGATGGCATTCGTCTGGACAACCTTTAAACGACACAGAAACAAGATTTCGATTAGTTTTCAAATGTCAGACTCGTTTTTATTTATTTTTTTTTTGTTAGAGTTTTTAATACGTTTTCTTTTTCTTTGTGATAAATATGTAGAAATAATTTATATTTTAATTCTGTCTTAATATTTCTTTTATTTTTTAAAAGCAAATTTCTGGCGCACGCAATATTTTATGATTGAAATGTTGTTTCTGTGAAGTAAAAGGAAGTCCTAATTAAAAACATTTGCCATTATTCTTCTTAAATATTTAAATTTTAACATAACAAAACAAAAAGAAAAGCAAGAAAAACCAAAATGTTTTATGATTAATTTTGTTTATTATTAATTCAAATCAATTCAATTTGTTATTATTTAATTTGGATAATAATTTTTAATTACTTAAATGTTTAAACTGACTAGTGACACACATTTCAATCATAAAACAAAAATTACTATTAAATCAACATTTTTTTTTTTTAGAATTTAATTATATTTAATTTGCATATTGTATGCATGTATGCATTTGCACAAATACATTCAAAAGCATTTTAATTATTTAATTCTTAATATACATGCTCTATTTATTTTCAATATCAGTAGTTACTATTTCATTTTTTGACATTGGGATTGGGATTACATTGCCTGCCCGCCTGTCAACATTTGCGCTCATAAATTCATGTACAATTTGACATTTGCATGTCTAAAATAAATTTATTGTTTTTTTTTCGCAGTGTAATTATATAATTATGAGTTATCATGAAAAATATGAAATATGTTTTTAATACTAGTGCCAAATAACAAATAACTTCGTACATTTCTAATATTTATAATTTTCGCAAAAATTTTGTTTGGAAGAAACGAGTTCTACTCAAAAGAAAGTTCAGGGTAGAAGCATGTTAAACTTAACAAACGTAACCATTAGTCAATTATTTTACAATGTATGATTTTAACTTCATAGTTGATAACTTGTGTTTTTGAAAGTAGGCATAATAAGGTACAACTGATTATATTTATATTGAGTATTTGCTAAAACGGTTGTCAAAAACTTGGTAAATGATTGACAAAAATGGGAAAATGTCTGTCAAAAATGGGGTAATGCTTGTCAAAAATTAGGGAATGCTTTTCAAAACCGTATTCTTCAATTTTTCACTTTTCAATTTCGCCGTCAGAAAGTGTCAAAAAAGTCAGTTGAATTGAAAAAAAATTAAATATTGATGATTTTTTTTTTTTGTTTTTCTGACCAACTTCGCGAAGCGAGATTAAAAAATTCCCACATAGAGCTTTTTATTTCAATTTCAGGTTTTCTTTCTTCATTTCCAAGTGTTTCATATCTCATTGGTTTACTGCGTTGTTCTGACTCAGATTACAAATTTTTTTAATGCCTATAAATCCTAAATGACTAGTCCAATCACTTGCCAATTTTTGTTTAGTGATATTACACCTACAGCGGAAGTTATATGCAAAAGTCAAAAGGTGTATGCATTTAATCCGGAGAAGAATCTATGATGAAACTCAGTTTTATACTGAAATGGGGTTTAATAAAGTAATTTAGGATAGTATTAGGTTATCAGTGGTCGGGTTTTCTTGCATCTCTGCATTTTTTTGTTCGGGAAATAAAATAGTTATAAACCAACAATTTTATTTTATTTAGGCTATCCCGGTAGTCTGGTGAATGAGTGCGTGACTGGAGCTCCAGCTGTCGCTGGTTCGATTCCCAGATGGAGGTAATTTCTTAAATATCTGAGAGAAAGATAAGTGTTATGAAATTCTGAACATCTCCCCCTCTTTTCCCCATTTTTTAGTTTTTAACAAGAATAAACGAAAGAATAAAGTAACATATTCCATATGCAAAATGCCATTTTTGGGTTAACAACTCTAAAATCCCTTGATATTAGAAGCTTTAACTGACTTTACCCTGCTCCCTCTTCTTGGATCTGCCACTAATGACTACATACATTGTAACCTGATGGCGTTAAAAAAAGAATTTATTCCTCAAAGAATGTTCTGGAAATCGCTATTCAAGTATCGAAAGACACCTGATTTTTTTTTTAAAACCCCACCGTGAAATCGCTCCATCAGTGGTTTCCTAATTTACTTACTGGGCTATTTCCTCAGAATTGTTTTCTTCATCAAATCATTCGTCCTTCTTTGTTTTTTCTTCTCTTGTCGTATTTCAGTAAATTAAAAATGATTAATAACAAAATGCACGGGTGAAGAAAACAAGTACATAATAAACATTTCCAAACGCTATTTTCAAGCTTTTATAAATACACATTCTACTGAATATAAGGTAAGAAAAAAATTTTGCATTGATTGCATTGTTCATTGCAACTTACTCAAGCAAAAATTGCGCTTAATTGTTGCCGGAATGTTAAAAATTCTAGAACAGAATATTTTATTTTCTCTTTTAATTGCAACACATTGTATTGAGATTATTTAGTAAATAATAAAAACTTCCGTTTCCTCTGCATACAACATTTTTTGTTCCGCTACACACAGACCAAATACAAAAGGCAACTAACGAATGTGTGAGGGAATTTTTGAGATATGTTTGTATGCATGTATCCTCATGTTATTATAAAACAAAAAACGACACACATACACTAATAAACACAGAAATCTATAAACAGGCAAGCAAAATTACAAAAAGGAAGGAAAAAATCAGTAAAAAAAACAAAAAAAACGCCCAAGGATAATGAACAACATGAATGAAAGTAAAGAATACACTCGAATACAGAAGCAAACATACACATGTATGTATATATAGACAGGATACAAAAATAGACAAAAGTAAAACATTACGAGTTAGTTTACGCTTTTTCATTAAGTGTATGTGTGTGTGTTTGTGTAGCATTGCAGAATTTTATAGTGAACGCACCAAATGTTTAACATAACGACCTGATTTCGCAAAAAAAAAAAAAAACAGAGAAGGAAACCCAAACAAACTACCGAGGGCAGGCTGAAGAAAGCAGTAAAGGCAAAGGTGGTGATACTGAAAGACTGATGGAAGGAAAGAAAAAAAAGAAGGTCTTTGAAGTTGAGTAGCAGGCCGAACGCTGCAGGAGGAGTTGCAAAAAAGCATGCTTGCGTGAAGTTGAGAAATATTGCAGGTGTTTGGTATTTATTTTTTTGTGTTATTGCTGCTGCTTACTTTTGAAATTGTATTTTTTGTTGTTGTTATTGTTGTTGTTTAGCATGATAAATCAAAAAATCAATATTACAACATTAAGAAATATATATGTATGTACCTATGTTTGCATGTACGTAAAACAAGAAATCGTGTTTTGAAAATAAATAACTTACATACGAGTAAATACTACATCAGTTTACTTTGGATCGATATAATTACGCAACTACTATTTAATACAGTCGTTTATGTACCTACATGGTTTTGTGAGCTTACCTAAAATTATTTAATAATGAATATTGTACTTGTGAAGAAAACATTGAATTCAGCTACTTTAGACTGACAAACGAGTGTAGCTTATGAAAGTTTTCTTCAAAACCTTTCTAGAACTCAACGTATTCCTCTTGAGAAATATCAACGATATTTTACTTCACTTAGACAGTCTTTTAGGCAAAACTTTTATCTCTCTTGTCGGCATCCTCGCCTTCACCAACATTTACAATATTATCCACGCTTTTTTTGATCTCATGTTTCTTATCTTCATGTGGGAAACGGAGATAGCGGAGTCGATGGTGTAGAAATAATAAATATTCAGAGTATCACAACGAATAATTTCAAATATATAATATCTGAAATAAATATTATTTTAGGGCTAACAGTATATTGTAAACTCGAGGAACTATAATTTTAGATTCGAAATCAGTGATTCAAAATTCGTCAAAAAACATTTCCAATCGGCATTCGGTGTACAAAAGTTTGTGGTTTTGAAAAGGTTGCAGTGCAATATTTTTAAAACAGTTTCATGATTCAACTATACGGCGATAAGTGGAGTTGCGCGTTTAGAAGCGGTCACAATTTTACAGTGGGTTGAAATTTTAAATTTTAAGCCAAAAATAAATCATTTGTTAATCTGCATTTATGATAAATCTTGTCTTTGAGAACCCATAATAAAATTTTACGTTTACGGGCCATATTTTTTTAAAACATTTTAACCCATTAACTCCTACTCATATGGGTATTTTTTGCAATTTTATTTTTTGAAAAATTCCAGAAAAGTCCCTTTTAAAAGAGTATTCAAGTTAAGTATTTCACTAAAATATTTTACAGAAAAATTCACTACAGGTCACTAAAAATAAGAAGCTTCTAATGGCTAAAGATAAAGTGTAAAACTCAACTTTATTTTGTTGTGTGGCAAAACGTGTTAACTTTAACCACTAGGTGATCCTTTTTGAAATTTACGGAAAATTGTACTAGGAGTCAGTGAAAACAACAAGCATCTAAGGGTTCAAGGTTAGGCATTTCACCACACAATAAACATAAGTTGAGTTTTAAGGCTTATCTTTAACCTATAAGTGCTTCTTGTCTCTGATGACCCCTTGTGAAATTTTTATGTAAAATATTTTTGTGGAAGATTTCAACTCTTGAATACCCTTTCAAAGGAGGCATTTTGAAATTTCTCAAAAAACAGCCAAAAATACTCATATGGGTTTGAGTTAATGGGTTAAAATGTTTATGGAAAAAATTTTCCATAAAATTTTTTAATAGGTTTTCAAAGGCAAATTTTATCATAAATTTAGATTTACGCACGATTTTTCATATTATTTCATGCGGTTTTTGACTAAAGTTATCACCGTATAGTTGAATCATGACTTTTGTTCAAATGTGTTATTTTCTTTATTAACTGAAAAATCTTGATATCTGTTAACTATTAATGAGCAGTGAATTTATTTTTTGGTTGAACTGATTTGAGCTGAGATTTTATAACAATTCCTTTCTTCTCCATTTATTTCTTATAAGTACTCAATCCTTTCTGCTCATTTAACAATCAACTTTGGCATAACCTTTAAACAATTATAATAATTTAATACTTAAGGAAAAGGAAACCAAAAACAAAAAGTATACATATATTTATATATACGAGTATTTGAACAATTAACATGCATACACGTGGTAACCATTTCTTTTCATAAATCTAAAGTAAAGTTTAATACATAAATACTTGAACGTAGACCCCCAGAGGACTTAAAGGTCTAGTGCTTGTTATGGACGCCTGCGGTTGTAAGACCGCCATCGTCGCCGCCGCCGCCCCTCTAATAGAAAATAAAGGAAGGTGATTTTAAGCTGCGCAAGTATAATTATAATTATTATTATTTTCCTTTCACATACACACAAAAAAAAACCTAAACTCAGACACAATTACTCAACTACATACACTTGAATGAAAAAGAAAAAAAAACAAAAAAATACAAATACAAAGAAAATATATACAAAGGCACACTTCAGTTGCACGCAACATTATTTCAAGGCAGCAGGGTTACCTTCTTTCTCAAAATTTTCGTCATCATCATCAGTATACAAATATATACAAATAGAAGTAGTATGTATGTGTGTGTGTGCATGTATTTTTGAGAGACGACATTTCGTCATTAATTTTTCATGACCATGTCGTGCTTCAATATTTTATTTTTTTTTTCGTTTTTTCTTTCTTTTTGGATACTAAGGGTAGCACACGAGTAGCACTAGAATAAAGTGTAGCATTATTGTATATTCGATTCGTATACAATATTGCATATGTATGCGTACTGTACGCCCTCGACATGACGACCCCAACAACACATGCAAGCGACCCTTGAGTCAATTACTTTTTCGAAATAGTAGTATGCAAGTATTGCATACATTTCGAATTTTGAAATTTGAATGGATTTTATGTTGTATGGATTTACCTTGTAAGTATGACAGACATTGCAGGTGAATGGATGGACGAGGTGTGCTAGTTGGTGAGTTGGGGTTGATTTATTTTTGATATTCTGTATTTTGTATGCCTCTGTATTGTATTTATAAGTCAAGCACAAAAACGTGCTCTAAAATGAATTGGTAATTTTATAAATTTTCTGTTGCCCTACTTCATAGTCTATGTGCAATTAACTCGTCACAAAGATTGTAATACTGACAAGAAAGCGAGGTAGGGGAGATTATTTTCTATGCTGCAAAATCAGATAATTTTCTGAAATTATATTTATTAATTATCATGTGCACGCTGAACTTGATTTGACCAATCATTACGTTGTACACTATTCTCGAATACTAGAAATTTGGATAACCTGCCACAGATTATAGCACTTCATATAGCCAAGTTTTCTTTAGAAACAAACTAATGTAAGATGAAAGCTCAAGATTGGGAGATAGATAAAAGCTTTTGGTTGTTTATTTGATGTGCTCCGAAATTTTTAATTTTTTTAAACATTTTTTAGAGATTCTTCAACATCTTCATATATTCTAACTACTGAATCACATATTGTTTTATGATTTCTTTGGTCCTGAATGCCTGCTGGCATTACTCTTAATATTTGGAGCTAACTCTTATTTAATTGTCTACAGACTACAGATTTCGTGGTAGTTTGCTGTTTTTCCAACAGATAATTTAGTTTTAATAAACTATTGTCCTTTTTTTCTAACGGTTAATTTCTGAAAGTTTTTTGAACTTAGGGTGTTTTGATTATCATAACACCCTAACCAATTTTTGATAAGGATTGATTGATTGATAAGGATTGATTGATTGATTTTAAGGGTGTTGTGCACTGCAACCTTGGTCTATTGTACCATCGATAGTAGCTTGCTTACAGGCTATCGGGCAAGCCAATTTTGTTGAGGAATCTCAGCAGCTGATGTGGCTTCCAGCCTATGATGTCCCTACTTCTCGGGTTGTAGTGCTCCAAATATATTTCCCTTTTGCGAGTGACTGCCCCGCAGTGTGTTAAGATATATTCTGGCGTTATTTTGCCACTATTGCAGAATATGCAGGTGCTGTCCTGACTTATATCCAAGTTTTTCATTGTTTACAGTTTAGCTTGAGATAAAGAGCCGCTCTTTTGGGGTCAAAACTCGCAATTAATGGCATCTCTTTTTATAAGGTGCCTTTTATGTTTTGAATTCTTACACCTATCAAGGGTTCTGGACTAATGTAAGTCTTGGCCACTGCGTTCTTTGCTATGTGGTCGATTATTTCGCTGCCACACATACCTGCGTTCCCAGGTAACCAGAAACGGTAACCTCATTAGTGTTTAGGAGCTCAAGGCATTCATATACTAGTTTTGAATCTAAGGGATCTGACGATCTAATAGCAACTTGACTATCTGAGTATATTACTATGTTTTGCCTTTTACACTTACGTTCGAGGTTAAACATGCACAGAGCCGTATGTCAAGAATTTCCGCTTGGAAAATACTTGGAGTATTTGGTTTTTGGACCACACAAACCTGCATCTTTACTCAAGCCACCGGTGTACCATCTTAGTGTGTGTTCCTTTCTCTATTTCTTAAGCTATATTTTTTGTTCAAATCATCTCAGGGTAGGGTGGCTAGGGGTAGATCAGTAGATATACTTCCAGATCTTCATTACTAAGAATCTTCCCCTTGCCAGCTCCTTCCCTTGATACATCCATAAGCGTCCTTTTGGCAGCCGTCTCTATTACTATATGTAGAGGCATGAGGACGAGTAGTGCCTCCATGGCTGCCGTGGGACATGTTCTCATAGCTGCTGTGCTACAAATACAGGCCAGCCTTTGAATCCTCATCATGATTAGTTTAACTCTTTGCGACCAGGCTGCTCCACCATAAGTAAGAATTGGCCTTATCGTCATGGTATATACCCACTTCAAGGTGTACGGAGTACATCCCCTGGTTTTTCCTGCTAAGTTTTGAATCTAGTGTTATTTCTTTCAGGAACATTTTGGTCAAAAACAATTAGATAAATTTGACTACAGTTTGTCTAGTAGCATATATATCAGGTAATGGATTCAAATATTACTCCAAAGGTAGTGGGCCATTGCTGGGTATCCCATTTTTGCCGCTTTTTCACAGTTTTGAGATCTGTTAACTGATACTACGACAAGTGCGAAATTGCACCCCAGTCATGAACGTCGAAGCTTGGTTAGTGTCCAGGCTACCAATTTAGTGCCAATAATATGAATATCAAGGCCAGATTCCAGTGGGGTCTTAATGTTTCCGGGTACTTAATGAAAGTTTTCGGAATTTGATAATACTGTGCTGACAACTGTGTGGCATTCAATTACACTAATACGCGGAGAGTCTCTATATATATAATGTAGAAAATGTAAAACAGTATTTTGGTATGAAAATAATCTGTGTAGACACCGTCAAGATTAGTGTCTATTAAACTGTTTGGAATTGGTACCGTGGAACGCGAGTCGAATATTTTGGAAGTATGAAATCGCTGCCGACATTAGTTGAAGGCTAGAACCAGTTTTTCTAGCCTACAGAGTACTAACAATTATTCTTTGAAATAAAATACATAAAAATCTAAAATACGAAGAATCAAAATTTGGAGTTTTGCCAAATTTTTTGTAATCCAGCCTAGCATGTCACGGACTGGATGTTTAGCATTATTTATTATGCAAGTTGAACGGAGTATCATTGCATTTAGAACTGAAGAAGTAGAGGCCAGGAATTAAACTTTTATTTTTTATCATAAATACATACAAAATTTCTCAAACTTCACATACATTATTACGAATAAATTTGGAAGTTCTTATGGCTAAAAATATTCCTGAAATAAAAGCCAAATTTAACCTTTCTACTGCATAAAATTTAAGGTTCAACCAACATTGCCGAAACAAAAAATCTTTATTGTTAACCACTCATACCAAACAAAGCAAGTAGGTTGTAAGTAGATACTTTACAAAATAAACAGACAAAGTTAACATGTAGACAAAGTTATCCGTACATAGACGCATTTGTAATATAATATTTTTGTTTGAGAGTTAAAGTGCTCTTGTAAATAAAATTTTAGCTACAAAACTGAAGCATGTAGTTATTTGATTTTTATTTTAATGAAAGAAAAATAAATACCAAATGTAAAAACACGCTAAATAAAACAATTAAACTAAAATATAACAAATTGTATTCGATTACAGCAGTCGCATATAATAAAATTTAAAAATATGTAATTAAGTATGTAATATTTTTTCCATGATAATAATTCCAAAAATTTAAGCTTATAAATTTTCATAATGTTTACATTTATCATCATTTTTCCTTCATTTATTTACATATTAACGGCGTTTTTACATTATACCTACAGAATTGTACTTGAATTCTACCTACTAGGCAGAGTATGTATGAAATTCGTGCGCTTGAGGGTGGCACGCTGGGAATTTATACAGCAGGTTATAATTTTTCACTTTGCTGCACGCTTTCGACGATTCTCGTTCGCTTCATTGCGATATTATTTCGCATTTACGTTTTTCTTTTTCATTTTTTTGTACCTATAAATACTGAAGTATATTTATGTATGTATTTGTGTACCTACCTAAAATTTTTCAATGCGCGTCATAATATTTATTTTGTTTTATTTTTGTTTCTCCTGAAAAGTTATCCTCTGTGGAAAAGGCATTTTCCACATTTGAAACCATGAGGTAATCAGCGAAAAATATAATTTAGTTTTCAGTTTCTTTGTTTTTCTTTTCTTTTTGTTTTTTTTTTTTCAACAAAGTTTTATTACAAACTACTAAAACTTTTTTCCATTGTTTTTTCCTATCTACTGTGGTATTTTTTTTTTTATTAAGAATTTGCTAACTTTAGACTTGAAAATACATAAATAATATCTATGGTTAGAAAATTTAAAATAGACTTTCTTATTTATAAGAAATACGAATGCATTAAATTTTATACTGAAATATAAAACGAACACGCAAAAGTAAATACAATTTCTTAAACTATTTTAAACTAACTAAAACCCAAAATTCATCATAATCGGTCTCAAGCTCGATTGCGAAAGAAGAAGGAGAAAAATGGAACCACCTCGTGGGCACGTGAATATTGGAAAGATTGAAGCGTACTAGAAAACACTTCTCACTTAGGCAACTAGAAGCCTGAAAGCATAACTGGTAGCTACGGTGTAAGAATCGGATAAGGATCTACTCATCTTCAAAAATGCAATTATTGAAACCATAACAGAAAATAAACAGATACAACTTTCTGGTTTTAAAAACTAAATTGTGTATTAACGAACACAAGGCAGAAGTGAAACTTCTTGAAATTTTTCAATCGCTAAATTTTTTACTTCATTGGCTTGTGTTGTTCTTTCTGCCATAGGCGTGTGTGTGTGTGTACACATTAATATGTTATATTGAATTAAAACTATTTATGAATCGTTTATTATATAGTTTGCTCGTGAATTCAGTTACGGAATATTGATATGCACATTGCTCGACAAAATTATGTCACATTGCAAACTTACGCGCGACGTCACATCCGGGTGGTTTTACTCTAGGACAAGAGAAAAGAAGTTTCACTTCAAAAAAATTGCTGCTAAATCGCCTATAATCAGCGTTGACTACAAATGACATCGCTATAACTGTCATTAATTAGAACCAACAGAGCGATCTCAGAAAAGAAAGAAAGACAGAAAAGAAGTCTTGTTAACGCCGAAATGCGATTAACAATTTGAAGATGGAGTAAGAACTTGGTATAAAATAGAAGCGAATTGAAGAAAGTTACTGCCCTTTGTTCCTCCTTTGGATGTTTGAGAAATAATATAAAATTGAAAATGTTGGAGAGAATAGCCATATTCAAACGATTATTCTTCAATCAATTGGATCCTTTTGTAGGCGCAATAATTTACAAAATTTCTACTTTCTTTTTATAACATATGTAAAATTCCTTGAAATTGACCTTGGTCAACTTTACCGAAGGAAGTAGGAGGAGATTTTGGGAATGCATATTTCTGCCATTAATGGTCTATGGTTCTGAACTGAAAGGCGTTTTGAATGAAAGACTTGTGTAAAAGTGTTCTATACCGCAACCTCTGAATCCGTTGGTATATTTAGCATGTAATCTGCGAAATGTATTTAATGTGTGTATACAAACCTTCCCCCTCTTCCGCTCTTACCGATGAAAATCTCGGAAAGGAGGCCCTCTTTTTAGACTACTCCGTCGAACTGAATACAAGGAATTTGAATGTAATTTTATATTTTTTATGTGAAAATTTCTAACGTTGAGAGGAGATCAGAGATAAAACGACCAATTTAATATAGAAATATCCAACAGATTTATCTGACGAATTAATTGCCAAATGAAATGATTCATCTAAAACATATTCATTTGTCGAACTTTCAAGGCGATCTTAAACCATTAACACTTTTAATTAGAATAATGATAAACTAATGATAAATTAAAAATGCGCTTCGTCCAAATGTTTGCGTTGCTCTGCGAATCTTTTGTACTTTGCCTGTATCTGTTGCCAGCATTGAGCATTCCATTCGTGTGCCTTTAAGAACAATAAAATTCTTCAACTGGCACTTCTCTCCTTATAATACGGATTATGCAGAAAATAAAATTTTAAGGAAATAATTAATACATTCGCTTCATCGAAAAAACGCAATAATTAATAAATTATGCGAAGTACCTTCATAGTTCTAGCAGCTACACAACACACCGCTTTTTTCTCTCAGAATCTTCTAGTATGCGTAGCACCAGACTCGCCACTACCGGTGGATAGGCGAGACCTATCTGGTCTCTCTCCCACGGGAGGCAACAACAGTATAGGAGCACGTACCCGAACTTTCCAACTCTCCCGGATAAACTGAACATTACAGGTCAACAGTAATTCAACTATTTCAGGCTTTGCTGTCTTTTTATCAAAAACTTGCCTCTTAATTACATTGGGCACTTGGCTCAGCAGCAAGCCAGTTCTTAAGGCACTTTCTTTGTGAATATTTTTCGCTAAATTTGTCAGAGAATATTTTAATAGTTCACTGATACAAAACAGTTGAGGGTACCTGGCCACTGTGACAACGCAGTCAATGAGGCTGCCGATAAATGAGATATGAAGGGTTCATCGGTAATCTAAATTAATCAGATATTGGGTAATTGGGTAAAACAATCCAAGTTGACCTTAATATTATTATTATAATATTTAGGGCATTGTGTGAGAGGGATGCATTTTTTTTTTTATTTATTTAACGTTTATTTGAGAAAAATATATATAATAGTTACTACAAATAAACAAATAGCTTAATTTTTACATTATTATACACAGTCCCTTAATCGGGCTCTCAAGCATATTAAATATTTATATTTTTTTTTTATTTTTTAAATTATTTATAATATTATGCGGATAACATATATATGATTTTTGTAATGGAAATTGAACACAAAAAAAGCATTACTTTTCTATATACAAAAATAAAAGCAAGTCAGAAAGGGTAAAAAGAAGGGCAATTTTCAGGTGAGCCACCAAAATTTTTTAGTATTTAATTTATAAATTTCATCAGAATCTTTTTCAGATACGCTAGTATCAAATCTGATATTATTATCAACAATTAGGCTGTTATGTACAGCTTTATTATTGGCCCTTCTATAGAGATGATAGAAGATCGGAATGCCATTTTCATTTTGTATAAATTTGTTTATATCGAGGTATAAGAAGGCCTCAGGTGGTACATACCCTGATTGTAAGGTATAAGATATATATTGATCGTTAACATAATATGGAGCCATGATCAAGTTATTTTCTGTGCTTTGCATGCATTTAACAATATGATTTCTAATTAGCTTAATTACAAAATTGTCTATTCTATTTATATTAGCATAATCATATAATTTTTTATTTGAAATGTATTTAATATAATTACTACTTGGAGATCTATAAAGTGATGTACATGCCCTTAGGCATTTTCGTTCAAATACTCTAATTTTTTCCATGCGAGATGGTGAAATATTAAACCAAATGGGGCAGCCGTATGTTAAAATAGGGCGTATCAAAGATTGGTACATTATGATTTTAACTCTTGGTTTAATATTTTTTGAGTAAAATAGGGCTTTATACATAAAGAAGGCATTTCTTGCTTTTGTTATTTGGCTAGAAATGTGTGTATCAAAGTATAGGAACTTATCTAAGTAAATGCCTAAATATTTAACTACCTGCTTGTTTGGTATATTTATATTGTTACAATTAGACTTTATGCCAAAAGATTTCCAATTTTTTTTTATATTGTAGTTGCATTACCTACTGGAGGGCGAAAAAGAATAGTTTCACATTTATTTAAATTTATTTTCATATTCCAATCTTGGGCAAATTTTTCAACAATATTAAAGGAGTTTTGTAATTTGTTATTGATTTTTTCAACTTTGTTGTCTGCATGGTATATAACTATATCATCAGCAAAGCCAATAATACTGTCAATGCTGTTTAGAAGGTCGTATATAAATAAATTGAAAAGAATTGGAGAGTTAACCGTTCCCTGTTGTAATCCGTTGACAATGACAAACTTTTTAGAACTTTTTTTATCACGGTTACATACTACAAATGATTTGTTGCTTATCATATTATATATTAATATAGCTAAGTGCAACGGAAATTGAAAGTTTAATAGTTTATGTATCAATCCAGGAATCCAAATGCTATCGAACGCTTTTTCAAAATCTATTAAACAAGCTCCGGTGTATAGTTTCTTATTTAAATTCCAATTTATATTTGAAACTAGCAAGTTAATTGCATGAATTGTTGAGTGTTCATACTTAAAGCCAAATTGTTTATCATTAATAATTCTTTTTCTTTCGCAGAATTTGACAATATTGGTATTAATACATATTTCAAAGACTTTACTAATGTTAGGGAGTAAGCTTATAGCACGGAGATTTTTAGGGTTACTCACGTCTTTATCTTTTTTGGGCAAGATCACCACCTTCGCTAATTTCCATGCACGCGGAAAGTAAGAGTTGTTAAGCATGTTATTAAATAAAGTACAGTATTCAAGAATCATTTTCTCAGGAATGTTTTTCAAAACTATGTTGGGTATGTTATCAATACCCGATGATAACTTATTTTTCAAATTGCTAAAAATGTACTGAATTGCATCTTTTGTTACAAAATAATTCTCCGCCAAGATCTCATTTAAGTCGTTAGCTTTTTTATTATTATTAAATTTAGTGATAGCTGTTTGGTTGTTTTCGTGCCTGGTTTTTATTTCCAAAAACCTGGTGAAACAAACATCAGCTTGAATTTGAATAGAGTTTTCAGGATCAATCTCTTTGAAAGAGTGAACTGACTCCAAGAAAGAGCCAATTACGTTCAGTATATGATCTTTATCTTTTATAATGAATTTATTTGTGTTATCCTTCTGTAAACTATGTGGATCAATATCTGCATTTCGAAGTAATTGTTCTTCATTTTGTGGAATTTTTAAATGGTTGATTTCCAAATTTTGACTAAATTTAAATTGTTTTTTGGCTTCGCTAAACATATTTGATGAATCTTTCGGGTCGAGGCTAGAAAGTTTTTTTTTCATAATATTTATTTGCGGATATAACAAAATTATCACGTATTAGCTTTTTGATTAATTTTAACTTGACTTTAGAAAAATTAAGATCCGATTGTGAGAGAAGGTGTTCTAATCTATTATGTTTTTTAATGGTTGTGAGCACTTTACTCTTTTCGGCCTGCAATTTTTTTATAGTTGAGTTGATTAAATGATTAAAGGAGTCCTTATTTTTAAATTTTGGCACTATTTGCTCCATTGAATCAATTATTATATTATTAAGTTGAATTAAATAATAGTCAATCTCGGAATTTGTTAGGTTCCTATTATTTGAAATACGTATTTCGTTGTTTAAGCAAGTTGTGATACTATTCTTAAATTTTTTCCAGTTTGTTTTTTTAAAGTTAAAATGTAAATATAGTTCTTCCTTCACAAATGTAAAAGGTTCTTGATTTTCGTTGCTAGAAGCTATTAATTGTAATGCATTGTGATCACTATCATAATCTAAAGTTCTAATGCAATTTATAGTATTATTTTCTTTTTGAACCGATATCCTAGAGTCCACGATGCATAAATCCAGATAAGAGCCACATCGTGGATATGAAGGTAAAACAGAAGCATATAAATTGCATCTGAAATTTATTTCGTTACAAGCCAACCAATCTTTTAAAATAACACCTTTTGCATTATTTACTGTATTTCCCCAATCTACGTGTTTGCAATTCAGATCACCAGCTAATATGAAATAGTGATTAGGATTTTGTATGTTTAGTGATTCAAAAAGTTTTTGTAGTTCAGTTTTGAGGCATGAGCTGTTATTTCCCGCTGGGTAATATGCTGATATTATAAACATTATTTTATTTGAAATCATAGGCACTTTAATAATACATGTCTCCAAATATGTAAACGAGTCTATTACATCGGTTGTAAAAGATTTATATTTTAAATTATTTTTTATTAAAATAGCCGTACCTCCCCCTCTAGTAGAACCACTTCTATCCTTGCGTATAGATTGATAATCTTTGAAATTAATTTTGTGTCTTGCATTGAGCTTAGTTTCATTCAAAAGTACTATATCTGGTTCATACCTATTAATAAAATTTACTAGGTCATATCTTCTACTTAGTGTAATTAATGAATTTACATTAATTTCTATTAAGTTTAATTGTTTTGATATAGTAGTTCCAGTTAAATTAGTTGATGGATACATTAAATGTCAAGAAAAGAGAATATAGCATCTATTCTAGATGCTTGTATATTTAATTGTTTCTGGAAATTAATAATTTGGTTCGTTAAATTCTGCATAGTGATTTTAAGATCTTGTAAAAATGAATTATTTGAAATATTATTAGTATTTTTTACATCATTATTATTAAGATTTGTTGTATTAGAATGATCCTCTTTTCTTAACATATTTGCAAAGCTTATATTAGGGTTTACATTAGAAAATTTATTGCTTTTGTTTTGTGATAATGCTTGTTTTTTGGTTCTCATTTTTTGCTGTAGTTCCTTATATTTTTCGCATCCCTTGTATGAAGCTGGATGACCATATTTATTGCACAAAACGCAAAACAGTTGATTTCTCTCAGTTTCTGATACAGTAGACATAGAGCATTCTCCTCTATCATGTATTTGGTTGCATTTTACACATCGAGGTTGTAGGAAACAGTTTGATGCGCTATGGAAGAAGCCTTGACACTTTCTGCATTGAGAAATCTCGGGTTTTTTAAGTGGTTCCCATTGCACGCAACGATAAAGCAATCCTTTAATCGATTTGAGTTGGTTAACGTTGCTATCAGCACTTACTTGGATTAAAAAGATTGGCAGATTGTGGCCATCTTTGATAGACTTTTTTGTAGTGAATTGGCTCACTTTAATAAATTTCAAACTTTCGCTTTCATATTTACGAAGCGCATTATATATATCATTACTATCAGTACTTGCACTCAGGCCTTTTAGTAGAAAAGTTTTTGTTTTTGTACTTTTCGGAGTAAAAGTAAAAAATTTTGCTTTTGTTTTTTGTAAATAATTCTTTACTCGATTAAAATTCTCTATCGAATTTAGATATAATGATAGTTTTTTATTAAATTTATTATTATATTCTTTGATTTTGAATTCATTAATTTTTAAGCCATTCTTAATGAAATCTATAAGTTCATTTGGATCTACGTCAAAAATGTTTATGGGTGGTATTTTTATATTTTTGCTTTGATTATTATTAACTGTATTTTCATTATTCTCTCTTAATGTAGAATTTTTTTGATTTGTCTTCGAGACACTTTTGGTTTGCAGATCTGTCACATTTGTTGTTTGTGTTTTATCACCATGCATTTGCACGTGTTTTTCAAATTTGCTTAAGCATTCTTTTTCGCACTCAAAATCTGCTTCAGTGTCAAGCACTGCAAAATAATTGTTTCTTAAATATTTAGACATAGAGCCATTCTCCATATTATGGTTTTTTCTTTTTCTTTCATTATCTTTCCCCTTAGTGGAGACACTTGAGTATGAACATGAGCTTTGAGCATCTAGCTCACTCATTTTATATAAGATTAAATTGTTTTTTTTTTTTTTTTTTTTAAGTTTTTGTTTGCCTTTTTGCCTTTAGACGAAATGTTTAAATAAACACCATACGTAAAATTTATGCGAAAATATATATAACCCGTAAGCACAGAGATTATTATAGAATTTCACGATACGTCTGTCACTCATGACGGCCACAATCGGACTCCTGAGAGGGATGCATTGTGACCTATAAAATCTATTGTGCTCCTTTAAGGACTTATAGTATTTTCATAAGTTCAGCCTAGAAGTTTTAGTATTGATTCTATTTCTATGAATTAACTTCTGGTATTTAATAGTGACCAAAACTTTTTTTTAGGAATATCCATAAGTGCGAGAGACTGTTGGATGATGTGCCTAGTAGACTCTCTGCCGTCCTTGTAAAACCTACATGAGTTATTAGAAGTAATTCCCAGTTTTGTTAGGTGTTAGTTGAACTTACAATGCCCTATTAGAATTTTTGTAATGATTGTTGAAGCTTTTTAAATTATATGTTCCTAAAAGTGCTTTCGAATGTTCGAACTCTGGTCTGCTTTCCCAATATAGTTTACTATACTTTTCTAACTCTTTCCTAACTAAAAAAGAGAAGATTCCTTTTCTCATCCCTCAGAGTGGCTCTGTATGTGCGAAAGGAGTTGATGCTCTTTTCTTTGCTACTACATCAGCAATTTCATTGCCGTCAATCCCAATACACCCCAGTACCTATAGGATTCAAACCCAGTTGTGTAAGCGGACTTTATATTGCTGTGGGTCTGTCTAATGAAATTGTCGCCTCTGCATCTAAGATGACAAGGCAAAAATTACATTCTGTGTGAATGTTCAGACCTGTCTCCGTACCTAAAGGGCATATTATGCTTGTATTTGTATAAAACTGAAAGGGATCTCCAATTTTACATCGAATTCGAACAGCTTTTCTTAGGCAACTTGTTTTAGTCTTGGCGCTGATTCATTTGTAATTCGACAACAGCAGTACTGGTTTATTTCAAAACATACTAATTTACCCTTTTTGGTGAATTTTTGGTGAACTGACTCATTAATCATTTGAACAGGTATGAAAAATAATCCTAAAACTATTTCTTTTCATTGAACTAATTGAGTAGTTTTCCTTACTCTACCCTTGTCCTGCAATTATTATGTCATAGCTCATTAAATGCCAACAAGCTTAACAAATTGTTTCCAGCTCATTTGTAACTCTAGTAGCAACGGCAGCAGCACTAAGGATAACCTTTCAACTTGAATAACATTTTTTATGTTGTAACACAAATCCAATAAATTAAGATAAATATAAAGTATTTTCTTGCAATAAATACGCGTGAATGAGCACACAAACACTCATACAGATTTATACACATACACATACACATGCCTTTTGTGTGACTCTGTGCAATGGCAACCCCTTTTTTATGTTTATGCTGCGGCATACCTACTTGAACAAAAGAAGCTTATGGAAACACTTGTAAAAATGTCGAGAGGATTACATGAGCACAATAGAACTTAAGGATTTATCGAACCTTTTTTTCTCCTTTTTTTTGTTTTTGTTTGCTGCTGCTTTATTTTGCTATCTGCAAAGCATTTGTTCGTTTGTCATGTGATAGTGTGAAAAATATTTCTTAGTTCTTAGTCGAGCTGTGAACTTAGCTGTAAATATTATGACGCTTTAGAGGAAAATGAGCACACACACAAATTTTTCACAAAATAAATTCACAAAATGTTTGATGGTAGAAAATGAGGGGGTATAAAAAGGAGAATTGCACACAAAATTTAAAACAGTATACAAATACATATTCGTGCACACACACATACATATTTACAAATATACATACAAATGCACAAATTCAACATCAAAGCATTTCAGAAATTGTAAAAAATAATTGCACTTGACATTGTAAAGTAACTCGATGCTTTTGTTAGCGCTTTGCAAAAAGGGAGAACCCGTAATTTTCTTCTTTATTTTTGCCGGAAATACCGAAATTTCGTAGTCATTATTTTTTTTTGTGTACCTTCCGTTTAACGTTTAATAATTTTCAAATGAATTGTGTATGGTAAAAGAAAATAAATGAGATTTATACTCGTTTATAATACTTTTCTACTTTTTTCTTAATTACATATTCATTATAATATTATTTTCAATTATAATTTCCATTTTTATGTTTTTGCTACATTTTCCAATTATATTTATAAAGCACACACACACACACACACGCACAAATCGGATCAATTTCAGTTTCTTGTTTTTGTGAGTGTGTGTGTGTGTCTTCCAACAACTGTTTTTTTTTCACCAACATGTGGCAATGCATTAAATATTCACATGATGAAAAAGTCTTTATTGCCACATTAAACTTTCATTTGAAATTTGCCTGTCTCTTCTCCCCTCAGAAAAAAACAATCCTATGACATTAGCTAAAATCCATTGAAGTAAAGTAAATACTATGTATGCAGAAAGAAGTAGAGTGTTTTTGTTATTAAGTAACCATTTATACTTATACTTAAAGAGGGATGATTATTCTTATTCTTGTTTGTGTTTTGTACTAAAATGAAGATGGGAATATAACAAAATATTAATTAATTGAAATAGAAAAGTTATTGAATTGAAGTAATTAAAATTTAAATATTAATATTAATCAAGTAATAATAAATAAGAAGGATACTTTCTATTTAATTGAAATTCGTATAAGAGATACAGCCTGAAAATTTATATTTGGAGATTGAAATGGCATGTAAAAATCTTGAAATCAAAAGCTTCAATTTATAAAGCACACCAAGATTGAATTTTAGTTTTTGCCCAGCTAACACATAATACAAAATAACACAAATTTTCAGAATGTTTTTGATTACAAAGTTTAAAAGTTGGAAAGGAAAAATTGCTACCAGTTATTTTATTTAAATAGAAATTGTTCAAAATATCGGCAAAAAATTAAAAAACAGAAAACGGGGGGATTTGAATAAAATATATATATAAAGTATATATGGGTCGTTCCATGTCAGATTTACAACTAAAATTTTAATTGCAACCAAAATTTTTTCTTGCATTCTTGAGAAGAAATTTATCGACACGTATTTTTATTTATTTCAGTGTGATGTTTTTTATTTTCAAGTTACGATATTTTAAAGTCTTGGAGTTGTTAAAATGGAACGTTTTTCAATACCTAATTACTCAAAAACTAACCGTTGTAGGAAAAAATTTTTAACTAATAAAAGTTCGTATATCGCACAAACTTATCGAAAAAATATGAAAAAAAAATTGTTTTTGTTATTCAACATATGAATTCTGGAAATTTTATAAACAAATTGAACTTTTCCAGACTTAGACATTTTTTTTAAAATTTGTTTGATCTGCAAATATTTTTTAATGTGTTAGAAAAATTGTGTAAAAATTTCAGAGTGGGATGAGATATAGTTTTCGAGATACTCAAATAATAACAAAAGTCGTTTGTCTTCGAGCGGCACGCACATGAAAAAAAAACATCACATTGAAATAAAAAAATACGTGTCGATTAATTTCTTCCCAAGAATGCAAGAAAAATTTTGGTTGAAATTAAAATTTTAGTTGTAAATCTGACATGGAACCACCAATATACAGTATGCCCAAAATTTGTTCACACCCCAACGATTTTTTAAATCAACGTTTATTAAATTGCCGATTTAAGTCCAAATATTAATACAAAAAATTTGTTCACACCCAATCAACTGGGTAAGGACAATAAAGCCGAACCATGTTGGGCCCCTGGACACGTAGGAATAGAGGGGAATAAATAAGCAGAACAGCTTGCCTAAAAGGGAGCAACGTAAACAGGGAAGCACTCAAGCAGAAATACATTCTAAAGCACTTCTAGATAACTATAATATGCAGAAATGCATGGTTTTCACTCTGTCACATTCCCTGTCAAAGAGAGAGGAAGAGAGAATTTCCTATATGAAATTTGCCGACATCCTGCTGGCAAAAATATTTTGCTCATTTTAGCTGATACTCTGATTGGACACTGCGGGCTTAGAGAAATCCACTCTAAAATAGATATTGAGAGAAGCTCAATATGTAGGTTTTGTAATGTGGAAATAGAATCATCAGAATATATTTTAGCTCATTGTAGAGCACTGATCCACAAAAGAATGAAATGTCTGGCATGTACCAAGTGTCCAGCACTGCACTAGCATCCATTGATCCAGGCGCTGTAATCGAATTCTTGAGAGAGACCAGAGTGGCTGATGTACTCTAGGCAGATTAGGCTAGATAGAGAAAATGGGCATACAATAGATCTTGCAGGTCAAGGCCCAATCATATTAACCTGCCTAACAATACAATACAATCACGATAAACATACAGATATTTTTATGAAATAAAACAGGAGGCAGTACTAAATATGAAGTGAGCTTTGATCTACTCCTTGGCCCACTTTGTTTCGTAAAAAACACCCCTATAAAATATTATTAGAAAAATTAATGAAACATGGTTTAAATATGGTATGGAATACAAGGAAAAATCAAATTTCTAAAAACTTGTGGTACAATGGCAAAAATCAAAACCTATAAAAACCTCTAAAAATTTTTTAAATGATTGAAAAGTAAACTGGTAGAGGGCATAAAATGGAAAATTGCGACAAGATTTGTGGATAGATTTTAAGTAAATAATGGGCCGGTTTCGGAGACCAAACATTCCTGAGTTATTATTATAAATATCTAGCGAGGATTGCGAGAGAGTTAGGTGGTTGCCACTAACCCCTTGTCCCCTATTACCCTTTAAGACACTTGAAACAAAAACAAAATTTTATTTTGCGATTTATATTTACTTTCCGCACGCCCATTACACTTCAGATAATAAGAAACCGAAATAAAAAGCATTTTCAAATGTATGCATTCGTGTACTAAAATCTTTCCCAATCCGAATTGCTATTTTTTACAATGGCTTCTTCATAATTCATGAAGAAAAGAGTTATTTATTTATTATAAGAAACATAATTATAAATAATATTTTGTAATGTTTTTTGTAGACTATGGAAAATTAAATCTAGTTGTTCATTTTCAAAGTCTTGACTACTGTTCCATGTATGTGCTTCATTAAATAATGTGTTGCAGGCTAAAGGAACTATATGTGTAGTCATCACAACAACAGTGTATACAGAGACGGGCAAATCAGACGGCCATTTCGGAATCCGGCACGATTCCTCATCAGTGATCTTCCGAAACGGCCGTCTGATTTGCCCGTCTCTGTATACACTGTTGTTGTGATGACTACACATACACGTTCTTTAAGCCTGTTACACATTATTTATAAATATTATTGTTTCAACTCAAAAAGGACCTGCAACAAAGGCTATCGGCCTAGAAAAGCATTAATTTTAAATTTAATATAAATTCTATAAATTGTAATTTATAAATGCATATAAATTGGTTGTAAACAGACCGTATCATTCACAACAATTATTTTCTTAACAATTTAGGGTCTTGCTACATCTATCGTTAAGCATTCCTTTAAATCACGCTCTTCGGGGTAGCTCATAAAGTTTTCACAATTTTTAAATTTTTTTTCATTTCGTTTGGTTTTTAGCACCCTATTTTCATATTCTGCTGGTAGAGGAAAGATCTAAAATACTTTAGCAAAATAAGGTATCTAATAAAAAAAATTTGTTTGTTGAGATTTGTAGCAGATTCAGATTCAGACATTTCCGAAAAGTGGAGTTTAATTTTTTCGACGATTTGAAATAGGTATGAATCCACTAGTGACCAACATCGTATTAAACTAAGAAAAGGCCTTTTCTCTATAGAGAGTTCCAAATAAATAACTCCATGATTTTTTTATTTCCTAAGTAAATACTTTAAAATGTTTTGAATTTCTGTGAATTATTAACTATTAATTTTTTTTTTCACTGTAACCTTTCTACTTTCTCATTTGTGCGCTTCCATCATTAATTTATTATAAGAAAAAAAGGTCTGAAGAGAAAAAAAAACATATTTTAATGAGCATTTCCAATTGTTTGCTCACCCGTAAATGCCACCCCCTCGGTCTATAGTAGTATTGCCACTTTCAACTCATTAGCGGCGTGGGCGTGTATAATATACCCTTCAACCTCTATGCTCAGCATGTTCACATAACCTTGAAAAAGGAAAAAGAAAGAAAAACGCTTTGTGTTGCACCCCTTATTTCTTACTTAAAAATTTTTTTCTCTCTTCTTCTGTTTTGTTTTGTTTCGCTTTGTGGTCTTGTACCGTTTATTGTAATTTCATTCGTTGTATATTTATAATATTGCCTTAACCCTCATCCTACTACTCTTCATACCGTATGCCTTTCCTTTCAAATGGTTTTAAATTGAGAGCATAGCTTAACACTTTCTACCTCTACCTATCTACTAGTTATTTACTTTTTCAACTAAATACAACAATTTAAAGTTCAATTGCACGAGTACCGAGTATATTTTATCTCAATTAGTTGTGTTCAACGTTTTCTAAGGATTCCCGGTATTTAGTATTTTATTTTCATTTCAATTACCATTAACATGAGTTAAGCTATTTTTAACTTTAGTTTAACAAGCATTTTAATTATATTTTATGTATTGAGGTACAATATACAAAAACAACAACGACAACTATTCAGACATTAAATATTCACACGCTATTTTCCATTTTCATTTCCATTTTCATTTGTGCGGTTACGGTTTTGTATTTCAAGTGCACCTAAGTGCGATCAATTAGTTGTACTACAACTAAATAAAAAAAGAAAAGAACATACAAAAAAGTGGGTTAACTTAATTGATGGTTAGTATTTTGTGAAGGCTTAGCCGTAAAGTACAATATTATGGTCAAATTTTATTGATTAACTTTTTAGTTTTGTTTCGCATACACTTAGTTTAAATTGAGTATAATTTAAGGTGAATTATGTTAATATTCTGTTATTTTTGTAGTACATTATTTGTTTTTAATAGAGATTCGGGGTGTATAGCCACCTATAATTATAAATAGTTAATTTTATTTGTTTTTTTTCTAAGTAACTTTACAAGTTGAAGCTTCACTAAAGTAATTACATTGTAATTAGTTTGATGTGGTATTTGACAGGTTTTGCATTAATTTCATAGCTCAGCATTACTGCTATTTCTATTTTAACAACTGATTCTCAAGGGTTATGAGTATGCAAATCAAGTGGGAGTAGAAATAGAAGAAAGAGATAGAGGAAGAGTTTTAGAATCAGCGAAGTTTTCTTGCAGATAAATTGGCGTAATTTCTTTCAGAAAATCTTTTTACTCAACAAATTGCTTTGAACGAGAAACCGCAAGTTTCTTGTTTTTTTATTACAATAGCAATTTACTCTCTCATTAGCAATTTCTGAAAGCAACTTCCAGGAATTTTCTTGCAGATGTAAATTCCGCTTTAGGAAGATGACAAGCAATTGTTTTTTGACCAAAAACATAAAACCTAAAGGATTTTGAAAGTCTTAAAATGAATATTATGTATATTTTAAAATTTTAATTTAAGATTTCAAATCTTTTTTTAATTTAGAAAAAAAAAAATTCGTTTCTTGAAAAGAAAATTCGTTTCTTGAAAAGAAAATACGTTTCTTGAAAAGAAAACCGCACTTGCATTCTTTAGTATGAAAAAGCAGCATTTCATCAGCAATTCAGTTTCAATAATCGGTCTACCGAGATCTCAAAATACAGTTTCATGATCACAATAAATAGCAATGTCTAACTTTAAATTCAAACGTAGTTAAACAAGTTCAAGTCTTTATGAGGCCACGGACCTTGTAGCTTTATGGAAATGAGTCGAATGCTGTGTTAGCTTGTAGCATTTAAAAATGAATCTAAATATAGAAATAATTCAAATAAATTAATACTTTTTTCCGTTTTCCCAATGTGCAGTTAAGCACTAATCCGAACTTTAACCGACGGTTAGTAGTTCTGATTAGTGCTTAACCGGACATTGAGAAAACGGCCCTTAATATATTGAAATAAAATCAGAGAATTTTTTCTCTTTCATTATTTTTCTTTTTAACTTTCTTTGCATTCCATTCCAATTTTATGATTTCAGTTTGAAATAGATTTCGGTTTCAACTGGAAATTTCGCTGCTTTTGCAGATAATAGTTTGCTTTAGTTAGAGCTGTACAAGTACAAGTCAGAAAGAGAGGAACATTTTTTCTTCGCCCAAGTTTCTCCTTACCATTGACATTTCGGCCTGAAATACACAAGCCGAGTTAAAGTAGAAACCTGTATCGACTTCGCATCACTGCAAAGCCACTCCCACTCCTCTCATCTATCATCTAGTTGGAAAATCTACAGCGTATTTGTTCCTGAAATTCAAACTGGAAGTTAGGTAAGGTTTATTAACTGCGACAAGATTTTGCCATATCCTTAGGTCTTGGCGGTCTAATACCCTTTCTCTTTGAGTCTGATTGCACTAATTTTAGAAACGACTTTGACGAGTAAGTCAATAGATAGCAGAATTAAAAGCACGGTTAATCCTATGTCAAAAACCCAAAAATATTGATTTCATTTTTACACAAAAAATCGCTAAAGAACTTAAAATTAAAAAAGAAAAAAATTGTACTGACTGCGATTTTTAGTACTCTCAATGGGCTCGTATTTTTACCATTATTCAATTATACATTAAAAAATGTATAACATTTTTTATTAGACTCAGAATATAGAGTGCTGACATAAATTTGCAATATCCTCTTTAAATTTACATAAAATTACCATGTACAGGTACTTTAAATCATAGCTGCTGCTTGTTTTCCACCTTTCATGATGATGTCTTTATTATGTATAACGAAAGACAAAGACGATATTGATTTATATAAAAGAAAACATGCGGCATACTCAAATCCTTGTATCCTTGAAATGTGATGCATGCAGTAGCGTATCAGAATACAAAATCGACACGTATTTTGTATATGGATGTATGTATGTGCTCTTATTATATAAGTGTGTTGTCTTAAGCAACAACAACCGAAACAACAACAACAACAACTAAAAGTACATGATATCTAACTTTAGGCTAACTTAAGCACATGCCAAATATTCCATGGGGAGGCTTCAAAAGCTGCCATTAGTACGTCGAAAGAAACGGCAGAGAGCGGAAAATATTTAAATTTAAATCTTTAGCTATTGCTACTACAACAAAGAACAAAATATGCTATATAAACGTGTTTTTTTTTGCATAAGGACAACTACAACCGAAAAAAGGTTTATGCCTCATTCCTTTTATTTGTACATACTGAAATTTTATACCGAAAACGAATATAACTTTAGGCTATTAGCTACCCATGATATCAACTTAAGATTAACATTAAAACAACAACAGCAACAACAAAACACGAAATGGCTATCGAAAAGAAAACGGAAATGGAAATAAGAAGAAAGTAAAAGCAATGATTTTTTTTTTAATCATTTTATGTGTACACTTTTTGCCGATGGGCGGATACACCTACTTGCCTGAGTACAATGTGCCTAAAAAAAGTAAGTACCTATATAAATCAAATCATTAAAGAGGCGTGTTTCAGCATTTCATACATATCAAAATGCATAAATGTGTGTGAACATAAAATTGCATACATTTTCTTGCGCCTAAAAGTATGTTAAATGTTTTTTTTTTTGCCTTTCCACAATTATGAAACTTCAAACATATTCCCCAATTGATTTTCACATAAATTTCATTTTATTACCTTACGTAATTTTAGCCAATATAACTTTTTTTCTTCAATCTCAATTTTGGATTTGTTCCTGTTACTTTTTTTTTTATAAACAAATGCAAGGTTACCATATTTCGTGGATACAAAACGTGTATAAGAAATAAAGGATCCTAAACTTTTCGAAAAAATCAAAAGTTTTCTTAATGAAACAGTTTTTTTAAATGAATTCTGCTGAATTCGAATCTATTAACATAAACACACCAAAACTTCGCTAAATTTTGAAAAAGGACCATCATCTATTTTTAAACCTTATGGATACCTATTGGGGTCTTGGCCTTTTTATTCGGATGTGGACTTAAAGGAAATATTGAATTTTCTACCAAAGCATGGGTCCCTAATTATGTAATGTGGAACGGTGTAGATTGAAGTATTAGGTATTGAGCTACTCAAGTGACCAACAGTGTTAACCTCAGAGTAGTAGTGCAGCTGATTTCCTTATGAAGATAGACAGACGTACAAGTTCCGACGTGGCCCGTTAGGAGATTTCAAAAGATTTTCCAACAGACTCAGAAAGTTTTCGTGAGAATATTCTTTTAATGAGTTCTCCAACTAAGTCTGTTGTCTACAGTGGCTTGTGCTTATGCTTGGCGTTAAAACCTTAAAAATTTCTTACGCTTGGATCTTTGGGCAAAAAATTAAATCCACCCTTTTAGAAAATCACTGGCAGTCGTGTTGATTACTGACAACAAAAAAGAGAATTCAGATAATGTGTATGGGATAGTAAAACAAGTGGTCGCAGTAGCCAGTGGTTGGGATTGGGTACCCGGGTTCAATGCTCAGCACAGCCAAAAATCAAAAATAGAAATTAGAAATTTTCCTCCCAAAAATTGCCATTCGGATTTCAAATAAAGCTGTAGGTCACTTCCATTTGTGTGCAAATATAACTCACAACTGCTGCGAAATTCTATGGCGCTATAAAAGCAGAAGAAAGTAAAAAAAATATAATAAACAGACAAAAACCCAGAGCAAAATCCGGAAAACTATTCAGGTAAAAAGTCCGATCAATTTAGTACAAATTTTGCCCAAAACACATACTAATATTGAGACAAAATTCTGACTATAGCTCAGACTTGTATTCAAGCCATAATTTTGCGCAAAGTTAAGACCACCCAAATTTAGATAAAAAATCAAACTAAAAATCAGACCAAGGTTGACACTAAAAATAATATCTAGAAACAGATCAAAAATCAGACCAAAAACCATTATCAATCTTCCAAAAAACATCTAAAAACTGACCCAGAAATTTTTGATTTATTGTTGTATAAACATGATACAAGTTTTTAAAAGGCTATAAAATCTGGATAGTTTTTTTATGAAGCTAATTCAGTTTACCAAGAAAATTACACAGAGCAATATATGGTTTTCTTCTTAATTTGCGGTCGCTGGTTCGGATTTGGCGTTGACTGTATTGACTACAGTTTGAATACTGTATTATTTGCAAAATTTTTAAATATAATATGTCGCAGCTCAACCCTTTTGCAACCGGATTCTAAAAAATACTTTTAAAATACTCAAAGCCCACTCCTAAATCAAGCACCGTAGAATTACTTTAGTGCTATTATTTACTTTAGTGGATTACCAACGACCCCAGTAGAGGCGATAAATTTGCTATGTTAATAGTTTTTATAGCTTTAAATAATTACTTGCTCCTAAGAAATTAAAATTTTCTAGTTTTTTGTTACAAATATCTTTAAGATTAAATGAGACTTTTCCTATTTTGGGACATTATAAAAAGAAAATAAATAATAGTAGAAAAAACAAAAAAGAAGAATAAAAAGAAAAGAATATGTTCTCTTCAAAAGTGTACAGTTGGTAGCCCTTATCATGTGTGTATGTGTTATGCAACATACATTAAGGCGTTTACAATAAATTTAAGCTTCCACACTTTTTGCGTGTTGGGTTTTTGCCCCGAATTATTTGCCCCGAATTATTTGCCCATGTGTGTGTGCGTGAGTTTGTGTGTATATATGAAAATAAATCTCCCATGAGGACAGTTAATTTTCGTTTTGTTTCGTGCTGCAGGAGAAGTTTTTACTGGGATAATGGAACAAGTGAAGGGGGCTTGCAGAAACAGAAAGTGAAAGAAAGAAAAAATTATAACTTTCGGTAATTCTTTTCTGCAATTCATTAATTTTATGGCTTAGTAGGTAATCTCGTGAGAGCATCCAGCACATTTATACTTACAATTAAAAGTTATTCATTTCTGTTGTTGTTTCATATTTTTTTTTTTTTTTGACAATATTTTCTTTTTGGGCTCTTTTTATTAATGCTTTTTTATTTAACTCATTTATTTCCGTTACAGGTTTTAAAAATTTAATTTTTGATATTAAAGCAAACGAACCAATGTTAAAAAAAAAATCAAACATACACACTTAAAAGGAAATCCTTTTTAACGCCCAAATTACAGCCCAAAAAAGTGAAGAAAAATGTTAACATTTGCACATTTAAATTTTTTTTATTTTTTATATATTTTTGTTCTTGCCGCAGCGATGGCAATCAGCAATGCCATCAACGCGCGCCTT
Organism: Toxonevra muliebris; assembly: GCA_963691655.1. NCBI lineage: Eukaryota > Metazoa > Arthropoda > Insecta > Diptera > Pallopteridae > Toxonevra > Toxonevra muliebris. The sequence goes on along the minus strand of OY829327.1, from coordinate 10,780,413 downwards.
AAAACAAAGATGTTGTTGTTTTTTGGTTTTCCGTTTTTTCGGTTTGATATAACCCAGATGCCTCTACATTTGCGTTGCTTCCCTGACTTGTCTCACCCCTCTACATCAGAACTTTATCATTCGACAACATTAAGACAAATGCGTAAAGTGTATCCGTCTTATATTTTCCGGCATGTTCGTCCTTCCGTCCGTCTGTTCGCTCACCCCCTTTCTTCTTTTCTTTCTTTTGTTTTGACATAAAACCGCTATGAACACATCAAGATACAAACACAGATACGGCTGCAGGCAAATAATGTGGCAGGGGGGAATGGTGTTGCATAGATGTAGATGTGTTAGTGGTTGTTATGATGCTGGTGTTAGTGTTATTCATCTTCTTGTTGTTATTGTTGTTGTTTGGTGTTTGTGTTGTTACTGTTTGTTGCTATTAGTACTTCGTTTTTTTTTTGTTTCATGGTAGTGAAATTTATATTTATTGCCTTTGTCATTCAAAAAAAAAAAAAAATCATTGTGAAACAATTTGGATTGGGGGAAAGAAGGTTTGTTTTTCTCATTATAAAGCGGTAAGAGAAGGGCGAAGAAACAGGGGAGTAAATGAGTTTATTTTTGGCAATAAGTACTGAAAAATATATAATGTTTATAATTTTTGCCTTGGTGTTTTTGAAAAAGGGTTCGACAGGTTAATTACATTTTTTTTCTCTGCCTTGAGTTAGAACTTTTAAAAGCCTTCGTATTTTTAATTTGAATCCAGCACGATGCTCAAATATTATTATTATAAAGTTTTAATTTTATTTTTAATAGAAATAATAAAAAATTTTCATATTTTACATAAATCTATTAATTAATTAAATGCAAATTCTCTGTAATTTGTAGTCACTCAAATGTAAAGATCAATTAATTTTTCCTTTGAGATTCTACTTTTTACAAGGTTATATCAAGTTGGGTTGAAGTGGAAGCCTTCTGTTTGAAAACACACTTAAGTCCACCTTAGGTTCATTGTGATACCACAGTATGGCGTGGTGAACCATAATGTCCTTAATATTTAGAAGTTTTAGTGTCCTCCTAAAGGTGGTGCCAAAGGTGGGCACTCGCATATGTAATGGAGGACTGTTTCTTCAGCTCCCGCAGAGTCACAATCTTAACAGAAGTCATTCAATGGCAGTCCCAGTCTTGCCACATATGTCCCCATTATGTACAGTATACTGCCAAACCATTAGAAAAACACCACAAATTTCATCTAATTTTGTTTGTAAATGCAGTGAGTTTTAAAAGTTTTAAAAAAAAAGTTCCCAAACTTTTCTGGTGACAATTTGGGACCGAATTACGTTGCTATGATCAGGAAGTCGAAAAGTGAGCCTGAGACCGAATTTGCTAGAGAAAATGTCACAGCCGACTTTTACCTTCAGTTTGAAACCATCTGTGTAGATGTCAGTAGAGTTGCCAGTAACCACTTCGTCATTAACGCATACCTCTCTACTGGAGATATGGATGGAAAACCTGTGGGTTAAGTTAAGTGTAGAGCAAGTATAGTCTACGTCAGTCGGTACAAACGTATCCTGGATTATAATCGTGGCATGGCTCAGGTGAGTCCTAGATCAGCGAGTTAAACCATTGAGTCTGGCAGCAGAACACTTAGCTTGCTGGTTAAATAGAAGGGAAACTGTCAACCAGTGAAGAATTGCAAAGTGGGTTGTCGTAGAGGTAAAACGGAGAGCTCTAGTAATCAATATGGTTGGCTTTTTTCTAAAGGTTGACCGCCTTTACAGTATAGCTGGCCACCAGAAGACGGCGCCATAATGATGATTCCACCCGACCACTGCTGTATAAAGCCAGGATATAGCTTGAATTCCCCATTTTGTTTCTAAAGTCCTCTTACAACAGTAAAGAAAACAAGAGGCTTTTTGTACTCTATGTGAACTTTTCATTAAAGTTTAGGATCAAGGACAAGTCCTAGATATTTAACGCGATTGCTAAGGCAAGGGTACTTTATACTAGTATATTCAATAATTTTTGTCACAAAAATGAAAACGGCATAAAAACGGATCAGGGCAAACGGCACATTATCATACTTTTCTTATATATGAGCCCCATTTTTGTAAAACTAACTATTTGCATTTCTTTTTGGGAAAGTATCATTCTCTGATATCGTATTGAAGCAACCTTGCAGCCGAATTTAAACTTTATGAAATGGGCAAATGTGATGCAGAAAACTTCTGCTATTTAAAATATAATTACCTACATGTGAGCGAGAAGTTATAGGAAACCATAGCCTCTGGGTCAGATATTGATACATATCAAATTCGAAATGTGAATTTCTTTTTAATTGTCTCATGTAAATATAAAACATTTTGTAAATATCGCACTTTCTGCGGAAAGAAACAAATGAAGGAACAAAAATAATTATTTTTTTATTTTGTAGGGGAGGCAGCCCTAAAATTGACACTGTTTTGGCGCCAAGATGGACACTTGCGTTTTTTTTTTTTATGAAAATGTGTTCATACGCAGTATTGGTCAACATTTAAGATTGTACTATATGTAATTTTTATCAATTTTGAAAATTGTATGTTGAAATTTTTGAATATTTTAGAATGGGCCCCAGTATTGCTCAGATAATGACGACCTCGACAGTCTAGTGGAGGTGTGATCAGCCAGAAGCTCAATTGGCTCGTTTTCAAATTGTGTTTGTTGTAATGGTTCTTTTGGCTTATTTAAAATCCACGTGTTTGTTGTATTTTAATATTTTACAACAAACACAAGAATTGTTGTATTTCGAGCTCACATACATTTTTGTTTGTGTTTTTTTGTTCCTCGATCACATTTGTTGTTGTTGCCTCGTTACCGAAATCATTTCATTGCTATGAATATTTGTTGTTGTGGTCGCGCGCTAAGAATATTTGTTTTGGTTTTTCCATAGCTTTTGCTTTCAATATGCAAAAACTAATATTCCTGTCACATTTGGTTGCGTTGTTGGTGTTTTGTGCCAGTAGCTCAATTGGCTCTTTACAACAAACACAAAAATGGTTGTTGATGATTTTATTTCGCACCGCCCGATCAGATCAAGGATTGTTGTTTGTGTGTTGATTGGCTCCCATTTTTGGTGGTATTTTTGCTGGTAACCCCTGGTCTAGTGGATAGTGCAGTTGACTTTCACGCAGAAGGTTGCGGGTTCGATGCCCGCCTGGGTTTGGTGGTTCATTCTCAAAAACTTCTTATATTCATTATCGATATGAATTGTATGAGAATTATAAAAAAGTGTACAAATATAAATCTTGGAAGGCAATGACAAAACCACCAAGTGTAAACAAATTGCCACACCGCCGTTCTGAGCTGGCGTTAAACTGTAGATGCAACCATCCCAACTGTGGTCTTGTGCCAGAGTGCCACACTCTTGTCTCTGGAGACCCGAGTTCGGTTCTCGGCTAGGGTATGATTTCTTATCTATCCTTCTTTCTCTCTTCCTGTCTTTCTTTCATTGGGGCTTTGGTACAATAGATCTTATAGGTCGCAGTGTCTGACATTCGCGTTGTCCCATCCTTCACATAATAATAATAGCTCAGATAAATGAATTCTTATATTCTTGTAGGATTTTTAACCAACTTTTTTTATTTTAACAATTGTCCACTTTGGTCCCGCTTTTTGAAAGTCGAAATTTCGACTTTTTTTTCATATTTCCGTTGGTAATATCAAAAAAAAAAAAAAGAAAAGAAGAAAAGGCTCGTTCAAAAGATGAGTGCTCGCCGTGGGGTTCTCTCCCCTATATATAGATTTCAAATTCAATGTTAGTAGGTCTTATATGTCAGTGTTTGAGATTTGATAAATAGAGTTAATGAAGATTTTGTACATTGATCTAAGCTCTTAGAAGGAGCCAAAACTATTTCTTGTTCTAAAATTAAGTTACTGTACTCACTTTTCCTTAAAAATTACAGTAAAAAACATCAATGTATTGAACTTGGTCATTGCTTAAGGAAACGTTGCCAATAGGTACTTTATCTATTCAGCCAGTATGAGACATGGCTAGGCTGTGAATTAATAGAATTTATTCGAAATAAGGCAGGAAGAATTTTATTTTTCAAAATTAAATAAGTCAGAAATCTGTTTTCTAAATTTTATTTTTAATTTCAAATCAAAATTTTTAAATTAATATTTTCTGATTTTATAGCAAAATAACTATTCGAATTTGACACTCTCAGATTTTAAGTTGGAAAAGGTATAGAAAATTTATAGAACAATCATATCATCTCTGAGAAAATTTTCGTAAACTAAACTTTTGATAAACTGGCTAAATTTTTATCAATAATTTTTTTGATAAATGAAACTACAAACAGATAATTTTAATACCACACGTGTGCGCCCCATTGGCTTATGAAAAAGTGTTATCTTTTTAATAAGAATATTTAGTAAGTACATATTTTCAAGGTTACAAATATGGAATTTTTCGTTATGAATCATTACTTTTTAATTATTTATATACTCTACGAGATAAGGATTTATTAATTAGAATTTTTACATTACATTTATTTTAAAAATGTAATTAAAAGCTTGGGTAAAATTCAGTCTTATTCACATTTTTTATTTAGTTCCGGAATTGAGTATTACATGGTATGGAGAGTTACCATTCCAGTAGCAAAAACTTTTCTTAAATCTACAATTTTGCAGATTTCTTTTACAATATTCTCAGACTCAAAGAAATATGAATCTGAGTTCCTCAGATTCGTTATAAAAGTTGCTTCACTATAATATAATAATTTTTGAGAATCAATACCCCATCTAAAGATTAACAATTAAAATTCAGTGCGGTAACTTAAAATTCTTTACAACTAAAAAAAACAAAATTACATAACACATTTTCAAAGTCAAGCAGCGATTTATCTCAATTGTTTTGAAGTAAATTAATCATTCAGTTTTATACTCTTAACAATAGGTCTACCCATCACGTAGATACTTTCCGAAAGCAATTACGTAATTAACTCAGTGATTTTCTAATACAATTTTATCATTAACGATAACAATAACGAAAAAGATAATTAAATTTCAAATTTAATAATGTCAACCACAAATTCATTTCAAGGAAAACAGAGAAAAACAAAAAACTAAAAATACTATTCCATCATAATCAACAACGTTCACATTAACCCTAAGATGGCAGATTTTTGGGTGGTAAGAGCGTGTAATTAATGTGCAAAAGGACGACAGTTAATATTACGAATTAAAATTTTTCAAGTTAAATGTGAAATGTAAAATTGTCAACTTGATTTTGTACGTTATAAATTTAAATAGTAAATAAATTTTAAACTTTTCATAGCAAATGTCAAATTTGTGTATAAATAAGCGACAGATGACACTCAATGCCTACATTCTTATAGTCGTGGCGGTGTATTGGTACTGAAGTTGATTTTTTATTTGTTACTAATTTTTAAATAAGTATGACTAACTAACTATATTTTAGTTGTTATCACTTTTTTTTTATTGCCTAATTGTATGGCAATTAAATAATTAGTTATTTCCTTTTGGATTGATAAAAACTTTTTAAATTTATTTTATGTTCGAAAAAATACTGAAGTAATATCAGTTAATTAGAAAAAGTAGTTATACATTTCAATTAACTTAACCATTTAATTGACGCACTTAAGAGCTGCTCTTCAATATATGTACTTTTTATTTTTTTAAGTTGATTCATATTTTTTATTATCAATTTTTCCAAAATTGATTTCCTTATAACTGATATAAATTCTAAAAAATTAACAAGTTTGGTTTTTTTTTTTTGCTTGTTTTCATGTCGCATGTTTTTTGTTATCACAGAGAAACGTATTAAAATTTTCAATAAAATTGCCATGTGATTTTTTCTTTTTTGATGGAGGAACAATACAGAAACGACATGTGAAGTGCAGAGAACTCTACAAACCCTGTGAAGTTTCAGATAAATAAAAACAAGGAGTGGTCGGCATTGTAATTTTGTGCACTGGTAGCTGATTTAATTGATTTTACTTGGATTTAGCATATAACATTAAATCAAAATTCTTTGTTATAATTTTCCTTTAAAAAACCTTAATTTTGCACACCTGTGTAATGTGTTGTCTTTCTTATAACAAAGTAAGCAAGCAAACCTCTTGGTAGGCAAAGGCAAAACCACCAAGTGATGATAACAAACTGCCACACTGCCGCCGTTCGGAGCCGGCGTTAAGTTGTAGGTCCAACCATGTGATATAACAATGGGCCGTTGTAGCCTAAGTGTGCCCCTGGGCAGAAACTTAACCGAACCTTCCTAATTGTCATATAGATTGGGTGCAATCTGTCGACCAGTTTCTATGCAGCTGCTGATTAGCTTGGCCGATTTAATCAAGTATTCTTTGTGACCTTTAAAATGGATACATAGAAAAAATAATTTGCTTAAAATTTTATGTGACCAACAAAATTTTATGTTCTTATGCTGAACTGTTGAACAACTTTAAGAAGGTCTGCGACGAGTCAGTTTAATCGAGAAGTGCTAAGCTTTCAAAGAAAAGCAAGAAGTAGTTGAAGTCTTCAACTGACGTTTATAGAGTAAGAATGAAAAAAATAATGATGGGGCAATGTGTTTTAAACATAAAAGAAATAGGTCGTAATCCATATTTGTCTCACGATTCTGTCCGGACCATTTCAGTTGATGTTTTGGACTTGAGATGCGTCATGGCCCGGCTTGTTTAAAAACAGATTGCTGAAGACATGCTTGAATGGGTAAATTCAAAGCCTACATTACATAATATAAGTAGATATTAAAATGTGAGCTTATTAGTTTAACATGCAAGCATACTTCGAAAAAGTGCTTCGAAAACAATCCGAATTTTAAAACACACTTGAGCTCGATTAACCTACCCAACATTCCTACTCAAACTGGTCAATAGATTACGCTAAAATTCTGTGTATGTGACAATTCTGTGGCAATAAGGAATAACAGCTAAACTCAAAAGTCGAATAAAAACCTGCTGCGTATTTTATATTATAAGTCCCAAAATGTTGAAAGTTTTTGAAAAATTTTTGCAATTTAGCAGTCTCCATAGTTTTTTAATTAATTAAACTCCATTAATTATTTAAGAACTTTCCATATTTTGGGTTTTATAATGAAAAATACGCAACAGGTTTTTAGTCGACGTTTGAATTTAGCTGTTATTCCTTATTGCCACAGAATTATGTTATCTTAGTACAAACTCACAGCAAAAAAATGTTGTCTCGGGACAAATTTACAGAAGCATAAACTTTTCGGTACACTGTAAATGACTATAAATGGAAAAGCTAAAAAGTAATAGTGTAAAAAAGTAGCCATTAGTAACCAAAGTGAGGAAAAATATTTGTTTGAAATCGCATTAGAATATCAGACCGCGCACGCTTGAAAGTTTTGAAATTTTGACTAAATTTCATTCATTTAATTGGATTCAAGTTAAAATTTTTTCAAATTTCGGCAGTTTTCTATTGCGATTTATAACCAAAAGCATAAAGTAAATATAATTTTTCAATATGATAATGTTAATTGGCCATTCATTTAAGTTTCGTAGTCTTTGAAAATTCGATCAAAACTATAAAATTTTAACCACCTCGCTCAAGGTTTCTTCAATTTATCGCGGCCAGACAAAATCGATTCAAAAATATATCACTGCATAAAATTTGAGCACTTTTGGTCCACGGTTTTGAGAACCGTCGGAAATTGTTTATGAAAAAACGTGATTCTTGGAAACTTCATTAGGTGGAGGCGGAAAATTCTTTAATTCAAAGTCTAGCTTGGAATATCATAAAATTCTATAAGTTCCCAAAGTAATTTGTCTAAATTGGAGTCATTTTAATAAAATTCTATGAATCGGAATCGATATCGATTATACAAATTACTATGAAAGTGAATTTGAGCAGGTTTTCTAAGATTATTTAATCTAAAATTCTGATTCCGGAGTATTTTAATTTTTTTTTAGGATTGCGGACCCATTGGCTGTAAACGGGGATGTCCAAACTTCTCAAATTTTCTACTGAAAAAAAAAAATTGTTAAATTTATTTTAATATTATTTCCAAAACAAAAACTTTGAATTCTAGGAGAATCAATAATACTATTGCACAAATTCTATAAAAATTGTTGATAGGGTCTCAATTCGTAGTAGAAGACAGTAGAAATATCATAAATTTATATGAGAATTAATATAATATTATGAAACAAAGTTGGCTTCGATTTTGAAAATTTAAATGAATTTTAATCTTATAGATTAACAACTAAATTGAGTAAATACTGTATATTGCCCATTTTTCTAAGGAAAAGATTACAAGGATCCAGAAGATTGTCATTTATTCTCGGAGTAGTTTTTTCTATTCCTATTTCCATTCCTTTAGTTCTTTGTATCCAAAAAGGCGACCTCGATAGTCTAGTGGATAGTGCACTAGACTTTCATCCAGAAGGTTGCGGGTTCGATTCCCGTCTTGGTCTGGTGGTTAATTCTCATAAACTTCTTATATTCACTATCGATATGAAGTGGATGAGAATTATAAGAATGTGTACAAGTACACACCTTGGTTGGTAATGGCAAGACCACCGAGCTGATAAAAAATTGCCACATAGCCGTTCGGAATCGGCGTTAAACTGTAGGTCCTACCATCGCCACTGTGGTCTAGTGGAAGAGTGCCAGACTCTTATTTCTGGAGACCCGAGTTCGATTCTCGGCTTGGGTATGTTTCTTATCTATCTTTCTTTCTCCCTTCCTTTCTTTCTTTCTTGGGGCTTTGGTACAAAAGATCTTATAGGTCGCAGTGCCTGACTTTCGAGTCGTCCTTCCTTCAAATAATAATAATAATAAAAAATCCAAAAAGGCACAACCCAAAATTAATAAATATTTTTTCCAAAATACCTAGGACTAGCTACCAATAAATTTTCAAAACACAGCACAAATTTCGAATCGTTTATTATTTTGATATTATATTTGAGTTGACTAGTTTCAAATCAAGATAAGATACTTTTTCATCAAAATTGAGATCATGCCACTTTTACAAAGTGAAGCGACATTATGATTAGTTAAAAAAAAGCATCAATTTCTTTAGTTTATGTTCACTTATTTTTTAATTTCCGCAAATTTTTCTTTTAGTGACGTCTCTGGGTTTGAAACTATTCCGCAATCAGAGCGGAAGTTTTAGAATATCAAAACACCACTTGCAATCTAAAAGTTGCCATAGAAAAAGAAAAGAGGTTGTCTTTGCTATCCTTTCAACTTTTTTATTAGGAAATGGTGAATCCAAACTTTATTTCTAAAAGTAATTAAAACGAAATCAGTGCCAACTTCTTAAGAGTCTGTAGGTCTGGAATTCTATGAAATCGAATGTTTCGAATTAAATCAGCTATTTTCAAAATTTTTGGCTTCACGAATCAGCGTGTTATGTAACTCGAAGCAAAAAACGCGTAGGGCGCGGAAATCATTTTTGGTAATGAGAAAGCATAGACTAATAATATCTCTAACTTATGTGTGGTTTATCGAGTACAAATACAAAAAAAAAGTACTAAAGTAAATTTAAAACATTTTTGTCATCAACTCTTCCTCTTCTTTTCCCTTTAAGGACAATTTTTTTTTCTGTTCAAATTTCAATCAAATCCAGGACTTCAGATTGAATCAAAAATAGCTTTTGCGTTAGAAAAAAATTAAAATAAAAATATTTAACATGACATAAATTTTAATTAAAATTCATTCATTAGTTTGTGGTTTTGAATATGTCAGATACAGATTTCGATTTTGTATGACTAGAAAACAAAACAAAAGTACGAAAAAGTAAAAAGAAAAACTTGGAGAATACTCGTGGTTTCCAAAACTTAGATTCAATTTTAATTTTGCTGTCAATTAAGCGCTTACATAAGTAGTAAGTAATCAACCAACCAAGCAACCAACCCCCAATACCTACAGATCCTATGTTTCAATTCCAAATTGTTTCTATGGTACGCTGAATAGGGTGAAAAATGCTGAATAGGATATTACGTTTTGATTTTGTAATTTTTATAGCACAGGAAATTAATTCAAATAAAAAATATCTTAAAACTTTTGATTATTGTTTTAAGATTTAAGCTAAATTAAATAGTTGATTTTCTAAAACTTATGAGAAATGAATATTGAATTGCATAACTGTAAAATTACGCAGAGATAATCCTCATGCCATAATATTTTCAGTATCTACCTGACTGTTTGTTTGTCTGTCTGACTGTCTCTATCAATCTCACATGCATGACGTCGATGATACATGAGAAGATACACAAGATACCCTCAGGCAACATTTGGGTACTGTCTTGTGAGGATCTCATTTTTCTAATTGAATAAACGTAAAACTAATTGAAAATTGATATCAGCCAGTAATTTTTCTTGGGGGAACATACATATTTATATTTCCTACCTAAAAAAAAAAAAAAATAAAAAATCACATTCACTCACCTGTATCGCTTGGTGTGATATTACTGAGACGATGCGTTAAAAATCCGCGTAGATTTGATACTACACGTTGTGGCGAATTTGGACCACTGCCAATGGAGAAGCTACGTAATTTTGAGAACAGTGCAGCAGGTTCACCAACACCAGCACCAGCACTACCACTAGTGCCACTGCTGCCGGTGGCGTTGTTGGTACCTTCGTTGGACGCCACTGTCGTGGAATTTAAAAGTGAGTGCAGTAGTTGAATCGAAGATGGGGATTGTTGAGTTTCAATTGAAAGGTTTTCGAATTTCACCAAATTAAAATATATTCTCACTTAATTTTATTAACAATTGAATACTTTATGAATTCTTTAAGATTTTTAATTTTTAAATTCAAACTTCTGTTTAAATTTTATACACTCAAAAATTCCAAAAATACAGTCGTCACAAAAAGTAATTACACGCACACCAGCAAAGCAATTTTCAATTAAGTTGTTACAATTTTGAAACTTCCACTGGAGTTTTATTTGAAACGAAATGTGAAAAAATTTTTAAGTTTTCTTTACAACAATTTTTTTCTTTTCTTTTATATTTTATGTGTTATTGTTGTTGTTAAACTATAAAAATATTCTTTTTTTCCTGAATAATAGTGATTTTTTCTTCCTGCACACTCACGCACACATTCACAATTTTTCTGTTTCTTTTTTATTTTTGTCCTGGGTTGGAGAGCCAAAAAACCAAAAAAATAATTGAGAATTTTATACCAGACGACCACCGTGCATCGTCCAGGCCAGAGCAAAGGTAACTTCTGTCTGGTAGCGTTTGCAAAGCATAACATATTCACAGGCAGCCAGCCACCGAGCCAGCCAACATGTATACCTACGTTATTCTCGGTCTGGAATTTACCAGTACCAGCCAGTGTCATACCAATGCACATCGAATTGCCTCAACCGCCCAGCCGCCCACTCGCAAGTGAACTTTTCTCTGGCTATGAACATTCCAAGGAGCGCATTCGTGGGTTCTTTCATACAAACAAGGTGTTTGCTCGTTCGTTTTTACCGTAAGCTTGTTAGTTCGTTCGTTCGTTCATTTAATGATGTGATGTTCCGTTGTGTGTGTGCGCTCTCGTCTTTCTCTCTCTCCTTAGGCATGCGCATCCTTTGTGCGGTCTATTCATTGTGACCAAAACTGTATCCGTTTGTTCTCGTGCTCACGTTCGTTCTCCCTCTCCGTTCGTCAATTCGTTCGTGCGTCCATCCAATTGGCTTGAAGTGCTGCTGTTTTTCCCATGAAAATTATTTTCACATAGTTGAACACATTTGAATATTTTTCTTCTTCTTTTGAATAAAAATACTAAATAAAAAAACAAACGCTTCTTCTTGGGTTTGTATTGAGGAAATTAATGCGCTCATGTATAGGTAAGTTGTATATGTATTTAAACCTACTTATTTACATACATACATACAAATGTTTGTATGTATATTACGATTTTTTTTATCATTTATACTTACATAAGTGTGTGGGTGTATGTTCATTTGAATTGTTTTTGGATTTTATTTAATTTTCTTTTTTTTTTGCAATTATTAAGTATTTTTCTACATTATTATTTAAGTGTGTATAACACTTGAGAATTCTGGATATCATCTGCAGCAGATTTTCTGCAGTGCGCCTTTTAATTTTAATTAAAATATTCAGTCTTGTGAATTGTATGGAATATATTTTAAAATTTTGTTTAAAATCATAATTAAATTAAGTATAAAGTTTTCGCTTATTTTATCCATTACATCATTAATATTTAATTTTTATTTATTAAATTAAAAGGTTAGGGATAAAGTTTTAATCTTTATTTGGTATTAACTACATGGAATATCCTGCCAATGATAAGCTGATAAAAATCGAATTTGTATTGACTGAAGATTATTCTGGAGGATACTAATGAGAGTACAGACCCTTTCAAAACATATTGAGATGCATGCAAATAGATTTAAATAAATAAATACATTTGTGTCTTGCTATATTTTTTATGAAAACAATTAAATAAAAGGTTAGCTATTTCAATAACTTGAAACTTTGTTTTTTTAATTCATGACTAGCGATCAGAATGTATAAGGTTTTTATCGACTAAGGAATTATCCTCGGAGTGTTTGTATTTATTTTGAGCGATTTTGATCATGAATTTTTTATTTCGGAGAATGATAATTCATTTTCAAATCCAACTAGTTCATATTTAGTTTTTAAATATTGATATGACTTAATGAACGATACTCTCAGTTAGAATAACATCAAATAGATGACTTAACCGTTCCCAAATCTGTCAGAATTCCAACTGGAATTTTTGACATTGATAACGCTGGTATACAATTGTTGTACTATTGGGAAGTTACTAGTGCGACACGAATCTGGTCTCAAAAATTGCTCATCACGTATAGTTTTTGAGAAAACACATTTTTTTTAGCGATTTAGGCCTTTGAGCCTAGGCGTGTGAGTATGTTCAGGGTGTCTTTTGATTGACCACTGATACGACTACGCTCAAAGGCGCACAGGATTTCAAGATCAGATCCGATTAAATTTTGGTTTATTGGAGCCGAAAGGGGAAATGGAGAACGAGGTTGCAAACAGGGAAAAATGGTGAGATTGCTGATCGACGGACTGATAATACTACTCCCTATTGTAGGGCTACAGAAAAGGTTATAATTGCTATCGAAACACTTATTTAATCGCATTATTTTCGCCACTAACTAAACTGTTTTATTGCTTACTTTTGAGAGGTTTTTTGAAGTTCTATCACTAGTTTACTGCAAGGCTGTCTTAGCTCGAAAAATTGAAAAAAGTTCGAGTTAAGTATAAAGAATCTCTATATTTTATAAAAAAATATTATAACGGTATTTTATGAAATCTCTTCGTGAGAAGAGTATGTGAAGGAGTTTCTGTTCATTGAAAACTTTAAATTCTATTTTCCCAAAATTGGTTTTTGGTTAAATCAAGCGAAAATTTTAAAGTGGCCAAATTATTAAAATGGTCCTTCAGCGGAAATGTCAGAATTCGCTAGCCCCTATACAGGCGCAGCCTCAATGCCCATCGACATGCTGGTGCTCTCCAAGTTTGCACAAGGATTAACCATAATGCCTGCGGACATCGGAAGCTGCGTCGGAGCGCTGCTGCGGTAATGAGCCGTCCAGCAGAGGTTTTCTGCACCTCCTGAGCCTTTTCCGATTCCTCTGCTCTTGCGTCATCATCGCACAGCAACAGGCTCTCCAGCAATTTCCTGGTAGAACCTGGCGAGAGCACACCCCCCGAAAAGGGAATGCCCTCAACAAGTAGCTTGCTACCTCCGGGGCCCTGATTTACAACCCAGATCATATTTGTCTCCAACGAGTTTCGAGCCTGCATATCCATTGCTCGAGCCGCTGGCAAGCCAGTGGGTGTATTACCACCAGTGTGGTTGCCCCGTGCAGAGAAAATCTGGTTTATACTCATTCTTGGCGTTTTCGGCCCTATTTGATACTCTTCAAGGAAGCCACAGTTGTAGAGGAACCAGCTTTCGACTGTTCAGGTCTAGATCCACAGTGCTCCGTTAAAGCAGCGTTACCTCGAGCAGGGTGTGGCTTTTCACCACGCACTGACGGTCCTGACTTAGTACAGGCTAGTGAAACTAAGCACAAGCTCCTATATTCGCATACCAAGCCCTGTACCCTATATCACACTTGCCAAAGAATTGGTTCGTGATATAGGATAACTTAACCCCACTTTGGCTTTGGATCACTCTATTTAGCAATGCAAGTTCCAAATAAACTAGTACCTGCACGAAGTAAATGAAGCATATATCAGCATCGAGAACTAATTACCCGGCTTCTTTTCAAACCTAAATTCTCCAATTTGCTTTGTACGTAGGGGGTCGGGAGGGAAATGAACGCGATTGGGGGCCATCCTGTTATGATGCGTCATCACTTTTATCAATAGTTATACTCTTCTTCGCCTGCATCGGGTGTTTTAGCAAAAATACGCAAATTGGTCCTTGGTTAGGGGGTTAGAGGGGCAGAGAGGTGAAAGGAGGGGGTATAAGTGGTCGGGGACCATCTTATAATGCCTTATCATACTAAAGCCATAAAAACTCATCAAAAGGTTACACTAATACTGACATAAGTTTGGTGTTTTTTGTTAAAACACTAAAATTTGAGGGACTAAACCGAATTGTCAGATTTCAAAAAAATTTTTGGATGCATTACTGTACATCGTCCAAAAATATTTATATTTCACAACAAAATTGTACCTAGCTTCGTTTTTTGTTTTTCGATGTCGAAACGAGACAAGAAATAAGAAAAAAAATGTTTGACCCTCATTTGAGGGGTCTAACTATTTGGTCAGAAAAAAAAACTGGAAAAGGAACCTCGTAAAAAAATACATAGCATATTTTTCTTGATTAAGAATCACTCTTTTGCTTATAAAATTTAAAGCTTCACTTTCCTTTTGTGGAAAAAGATTAGAGAAAGGGGGAATTTTAAGAGAGGGTATAGAACACACATTTCAAAATGATTGAAGCCTATTTTTTAATTGATTTTCCTTTTAATTTTTTAATTCAACCCATTTTAGCCTAGCGGGAACCAAAAAGATAAAAAGCTTCAGTTTTATATATTTCATTTGAGGAATTTACGATTCGATTTATTTTGTATGTAAATACACCATTTCATTTATGCTTGAAGCTAATCTGGACTTATAGTAGATAATATAAAAACTATCCAAAAACGTATTTTTTGGAAAGTACTTGACAATTAAACATGCAATTCGCCACCTTTTTTTTTTAAAAAAAAGCATAATTATTGTACAAAATATAAATTGGTAATTTATAAATTTATTACAAGAAATATTAACTGATTAAAATCTGCTGACACACTGCAGCTTTCAAATATGAGAATACGGACAAAAACAAACACATCAACGAGCAATGACTGTCAATGTATTTGAGTGTGTGTCTGCATGTTTCACTTACAAATTGCACTACGAATGTCATACATAATTTTGCCAATTCTATTGTAATTTGTCACTTGACGGACATTCGTGTCATTTATCAAGATAAGATTTGAGTTTTCGTTTGTTAGCTGGTCAAATGATATCGAGTTGTGGAGAAGAAAATTGCAAGAAATATTGCACACATGGTGACAATAATCCAAGAATAACATTTCCTGAATTACTTCAATTTATAATAAAAGCAAAGAGAAGACTTTAGTTCAGCTATAAAAGTGGTAGGATGGTAAATGAATTGAAGTCTACAGACTTGAAGATGTACTTACATTGTACATTAAATTATTTACATCTATTAAAAAATAATAAAAAAATATCTCTTAACACATTTTGAACAGATTACCAAATGTTTTCAATATGACATTTCAGAATGTAAAACAAAAAAATATAAAAAATATATTAATTTAGAAAATGTCCAAATCATGAGTTGAAAACTTTCTCTGTAATTAAATAGTATACAAACATTAGTTTAAAAGTTGTACTTTTACTGAATTATTGTTGTTCCTTTTTCTTAACCCTTTACACGGCAATCAATCAAACAATTGCCCATTACTTAAAGAGTATTTTTTCAATTTAGATTTTAAACCTGAATAGCTTTTTTTTTCAAAATGTACGCATTGTAAAGTAAAAAAAGTAACTGAAACTGAGTTACTGATTTTTGAAAAATTACAACCAGGTCCCTTTACGATCAAGAATTGACTCCTCTGATGAAGTCGAATACTTTGACATTATGCTTGACAAACGACTGAACTGGAATACACATTTTATACAATGTCCACACGAAGGTTACTAGGACTTTCTGGGCTTGTTGGAAACTCTTTGGTAAAACGTGGGATCTTACTCCCAAGATGATCTTCTGGTTTGAAAACATACTAGTTAGACCTATGCGGCTTAATGTCATGCAGGTTGTGACCGTCATCAAACTCAACATAGTACAAAGGTTTGCCTGTTTCTCCATTAAGGGAGCAATGTGTACCTAACTCAACTCCTGTCATTGAAGCGCTGCCTGGTCTTGTAGCTGAGTCTGCAAGTCTCGTCATGCCTGCTAAAAGGTAATGCTGGTCATCAGTGCATTCTTGACGAAATTCCTAACACTTTAATCTGTTCTGTGTCATATTATTTGTTTAGACATCTATACTTCGGTAAGAAGTTCAATATTGTAAATATTTCTTTCCAAGAGCAATTAGGCTGACCAATGTTCAAACTTTGGTCACTTTGCTTTTGATTGGTATACAGACGGCTCAAAGATGGATTGCGGTTCTGGTCACGGTGTCGTTGGACCCAATACTAAAATTTCAATTTCAATCGGTATATGGCCTAGTATTTTTCAAGACGAAATAAACATAAACCTTCATAAAGGATTTTCGACAGTCATGAGGATCTGTTGGCGTCCTCTTTATCGAGTTTTTCCTCAAAACTTGTGAACAATTTTTTTTGAGAGCCTCCAGCAGTCGCCTATCTATAACATAATTACACTTTGTTAGGTACCTGGCCCCTAGTAATAGGACCGCCGATGGAATATCCTGAAAAGGCTCATCGACGATGCACTTTGGGCTAGGCTTCTACGAAATCCATCGTTGAGGAATGTACTGAGAACAAATGGCTTAAGTTTTGGAATCTCATTTCTGATCTCAGATAAGCGAAAACACTTTTATCGGACCTTAGGCTGGTAGTGGGCTACATGTAGTAGATATCATTTAAATAAGAAATTACTTTTTTTAAAGTAAAAAGTTCCATTTTTCGGAAAGAAAATTCCTTTTTTCGCTAGGTACAGTCTTTTCAACGATCCTTTGTCCAATGCGCTGACATATCAATATACCATACTGTCCTGTTACCAAAATTTTGAGTAATTTCGTAGTAACGCGAGGTCATATTATCTCAAGTTTTTCGGCGTACGATTGCGGCAAATACCGCCATTTTGACTTAATCCGTCGTTTCAATTGGGCAATTTTGGACAAGAGGGGTCTCTAATTGATAGAGAATGTCCCATTATGCCTCCAGCACTTATGGGTGAAAATGAGTTAACTGCATTTTCCAAGCCTTCAACTAATTACCTGCCTAATGTATAGTTGTTGTAAATGACATATCAATAAAAGCAGCTCAAGGCGCAGTTGAAGTCGGTGATAGATATTTAAAAATTTAAATTCTTAACACAAAATTTGCCTTCCCATAAATTTGGCACTTAACACATCTGCGAGTTTAACAACCGATATGAAGTTTCCTTTAATATGATTCGGTTAGACATGATTAAATCAATTTAACTTTATACTATTATTGTTAATAATATTTTAAATAAATCTACGTTTATACCTACAAAAACGTTTAAGCTTATCATATCCAATAAACCCACCCAACCAATAGGTATTAAAAATATTTAGAACACACAAATATTCTGCCATAAATAACTATACTTTAATTAAAAAAAAAAAAGAAAAGATTTTCATGTGTTATTAATAACTTTATTTATGCCTAAATAAAAACTTTTCTATTTTTCTATCATTATTTTTATTTTAAGTAAATCCACTTAATCCACAACCGCAAGTTTTTATTTACTATATAGCATAAACTTAGGCGGCATAACGCAATTGACGGCTGACATGTGGGAATGAAAAAATCGTTATTTTCTACATAAATGAAGTCGTTACATGAATTCATATTTAAATTTATTTTCAAGTAAGCATTTACTTTGATTAAAATTTCAAAATGAAGATTTCTTTTATAACTTTGATTAAAAACTTAATTGACAAGGCACTTAAAACTATACAGTGATGAGTAAAAATGTGTATTAAAAGCAAAAACACTTTCAAGAAAGTTATGCATAGTGATGCAACTTTTCTAAAGCATATTTTCTTGGGGATCACAACTTAGTCTTACTTTTTCTGAAGTAAAAACAAAGTTTACGAATAAAATTTAATTTTAAAACGCAGTATTATAGAGATCATAGTTTTGCTTTGTCTTTTTTGAATCTGGTCAAAGTTCAAAATTATTCAAAAAGCTATCGATTTAAAAAAATTTTGCATTCTCGAAAGCCCAAATAACCTTACAAAAACAGAAAAAAGCCAGACTTTAATATGTAATAAAACACCTTCAAAATAAATTCTTAAAAATCGTCGTTTTTTCACATGGGGAACTGTAGTCCTACCTTAAAGTTTTACTCTTATTAGTTCCGATAACTAAACTAAATAAAGATGGGTAAATTAATTTGAAACTGAATCAACTGCCCCAGAATTAACATAACACCTCTAACTATCCTATGGCACCAGACTAAACTGGATATATAATGTTATAATGTTTCTCGCACTTTCTCGTTTTGGAAAAATTGATTTTTTAAAAGTGTCCTATTCGAAAGTATTATATTTCAAAAATATTTTGTGAAAATTTCAGAGAAAAGCTCCCAATACTTTCGAAGAGAAGATATACAAAGAAAGAATGGACCCAGGATATACTAGAAAAAAAAGTTTTGGTGATTTTTTCCTCAATTTGTAATGTTGTTTTTACGAAAAAAATTCCTATTTTTGAGAGAACTAATTTTCAACCAAGCTTCAAATATAACACTGCATACAATTTTTTTACAAAACTATTACACAATTCCGGGGTCAGAAAGTTCATTTTTATTAATCTATCAGTCCTATAAAAATCGCTAAAATTTTGGACTGAAAAAATGAATGCAATTTGACATACACTCTGCGAAATTATTATAAAGGCACAATAGTCCTTTTTTTTTTTGATATATAAACAGTTTATAAACATTTTCCATTTGTATTTTCAAAATAAACTTAAATTTTCATCTAAACTTAAATTTTTTTAATTTTACCATGAGAAAACATTTAAAAAAATAAAACGGAATACGAAATAATTATGAGAAGCCTTTATTTTTTAGGTGTACTCACAACTTTAGTAAGACGTCTAACCTTCATTTTGTTGATAACTCCCACTGGACGTCTTGGCATAGAGTTAATCTATGAATAAACATAGATTCGTTTTTTCCACTCTTTATTTTTTAGGTGTACTCACAACTTTAGTAAGACGTCTAACCTTCATTTTGTTGATAACTCCCACTGGACGTCTTGGCATAGAGTTAATCTATGAATAAACATAGATTCGTTTTTTCCACTCTCTCTTCAGTGAGTCCTTCAGCTCATTTACATCGTTAAATCATTGAATTGCCAGGGTATTTTAGGAACTTTTTAGTTTTTTTTTCTAGCTATTGAATTCCGAGTTATTCTGATGAAAAATATAATCTGGAGTAAAAAGTTCTTCACTCAAGGCAACAAAAATTATTTTCAACAGTAGAAAAAAATATTTAGAGTCCTTGTTCATCGAAACTCATTTCTGAAATTATAGAAAATTTTTTAAAAATAATTCCAAGAAATATATAATTCTCAACATATTCGCTATGCGATCGATATTTGAAGGAATTCGCCATTAGATATGGTATATGCATATATTTGTATGTATGTGTGCGACTGCAAACGTTTGTAGGTGTATGCACCTACACCTATCCCATTCAAAAGTAACTCAAGGTGTTCATGATTGCATGTACGTGAGTTAAGTGTGTGTGTATGAGTGTATATGCGTGAGTGAATTTATGCGAGAATAAGAGGCTAATGTACGTTCTAACTTAAAGTAGATGCAAAACAAGGTTACTTTTATAAATTATATACCTAGATACAAAGTAAAGGAATGAAAAAAAAGTAGAAAATATAAATATATATGTATACAAGCATATCTATGTATATATGTATATATTTATACATATATAAAATACAAAGAAAATGTTTTCTACACATGCAAACATGTTTGCATGCACACACTCAAAAAACCACTACACAATATCCCAAAAAAAGAAAAAACAGAGCAAGCAGAACAAGCCAAAGAATGAGCCAGCCACTTTTATGTTGAAGCATAAATTTAGAAGAAACAAAAGTAAAAAAAGAAAAGAGCAAGAAATATTACTTTTCATGTTGAAAACTTTTTTTTTCTTTTTTTTTTCATTTTTAAAAGCATTCAGCAACTTTGACACCCTTGGTTTAATCTCTAAGTTTTATCGAAAAAGCTTAAATTACTTAGCTATTGTATTGGGCAGAGCCTCTACATGCACTCATGGGTATATTTTGGGTGAGTTTTGGGCCAAATTATACAAAAATAAATACAAAAATGCTATGTATTATTTAATGCTCACAAACATGAGACTAATGCGATAGTAACATTCTTCGGAAGTTGCCGCTGCTGCTGCCTACTACTTATTGCCTACTACGTATTACTATTTTAGTAGTTTTTACGCAGTGAAGTATTAAATTTTAAGACTACACTTATGCTATATTGAGGGTCACTTTATTGATTTATTCATTGAGTTTTTGAAGTTTTACATGGTAAACTTTTAACAAAAACCAATTGTGTGCTTAAAGATTTTTAGATTGTACAAAACAAAATTAATGTTTGTTTGGTTAGGATAATGGTTCAAATAGCATAAACACTTTTTTAACCCATTTCCGCCCAGCGTCCCATATATAGGACACCAAAATTACTCTTTTTCAAGCGTTATTTTTTTATGAAGGGTCCATATATGGTATAAATATGATATATGTATATTCATTGAAAAGGTTGAACTTTTAGCTTTCTCAAGTTTACTTAGCATTTTTGGTATTGAAGTTAGTTATATACTAAAAAAAAACACAATTTTTGTTAAATTTTCATAGTACCAAGAATAAATAAATAATTTTTTCAAAAATGTAATGATATCATAAAAATACAAATTTTTCCAGAAACATTTCAACAGGCGCCATGATAAGTATGTAAACTTGGCGTCCTATTTATAGGACGCTGGGCGCCTTTTGACATTTTTTTTTTTTTTTTGTTTTCCATTTTCATAGATTTTAGTGAATAAACGAATTATTAGTACTTTATTGTCCTGAATTGAATTTTGATTACATAATTTTAAATTTCATATATGCCAGCCTCTCTTGGTGTGCCTATTTTCCAGAAAGCTATGTAACCAAAGCATTCATACATAAATACATGATGAAAGCGATGAGCTCGCAAAGGTAGTTTTATTTTTCTTGGTCCCCTCACAGATGCGACCTTTGCTTGATCTCGCAAATAAAAAGTTTAGTTAGTTTGCTGTATGGGTTCACTCCTTGTTAATCGATAAGCAAATAGTGTAAAATGGACATAGTTGCAAAATTTATATACGTAACAAACCTATTCGATTTGGTTACAAATTGCGGTGGTTGTGCAGTTCTGAAGGCTATTTATTCATTCCATTGCGTGCTTTATGCTGGGATAAGTGATAGCTATGATGTGGTTCTGCGCTGATATTGTCGAAAATCCAAAGTGCCAAATAGTATTTTTTTTACTTCATATTATCGTACGTGTTTAGTTCACAAAAAAAAGTTTTGTATAACAGAAACTGTCGTATCGCTAATGCTCCATTAAAGGAAGGTGGTGAAACTGATTTCACGTTCGATATCATAAATAATATTCTGATTTGCTGTTGGTCAGATAATAAAGAAGTAACCCTCTGCACGAGCTTTGAGCAAATTGAACCAATGTCAAGTGTGAAAAGTTGGAAAAAAGAAAAAAAAAAAACAACTCGTACCATTACTTATCAGCACTTATAATGCTGGAATGGGTGGCGATGATTTATGACAACGTAGTTGAAAACTATCGCCTAAATATCAGGGCTTAGAAGTGGTACTGATCACTTTGGATTGCCATTCTAAGCATATCGTTTTTAAATGCATGGAAAATGCATTGTTTCATTAGCAAGCGGTGAAACTCAACTAATGCCTCAAAAAGAATTTAAAGTCTTACTTGCAGAAAAGTTGCTTTTTACGTCCGATGATTGTCAACAAAACTAGAGTTAGCATCACATTACAGGTGAACACGTTATTGCTCAGTATGCTGATAGAAAGCAATTTCGATGCAAGGCAACTTGTTACTGTCAAAAATGCAAGGTATGCTTTCATCTAAAGAAATTTCTGTAATATCATGAAAAGTAATTGAATATGAATGTATCATCAAATTTTGTTTCACTTTTTTAGTACTACTTCTGTTTGTTTTTGATCAAAATGGCACTAAATTTGTCTTTACGTTTTTAAGTATATGGAAAATAGCATGAAGAACAATTATGTCAAATAGCGCCCAGCGTCCTATATATAGGACACCCATTTCCCGTGCTTAGGAACGTCCTAGCACAAATCTAACAACGGATTCGGATTCCTGGACCTCAAATTACCCAGGTATATAACATATGAAAACGAAATTCGTACGTTCTTTTTTCGTGGGCGGAAATCGGTTAATAACGACGAATCCCAACGGATTGGCTCGATTAATCCGTTTTATTGTGTTGTCCTCATGGAACGGAATCCTTTTGCTGCTGGTATAGATTTTTACTTTCTAAAAGTATTTCAAACTTTTCGGACTATAGTTCTAAATAAATCCATGTTGAATGATTAGTGAATTTATTAATTTTGAACGTGATGATTTCAAAACTGCGAAGTGGTACTGGGTAATATTTTTTGATATCTGTTCAAATCTGTCCGCTAGAGCCATAAATGCCTCACTTTACTAACTTTGACCCATTTTCCCCCTACATATTTACACAGAAAACGAGTTTCGATTTATTTAATTTGTTATTTTAATTTTGATCCCTATACTTTTCAAATCATTAATGGGTTAGTCACAAGATTTTGTTAAATGCATTTATTTGACAATTTTCAGCTTTAATTTGACAATTTTAAATTCAAATTTACACCTTCATAGTATAATTTGAATTCGATTTGACACCTTCAGAATTTAATCTGACTATTCTGAATTCAATTCGACGCTTTCTAAATACAATTTGAATATTATGTATTCAAACTTAAACTATCTACATTCAAATTGGTAACTTTCAAAATTTAATTTAACTATTCTGTATTCAATTTGAGAGCTAAAAAAAATAAATTTGACAACTTTAGAGTTAAACACGACTATTTCTAATTCATATTGGTACTCTCTAAATTCAATTTGAGAACTGGAATTAAATTGACATCTTCAGAATTTCATTTGACTATTCTGAATGCAATTTGACAGCTTCAGAATTCCATTTGACACTTTCTAAGTTCGAATTCACTATTCTGAATTTAAATTGACATTTTTGATTTGACCACTCTGAATTTTAATTGACATTTTTGAATTCAATTGCACTTCCTGAATTTAAATTGAATATTTTATTATTCAACCAGACTATCAGATGTCAGTTTGAAATATTCTGAATTCAAATCAATGCTTTCTGAATTAAACTTGGCACCTTTTGATTCAATTTTATTATTTTGAAATAAAATTTCAACTTTCTGAATTCAATTCCACTTCTCTGAATTCAAATTAATAGTTATAGAATTGATTATTTTGAGTTCAAGACAATGCTTCCAGAACTCAATTTAATTATTCAAAATTCGAATGGGCTATATTAGAAAATTAATTAAATCTTCAAATTGCCTACTCAAAATTCAGAATTTGAATTAGCTATTCAAAACTAAAATTGACGTTTTCTGAATTAAATTTTATTTTATTCAAGGTTTCTGATGAATGGAGGGAGACACGTTCTCAACCTAAACGTTACCAACGTTCTCTGAAATGTTTTCAACTTAAACTCACCTTCTCTTGTTTTTTTTTTTTTTTCTCATGCCACAACTCTAGCTATTGTAATTAATAAATACTTTTTTAAAACATTAAATTTTAAACAAGTTATTATTCCTCCTTTCGTTACATTAAATTAAACTGAAAAAAATCAGTTACAAATTAACTACTGTCAATGTCAAACTGACAGCACTATCATATTCTATTAATTATGAGATGTAAATGATACTATTGAATATTTTACTGTAATTACTATAGCCATTATTTTCATATAAATATTTTAATAAAATGATATCTTTCATCATGTCAAAATTCGGAATTTTTTTTCACATTTATTTTTAATAATACATTCATGATTTATGATGTTTACTAGTTAATATTGATGTATAGCAGACTTACATACACATACATAAAAATCACATTTGTTTTAAATATTTTAACTACAAAATAATAAATAAAAAATACGCAGAATTAATGATAAAACTCTGATAATGCTCGCTTTTCCAAATGTCAAAGTAAAGTCAAATAATGAAATTTTGTACGCTTCATTTCTTATCTGCATGCAATGCAAGCAGTGCAAATGAAATTCTCAGGATGCCTTAAGCGTTCCTTTGAAAATTTTCAACATACACTGTGTTTGCTCTAATTTCGTTAAGTATTCCCACATTACAAACTTTTATATATGATAAAATGTAGATTCACACAGGCACTTAACGTAATTGCTATGAATATTATGGGGATATCTAGAGGTTTAAAGTTGTCACTCTCGATGCTAGGAACTTATAGCTAGATTCTTACAAATTTATATAATGATTTTAGGTAGAAAATTCTAAAACCTGGCAGCTTAAAGTATTGAAACGAAATTTGTATGTATTAGGCCATGGGACGAATCAAGATGAAAGCCCTGGGTAAACTTTAATTCAAAAACCTTACGGAACTGTGTGAAACTAATTTAACGTACTGCTAAATTGATTGAATCTGATTTCCCCGGCTTGTCCCACAAACCCAAACAAACCAGAAAACAACTAATGCTGTGGTATCAAAACGGCGCGATAGCGCTAATTGGTTTGTGGTATGAACCTCTACGATAACAACAAAATTAGGCCAGGGTTACATTTGATTATTATAGCGAGGTGTGTGAATGGACTATTGAGCAAAATGTTTGAGCTCGACACAAACAATTAATAGAAATACAAATTTTTTCTACCTTCTTCATCACCTAAGAGATTGCTTAACAAAAGTTTCTCACTTCATCGTTATAATTCGGTATGGGACTTTTGGTAACTTCCATTCGTGTACAAATTTTCGTCGTCTAGGTCTTCAATGGGCTGTTGTGGTATATTTGTAGTAGTAGTAGTGAATTTGATTCAAACTAGGGATTTGCAAGAGGTTTGATAATAATACCCTAATTCCCATTTATGAAAAAGCAAGGAAAAACTGCATGTGCATCAAGTACAAAACTTTTTTAAGTCAGAAATTATCCGACTTTTGTGCCACAGTTTAAAATCATCTCATGCTGGTTTTTGCAAGGGTCGGACATTTAGAGAGTACATAAGTGTTGGACGTTTCTTTCTCATTGCTTTCATTGCAGTTTCTTGATTGGCCGTTAAAATGTAATTATTTGGATATAGAAAATGTTCTTGGTTATTTGTCTTAGCGAATTAAGAACGTGATTTCCATATAAGGTACCCAGACTTACTGATTTTACAAATTTTCTTGGTTAATTTTTTTTAAATACTGATTTCAAAATCTACTGATCTTCGGATTCTTAATTTTTTTAAAATTGGTATTTCTAAGTCTATGCTTACAAATTTATGTTTGCCTATATCTTAATATCTTTAATCAAAAATTGTCTTACGCTGATGGTTTTGGAAAGTCAGCTTATGATAAAAAAGCATAGTGTATCAATTTCAGGTAAATGTGCTGATATCTACTGATTTTTCAAGTTTCATATACAACCTTATCTGCATATGAGATTTGTTTAGAGAGAAGCTTGCCTTGTAAGCGAATTGGATTTTTCGTTTCCCTCAATGTTCCAATGTTCTGGAACCCAGATCTGTTGTTCTATGCACTGTTACCTGATGGTTAGATCTGCAGAATATATATCCGCTATCACACTGTAACCCCACGTGAACACATCAGTGCTGTGAGTTTTGTCAAATTGGACCTTCAAGTCGTACCTAGTAGGAAAGAAGATACCTTAAACTTTACGAGATTGACTTTCGGTATAAGGTAGTCTGGAAGGTCAGCAAGTAATAAGTTAAGAATTTGGCTATGGCCATGAGATAATTCCTCAGAGTCTGATTAATATTTGGATCTTGTACAGAAATGGGTTACTATTCCTACGCCACTTTTATTGGTTATTTTCCTAAGCTCTCACTGAGAACCAATAAATCAAAAATCTAAGCGACTAAGATCAATCTTTAGTAATTGCGTCAGGTATGCAAATACATAAAACCTAATGTATGTATGTAATGATTTATTATTCAAAAGGTTGTTTGTCGACATTTGGTCTAGTTGGATGTGAGCTTATTTACCTTATTACCATGAAATACATTCCCCTAACTTCGGATTAGTCTATTACATCTCAGGAAGCATATAAGTTGTCATTTAAAGCACGCTATGGATGTATAAATATTGGATCCTAGTTGAAAACATTCGTAGCTCAAATATTTAATACTTCATAAAAATTTCTTTTAATTATTTAAACTAAACTAGAACGAATTTGCTGTCCTACTACAAAAAGTCAAACATCAAATTCCTTAATTTCTAATATAAATAGATTATATAATTTACATAGTTACTTGTAAAGAAGCATCAGCAGAAATCCACGAAATTAATATTGTTTCTTAATTAAAAATGTAGTTATAGGCATTATAAAAGTTGCCAAAAGTCAACTATATTGCGTCATAGATGACGTAAAGAAAATGCTTCAAAAAACACAACAACAATTCCCACAACGAATGAGCAACCCTGAAATGATAAGATGATACCGTTATGCCTGAAAGCGATACAACATTTTCTAGTAGGTAAAAGAAGAAAAAGGTGAGTTAATTACCAAAGACAATATACCAACAACAAAGTGAAAAGGGACAGCAAGAGAGTGTAAGAGCGCGAATGATGAAAAGACGCAGAGACTTGAATCGACGGTGTAAACTAAATACGATTTCAATTTAACTATGTTTACTTTCAATTATAATTTTCGTTATGGCAGTCCACAAAAAACCAACAGCAACAACAACATCCATTTAATTTTCAAGAGTTACAATGAACGAAATAAGAACTACAACAACAACAATGAAAAGAAGAAGAAAACGCCAATTGTGTACATACACGGTGTTTTTGTGGTTCTCGCCAGTGTTCGCCTTTTGGCAATTAACGGTAAAAATATTAAAAAAAAAAACAACAGCAACACAGAGTTCAAATACAACCTCCCCACATTTGTATGTGTGAGTGTGTGAGGATTTTTCTATATACAGTAATGAGCAAAACTGCATGCAATGATTTCGGTATTTTTCGGATTTCCATTCAGAAGTTCAGGAACTGACTTATCTTAATAGAGCTGGCTATTTCTGTGTTTTTATCATAATCATATTTTCTTGTCACTGGCTTTTGGCTTTTAATATTCGTATTCTGTGGATATCGGTTGAAAAAATTTAATTTGGATATTATTTGTTTGATCAAAATCAACAAAAATAAGTTTCAGTCGATCAAAAGTATCGAATATTTGAACTTGGTGCGGAGCCTGAAGATATTATTCGATTCCAAAAATTTTCTTTTCCTTGAATAATCCAGTCATAACTAATATTAAAACTTTTCTTTCGCTTATGTTTGTATTTACAAAATTAATGCATTAAGGACCAACGGGAACCAAAGTAGATAGATCAAGAAAGTAATTTGAGAAAACAATTGTTTTTAAACCTGGCTCAGGTACGGGTCAGCGACAAGGTACCATTTGGCACCGCTCGGCATTATTGGGTTAATTGTAAACTTGGTTCTGAAATTCATAGGTTCTTTAACTACTAAATAATCCTAATAGAACCAAACTAAATGTGTGCACTTGTACTCGTCACTGTATATTGATATATTCGTACGTGTTTTATACGTTTGTATGTGTAAATTTCTACCTTCTTCTTTTGGTTTAGGGTGGCTCGGCATTGCCTCACTTCCCCAACCCCAAAATAAAAAAAAAAACAAAAACAAGAAAACCAAAACAAACGTACCCACAAAAAATCGATTTTCACAATTTTGAATTTGGTTGTATCAATGTTTGTTTTTTTTCTTCTCTTCGTTTCAAGGAATAGGGTTGAAATATTTTTCTTTTTACGCCAATTTGCGTTTAGATTTAAAATTACGCATACCTTCAGGTGGAAATTTGGCAAATATAACACATTTACACATATATACGCATCTATGTATGTGTGTATATACACTGGCGGTCACAAAAACCGCACCACCCACCAATTTCAAGAAAATCGTTTAAAATGGGACTTAAGGGACTTAAGTATTCTACCCGAGATGGTCCGAAAAATCGATTTTTTTTATTTAATATTTTTTATGTAGACAACGAGTTTTATGAGAAAGAAGAGGGGGCAATGTATGGTCCTGGAATAGCTGATTAACCGTAAGTTACATCATTTGTAAGTACCATGTTTGTAAATCTTTAAACTCGTTTTTTTCGAATTTTTTTCGGGACGGTGGACACGATTCACAGAAAACCACTTGTCAAATTGACTCGAGTTTTACAAGGCTACTAAGCAAATGTTTTTAATGCAAAATATAGACAAAAACAGGGCAAAAAATTGTAATTTTTTTCAAACGTCTGATTTAAATTGAAGAAAATTTTGTTTTCTTATTCCCTAGATGAGGCGATAGCAGGAAGTCTCACGATTACAAAATGGGTTACATTTTGTGTTTCAGAATATTTAAACCGGAGATATCATGTCCACCATTGAGCAACTATTTTCGGCAGGCTCAAGTTTGAGGTGTCGATTCACAAAGATGTTTTTAACATTAAAAACGAAAATTATTGTTCGTTATCTTGAAGGCATAGAGTCCACAAGCACTTTAAGGATATCATTCGATATTTTTTTAATACTAAACTTTTTTAAGAACTCCAACAAGGAATTTGTTATTTTTTGAGCAACATTCCGTTTCATTATATGACAGAGGTGCATTATCGGACTTAAACCACGCGAGCTACCTGATCATTTCCGCCAGTAAATTCTAATATCATCGAAAACATTTTGAATCTGCAAACAAATAAGGATCAATAATCTAACTTTTTTACTATTTTTAAAGTTATCAAACATCAGGCATTAATTACTAACTAAACCTTGCCAATTTGGTGCGATGATATGCCGCAGAAGTCGTCCGGAAAAATAACATCATTAATGAGCGAAAGCGTATCACAATTGGCTTACAGCAATTGCTCCATAAAATTTTAGCCATATTTTAGGACGTTCACAGTCCCTTCAATATAATATAAGGAACCCATCAAAACTATCTGAGTTTGTGGGAATTTGACTATTTTCACTACACAGTGTACCTTTTATTACTCAATATCTGAGCAACGAAAGTACCGAAGATGAAAGCGCATACAAAATTGAGTTTAATTTGCCCGATCATATAGGTTTTCTCGAGCCTGCCAGAATTCAATTGTTGTAGTTTTGAGTCCATGCCAGGCTGTGTGTTTCCATCCATCTCGTTAATAACGATTTTTTGGCTAATCGTCTCCCATACAGACCGAACTTTTTTTTCTTACTGCGTAAGTTTTCGACGTTTATATTCACGTTGAAATAGCTCTTTAGCTCAGTCCTTATTGTGACTGCACTTTTGAATCGATAATTTATGGTTCTCTTTCAGCTTGTGCCATTTTCTCTCGTATTTATCTTGCATAGTCTTCTTGATCCTTTTGTCCTTTCAAGCGGGTACAAATTGCCTTTTTCTGGGTCAGTCTAACAGCAGTCGAATGTAGGCATCAGATTTCTTCAGAATGCTTTCGGCACTTTTTCAAAAATTTTTAATTTTTCTTTTCGCCAAACAAGTGCAATAAAAAATAGTACATTCCGCTTAAACACATTCTTAAAACATAAACAAGGAAATCTCCTTTACAAAGGAAGTGAAATTTGGGCAAAGTTAGGAAATATTACCGAAATTGCAGCAGTATTTCAAGTGGTGCGGTTTTTGTGACCGCCAGTGTATGTATGTAAATTGGGATATGAAGGAACTAAATTTATTTTATGCGACAATACTATGAGACATGTACTATATGTATGTATACCTACGCATTTGTAGATGTGCATATATGTTTCTGTATGTATATGTGCCTGTCAAATATGTAGCATGGCCTGAAGAAGTTCTATTCCGTTTTCCATTTCCATTAAAATAGAAAATAATATTATTTATAGATGAAAAGGAAATATTTGCATTAACAAATTAATGATAGAATTAAGAATGGAACTCGCATTCCTCGTATCTAATATCAACCAATCAAAATTCAAAAGTACATACTACATACATACATATACCAAAATATATATATATATATATATATGTATGTATGTATTCAACAAAACTTTGAGGTAGTCATGGTAGTTTATCTACCTGCACATCATGCTCAGATATGCCAAAAAATTATTTACACTTGTTTGAATTCCGATTTGTAATTGGCATCACATAAATTGGCTTTCGAATTTGGCGTGTGTGCTCGAAAGGAAAATTCTGTGGTTTCACTCACTAGGTACTCATAAATATTATTTTATAGACGTCATTACCAGTAATGATATAAACGCAGTGAATTTTGGACTATATATACATAAGAAGAAAAAGGTTGGAGTAGAAATTTAATGTATTGATTACACAGATCTACGAGTTTTTAGATTTTTGAGAATCAGGCAGGGTTTCCAATTATTATTAAAATCGGTTCAAAATAAGAATAATTACTATTTCCTTATTTAGGTTAACTTTTCTCAATATTCTGGTGTTGTAAAAGAATTCTCCTGCCAGATTCAGTGCACAAATATTCATAAGCAACCACTTGTCGCTCATCATATTTTATCTTTATTATTACCAACATTTTAAGTTTAAATAAACATTTTGCGATGGAATCCCATTCTTTCAATTTTCAAGTAATCGAAAGTCGCAGTTTTGAAGCATAGTTAGTTGTACTCAGAGAGAACATTAAAGTCTTCTGACCAATCAAAACTTAGTTACTATAAATGGCACAACCAACTCTTTGATTGACTTTCAACAAGAGTTCGAGATGAAAGTAGGTAAAATAAATTACATTTCATGGTTCTACGTCAGGTTTCGGCTGAAGCGCGCAACCGTACTCTTCCCAGACGTTGTGCATTGAAAATATTTTGTTCTAGTACAGAGATATTTCCATTGAAAGTTTAAAGAATTTTAATATGTAATTCTGTTTTCACACAAAAATTAATATTAGACACATGGTTCAAGGAGAATTCATCGACCGAGACATCGATCATTTTTTTCTCCTCTTTAATTCTCTGGCAAAGAGAGTGTTCGTTGGCTTTATTTGTTAAAAAAAAAAATCACTTCGACAAAAACCATTCGAAAGAAAGTCAATAAAACTAAAAACTTAAACAGTGGAATTATTGCGTTTTGTTATTGACATCCTCATATAGTAGGCCTATGTTGGGTTTTGGTATCTCCACTGACATTCTTAGTAGTTTGGTTGTGAATAACCCCTGGTCATTGACCTCTTGGGAAAATCCAGAAAAACTGACCATTGCTTTTAACTCTCATTGTTTTAGATATATCCACTCGAAGGAAATAATTAAGCATTGCTTCTTCTAACTCAAGGAAAAGGGGTTAAACTTTTTTGCATTTAGAAAATACAACTCTTAATGTAACTAAAAACTATAAAGCATAGAGGCCGGTTCAGGTGGAAGGCAACAGAGGGATAGAAAAAAAGTGAAAAGCAAACACATTGAGAACAACGAAGTTTTTGAGAACATTGTATTGCTTTCAATGTGGTTTCACTTCTTATACGCTTCCTTCTTTCTCATTGTTGGATTTATTTTTGGTGTAATTCTATATGTAATGCAATAATATTATGTTTTTGTATTCTTCAATGTAACTCAAAAATTTTTTTCAAGTTTGATTAAGATTGCTCACCCATGTAACGAGCGATTTTCGACCGGTTTTTCAGGAACTACTAAAGATTTTTCAAAAATGTGTATGTGATTTTGTTCATTTATTACATAATATAATACTAAATTTGTTTTTAAAGCGTAATCAAAATGCTATGTCTCTGATAGGATTTGAAATGGGACCTTCTCAAAATGACAGTGCTAAACGGTGTGGAAGATACAGCACGCGTCAGTCGTCTGAAACAAAATCCAGTTAGTGAGGTACTGACGTTTGTAAAATTCTGAAAATTACCAAAATGGAAATCAAAAATTTAATTTTTCACGTATTTTCTTTTGTTTGACATTATACGATGTAAAAAATACCTCGAGTAATATGTGAAAACTGCTCACAAAAAATTTTTACTTGAGTTATTGAACACATTTTACTCAATTCTGCACACCATCTTGAAAACCATGATTCAGAGAAAAACGCGTTTAAAGTATAAAGACGCAATAAAACATAGTTTTCAGAGAGACATTTCTCGACTTAAGTTTTCACATGTTTACTCCTTAATTTACATTATAATATACCTAGAATAATTTCTTTATTACATACCTATGTAATGCATATTTTTCACTGACGGATGCATACAACAGGTATCATAAAAACTCATTGGAAATTCATAAACTTTATGGAGTATCAGGAAATGCATTTAATTCTAAATTCAAGTTAAAACCCATCGTAAATAGAACTAATGACAAACATGAAAATCTACTTTTACCTTTTAGGAGGTTGATATTTTTTAATATTTTTCATGCATATAGTTTTTTTGCACACTCAAAATAAATTAGAAATAAGTACCCTTATGCATACACTGGCAGAAAAATAATAGTACCTACAGTTCGTGAGAAAAAAAAATGTATTAATTTAATTTATTATTTATTCAACAGAAAGTAAATATATTCCACATTTTGGCGTTATTTTTAATATTTTGTCCAATGGCCATTGTTGTTAATATGGAGGGCTCAAAATAAGTTTCGGTTGTGGCAACATTCAGTGTTGTCAGATGCATTCTGACATCTCCATTGTAAAGTTTGACATTTGCTAGCATATACGCACTAAAAACGTTTTGTCATACAAGCGTCATTTGCAAAAAAATGGGATTAAATCGTGAAAATTTTCTTGCGTTTATTTATTATGATTTTCGACATGGACTATGGACAGTGCATTGATAAATTAAATTCGATTTTTGGCGATGAAACACCTTCAAATATTGTTTTTCGCTAGTATAGTGAGTTCAATTTTGATCGTCGATCGCTCACCGACGAATTCCCTAAAGGTCGTCCAAAATCAGCTTTTATGCCAGAGATCATCGATGCAGTGCGAAAACTAATAATAAACTAATAATGTCATGTGACATACCAGGAGATTGAGGCAACTTAAGGCATAAATTCCACCAGCATACATAAGATATTGAATAATAATTTGGCCGTGAAAAAGATTTGTTCTCGTTGAATCCCACATAAATTGAGTGATGACCAAAAAAAAGGCCCGTGTTGACTGGTGCAAGAAAATTATCGAAAAATACAACGGCGGTGGGTCAAAAGATGTCGATAAGATCGTGACAGGTGACGAATCATGGATCTATGCGTATAAGCCAGAAAGTAAACAGAAAGCAGTTTTGTGTCTTTTGAAAAACTGGTCATGTGGCCATGGTACCACATAACCAACATAGAACGGTCAATTCTGAATGGTACACAACCATTTGTTTGCCGGAAAGATTTGGTGAATTGAGGAGAAATAGCAAACGTCATCGAATCATTCTTCATCATAATAATATGAGCTCCCACACATCTCGTCAAACAGCCGAATTTTTGACCACTCAAAATGTCGAAAGATAACCGCCGTACAGTTCTGATTTGGCAACATATCACTTTTTTTTGTTCCCGGACATCAAAAATAAACTGCGTGGGCAACGGTTTGCGACGCCCGAAGAGGCTGTTGATGCGTGTCTCAAAAGGAATGATAGAACTGTTTTGAAAATTGATTTAAACGGATACAAAAGTAAATAAATCTTTATGGAGAATATTTTGAATTTCTGTTTTTTCATTGCTGCAGTTGTAACTTAAGTAGTATCCCTCGTAATTGCTTTGCATCTCTTAGTGCGGCCTTGGCTCAATTTTTAGGAAATTAGCTACTTTTCTGTTGAAATTTGTTTTCTTCGGAGTTTTTGTTTTATTAAAGACCTTCTATCTTCTATCTCTTCTGAATAGTTCTTGTTGGGTTTTTTAAGGAACAGAGCCGGTTTTTTTTTCATAGTTAGAAGCTGCATATCGCCTTATCAGCTCTAGTTGAAGTGACTTTCGTCATGCTCTTGTCCTCACCACCGTCAGCATTCCCGAATTGTTAGTATCGCTTTATCCAAAACGAAGTAAACTATAGATTTAGCTGCAGCTTTAACACTCATTTTTGGACCTTTAGGGTGATTAACCAAAAGGACAACTTCAAATTTCTTCTGTTTGACAATTATGAGAAGAATATATATGAGAGTACCTAAACGGAGCTTTTTGCTAAACTTAAAAAAGTTTGGGAAACGATCACAGCAACCTTTTTTGGGAATTTATTTTATTTTAGTTTACCTATTTTTTATTCTTGTAATGTAATTGGAGTTGTTTTGCCCTGCTCTTCTCACTTCCCTCACCTTTACACTTTGCTGTATTGCGACACTTTTCCGTCTTGTTCGAATTAAGTCTGAGACCCTAATATATGAGGAATACAGAGACCATTCGCTAGAAATAGATTCGAAGGATTTCGTTTCAAAGTTTATCCTCTTTTACTAGGCTATTTATCTAATTACCTCATTTTTGAGATATCAACTATCAAACTTTTAAAAACAGTTTATTTATTTTCATACATTATTAGTTTACTGCTACACCCTCTCAATTTTGTTCACAACTGTGTGTACTATTTTTCGCAAACTTCCAATTTATGCTTTTCAAATTGAAATATCACACTGTACTGCTGACTGTAGCGCACATCGCCTTTCAACATACAAAAATTGTTTTATGCAAATAATTTTTTGAGCTTCAGCGGTGTTCTCTTTGTAGCAGCGGCATTCTCTCGATGCGCTATTCTGGATAGCTTTACTCTGGATGTCATTCAATCTTGATTAACTTGACGTTACTTCCTTCTCTGAGAGCTGCACCAAACAACACCAACCAACCGAATTTTTTTTCATGCAGTTGCAGGTGCGACCTTAACGCAGTCATGCATTTCACTTCATCTCCACTACTCCATCGCTACTCCCCTCGGGCTGCAGGAAGAGGAAAAAAAGGTGCAAAGAAAAACAACTAGAGCAAAGTTTTTTTTCCTTTTTTTTTTTTTGAGGAAATAGAATCTTGCATGAAATTGAGCCGAAGGAAATAAAGTAAAAATTTAGTATGCAAAAGATGATAAGGAAAAAACTTATCGCCTTTTTTTTATTTATTTTTTTGTTTGTTCTTCTTGTTCTGTGCCGCACAAATAACAAAAAAGAAGAAAAATAAATATTTTTAAATAAGAAATGCCTTTCCTCTGTCAAATTATTAAAAGCCATAAGTATGAACTTTAACATTTACGAAATTAAATTTTGCTTCAATTGAGAATACATAACTTATTACATACAATAGCTATATATTTATATTAAAATATTATAAAAAAAACATGTTGTTATATATTATTCTGTGTCCATCACTGTCAATCAATCTTCGATTCATATATAAGTATTTGAAGTTTTCATCCTTGATTAAACTTACTTAAATGCTATTTTATGTAAGCTGCCAAAAGAAGTTGATGCTGTCAGCAGTTTGGGTTTACGTACATACTTATTACACAATTTCGCATCAAAAAGTAAAACCTGCGAGTGGAACTTCAATGAACCTGACTGAATAATTTATGAAGCTGTTCTTTTTACTTGTTCTTGATATTTTTGGTTTACTTTTTATGGGTTTATTTTTCTTGTCAGTTGAAGCTAAAAGTCCAGAACAAAATGTTTGAATTAGTTTGTTTTTTTTTTGTTTGTTTGTTTTATATTGCAACGATCAGAGTTGCCCGAATTCACTGTCAACAATTATAACATTAGGTTATTGGGAATTTCGAATTTATGACTCAATGTTAATTATGTACTCAATGTAGATTGGAAAACTTCTTCCTTTTCAATTTCTGTAATGAATTCAAGGTAAAAAACGAAATTAATAAGACGAGGTTAGATGCTAAGTTGAGTAGTTCCGTTTTGATAACTTTGTATCTGGCCTCAAAAACAATTTAGTCAAATCATAAAACTTCAACAAAGCATTGAACAAGCGGTGTTCTCTATTTCTCAGAGAAATGGTTTTTCAAAAATTTTGAATCCAGTTTTTATTACAGTCGGGCAGCCACAGAGGAATTGTGGAGATTTAAAAAAATATTCTTTGATTAAAATAATTTTAAAACAGGCTTTACGAGTGAATACTGCAAACAGGAAGGTTTTTTTCAGCAAAGTAACAAAGACCGTGAAAGACCATTCAAATCAAATTGAAAAGCAATTTGAAGCATTGAAAGTTACCCAAGCATGTGTTGACCAAGGTTTACACCCATTGGGAAAGGTTCAGAAAGAAGAAAGTTGTGTGCAGTATGAATTGAAGGAAAGAGACATAGCAAGACGAAAAGCCATTTCCGAAATATTGCTCCAACGGCAAAAAAGAAAGAGTTTTTTTTCAATGAATTGCTACTGGCGATAAAAAGTGGATTTATTTCGACAATCCAAATGCAAAAAATCGTCGATAGACCCATGTCAGGCATTAACATCACAACCAGTACACAATGGAAAGAAGACTTTACTATGCATTTGGTGGAATAGTAAGGGAGGTGTCTACTATGAACTGCTAAAACCTGATGAAATGATTACTGCTGAATGGTACCGATAACAACTGTTCAAATTGAACTGAACAAAGAAGGAAAAACGACCAGAATATGCTCAAAGGAATGATAAAGTTATTTTCAACATGACAACGCTCCCATGTTGCACAATGTGTCGAAAACTTTTGGGAAAACATCAAATGGGAGGTTTTTAGGTGAAAAATGGCGTCAAAAGGTCTCCAAGTAGTACCCAGTCTAATATGGGAAATACACCAGCCTCGGTAGTAAGCACATCGGATTTGGAAGTTAGGGAAAATGAGGTGAAAACGACACCCTTTTATATTTTGTCTCATCAAAATTTTAAATTAAGATATAATTTAATACTTCTAGTATTGTTTGGTAGTGTATCAAATATCCCAACTTTTCCCATATCAACTTTTATTTTATGTTTTTTCGCACCCACTTCTCTTACAAAGTTTTCCAAAGAAAAATTAAATGAAACTTACAGTTTTTGAAAGAAAATCGAATGCAAAACAAGGGTTGAATATAAGTTTTTTCTATATAAGTTTCTTGAAATTATCAGGATATCGGGTCGTATGATTTATATTAATTTACTCGTTTTTTGGTAGGGAATTTCGTTATCCCTTTGATAAAGAAATAATAGCTTTAACAACCATCTATAAAGTTATTAAAAATTTGCTACTTGGTTTCCCTTCTACCAAGAAGCTACTTTTAGAAAGAAGCTACTATTTTCCATTTATAAAGCTATAAAAACAAAGAAAAAAACGTTCATCAATCTACTATTTCTAGTAACGCATAAATAAATTTACGAAAAACAATTCCACATGTGAAATGGCAACACTTAACAAATTAAAATAAAATCATTGCAAAATTTAGCAAATTCAATAATTTCAATAAAAATAATAAAAAGGAAAAACTCAGTTTGAGAACGAAGAGGATGCGAGGGAGAGTCATAATAATAGAACCTCCATTAACACCGTTACAAATGCGAGCACCAGTGGGACCGTAGGCAGAGCAAACTAGTATTTGTGTGCGAATGAAAGAGAGCGAGAGCAAAAGCAAAGAACCAACATTATGAGTGGCACAAAATGCGAGTAGAAAAGAAGCAGAAGGAAATAACAATTGGCAAAACAAACAAATTTCCATCCATGATTCCTGAATGCGATGAGCAGCAATTATGTGCTCACACAATCCCAATATCCTGGCGGCGGGATACGCGCAGAACACATAACATAGAAAATGAGAATGGATGCCAAACGAGTTTGAAATAAAATTGAGTGAGAGTATGACGGGCAACATAAAATGGTGGGATTTAGTTGCATGTATGAACACACACATACACTTACGTATACTTACATACATAACTATATATGTCGATATTATTTTTTGGCAAAAAGGAGAGAAAAAAAGAAGCAAAAACAATATAAATACCACAAAGAAAAGAAAGGAAAATTCAAAAGCAAAATGGCTGCCAAAAAGTGTCAAGTCAAATAGGGAAAAACAAAACTAAAATGGAGAACATCAAAAACTGAAACTGATTGAAATTCAAGCGCAAAAAGTTCGACATACTATGAGAGGATTTTGTAGGTAGTTTGTATTCAAAACTATGCACAAATTGTGCTAGTTTTTTTTTTTTTTTTTTTTTTTTTTTTTTTTTTTTTGGCATGTGCTATATACATTGTACCTGCATATGTATGTTTGGGTAAGAAATTGAAAAAAAAGAAAACGATTAGTTTGAATTTAGGTGGTCGTCAAAGGATTGACGAAGGACGAAATTATATGTTTGGGATCAATAATTTCATGTCGTGCACAATTTTTCAACACCCACATGCATAACTATTACATTCGTGTATGCTTGTATATTAAACGCTCATGAATGTTATTTATTGCTGACAGTTAGCTACCTGCAGCATTGTTTCTTTTCTATTTCTATTGCTGCTGATGGACAATCATGAAATGGGGAGGATGAACAACATTAAAATATACATGAATAAATGTTTCTTTGTACGTATGTATATGTATGTGTATGCATGTATGTATGTAATGCTTAACAATTGCCATTGTGTTAAATTGAAAATGCAACTTTTGACATTTCGATGACCTTAGTTACACTAACTAACTAACAAAAAAAAAACAACCACTACTACTACAACAACAACAACAACGATAACTTAACATTTTACCACACTACTCATCCATACATACATATGTACATTGTATATAGTGTGAAATTGTTGTTGTCAGCAATTGCACTCTTCACGCTGTCGCCTCACTCTCAACTAACCTAAATTTATTGCAAACTTTTAAATATAAATTTTTACTTAGTATACAAACAGCACTCACACAAATAAAAATGAAACATGTTTCATTTTCTCAAATTGTTCCTCATATCCTTTTGAAATTACAACAACAACGAAAACAACAAACAATAAGAAAAGCGAATTATAGAGGCAAAAATATCGACCGTTTTTCTTCACCAGCTGAAAAACTTGACATTTCATTCAAATATGGCTGCGTGGGAGTGGTCTTCAAAGTATAACATACACACTCAAAAATGTTTACACATACATATGCACACATATAAACAAATTACTCTTGGAAAAGGCGGAGCTGTTGTGTCTAATACATATTAATGGCACACTGTCGCTATTCAGTGTTTTCCACTCATTTCATTTGGCGAGAGAAATGAACAATATTCCACAAGTATTTATTCATTTGAATTGGAAATTTACTGAGCGTATGAGTATCCTTTGATTCCAAGAATAAAGGAAAGAGGAAGAGAGATAGAGAGAGAATAGTACCTAATGAGTACACATTCCATTGTAATCATTTATCAGCTGTTCGGGTATTGGAAATATTATGCCCCTATCTTCTGTGGTGAAAATGATTTTCCAAATTTGCAAAGCTTTTTCTCTTTGAAGGGGAATCAATTACGAAACTCATTGATAACAAATAGTTGCATAGTTAAATACTTTCAAATATTTTTCTTGGTTCAAGTTTAACAGAAGCACATAGTCTTTTTTATTTATTAAAAATTAATTGATTCTGTTCCCAGTTGGAATATTAATATTTGCCTATTTTTTTTATTAATATTGCTTTTTATTTCTTTTGGTTTTTTCTAGATTTGTCTTAGATGTAATGTGAATATTATCATGTATACAACCAAAAGTTTTAATTTAAAATCTTGTATTTTTACTTATCGAAGTATTCTCCATGAGCAGTTTTGCATGCTTTAATAGCAGCTACTGGTGAAGTAAGCTTCGTAATTTTCCGATGGCTTGAGAGGGAAATGCAAGTGCCATAGCATAATCCATTAGGGCTACCTTATTATACTTTAACGGCACTCAAACTGTTAGATCTCAATAAAGGAGCAATTCTTGTGGGCATATACTATATAAATAAAACAGTTGCTTGATTCTCTGGCCCTTCAACTTATTTGTGAATAAAAATGAACAAATATGAATACTTTGAGGAATACTTAACATACCTAAGCCTAAGACGCCTCTATAACAACTGATCTTCATTCCTTAATTTACCGAATTGTAAAACTTTGGAATCTAAAGAAATTTTCACTAGTTGCTTTCTTCGATAAAGAATGAGAATTTTAAGAGTTTTATAATATCTTCTTCTCTTTTGAAAATATGACTTGAGAGCATTTTTGAAGGCTGAACAGCAAATGATCTCTATTTGCTTGCGAGTAGAACTTCGTTAGTAATTTTTAGATTAGGCCATATCCGGATTGGCGAAGTTTTACTATATTTGGAATTTTTAAATGCATTTGTGATTTGATATTGTGAAAAAGGTTCGTTTATTGAACTAATGATTATTTTTTTACTAAGAAAATATTTACGCACCTGAATATTCAAGTTAACTTGAAAAATGTTTATGTTTAATAATCCCATATTATATATTGTTTAGATAAATAAAAAATCTACAATTGAGAGGCTGACAACAAATACGATGTAAAAAATTGTGGTTAGTGAAAGTGACATAAAAATGGGTGAGAGCAAAAACGAACTTACAATAACTGAGAGCGAAGTGAAATAATCGCAGCTGAGCGCATAAATGAATACACGTTGTTCTATTTTTGCTCTGAAATATTGTTATTCTATTTTTGCACCCAATTTTTCATTATTGCGTTTTAGTGCCCAAGACATTCGGTTATTCAATTAGGTATCAGTCTTACTTTTGTGTATTTTATTTTATGGGTTATTCATATCAATACCTTCCAGGCAGAATATTATAACCAATCAAAAGCAAATTATTAAAATTAAGTTATTATTAAATTATTTAAAAATTATGAAAAATATTTGATAAATATTTTCCGAGTCGAGTTAGACAGTTTTTCCTTTTATTGGAATAACCACCGTAGTTTACGTACTGTTATAAACACTTACGCGTTAGACGTAATCAAACAATTTTTTATGGTCGTAAAATGATTGCTTCATTTCAAGGTCGTTAGTCCCAATTTTTTTATAGCTATAATATGAGCAGCTCCAAATCAAAACGCAATAAAATACACTGAAATAGTATGATTTTATTGCTCCTTGACTTGGAGCTGCTTATATATAAATTATTTTTCAAAAACGATTATGCGATTATTCGCTGCCTTCGAAATCGGAAAACTATAATCCTCAAACTGATGCTGAAGATTACGATAATAATGCTGAAGGAAGAGGTACATATATTTAAGAAACGTTTAACATCCAGAAAGTGGGCGCAAAGAAGAAGGCAGCCATAAAAGCATAAAAGAATTAGAGCGAAAGACATAGTTCAGCGTGATCTGGAATGGTATATAAAGTTGAGAAAATTTATTCCAGCGAAAGTTTTCACATCTCAGATTTTCTGCAGATGTGAAAAGTCGTATTCAACAAACAAATTTAATATTGATACCTATTTGAATAATCAAAAGTTTTGAGCGCAAAAACGCAGTAATGAAAAATTGGGGACAAAAACGGTATATCAATACTTTAGAGCAAAAACAGAACAACGTATATTTTATTTTTTCGCTGAATATATTTTATTTCACTTTTTCACTCAACTGGCATTGTTTCAATTTCGCTCTCAGTTATTGTTATTTCGTTTTTGCTCTCAAAAATTTTTATGTCAGTTTTTACATTTTTATTTTGTATATGTTTTCAGCCTGCCAATTAATCAATAAATGATTTTTAATATTTGGCAGCCCTGACTCTTATTTTGACTACTCTATTCGTCTTTTTCGACTCTCATATTCT
Organism: Toxonevra muliebris; assembly: GCA_963691655.1. Lineage (NCBI taxonomy): Eukaryota > Metazoa > Arthropoda > Insecta > Diptera > Pallopteridae > Toxonevra > Toxonevra muliebris. Next base: position 10,738,151 of record OY829327.1, on the reverse strand, counting down.
TTCATTCTGTTTTATTAATTTTGCCCTCTCTTACGATTCTATTCTCACTTTGGTTTCGATCCTATATGCGTTTTCTTTGGAATCTTTTTTGGTTCTATTTACCTTCTTTATTACTTTTCTCTGTAAGTTTTCGGATTTCGAAAACTCTTGAAAAGTAGTACTAAAAGAATTGTTTTCGACACATTTTTGCAACTCATAAAGAACGACCACTTTCATGGTAAAAAACTATATTTCCGTTTTATTTTATGCACATTCAATGAACTCATTGTAAATATAAAACTTTCATACAAAGTTCGACAAAATCTACAAAGCTCACTAGTATACATAAGTTGGTTATTTCATAATCAACTACACGAACTATCGATATAAATTCATTCAAACTACATTCAGGTGAAAAATTCAGTTACCACGTGTTAGATTTTTAGTTAAAATTTGTAAATTACATATTTATTAATATAAAACTGTTAACATAAATATTTCACACTATTTTCGCATGTTTTACTAAATTTTAATTCATGATGACGTACTTTGTTAAACTAAAAAATGGGGGAAAAAACAAAACATGCTGGCACGCTATCATCATACAACAACAATACATACATACTTACATAACTTATACTAAATATAAAACATTTGTATATGAATAATTACAAATTTTTGCTACAATAATTAAATATTTATTTATAAACATTTAGCTACGTAGGTAGAAAAAAAAGTTCATTGATCGCTTGTCCTTCGGTAGTAGTTGGTAGAAGTTCAAAAAACATAAAAACAAACACTCGACATTGGTTGGCACTAAAAATATTATTTGAAAATTTAAGCTTAAACTGAAAAGCGGAAAATAAATGGAAACAAACTCTGACAGTCCGTTAAGGATTTCCTAGCTATGTATATTTGATTTTATACTTAAATATAATATGTAAAAGGTAGTGGTTAGCAAATAAAGCAGGAAATTTATAATTTTTTAACAACACATGAGACACATGTGTGTTAAGTCAAATAGCCAAGTTACTTTATGCCTGTTAATACTTACAAAGTATCATCATGTCTTCATTTGCAAAAATGTCATTCTTAATTTAACCTTCAATCCCCCAAAAATGTAAATTTCTTTGTTTTTCTTGTAGGTATGTATGTGTATACATCATTATCATCATTATATTCAGGTGATACCATGTGTTTGTCGATATATATTTTTTGTTTGACAGATTTAACTGCTGCTTCTTGTTTTTGGGTATTATGTCAGGTGCCGCGTCATTATAAAGAAAGCGTCCGTGTTTATACTGTATGACGTCAACAAACATTGAAAGACTTTTACTTTTTTATTTTAGTTTGATTGAATGCACGCAGCATTTTGTTTCCAAAAAAATTACAAAATATATGAAATTAAATTGTAGGGTTGCCATCAGTGCATCAATAGAGGAAAGAAAAATCGTGTGTGAAAAAAGTTTTGAAAAATTCAAAGTGAATACTTCTTTTTTAAATTTCAATTAAATTTAATTAACTTAAGTGTAGTTCAGTTAAAGAGAAAAACATATATAAATTGTAATTTAAACCTGGAAACTTCAATTGCTTGGTAACACTAAATAAGAGCGCGCACTTTGACATCTACCATACCGAGAACAGCCACCATCGTAAACACCTCCACCTAGTATGTGGAGACAGCAAAGTAGGTGGAGTTGGTTTCATATTGTAAACCTACTTGGAAAAGGTCATTAAATGTGTTGTTTTTTTTTTTTTGATTTGTTATTTTGCGCTTTGCTTTTCTTTTTGAAGAGGGTTTGGTGGAAATTTTTAACATAATGGAATCTCTCATTTGCTTTTTGCTATTGGTAAATGGAAATTCTTTTATAGCGTGTAGTTTTTATTTGGATTGTTATTATTCTGTATTTACAGTTCTTTTCGATGAAAGCGAAATTTAATGGACAAGCAAGTTTTAAATAGTGAATTTATAAGAATTTTAAAGAATAATATATTTTTAAATCAGACCAAAATTTACTACAAAATTTGTACTCAGGTTAACACTCAGGGCAAAGTCAGACCCAAAATCAGATTAAAAACACAACAAAACTCAAACCAACATTTGAATCAAAAGCAAACTAAAATTAAATCAACATTCACTATAAAATTTTCACTAAAGCTCAAATCAAAATTCAGAGCAAAATGAAACCAAAAACATACAAAAACTCAGACCAAAATTTGGATCTAATGTAGACCAAATTTATACCAAAAGCATACCAAATCACAGACCAAAACTCACACCAAAATTTTGACCAAAATTCAGCCCAAAATCAGACCAACACTGTAACTAAATTAAGACCAATATTTAGATTAAAGCTTTTCAAAATTAAGACAAAAATCAGAGAACCACTAAGGCCAAATCAACACCAAAATTCAGACCAAAACCTGGAATAAAACTTATACCAGAACTAAGAACAAATTCAGACTAAATTTAGACCAAAACTCAGACAAAAGTTCAGAACAACTATACACCAACATTTAAACCAATAATTTAGAACTCAATTCAGATCAGAACTCAGGCAAAAAAAAAACAAAATTTAGGCAAAAATTCAGACCAAGACTCAGACCAAAAAGCAGACGAAAACCTACACTAATAAATTTAGATAAAAGCGAGCCAAAATTTAGACGAAAATTCGGATCATAACTTAGACCAAATATTGACCAATATTTTGACCCCAAACTCATACTAAAAGTAGGTGAAAATACACCTACATTAAAACCAAAAGCGAAACAAATTTCAGAACACACTCAGACTAAAAGCAATCAAAAATATAAGACCAATAGAAGACCAAAACTCAAACCTAAACTATGACTAAAATTTAGACCAAAATTTAGATTGAAGCATTTCAAAATTTAGACAAAGAATCGGAGAACCTTTCATACTAAATCAAGACAAAAATTCAGAACAAACCCTAGACTAAAACTAATACCAAAACTAAGAACAAAATTCAAACGAAATTTAGACTAAAAGCAAATCGAAATTCAGACAAAAATTCGGACCATAATTTAGACCAAATATAGACATTAATTATGACTCCAAACTCAGACTAAAAGCAAAACAAAATTATCAAACATTTATACCAAAAGCGAATCAAAACTCAGAACGCAATTCAGACAAATTAGAAACATAAATTTAGAGCAAAATGTAGCCCAAAACTCAGACTAACATTTAGACTATATTCAGGCTAAAATTTGGACAGAACTCAGACCAAAACTCGAGCCAAAAGTAGCACAAATTCAAACCGAAGTGCAGATCAAAATTCAGAACAAAATTCAAACCAAAAATCGACCTGAAAAAGACTAAAACTAAACCATAAAACAAAAGGTAATGAATCGCAGTTCACGGGGATATGCTCCGTTATCTTATTTTCTGCCCGACAAAAGCGAAAAGTTCTGTCCTTTTATACCTATATTTTTCATGCCTCTTTTATTTAACATCCAAGTGTCTTATGGAAAGAATCTCCTTTTGGACCCTTTTACATAAGTTCAGAGTATTTGGTTTTTGATATTCTCTTTCCTATTTCTCTACTCGAATCATCTGAGTTCTACTTTAACGTTTGTGCTTTGGAAGAGATTTCAATAATTTTTATGGGAGCTCGGTTGTTACTTTTGTGACAATTGGTTCGCTGTAACCAAAAGTTAAGTGGGTTCTTTATAAGTTAAAAATACTGTACTTGTATGAGTTTGTGTGTATGGGCAAGTACCATTAATCAAACTTTTACTTCAGTTCCGCCATCAACCTAAGCAAATTGCTCCACTTCAACCCTGTGGCTACTACCTTTGACCTGCTGCTACTTCTAAATGCCAAATGCATTATTTCACTACTATGCATTTTTTGCATACTTTCGGTATTTTTTATTTTACAAAAAAACTTAATCAAATTGAAATCATATTTAATTAAAACTTGCTTCATCATACTAATGTCAGTTTAAATTATTTTTTTAAAATCTGTTGTAATGTTTACTAGCAAAACGTTAGAAAAAGTTTAAAACAATTACATTAAAATTTATGATTTTTGTTTTAATTAGTTTTTTAAATACTTTTGTATTTATTAACAGGATTTTTTTTTTGATTTCTTCACCTCAATGTAATCTCAATAATTATAATTAAACTTGAAAAAAGTTTCTTCATATTTGAATGAATTTATGTATGTCAAAAGCAAATCAATGAATGCCCATAAATTACTAACTCATCAATTGCTCATCATTTTATTGACAATCTAAATATTGTTAAGCAATTAAAAATCAATTGCATCAACAACATTCAAACACATTGCAATAAAGTAATATATTTTTATGTAGTACTCGTATCTGCCATTCACCATTTGATGTTGTTGTCGTTTATAATAATATCTGCTGCAAATGTTTCACGCACAATAAAATAGCAACAACAACAAAAAAGCTTCAACTTCATTGCAAAAACCAAAAATTAATTTTAATTTCAATGTAATTTAGTGACAAAGCATAACATCAACGGAGTAGTTGTAACTTTTTTTTGTAAAACTAATCGATTATGGTGAATCAAATACGCCGCTACAATACTATGCAATTTTATGTTAGTTTCGTTAGTTTTCCGATTGCGAGTGAAGAGGTTTCAAGGTTTAATATATAGAATATTCATTTTTAGGTTACACATACATATTAATGATAAATTACAATGATTTCCGTGTTTTTCTTAAGAATCTGAGTTATTTTTAGAATACTTTCATATAAATATGGGTGCTTCCATTATCAAATTTGAATTAATTTGCACAAAAACGTTTTTTCATATTTTGGTGACCAAATACATGTTCTCTTTTCTTTTTTTTAGTGCTTTTCAAACTTTAGATGATATGATGTCTCAAAGTTAAAACCAAGAAACTTTCAATTGCTTAAAAATTTCTATTTTCAAAGTTTGAGAAGCACTAAAAAGAACATATTCATTATTTTGGCCACAAAAATAAAATTAGCAAATTAGAATATTCATTTCAAATTTGTCGTGGAATCACCCATATATTTATATAATATGTATCACTTCGGCCACGATTTGTGTTGTTAATTGGAACCAAACCTGAAATATACTTAACCCTCTGTCACTCATAAACACGGATATACACCTTGATCAAAAAGTTCCCGGAATAACCACCGTGTGGTGCTCCCATCGTTCCGATTTTTTTTAAGTTGGTACATCTGTTGTTGGTATTCCCTCTAAATCTTAGCATCATAGCTTGACATTTGTAAAAGTTACGTAGCCAAGAGTACATCTATCTCCAATATAGATTTAGATGAATAAACTTGTATAATTTTTTAATTTTCTGAATAAATAAATTTCGGGAACTTTTTGATCAAGGTGGTATTTAATTTTTTGGATTCGAGATAATAACAAAAAATAGAATACACGAATTTCTGGATTTTAATTTTTTTTTTGTTAATTATGAAAAATATTACAAAAATAAGTAGTATTTCCCTGAAGCAACACTGAGTTAAGGGGGTTAAACATATTTCTTAAAAATTGTACTGCTTTCCACATTTATTCTCTTTATGCTAAAGCCACCCCCATATGTTTTCGGTAATGCTTGAGCCGAGCAACTATAGAGAAAGATTTTGCACGATGTGTGGTTCGGAAAGCTAACGTACTGAAAAACTTAAAATCGAGATACAATCTATTCATGAGATTAAGGAAATATTAAGTCTGAGACACTGATCCAAGATTTATCGCATAGTATAATTTATGCAGACTCACGTCACAGTGAAAGTTTGAACTCATACTAAGTTATGAAAAGAAGAAAATCTCACTTTTCTGAGGAAAAAGAATTCAAATTTGAATATTCCTTGTATAAAAATTCTGGTTTTGCCCAACAAAACTTTCAACAGTTCAATACCTATTTTTCTATTAGGTTCACAGAAAACTATTATTTTTGAACTGCTCTATAATTTTTTCAAATCTTTGTTTCGTCAGAATTTTGAATTCAATTTTAAGATTTTTTGGACCATGGAATGGTAATGGTCGGGATTTCTTGAAAAACTGATTTTGAAGTACGCTACGGTCGAAAAACTTAAAAAAATCTTTGTTTTTTTAAGAATAATTAAGTCTCTGAACAGCAAAATAATAAGACGTGTAATTGCTAAACACAAAAGAAGTGAAACGAACATTGTTTTGTTTTCGCTGTTTTCCCCTAGAAACACAAAGCTACGATTGTTTTGTTATTCAGTGACTTCACTTAAGTTTATCTAGATTACTTTTATTTTCAACATTTTTTTCTCTCAAAACATCAGTTTTTCAAGAAAATTAGATTTGAATTCCATGTACCAAAAAACACCCAAACTGATATCTAACAGGCAAAATTGCTATCCCAGATTATTTTGAAAATTTATTATTATTAGATAGGCTATAGTTCAGAAGTATCCTGTTTCCAAATTTCCTTAGTTTTTAGGAATATACGTCCAATTGAATCTGAAGAGCCAGGAAAGCAAATAACAAAATCAACGATTTTCGAAAATTCAATGTACGGGAAGCGCTGAGCGTGCTTATATTGGAAGATCTCTACCCAACGTTCATCTGTGTACGTTTGTTTGGCATTTCACTCAGAAAGCTTTTCTTTTGTTTTTATTGAGCCTCAAATGAAATATGATGCGAATGTAGAACAGAAGTCGTTGTTCTTAGTAAACGGATGTGTCTAATGTAGGTGAATGGTTGCAGTTGCTTCATTGATGTACTATTTTTTCTTGTCAAAAAAGGACAAAAAAGGATATACTTCTAAAAGGAACTGAATCGAAAAAAAGAAGTATTCTTTTACAGAAAAGGTAAAGTTGGTAGCATTAGGTATACCTTTTAACAGAATTAAGTAAATTTAACTTGAAAAACAAGCATAAATTTAAGCTTCAACTTAAATCTAACAAAAAGTGTCAACGCCCCTCATTTGGAACAACATTTGTATGTATATTAGTTTTTGGCTTGAATTGTTCTTGGAATCTTAAGGCTTCTGCAAAAATGTTTTATGTTTTCACTTGTTAATTCTCTGATCTTTTGTGAGTTACAATAAAGAGAAATTTCCGTGATAAACATTATCTGACTAAGTTTCTTTAAATATGTTCTCTCCACCTCCATTTTCGTCTCTATATCTGGATTGTTATTGGTTCTTAGCTTAGCTTGTATGAGGTGATTTATTACGAAACCAGCCAAGTTTCTTTCTAGAATATTATAGTTTTCATAGACTGTTTTTTGACAATAAAGAATATTGCTTTTGTTTTGGTTTGACTTCACCTATTTCGCAAATCACTCCGTTTAATCCAGCTCGTTCCCTAATAAATTCTTTTTGATACCAAAAAGAACTGAACATTTTTTATGTAGCGCCAAAAATTAAAGTATTTCATGTGAGTATTTAGAAAAAAAATTAAATCTACATTTTTAAGATTGAACTTGACATTTATGAAGTTTTCGCATATATCTGCTATTTATTAATTTTAATCATAATTCCCATATGAATTAAATATTGAATTTTTATGGTATAAAAGAAAATCAATTATGTACAAATTCGCAAGTGCTAGTATTATGAAATAATAATAATTATAAAAAATGAAGGTTAACAAACAAAAATTATTGATATTGTTGCTAAAATACTCAGGAGCTGAAAACGTTTATAATTTTAAGTTAATGACAAAATGTTAAACGATAAAAACTGAGCATAATTAAAAAGTCACGTTTTCATTTATGAAATAGTTTTGCAATTTAGGAAAACCATTTAAATTTCAATGTCAACGAACAACAACGAGAAATGGGGCCGTCATCTGCAGAACTGGAGATTTGTCATAGTATTCTGCATGAAATTGAATATAAGCACCTGAAATTAAAAAAAAAAACACAAAAAATTATAACAAAAACACTTTAGCATTTAATTTCATATTTCAAGAAGTTATAATTAATACTGAAGCTACAAAGTGGCGCTATTTATTTATTATTGTTTTTTCCAAATAAATACCTGAGTGTATAAATATTGCAGCATGTATGCATCATATATATGTGTAGGTACATACATGTGCAACTTAACCTAGAAAATTTAACATAAATAAAAAGAAAAAAACTCAATTAAATTTAATTTTAAAATAACATATCTATCACTGTACTTTACTCAAGGTATTGCTGAAGTGTATCGTAAATATGCTTATGTATTGATATTAAAGTTGCATACTGCATATCGTTTTCAAAATGATATAAAAATAATAAATAATATCAAACATTTTTTTTTTTTTGTGTTATATATCACTCTCGAAATAATGATAAAATAACACGAAAGTACATGATTTAAACTTAAACCCAAGTGCGAAGTTTAGTAATTTAATGAAATTCCCTTGGAAATCCATATCCAATATATTAATATGCATAACTTTAGCCTCTTCCACGTCTGCTTCTTATTTTTTCTTCATTAAGCATTCACGCCAGCATGTAAAAGTCATAAAGATTTTGGTTGCCACATTATGTTGCATAGGATTTTTCTTGATGGTCTTCTGCTTTTTGTTTTTTCTTTTTAGTTTTTATGCAGCCAATTTATATTAGCCGAGCTGGAGTTTTGTAACGTTCATTAAATTTACGCTTCTCAAATGTTATGTTTGTTATTAAAATTAATACATATTTCGTTTTATATGTACGGATATATGTTGATTATTATATCCCAATCATTAAAAATCGTAAATGCTGCCATAAAACTTAATGTGTGCCTAAATATTGAAGATTTCTTATTTTATTTTTATTTCGTTAGAATTTTTTTACACATTTGCAGCATCTCGTAAATATATTTGTCGTTCAATAATAAATATAGAACTTGCAGATAAAGTTGAACACTTTAGAGATCATTTTCAAGGAACTGTAAATTTTCAAAAATTCATGTTTGAAGAACATTTGTTTGTTTGATGAAAATATATATGGTTGTCTCAGATTTAAAATGGTTCAAAGATAAATCTTAAAAAATCCACCAAAAGTTCATAATAATTGTTATCTGAGATTTTTTTCAGTAATTGTTAATGGGGGTATAGATGGAAAAACCAATATATATAATTATAAAAATAATAATTTAAATAAATAAGCAGCATATTACATACATACATATCACATTTTTTGAAGCCGAAGACGCACGTTTAAATATAAATATTTTTGTCTGAAACTTTTACAGCTTACATTATTAGCATAAAGGAACAAAATTAGTGAGCGTATGGAAAAATATTCTAAAACTTAAAAATTAAGGACCACTCTAATATACATACTAGGGATCCCGGTATTTATTCTTAAAGTGGCTCCAAAAATCCTTCGATTTTAGGAATTCGTATGTATCAACACAAACTTATTGGAGTTCACATTTTTATTATTTTTTTAAAGAATCTTCATTCTTGAGTCAAGGGAATATATTTTTTCATCAAAATTTTTTCTAATTTGTTCATGGTACTATCCACAAAAGCCGACGAAATGTGTGACAGTGTATTCTGTGAAAAATTGTTTTCTTTGTTCTACGAAATTTCAACGCCAATTTCCAAAAATTTCAATGGATCATCAACTTAAAATAGATTAATTTTACGTGCTATGTACAACCTTTGATTTAAAAATTTTAGGGTGATTTTGGATTGGTAAACGCAAGAAAATTTTTAAATTCATGCTTGTGATGTTGATGGCTAACCTTTTTGCATTTGGGATTGTCAAAATAAATTCACTTTTCTATGCCAGTAACTATTCAATGCAAAACATCTTTTCTTTTTTCAAGTTGGAGCAATATTTCGGAAATGGTTTTTCGTCTTTCGTCTCCACATGCTTGAGTAGCTTTCTAATGCTTCTGCCACTTCTGCTTTTCAGTTTGAGTCGAATCTTCATCAAGTAATGCTTGCAATTCGACATCTTCAAATTATTTCAATGGTCTTCCACAGTCTTTGTTACTATCGTCAAAATCACCACTTTTAAGTCCTTTAAACCAACGTTCTCAAATTTCTTGGCTTGGAGCACGTTCACCACAAACCTCACCCAACAATCGATAACTTTTAACAGTCGTTTTCTTCAAATGAATGAAGGTTATTAAACTTCCCTGCAAAACTTATTTTTATGGTACAAAATTCGACATTTTTCAAGCGAAAAAATATGTTTGTACAATCGCAACCTATGACATACTGGATTTTATTGCAAAACTCCAAATAAGTTATCCTCGACACAAACCATATGTATATAATAGTTATGCCAGCTGTTAGTCAAATCCGCAATTCATATTTAAACACCTATTACAATTTTTCTTTTGAAAAAATTCATTCAAATTCTAGCATTGCACTCAATTAAAAGCATAGTTATCTAATAGAACGTTAAAACTTTTCAGCATGAATTTACACACTTCGCATAATTAAAGTAGTACTTATCTTTGAGGGTGGGTGGGAGGAGATAGAGGTTCTAAAGTTGAAAATAAATCAAAAATAATCTTGAACTTATCGTGAATTTAAATTAATTCCAATGAAAAATAATGTGAAACAAACAAAAAACTAATTTCCTTTTTGTAACAAGAATGGCATTGATATCGTGCTTACTATATAAAATTTATTCGGTTGCATTACTTAGATATATGTATGCAGTGGCAGATCAAATGAGGGAGGGAGTGGAGGCGGTGGGTGAGGGGTGGTTTACGGGTTCAGTGCGTTTTAGAAATTTTGGATCTTGCAGGTTTGACATTGCCAGCCAATTGAACCGTATTGAAATGTATTTATTTTCTATTTTTGATGGAGCAACGAATCCGGACACGTTGCGTATATTTTTAGCCACATTGATCTTTTATAAATTTCAGCAGAATTATGAATGGAAAAACTGTGCATTTTTGTTGTTGTCGATTTCACAGCTGAATAAAAATTATCAAAACCGATATTTTGCAGTCCGCATTTAAATTTATTTCGGTCCTTGGATCAACACAATCAAAAATTTCGTAAGCCCGCTTAATTTTCGCAGTTAAAAACTAGACTTGAGTGGTAAGAAATTTCTTGAATCTCATCTCTCCCATTTACGATTTCTAGATCCGCCACTGTATGTAAGTACAACTAAGTATATGTGTATGTAGACAAAACACGTGCTCACCCAAAAATAAAAGATATAGATAACCTTAAATTAGGCTGGTAAAGTAAAGCACTAAAATATTTATAGACACATATGTATACCTACTTAATTATTATCTAACACCTTCTTATTCTGCTGCCACTATCTACTTTTGCGTCTTCTTTTTATCTTTAATGATAGAGTCAATTGAAAAAAAGAGGCGCTATAATTTAAAGCATTTACACGTGAACTCATTCAAACGCATGTATCTCTATACAAACATATTTATAATCATATTTTTACATGCTTAGGTACTACATCTCATAAGACTCTTCTCTTCCCCCCCCATTGCTTCTTCGACACCTTCTTTACACACATTAAAACTTAATTGTGTTGAAGTATCCCATATGTGTATAAATAAATTTGTTCGATTCTGTTATTTTTGTTTATATCATGTTAACGCCGAAAATGGCTTTAAAACACAAAAAGAAAATAGCACGATAACAAATAAAAAATAAAAAAAAGTTATTGGTAAAATGAATTGTTTGGACTCTGTCTGTTTCTCTCTCCCACTCTATTGGGTCTGTCCTTTGATAATATACTTCCATAATGAAAGTGAAAAGTACTTGAATAAATTTCATTACAAAAACAAAACTGTAAAAAAACATTGTTGAAAAATATTCGTTTTTGAATGTTGATTACGTGATGCGCACTTGAGGCTCTAACATTTTTTGGATGTTTTGTTTATGTTTTATTTTTATGTCGAATGCGTTTCAATTGTTGAAATTGTTCGTTTGTGGTACTTTTGTGCCACAGTGCCTCTTCCATAATGGTAACACACAATTGGTTGTTTTTGTTGTGATGTAGTTGTTGGTGTGGGTACGTACTTGCTACCTAGCAACCTACTTGTACATTGACGAAAAATAGATCGATTTTGAAGTTGAAGTGTGCACTCTTGTGGTCTTCTGTTTGTAAAATGATTTTTAATATGTTTTGCTTCTTCTTCTTTGATATTGTTACCTCTGTTGTTGAGTTGTTGTTACTGTTGTCCAAAATTGCTTTTATTCGATTGCAGGTGAACTGCTAACATTTTGTTAATACGAAGAAATCTACGGGGAATTTTTGTCAAATGTGATTAAGTACATGAATCATTTTAGGCAAATATAAAGAAATTTGAGCAGAGTTTGGAGTGTCTGTTATTTGATCATAAATTCAATATTCAGACTATTGATGTAACGGATGCCTGTTTAGTGGATTCGGATGCTAATCGTAAATGGGATAGTGAATGCGGGTGCGAATTTGGAAGCAAAAAACAAGCCAATTCTGCCGATTGGGGAGTGAAAATTGTGAGTGTGCATGACCTTAGCCTCCATATTGTGTCTGCCATATTGGTTTTTCTAAAAGGGCTACCTGGCCTGGAAAGTAGACTTCAGAAAAGTTGGGTTTAGCTTAACTTAAAACTACTGCCTTCAAAACGAGGCGCTACTAATGCTAATTACTTGTCTTTGAGTATTAACAAAAGCCAAAGAGACTGGATCAAAAGGCAAATTGAAGGTTCAGAGGCTCAACACAGGTTTTGAGCAAAAACATAAACTTAAAAAAAAAAAAAAAAAAAAATAGAAGTAACTTATATATTTTCTTTGAAAAAAACTCCTTTGTTTTTGTTTTACCGGTTTTATTATTCTAAATGACTCTGAGACAATTCCTAAGAAAAAACGCCTTAAATTTGGTCTTAGCTTAGATTATAACAACTTACCTCTCACTACTGCAAAAACCCGACAAAAAAAAAATAAATTCGCAGACAAAAAAAATTTTGAAGCTAGGGCTGAACCTCTTCTGAAACTGGTTTTTATAAGGACCACAGTCCTGTTTTTGCTCTTTTAGGATCACGTCAGGATACTGGTCGATTTAGGAAAATGTCCTACAATTTTTCTTATTTAAAAGCTTGGAATGAAATAATAAATGAAGCAAAAAGTTTGCGGCATAGTCATAGTCAAAATAAACAATAATTTTATACTATAAGAAATGCATGGTATTAAAGTATATTTTAGTTAAAGTACACTTTATTTTTGCCGTTTGCCAAACTCTTCTAGCATATTCCAGGCAGAAGTATTTGCTATTTTACAATATAGTAGAGCAGTCTCAGACAATGTACCGAAAGGGAAAACTATAGCAATTCTTTCTAACAGCCAATCCGTGATCAAAGCATTGATCTCAAGAATAAGTGCAAGAGTGAGCTTGTCAGGCTTGGACAACATACTAATTTAACTCTTATTTGGTTATTAGACATACATAGAAATATAAGTAGAAATGAGAATGTCGATGCTCTGGCTAGACACGGCTCTTCGCTAAACATTTCTCAGTCGGAACAGGTTTTACTTTCCTCAATTTTGGTTAAGACATTTTACGAACTTCTTTTAACAATACGGCTTCAGATGGAGAGGTTTAACAATTTGCGCCACATCAAGAACTCTTATCTTTTTCCAAGGTGGAAATCCTTCGAATAACAGCACTTTATACGGGACACTTGGTGATTGGCTAGAATGGAGCGAGAATGGATGTTCTTCATAATGATTTCTGCCGTAGTTATCATGCCATCGAAGAGATCGAAAATCTTGAACAATTCCTGCGCTACTGCCCGACTTTAGCAAGATATAGACTCAAAACCTTGGGCAAACCTTTCCTACGCAGTATAGTAGAGACTGCTAATGTCAACCTCAGGATTCTATTGAAGTTTCATGATTTGACTAAAAAATATGAGGAGACTGGAATAGCTAAAAAGCTTTCCTTTAAACTTAACCATCGAGATATTGGTATCAAAAAGTTGTTATTGCGCTAATTGGGCTTCTTCGGATAATCGGAGGAACAACCATCACAATGAGCCATTGTGTTTAGAGCTTTAAACATATTCAAATATATTTTTAATTTAAAATTCCAGACATAAATTTGAAAATTAACTCACTCTTTTAAAAACTGAACATATTCCCGCGCACCCACTGGAAAATTTTGAGGAGCCCCAGGGCTCCATGGAGCACAGTTTGAAGACCAATGCGCAAAACAACGTTTTTTCAGCATTGATAAACCTTTTCTGAAGTGATTGAATTAAAAAGATCCCATCACTTTATATCATTAAACTTGCCTACTTGAGATTTAAATCAGCTTCTTCCAAAGTTCATTATTATTTTTCTTCAAGTAAATACACATACATGTAGTTATATCTAGTTACCAATCTACATAATCTGCACTGCAAGGAATTTGAAATGCAAATCTCATCTCTGAAATCAAATATTTACTTAAAATATTACAAACTCTCATATGTAGAATACACAGACATGAAAAGCAAAAGAAATTCATACGACTCCATTTCACTTGAAAATAAAATAAAATTACACAAAGAAAATAAAAGAAAAACACATTTGCACACAAAAAAAATAAAAAATAAAAAGTGTAATGTATGTAATTTTATTGACCAACATGAAACAGCATCATTCTAACTTAAGCCAAAGTTGGTGGATTTTCGGGTTTCTTCCATTGCCAATTGGCCCATGGAATGCATTCCTTTAACAAATGCATGTATGCGAAATCCTTGGGGCAGTCAACCTCTGTAGCTGCTACATCCATTGTCTCACAATACCAATATTTTGCAGGATCGAAATGATGTGGATAGGTTTGGCCCAGCTCTGAAGGATCACGACATGCTGACTGTCCCGCAATAGCGGAAACAGTGGCAATGGAGGCAGCCATAAGCGCAACAATGCAGAGAGCTGAAAATATTAAAAATTTAAATGAAATTTATTGTATTCAGTTATGAGGTTCAGTGTAATTGCTGCGAATACCAACAGAATTTCATGTTTAAGCGTCAAATTTGCAATTGCAATGAACTATTCTTAATTGAATTGATATATATTTCATCATTTCATTGTGCTTTTATATCAAAAATCGCAATTGTTTATAATTAATTTAACAAAATTCAATAAAGTATTTTGATGTATCGATGCGTTCTTTTGATTTTTATCAAATTTAATATGTTTTTTTTTTTAGCTATCAATTTTTAAACACATGCGCTTTATTGTTTTTGTAATTTAATGATAATATTATTGAATGATTTCCGTTTTTTCTTGAAACTGAAGGTTAAAAAATATGTAGGTATAGTTCCAAGAATGTCAAATCATTGAGTGGAAATTACGAGAGTAAAGTATAATCCCACACCAATTATACAACTTTTTTGGTCACCCCAATTTAATTTCACACCTTCTTTTTCCAATTTTTTTCGTTGAAAAACTTTTTCCATTCCATGTTATTTTAAAACAATTTCTTGTCATTTGTTTATTTAGGTAGTTTTACTTTCCCATCCGTAAAAATTCCTGAGATAATTTCCTATAGTTGTAATAATAGTAGCTTAGTGTTTCTGTTTTTGAAGACATTGTTGCGGCTCTTTGTGTGTCTGACGTTTTTCAAATCCAAGAATAAATTTTAATATTACCCATGAAATATTTTACGATAAATCAGAATCTGACCACAGAATTTCTTACGTAAGAAAATCAAGAAAAATCATTCGAAAAGTATATTAAGTATTTGACTTTTTTATGTGTTTATTTAAAACTAGTCTGAATTCTCGTTTTAATTATTCTGTGAAAATATACTTTCCTCGAGACATAGCTCAAATTGTAGGTATAGTCAAGCAGATAAAAACTGCATACTCAGAAGTTTGAGTTGACCCTCAAAATCTGAACTTAGAGCCGTAAAACCCAATTTTGATTGGTTAAAACATATACTTGCCCGTAACTTTATTTTTATTTATCCGATGAGTAAGTTTATGTGTCATTTAAAAGAGGACACTTAGTTGCTTACAATGATATATAAATTGGTAATATATATTACGAAATACCACAGCTGGAGGGCAAGAATAACGAAAATTTAAATTTTTTTATATTTTTTAATTTTGAATGACATTTTAAACGAGTATTTTGTTTACCAGTGTATATATAAAGGTACAAATAAATAAATTGCATTTAATTCTGTTTCCAACGAGTTAAAAATTTTTTAAAATCCATTGAGGTTTGACTGAGCTATTCGACTTCAAGCACCCGAAAAAATGCGTACATTTTTAAGCTGCTATATTGTATACTTAAATAGTTGGAGTAATACTCGTATACAAATACATTCTACATATTGAAATTTTTTGGGTAGTCAAATAAAAGAGTTAAAGAAGTCAGCCACACCTCAATGAATTTTGAAAATAGTAATTTTTTTCGATTTTCCTTATGTTTTGCACTCTAACTACGGTTTCCCTTAAGATATATTAACAATTTATATATCGTTGTAAGCAGCTTTTTTCTTTTCAATAGATTATAAAAACTTACCCCTGAGTTAAATAAATATAAAGTTGCGGGCAAGTATATGCTTTCACCCATCAAAAATGGGGTTTTTGGTCCTAAATCCACATTTTGAGGGTCAATTGAAAATCATGAGTATGCAGTTTGTGTTATTTAGTAAAAAAAAAGAACTAGTATTTAAAAAAGTATTATTTATCGAAGAACCGGCTCGCTTTTGTACTGTTTCCACATCTATAAAAATGTTGATCCTAACAATGTTTGACTTAGTTTAAAGTCTAGTAAAAAATAATATTTTTGTCTTCTTTTCTCATTTATTTAATTTGTATTATACAGTTTTTTGGAAGGCCAAAAGAAATTCGATTTGTACAGAATTAAACAGTTTGGTGCTGTCTCCTCTCGATTAACAGATTCATTACCATTATTGCTCCGCCCTTGTAAGCAAATATCCTCAACTTTCACTCTTAGGTTTCTGTGTTTGTTATTCTTTCTTTGCTGTTAACGGTATCATATTTCAGCACAAAAGATCCAATTATCTGAACCTCAGGCACGAATGATGTCCCACATGCACATCAGGTTTTTAATAAACTGACTTCACGTTTCATTATCATAAGGAACAAATGGAATCTTCTCTTTTTGTGAGAATTTTAAAATTGACCTCAAATAAAAACTTGATTCTGCTAATAAAATTTAATTAAGCAGTCACCGATATTTTTATGTCTAATCAATGTATTCATATCTTCATATTCAAAACAAGTCAAACCTAACCAGTCTGCATTGGAGGTCTTGCAATTTCCTACTCTTTAAATCCAATATCTATAATTATTATTAATATTAGTCTACGAGCTAAAAATTATTAAAACATTTCAAAAATTTATCAACAAATAATTGTTTAATATATAAGGTCATAAAATGTGATTCCTTCGGTCTTTCTGTTTCCAAGCAGTTTTTTTTCTGTTTGGTTTTGCGGAAAAATTTAGTTAATTAGATTTTTGTATTAGTAATTAGATGCGCGTAAAAGTTAAAAATAACCAAATCATTTAAATTATCAGGCAAAATAATATTTATGTTTCGTAATATATTGATGTTTTGTCATATCTACAGTTACATATTTGTTGATGTAATACCCCTTACATTTAACTCAACGTATCTATAGCAAATATGCAACACAAAAAAAAAAAAAAAAAAAAACAGAAAAAAGTCGTTAAAAGCTATAAACAAAAAAATCTGTTATTTAAATATGCATATTTTTATGCCCACAGCAATTAACTTGAAAAATGTTTTTGTGCAACTATTTATTTCTATCATTATTCAATTTTAAACAGTTAAATTTTGTTTTTGCAAACAAAAGCCACACACGTTTTCAATTTCACTTAAATCAAACTTGTGAGCTTTAACTACTCGATCGTCGATACTTGACCGATATAATTCAAATATTTTTTGCTATTTCTAATATAAATTGTAGTTGCAAGCAACAACAAATATTTGGGTATAAAATTACAGTATGTTCAATATAAGTTAAGTAAAGTTTCGATAATAGGAAAATTACAAAGAAAAAAAACATATGCACAGGAAATGATCATGACAATGAGCGTGACAACCTCCTACACAAGTTTAGAAGTATTTTTGATCTCTAAACACTTCTCGAAACATTACGCATTTTAATTTCTCAAATTCTTTTTCAAGTACTGATTGAGATTACAGTCAAAATTAAAGATACACATTCCTTAATCGTAGTTTTTGTTTAATTTATAGTCAGTTTCTCTAATCAGAGTCCAACAGTAGCCACTCACCGTATGTTCATCCCAAAATTCTTTACAACGAATCTCCTTGGTTTTCATATGGGGCCCTACAAATATGCTTTCTTCCAATTTACCTTACATATACGAAGTTTGGGAACGAATATTCTGAAAGTTTAAATGGCGCACGATTCTTGCCTAAAGCCAGTATTGGCAGTAAGAAGGCGCCTTAGGGCAAAAATTCTTTTGAAAAACTTGATGAGAAGTTTGTGCGAAAACCTTGTAAACTAGTGTTACTGAATTTATAATTCACATCGTTACATGGATAGTTGTGTTCCTACTTTCCCAATAGGAGTAGAGTTTCTGTACTTCTGATATCTTTCACACATAAACTTTCATTGTATTTGGATCTCCAAATATGCGGTTTCAAGCATTTCGTTTGTATGGTAGGTGCTCCGTCCACTTGTCTAAAAACTCCCATATTCCATTCCGCTATGGTTCCACAGTTACGTCGTTTCTAAAATTCGTTCGTATGGTAGGTGCCACGCCCATATTTTTATACTTATATATCCACAGAATGCCTTTGAAAATAATACTTCCATTCTTAATCTTGGTACCATACTACAAATGGTACCTGAAATATTCTATAATGAAAATTTAAGTTATATAAGAGGTACCACGCCCTCTTTTCCAATTTCTTCAATATTTTTTCTATGGAATTGCGTTGACAACTAACATCTTGGCACTAAAAATGAGTACTGTTTTGTAAAAAGTTCTGAAGCTTTACCCAAAAAAGACTTAGAGTTGTATGAGAGGTTTCACGCCCACTTGCCAAAAACTCTTCATATCGAGCTTGTGATATGCTTTAAAGACCAATAGATACGTGTACACGATTTTTTTAAGATCGAATACATATAAAGGACAAAAATGTTACATTAAACATTAATCAGTAGATCAGTAGTAGAATCGAACTTATATTTGTATCTTTAGTAAAGTGTATTTAATTTCATGACGAGATGAATACCTGACCGACAGGATGAGTAAAGCATAAATTATTGGTATTGCTTTGTCTGATTGTGCATCACTTTTAAAACCTTTGCGTAACACCAGTGATTCGCATTCCACAATTTGAGAACCGCTGCAGTAGATAATTATATAGAGCTGAAGTGTTGAGTGATGAGTTTTGAGCTGTAAGCTGTAAGTAGTGATGATAACGCGCTTTTCAACGTTGAATAGCTGAAAGTGAAGAAACTGGCCGAATGTACCCGTGCCAATTACAAAATAAACTGACGCGTTAACAAATGCATTTTTTTATCTTACTTTAGTAAGGCTGCTCGCTGGCTGAATAAAAGATGATGATGGCAAACGCTAAAATTGCCGACGGATATGAAGATGATAATGATTTATTTAATATTAATATGGAAAAAGTAACACATTGCGTATAAATTTAAATAAAAAATTTCTTAAGTAAGTATATGGAAATAGTAATAAATATTTTATATAAAAAAAACCAAATGTGTCATGAGATGCACGGTAAAAAAGAATCTTTGAAGAATATGCATGCATGCACTCTTTGAATTTTTCCTTTAATATTTTTGGACAGCATTTTTTCGTCGATGAAAACGATCGCCATGCTACGACTAATGGAGTTCGCTATCGTGCCATGATGGAAGACTCTTTTGAACTTGCCATTAGTGATATGCGGTTTCAACAAGATGGTGCCACATGCCACATAGCAGAGCACACAATTGATCTATTGAAGAGGAAGTTCGGTAATCGTGTAATCTCTCGAAATGGTCCGGTTGAAAGGTCACCTCGCATATGCGATTTAACGCTGTTGGATTTCTTTTTATGGGGTTCCGTTAAGTTGTTGGTTCATGCCAAGAAACCAAGCGATATCGAATTCCATACTTAAATATAACATGTGTACTATACCTGGAATAAATTTCAGCGCGATATTTCAATTATTCTGTGTTCTATTTAACCCTTTCGTTACTGTAGGGTGTAGGAATACTGATGTTCCACGGCATGTTCAGTTGGCCCTGAAACTCGCAATTTGCATTGTACATTCATAAGTTGAATAAAATAGCAGAACACATGTATTGTCATAAAACTTTTTACAGTTTTCGGATGTATATGTCCTATTTTAAAACCTTTTCGGACAAATATGTCTCACCCAATACCCACATAAGTTACATGCTTCATTACGCTTCTAAAGTTCCAGTCGGTTTATCCAAATACCCTTCAAATGTCATAGCGAAAGGATTAAATATAAATTGAAATTGTTATGTCCCTATTGAAAAACCTTTTATATACATTTACGTTTGAAAATACGTTTTTTGGTCCTAACTCCCGATTGATGAAGGTGTATTTCTATTTTTTGACTTACAACAATCCACTAAGTGCCGTGCCGAAATCAGTTGTCAAAATCAGCTGACGCAAATACAAGCGTTTAACAGTCAACTTTCTCTTAAAAGAAAAGATCCCCATGTTTCGACTCAAAGAATTATAGCAGCAGTCGGGCAAACCATTTTCGTTTTTTGCCAGACGTTTGCGGTTGCCTGAGAATTTTGTCACATAGAAGCGGACAAACGTATTTTACTGAAAACTTACTAAACTGCAGATAATTCTACCAATCTACCGCAAACAAAAATTAAAACAAAAATCTTTCAAGTTTAAAAGCATTCTATCAAAATGGCGACACTGCCTTGCTTTAGGTATTGCGTATATGTGTATGTATGTCTTTGGTTTGAGTAGAAAGTCGAATCTCAATGTTTAGTCGGCTTCTAAAATATTTTACCACATTACTACAGTTTACAATCAACTGCGGACAACCCAAATGTTACATGCTTTTACACCCACCAAAAGCGGGTAAAAAAGATTCACTTAAATCAAAGCAAAAATCAAAATTGAAAATACCAATAAAATTTTATAGGTATAAAAAAAATTATAAATCATTTTTATGTTTATGCAGTTTTCAATTTAATAATAATTTTGCACGTACACATTTTCCTTTCTAACCAAAAATATTTCTTTGTTAAGTGCTTTCGCTTGTTTTCCCCAAATAAAAAATAAAATAAAATAAAAAATCAAACCTTCACCTCCATGTACGGAATTGATAAGACTCTTCAATATTTTTCTCCACTATAAATAAGGCAAATTTGCTGTAGAAATTGCAACACTTTCAATTAGTTCATTTGTTCAATTCCAGCATAAAATGCATAAAGGTAGAAATCGCATTTATTGAAGAAATAAATAAATATTTACTTAATAATTTCTCTCTTTTTTTCTAGTATCATTTATTTTCGCAGTTGTGCTTTTGGCCATTGGTGCCACTAGCGCCTATGAGGGTCAGGATATTTATGCTGAACCAAATTGTGCTATTGTCAACGATCACTCACGCATGTTCCGTGATATTTCCGATCCTACACATTATTGGATTTGTCCCGCAGGTCAAGAGAAAGCTAATTACATTCAATGCCCTGATAATTATGCCTTCATGGAAAAAGAACAGATGTGTGTTGTATGGGAAGAATGGAAATGGATTGAACCTTACACTAAATAAATTACTGAACACAATGAACTGATAAATGGAAAAGGATATTAAGCAAAAAAAAAACATTTCTTTTTGTGAGCTTGCAAAAAATTCAGTTATTATTATTTTGGATAATAATTGAATTTGATGTGAAGTTTCTTTGTGATGTTAGTTTGTTTGTGTTTTAATGTGAAATGATAATAAATTAAATTGAATTTGATTGAAGTTTGTATGTTATTTGATTAATACATACATTTCTAAAATTGATAAATGTGAATATTTCGTTAAAGTTTATTAGTTTCATTTAGTTTCATATGAAGAATATATATTCTTTTAGTTTCAGATGTGGTGCTTTTAATTTGGATAATAATATCATGTTCTGACATTGATTGATTAACAGACTGAATGAGAGTTTTGTTATTAAGATGATTTGCTATAAATTAATTTTGTTTTTAAATAGTTCATTTGTAATAGTAATGGGAGTTCTTTAGTTCACATGTAGGTAATAGTTCAGATTCCTGCCAAAATGTTGAAAAATTGCTCTCAATCAACTGGGCTGGCCCCTTAGGCACTATTGTTCCAAATGTAGAATAATCAAGAACCTTTATCGGACAACTAACTTCAATAAATTACAGTAATAATCACAAAATAGGCGAATTATCTGAGCTCACGAAATACAAACGCATCGTTTTGCTATCAGTTCAGTCAAAAATATTGCCAAGAATTGTCAAGTCGGTGTGCTAGTTCATTTGGAGCAGTTACTGTTTCTATAGCATGAAGAAGCTATGGTTCAAAGCAATCAATATGAATCGCACTCATTACGAGAGTTTTAGTGAAATGCATTACACAAATGATTCATGTAAAATCTCGCCAAACCCTAACCTTAGATTCCCCATTGGATAGAGGTATACACTGGAGTTTTATAGAACACTTTAAATATTTGGATTATGCAGATGATATCTGTTTGCTGTCATTTAAGCCAAGTGCAGCAAAAAATAGCAGAAGTAGCCGGAGAACGTAAATGTAATTGTTACTTTTTTACAGTAGCTATCCACTTTCAAAATACAAAAATTTCCCCATAAATGCCTCGAAAATATAAAAAATTACTTAAAAATAAAAACGCCAAAAAATAACGAAAAAAATTATAATAAAAACTTTTTATATTTTGAATTTTCAGATTATAAACGGAATTTATATGCAGCGTAGAGCTTTCCTCGATAAAGCAAAAAAATATGACAAGTCAACTAAATCCGAGTCCTAATGGCGAAAATGCATCATTGTTTGTGACCCTCCCGAAGTGGTTTCGGACATTCCAGACCGACCATTTTTCTGTAGAGGACAAATCTCGTGATGGTCGCCCAAAATCTTCGACTGATGACGTAAGTGTGGCTCTGGTGAAGCCCACGATTGACCCGAGCGTCAGCGCCAATCGCCCAGTCTTTAATAACACTTGTAACGGGTGATGAAGCTTGGTTTTTCAAGTAAGACCCAGAAACTAAGCAACAATCGATGGTAAGGGGCCCAGAATATGGTAATCTATCCATTAAAGCCAAGCAGCGGAAGTCAGCCGCAAAAGTAATGATGTCAATTTATTTCATCAAAGAAAATATTGTAGCTGTTATTTTTTTGAACACTGGACAGATGGTGACTAAAATCTGCTTACAAGTTTTCGAAAACTTGTTGGGAAAACAGAAAAAAGATGAATTGCATCACGATAACACCGCGCTCTCAGGAATTGAAGAAATTCGTCCAACACCAAATTCCACGGACCAAACGCCGTGCAATTTCTGCTTGTTTCCAAAAATAAAAAAAATTTGAATGGAACGGTCTAATGAGGAGATAATTAATGAAGATAATGTCGAAGTTGCAAACCTAAAAAAGCCGATTTTGAGGATGGGTTTTCGAAGTGGATCGACCGGTTTCAAAAATGTATACAAATTATTGACGATTATGTCGAAAAATTTAAAAACAATGAAGATTAAAGTTATGAAATTAAAATTGTTTTCAAGATTTGTACATGTGGATGAGAATCCTAGAGACTCATGCATGCATCATAGGGTTAAATTAAAAAAAATTGAACACTTAAAAAAACATTTAAAAACATGAAGAAATTAAAGAACAATAAAAAAGTTTTAATATTTTTCTAACGAAGCACAGTTATGTTTGCATAGCTCTTCAACTATCTCAGCTTGCAGTTGAGAGTATTTCTGAGTTATAAAGTAAAAACTTAAAACCGGAAAAACGAAACGTGGGAACAATTTTCTATTACAATATAACGAAACTTTATGAACCCCTAAACAAAAACTACCAAAAATAGAAATAAGAAACTTTGCTGAAAGTGTAACAAAGTTTTGCGTAAAAAGAGAAATAGGATAAATAAAAAATATTACTAACTTTTAACTATTTATAAAACTTTGTAAAAGGTCGTTTATATATATAGCAAGCAAAAAAAAAAAAACTTCAACTTAAAAAATTATGTCAACATGAAGAAAGTTAAGAAAAATACTTGAATTTCAAGAAGAAAATATCATCAAGCAACTATAAATAATGATGCAATAAGTATATATGTACAATTTCACATAGGTATGTAATATGTATGTATATATGCCACATAAGTGAAACAATTTCTTTTATTTTCATCTGACTTTTTTTATTTTATTTTATTTTCTCGTTTAGTTTTTATTTTGTTGCTGACCCATGAGAAAAGAAAAAACTCATACCAAGAAAATTATGTCAAATCATTGAAGTAAATGGTAACATGAAACATTTATCATTTTACTTATTGTTTGTCAGAGGCACAACAGTGACAAAAACAACAACAATGGCCAACACCATCATCTACAACAACAATTGCAGCATCCTTAGCATTAACAACAAAAGTGTGGCAGAATGGTAATAAATTATACAACATGCTAAATGGAGCTCACAGTAATTTGAACTAAATTAAAAATTAAAAAAAAAATAATAATAATAATAAGTAAAATTATTTAATAAATTATAAAATATTTTTTTCTATGTATTTTGGTCAATTGCAACCAAATTTATCCGCTTTTATATTTGTAAATTATGAAGATGAGTCGGCATAATTGTTTTTAATATAAGTAGGTAATATTGATTGAATAAATTTTGGAGCTTAATTTCTATGATTTCATATTAAATTGTTTAAACTTTTCAGTAAACCAATGAAGCGAAAGTGTAATGAATTGCCTAAATACTTTAAGAAAGTAGGAACCTAACTTTAATATGTATTTAGCCCTACAGTTTCTACGTAAAGAAGTAGAAAACGTGGGCGACATAGAGGTTAGGTTAGTGATTTAGTAGAGCAATGTACAAAAGCTCAGACAACGCAGTATGGTGAGTACTTTATTTCGCCAAACCGAACTTTACATACATACTAGTAACTTTTTTTCTAGTGGATCTAAGAAATTGAAACATATCCGTTGTGGGGACTTCCACTCTCCCAGTGGTACTATCTATGGGTATTACTTCGCTGGCTGGATCAACTTTCAGCTGTTAAGTTATTGTTTATTTATTTTATTATATTATTTATTTATTTTGATGGAAGTTTTCGAGGCTCGAAAAAAATTAGTTATTCGAATATGTATATAATGTAAAATTAAAGCAATTTCAATGAAATTTTCATTCGCATATATTTTTTTTTTTAATAAATCCTATATTTTGTTTTTTTCAGAAAAGAGAATTTTAATTTTGAAGTGAATAAATAGGCTAGAATTATGGTTATTGGGATTCTTTATGACTTGAATTTTGACCTTCGCAAACGTTTAATTAATTAGTTCATGTAATCGTGAGTGCACTGTATGTACATATAACTACAGTGGCTCACAGTGAAAATGGTCCATCTGTGACGAAACATCTCGATCTGCAAAAAATTTAGGAAACTAATATAAATACCAAAAAAGTGAGGTGAATTCCATAAGTTTATTTTATTCAAATAATAAATACACATTTAACAAAATAGGAGTAAAATTCATGTCACTGTGAAAATGGTCCACTTGAGGAAATGTTAAATAAAGTATAGGAAAATCGATTCCTAATTTTTTGTTGGATACCCTTTCTGGCGAGTAACTGATTTTAATCGATTTGGAATAGATTCCACTAACTTTTTTATAGGTACACTCCGGACTTATTTTATCCCATTCTTCCAAAAGGGCATTTTTGAAGCCATCTTTGTTTGATTACCCTGGGACATCGTTGCAGCAGCCATTCTTTTACTATTCTAGCCGTATGCTTTGGGTAATTTTCTTGGTAGAAGTGATACGTATCTTTTATGCCGAGTTTTCCGGCACTTTATACGAGATTATTTTGAAAAATATTTAAATATTGGAATTTGTCTATAATCCCTTCAACAAAATGCAATTTACCTACACCAGTATTCGAAGAATCACCCCAGACCATCATGTGGCAGCCACCATATTTAACTGTCAAACGCAGATGCTTAGGATTCATCTCCAAACGTTTACTCTACCATCTGATCCAAAAATGTTGTATTTACTCCCACTCGTGTATAGGACGTCCTTCCAGAATGAAAAATCTTTACCAACGTAGATGTGACAGTTTGCTCACCGTACGGTATTTTTTTATTCTTCATGCTAATAAAGGGTTTCTTAGTGCTTAACTTTCGCAACTCTATCTTCATTTCGAAATTATGAACTAAACCATTGAATGAATTGATCTAGCACGTGTTCGTTTCAATGCAAGAATATAAGTAAAAGTAAAGAGATCACAACAAAGAAGATTTTGAAAAAGTACCGTTACTTATCACAGCTTTGCTAGGGTGGACCATTTTCACTGTGACATGAACTTTTCTGCTAAATGTTTATTTTTATGAAAAATGTAATTGAATTAAAATTTGTTTTTGTATTTATTATTTGAATAAAATAAACTTATGGAATTCACCTCACTTTTTTGTTATTTATATTAGTTTCCTAGATTTTTTGCAGTTCGAGATGTTTGGTCACAGGCTGACGATTTTTACTGTGAGCCACTGTACATAGCTCAATGGTAGGGTAAGCCGGCTGAATTCGAGGCAGCAGAATTCAAACATTTTTTTTTATATGTAAAGCGTTTACGGAGCCCTTGCAAATGAATGTACAGGTGTAGCCTGATGCTTAAGATATCTTAGGCATTTATTTCTATTTATTAAAATGATCAAAATCAGAATTTTGCAAAAATGCTGAGTAATTAGAGTTAGCTAGCGGGGCAAATAGAGACACGCTTTCTCAAGCCAAATGAAATAATTTCGACGTCGATGTCATTAGGGCAGTTTCTCCAACTTCTTTATCAACATCATTATTCTCATCTTCATTATCATCATAATCATTAACCGCTCCCGCCTCAACCTTTTCTTCAGGTTCATATGGATCGACCATAAAATCGGGGATTTTAAATAATTGGGTGAATTCTCGTAGCTGTAGAGTCCGTTTTTATATTCTGCTCCATTATAACCTCTTTTATGGTCTTGTCAACTACTTCTAAAATTTGAAATATCTGAAATTTCTTTACAGGGTGGTTGTACATTCACTCTGATATGTGGTGGTTGATCTCCCTTTTGAATGGGGCATATCTAGGGGTTGTAGTTTGAATAATAGGGAAACACTAAAAAAGTACAATTTTCAAAAATTTAGGCACTTACAAAAATTTCAAATATCAAACATTTTTTAAACATTAAAATAAAACTATTTTTTTTTATTGGCATATGTATACTGCTTTTTCTCAAACAAAAAATGTGGTTAGTGAAAATTCCGTTGATAAAAGGCGATTAATCTAAAGAAGAAATAAAAACGAAATATTTTAAAACTAATTTTGTTCACGGTTGTTAAATATTGTTGGTTGCAAATTAAAAACACAACAACAACAATAAATGAAATAAAACAGAAGTTGTCTGTGTCAAATAAATCACCATAAAACTTTAACTTTAAAACATTAAATATTTAAAAGGCGCCAAAAAAAAAAGAAAAAAAAAACATGAAGTAAATAAAACCAACCAACAACCACTTAAATATTAGCCGGCTTATTAATACAAGATCAGAGGTAGTGGTTATATGAATGAATGAATGGATAGCGGTATGAGACATGACATAAACAACAAGAAAACAAAAAGCTTAATGAGACAACAGAAAACAAATCCAGCATAAACAAATGAAAATAAAAAAATTAAATAAAAAAAGCTTACCAAAGCATCTTGAAGAGTTGAAAGAGCGCTCATCTTCATCATCATCATCACAAACATTATCGTCTCATCATCGTAATCGACATCAACCACAGCACCAAATCCACATCAACACCACAGCAAGAGTATTTATTTTTGTGCTGCTATGAAAAGTGAAGGTAGTAACTTGAGATAATCATTATGTAGTTATATGAAAATGAGAGTGAACTGAAGATATCGCTGATGAAGAAGAGCAGAGCTTAAGTAACTACAACGTATGCGCATGCGTACCATCGACAGCTGATTTTTATTTTTGTTGTTCAAAGAAATGAGTAGCTGTTGAGCTTTGAGGGAATATTTTCTGTTTGATTTTTTTTGAAATGAGTAACTCTGAGTGAATGCATCAAATTAATATACATTTTTGATTATTGTATTACATAAAAACAAATTGTAGTAGATTCAAAAATCAACAACAGCGACAAACGCACTCACATACACACAGACACAGACACACACATATATATGGTTATGTTTTATTTTGTGTTAGTTTTCAAAATCTACGAAAATCGGGGGAGCCACTAATAGCAACAGTGAAGCAGTAGTTAGTAAATCTGAGCTTAGAGGAAAATTCATTAAATTTTGGTATAAAAATGCATGATGCGCTCGTTGTTTGTCGCAGTTTACATTTAACTATCGGAATAAACTTTACTTTTATTGTTTAGAAAACGACAAAGCGTATTTGTTTTCCTCTAAACATATTTGAATTTCAAACGCTTTTTTTTGGTTAGTGTTATAAAAATTATATGTCTACATATATATTATTTAAGTGTATTAACAAAAAGGATAATTGTGCTTCATAATTGTGAATTTTACAAGAAAAAAAAATATTTAAAAAACAGTTAAGACATGAAAACCAAAGTGTATAAAAAATACAAACAATCAATAGCGTTCTGAATTATCAATAAAATAAAATATGATTAATGAGCAAAAACTAAAAAAAAATTAAATATTATTAAATAAAATTGCTTTGGATGATTTTGTTTGTTTTGAATTAATTAATAAATCAATAATTAAAATTTATTTTTCATAATTGTATATAATTAACTTTATATCCCATTAACTTTCATCAATCGTTATATATACTGCAATCTAGGAAATGTCATAAATTTTAGTTAGATATAATATTTTTGCAATTAATCAAAGTTTTATGTTCGCGGATTGAAAACGTTTGTATAATGATTAGTCAGGCCTGCGAGGTTTTAGATGGGGGAAACAAAAAGTGAATTTCATTGGAAGCAGAATTTTTCTAACATGATGTATAAAATCGATGAAACTGTTTTTTGAGTAGTAGATCCGATTTTTCGGACTATTGGAGTAAGATATCTTGAAATAATAGCAAAATTCGGCAGCTGGATTTGAACTCAGCAAACAAAATTATAAAGGCAACCACTTCTTATTCTTAATCAGTTAAATAATAATTAATTTTCGCAGGCCAGAGTTAGTGTTACAAAACTGTTCAACATCGCAACTAAAGTAAAAAATTTCCTCCTCTCATAACTTTTTGATTGATATTCAGGTTAGGTACATCGAAATCTTTAATGAACATAACTAGAGATAAATAAGATACTTTTTTGCCCTAAAACCTTTCTAAAAGATAATATATTAATATTTTTGATTGGATTAGAGTATTTTAACCCTTTCGGGACCATAAGGAAACCAAAAGATATATCGTAAGACCGAACGCGTATTCGTATTCCCTGACTCCCTTTTTCTGTCGCAATTTTTCTTCAAAATCAAAGATTTGCGAATCCGAAGGCCTTTCATGGGTCACCGTTGACCCTGTGGCCCTCAATTGAAATTGTTTAAAAATTTTGTTAGTATATTTTTATTAAATATTTTTTTAAAGATAGACAAAGTCGTTTAGTATTAATTCTTCATTTAACCCTTTCTTGACCATGAAGAAACTAGAAGCGATTGTGAAAACCGAGTCCGGATTTGCCTTCGGTGCCCTCCATTTTATAGTAAAAAGCTTTTAAAAAGTTTCTTTTGAAGATTTTAGGGTCACTAGTGACTCATAGCAAAAACTAATTTCCACACAAAGTGTGGATAAAAATATGAAACGGGAAATTATATTCCCACAATTTTTTGAAAATTTTGTATATTTGGACAAATATTACAAAAATTGCGAGCTATTGAAAACTGGTAAAAATATAAATATTTTTTTTTAATTAAGGTCACTCTGGTGCCATCAGCTAGATAAAAATTTCAAAACTTTTTAAATATCAACTGAAGCGCAACCAATTCTACTTTCAATGAACATAAATTTATTAATATAGGTGCAATAGTTTTTAAAAGAACTGAAAAAACTTATTTTGGGTTACCGGTAATCAATGGCCCTAAAAGGGTTAAGAGTATTTCAGACACAATATTTAAATTGTAAGGATATAATTATATATCAACAAACTTTTTCAATTCTGCAAAACAAAATATGCGACAGCATTTCTGTGGTCACAATACTTAACAGCATAAGTGTGTTCTTTGTATTTTACAGAAGAGAACTTCAAAGGTTCAAATGCAATTGTGAAAAAAGTTTTCCAAGAAATTATACACTTTTTTGTAAATATCTCATGCAAACAGTTTACCGTTAAGTAAATCCTACAAACATCTGTAGCTTTTGAGCTTCGGTTCAAAAAGTAGACAATGCTTTTTCTGAGTTGTGCTGTTTTTCCTTCCTTAATATCTCGTAAACCACTGAACCGATATTCATAAAATTTTGACACAATATGAAATCTTATATGAAAATTTCAATTATGATAATAACTCGAATTCGACAAAACTCGAGCTGTGTTGTTATTGCTTGTGACCACAGATTTGGTTTTTTATGGCTTCAATACTAGTCAATGCAGACTTAACTAATATTTTTCTACTCTGAACATAATACAGCTCGATAAGTATTGAATTTGTGATGAAGACAAAGAAACAGCAGTGCGTGTCTTATGACATTCTGAAGTTCTTATGAGCACCAGATTTCGCTACTAATGAAACTCTTTCCTACAGTCGAAAAATAATGCAAGAGCTCTTCTAAAGAATTAGTCCAATTGCTCCCATATAATAGCCTCATAGTGGAGCACTTAATTTTTAAATCGAGAGAGCGATTTCGCAAATATTAGAAGCAAAATTTCTTTAAGAGCTTTGAAAACAGATATACTGAATATTTGAGTATTTTGTTTTTGACAGTTTCTTCGGAAGCTCCTAATGATATATACCGTTGACTAAGTATGGTCATACATCTGATAATGGCTTCATGTAATACCCCAAAGAGGAGTAAGGAGGGTTGGAGGAGTTTTCTCTGGCATCCCCTATATCAAATGTATGAGTTTTGGGCCTCCATAGCGAGGATTCCAGACATGACAGAGAATAACCCTTAAAAAGTCATCTATTCGACATTTTAAATTTACTGTTGCACTGTGATGTTATTCAAATATTAAATTATAAAATGTAGAATTAAATTCATTCAAAATACATCTTCAGTAATAATTCTTCAAAACTGTTTAACCCATATCATCCCAACATTTATATCTTTTTCAAAAGTAATGAAAAACATAAGGAGAAATAAGCAAAATTCAACAAAATTTCATATTTTCTGTTTTTAACTTATAACAACTTCTAAAACACTGTTAACAGTACTTTTGATCCCAGGGAATACATGTTGCTCATGATATGGCGTATAAATATTTTTGTTTTTTTACACCTGGTCACTTCATTTTCTCGGGGTAAACCAACAACCATTACACCCTTAAAATCCAGAAACAAATTTTCCTTATTTTTTTAATTATCTACTAAAATTTCTTGTTGAAGAGATATGGAAATTGTGTTTTGAAAATTTTCAAAATTGGGTTTTGGCATCTGGAGGACGTACGTCCCCCTCTTAATACACAATTGAGTTGATTCGAGTCTAAATTTATAGTTGCTTCAAAAAATAACTTAAATATATGAAGCAATTAATATAAAATTTTCATTTCATGGGCCGAAACTTCATTAAACGAAGAAATGCACATATTTTCAGTTATAAAGTCAGTTATGTTGGGAAACTCTTGTGGTTCATACAAATTCCAAGTATTTCAATTTTAACTAACTTGCATTTATATTTAAAAAGTTAGAAAAGTATTCAAAGTAATCAATTATTTAAAATCCACTAAATATCTATTTGCAAATATATCTATGTGTTCAATGAAATATCAAAGAATAAAAACAAATTGCAACAAATCCATAATAATTATTACATAATACCAACAACACCAACATCACCACCACCAGCATATATATAACAAACGTCGAATGCAAGCAAGCAAGCAAGCGAATAAGTGAATAGGTTGTGGTCCAAAACTAATAACATTGAAAATTCAAAATAATTAAATTTTGTACCACAGCAACAACAACTATAACAAACTGCAACAATGGCAACAGACAGCAATGAATATAACATATCATATAAGGAAGAAATGGTTTTGTTTCATTTTTTATCATTGTATGAGTGTTCCGCCATTTTTACTATTCGTTATGTAGATTTTATACTACAAAACATATACTCACACACATACATATACAAATTGTAACCACAAAATTGCATTTAACAGTTTTCTTTTACACACATGCTTTTTGTTTTTCTGAGTGGATGAAATATATGGGTATCTATGCCACGATAAAAAAAAAGCTAAGCTAGTATTAGTTTGGACACTCTTGTACTCATACTCATTTACAACCATTGCAGTTCTTCATGTTTGTTTATTCGCTTGTTGAATCATGAAATTTTGTCAGTTTATGGGGGCGGCCATCCCAACAAAGTTTAGCTCGTGCTCACTCAGCCCAAACCAAATTGTTTCTTTTTTCCCCCCCATTTTGCACCCACCACTTTGCTCTGCAGTTGGAATGCGGAACAATGTTTTTAAGAGATATCACACATTTAACTCTTAAGACTATATAAAAAATTTCAATTGTTGGCTGCTGCTGCATTTATGCTCATGGATAACATTTTAAAAGTTTTTCAATTTTACGGATTTGTTAAACAAATTTGAATTTGTTTTATAGTTTCTTTTTTATAGTATGACGTTCTGCTAAATTAATGTAATAGTTGTTTAAGATTTTATTACTTAATGAACAGTTTTCATAATTCTAAATTTAAAAAAGTATATATGGGACATTCTCTGTCAATGGGAGACCCTCCCCCCCCTGTCCGAAATTGGTTAAGGTATTTATTATCTCTAGTTTCGAATGCAACAAAGCCTTTTGATTTTGCTCACCTTAAAATAATTGTTTTTTCAAGCGTACGTTTACCCAAGTCATCATAAAAAAACAGATAAAGCCTTTTTTCGAATATTTTTTTCGCTGAATACGAATCTAATATTAATTTCCATGGGAAATGTCAAGTATTGTCCCTAACCTCGAAAAAGATTACAAAAGTACTAAAAAAGCTGGTAAATAATCCCCATTGAGAGCCACAGAGCGCAAAACTTCAGTTTTGATGAAAAATAGTAAAAAGAAAAAGAGGTTAGGGAATACGAAACCGGATTCGGTTTTGCGATATCTCCTCTAGTTTCCTCACAGTCCTAAAAGGGGTAAACCTACTTACTTAAGCATAAATCAGATGTAAACAACAAGCTTTTTTATGTTTTTATGTGTTTTATGTGGACTACGTTATAGACTAAAGTTTTAAGTTCTAGGAATCTTCAAAGATTAAAAATAACTTAAAAAATTAGGATAAATTGTAATGAGAAGTTTTATATACAATTAATTTGTATAATACTTTCGGAAATTTTAATATTTTTTATAAAATAACTTTATTTACTTGCGTGAAAACATGTGTGATACATTTTTTTATAAAAGATGTGGTTTTTTTATATTCTTTTTTATTTCTTGATGATTTTGAATGCTTTGAAACCAATGATCAGACTGAATATTATGGGATTGGAAAGGGTTAATTTTTATATCTGTCTAATTGCTAACTGCATAATTGAGTGTCTGTTATTTATTTTAAAATTCTTTTTGATTTTATGATGTTTTTAAACGTTTTGAAACCAACGACTGTATACTTAAACATATTTTTCTACCATAATAACTACTGAAAAAAATATAAAAATTAGTTACATAATTTTTTATTTTTTAACCTATAGCTATTAATAACCATAAAGCAAATCTTTTTAATAATTGCACTTACTGTAATAATATTACACAGTAAATTTGCTATGCACATTTGTAAACTGCTATGAATACTGTTAATATGTATATACAAATTTACATATGTATGTATGTATAAATAAATATGCACCTTGTGCACATTTGCGTAGATTTGCGTAATTTTTCCTAACTTCATTATTATTACAATGATTGTTTTCTGTTTTTCTATCTATCTAATTTTCTGCTCATTTGCTTTACTGAATCTTTCATATTGAACACACATTTGTGGTAAATGATTGAAATGAATAGAAAATCAAGAAAACTCAAGTTAAATATTATGAAATAGATATTTCAACATAAGATAATCTTCAAATATTTGCTTGAACTTCAATGAAACATTGAAATTATTGTATGACCACCGATCGACCCAAACAGCCGACCGCAAACGTAAGCATAAATTTTGTTGGCATTGTAATGTATGTAGTAACACTAGAAAAAAAAAAGAAAAACCATAATACATTTCCAACTAGGAAACAACTCATCAAATGTCAATTAGAAGCAAAAGAAAAAAAATGTAAGTACAAGACACAAGCTACATACAACAAAACAAAACAGATTGAACTACGCAGATTACAATGACAACGAAGGTTTTTAATAATAACATCAGCAGCAGCAACAATGAAGTTTACACTCTACTCTTAAATGAAGCAAAAGTTGCTGCCGATGCTGAGGTTGGTGTTGCTGCTGAGGTTGGTGTTGCTGCTGAGGTTGATGTTGCTGCTGACGTTGGTATTGCTGCTGCTGTTAATACTTATGTTGCCGGTTGGAAGTCATTGCGCATCATCATAAATTTCTTAGCATTCGCAACGTGACCTAGCGTATATCATAGTCAATTGTAACTGAAAGTGAAAACTGTTACTTTTCCTATATAGATAAAATATGTCGAACGTGCTACAAATTTATTGCAAATTTTAATGTAGCATCAACAACAGCCAACGGTAACGTTTTAACAGCGACGCATGCGCAACCATATAAGCATGAAATAAGCTGCTTAATAGTTACTTTTATTTTTTTAACAATTCTTACACAAAGTATAAATGCAGCAGCAGCAGTAGTAACAGTAACCACCGGAGCAAGTTAGCAACTTTGTTTACACTCTGTACGCTGATCTACATATATTGCAACATTTTGTCCTCATTATTGCACCTTTGCTATACATACACAGCAACAAACTATAACAATACGTACACATATACACACACAAAACGTTATGCAAACGTTTTTCACAATCTCGCTTGGTTTCAGCGTTTTTGCGAATTCATCGCATGATTTTTGAAAATGCGATTTGTTTTGGTTTTCTATTGTTGTTGTTTTTACTTTTATTCATTTTTTTTTTTTTTTTTTTTTGCCAGTAAGTACACTCAATGAAAAGAAAATTTAGTTATTTTGTTAAACGATGTGCAAGCATATACTACTTAGTTACAATTGCTGCATATTTTTATCTGTTAAAATCACATGGAAAATAGCTTTGAGTAGATCATAATGAGCTATGTGACCCATTGAAACGATAGTGACTGTTTTGATTTTAAAATAAATCTCAAAGTCATTAACGAGGTTTTGCCAATCACTGAAAATATTAAAGTTTCGTTATGGAATTCTTCATACAGGAAATTTTCATTTTATAGACTTTCTGAGAATTTCTAACTTGTGTCCTTCTTGGAAGCATTAATATATTATTAATTAGTTTTTATTAGATTAATTTTTAATAGATTCTTATGAAAGAATTCCTTAAGTAACGAAGCCGAGTCTTCTTAAAATCTTCAGAATAACACATAGTCTAGGCCTTGGTTAAATAAAGACACAAAACGAACGTTTTCTAACTACTTCATCTACAATTTCGCTTTATTTTACTAGAAGCTAAAGGCAGTTCAAACTAGTTTGGAGTTAATTTCATTAGCGGCAAAAAATATATGGAAATGTGTTTGTTTGAAACAGATCGGCCAGATCGGCTTAAGCAGAGATCTATACCATGCACCTCGGCTTGGAAAATTGAGTTCCTTATGGCTATACCCGGATATAGAGATTTCTTCAACCATTTTGTCTCTTTTCTGTTTCTATTTAATTCTATTCGGGAATCTTACCTTAAAGTTGTGAAAGAAATTGTACACTGAAGTTAAGTCAGCCTTAAAAACTGCAAAAGCAGCAATAAGCAAACTCTTCAATCAATAATTTGGATACAGCTGCCTCTCTAAATGATTTCAAACCTTCAAAATAAAACAAACAAACAAAACTGAATAACCGTTATTTGTAAGTAACTTGGGTTGTAATTGGGTCAGACTTCTGCAATATTTTAATAATTATGGTAGATGAGGAAATATCTACTTTCAATCTGAAAGTCTAGATTAATTTATTTAGCGAATATCGCAAATAATAAAACGAATTGGTTCATGACAATGAGTTCAAACTGAGTTCATAATTAGGAAACCGAAGATGGCATAAATTTCGTAATAATTTTTTTATATCTTTGAGATTTGGGTGACCAAAGCAAAGTGAAACTAATTGCCAATGTCAATTTATCAACAATAAAAACTGCCGTTGTTAGCAAAAAAATAAAAAAAATTTAAATATTGCACAGTTAAAATAGCAAATTTGTTTGTTTGCATAATTAACATTTATTGTAGTTGCATTTCTAAAGGTTTTTATTTTTTTTTTTACTATGACTGTCTGTAATTGCCACTTTTCTATTCAAGTTAATTTTTATTTTGCTTCTTTTTTGTCTCATTTCAGATTTTTTGCTTTTTTTTGTTTTTCGTGTTTGCGACGCACTGCCACACTGAAAATATGAAGTTGTTACCAACGAAAACAACACCAAAAATAACAATAGCAGCGGTAAGTGTAGTTTATGTGCTCTTGGCATTGTGTAATTAAACGATGCCGTTGACCGTTCGACCAGCAAACAAACGGACGGACAGACAAGCTAACTGACAATGTTGCAGTGTGTAGCAACTAGTAATTTCCTCATGTCATTCGCAAATTTTTATTTAAACTTTGCTTTTATTTTCTTTTTTGCAGCTTGTATCTGTCGCTCTCTGTTGCCTCAGCAGCAGCGTTGAGGCGGTCAAACGTGAGGCTCCTATTAGCAATAGTTACTTGCCACCATCAAACGGTGGTGGTCAACGTCCGTCATCTAAGTATGGCGCACCACCTGCAAGCTCGTATTTGCCTCCCGCTTCTGGTCCAGCAACATCGGGTTATGCGCCAAGTGGACCATCTGGTGGGCCATATGCCAGTGCACCTGCTCCACCTAGCCAAAGTTATGGTGCTCCCGTAGCACGTCCTTCCAGTTCTTATGGTGCACCACCAAGTCGTCCATCGTCGAATTATGGTCCTCCACCAGCCTCAAGCTACGGACCACCACCCAGTCGTCCAAGCTCTAGCTATGGCCCTCCCAAGAAGCAGCATCCTCCACGTCATCCTCCTTCATCCAGCTATGGTCCCCCACCCAGTCGTCCATCATCTAGTTATGGTCCACCAGCGAAGGCTCCATCCTCAAGCTATGGTGCGCCTGCGCCTCCCTCTTCCAGTTATGGTGCACCACCATCGTCCAATTATGGAGCTCCTGCGCCTCCTTCGTCAAGTTATGGTGCACCCGCTCCAAAACCCTCTTCCAGCTATGGCGCTCCCGCTCCTCCTTCCTCAAGCTATGGTGCTCCTGCTCCAAGGCCGCCATCCTCCAGCTACGGTGCTCCTGCTCCAAGACCACCTTCTTCCAGCTACGGTGCTCCTGCTCCACGACCACCATCTTCTAGCTACGGTGCTCCCGCTCCACAACCACCTTCCTCTAGCTACGGTGCACCTGCTCCAAAGCCTTCATCCAGCTATGGTGCTCCCGCGCCTCCTTCTTCTAGCTACGGCGCACCTGCTCCAAGACCCTCATCCAGCTATGGTGCTCCCGCTCCTCCATCGTCAAGCTACGGTGCTCCCGCTCCACAACCCCCATCCTCAAGTTATGGTGCTCCCGCTCCACAGCCACCTTCCTCAAGCTACGGTGCTCCCGCTCCACAACCGCCATCCTCAAGCTATGGTGCTCCTGCTCCACAGCCACCTTCCTCAAGCTACGGTGCTCCCGCACCTCAACCACCCTCCTCAAGCTATGGCGCTCCTGCTCCACAACCACCATCCTCCAGCTATGGTGCTCCAGCTCCAAAACCACCATCCTCAAGCTATGGCGCTCCTGCTCCAAAACCTTCGTCTAACTATGGCGTTCCTTCAGCGCCAATCTCAACACCATCCAACTCATATTTGCCCCCTGCTCCATCGAGTTCACGTCCATTCAGTCCTTCGAAACCATCTTCTTCATATGGTGCTCCCAGCTTTGCACCTTCAGCGCCATCGTCAAGCTACGGCGCTCCTGCTAAACCTCCATCTTCAAGCTATGGTGCACCAAAACCAGCGCCACCTTCAACCAGCTATGGTGTACCATCAGGATATAGTCCACCAGCTCCCCCACAGCCGCCTTCTCAAAGTTATGGCGCTCCAGCTTTTGTGCCTTCCACCCCTTCCGGTAGCTATGGTGCACCCGCTCCACCACCATCACAAAGCTATGGTGCCCCCGCACAACCACCATCGAGCAGCTATGGCGCCCCACCATCGGGACCCTCATCAAGCTATGATGCTCCAGCTCCACAACCTTCACAAAGTTATGGTGCTCCTTCGGTGCCTTCTTCTACATATGGTGCACCAACTGCACCCTCAGGAGGATACAGCGCTCCAGCACCACAACCTTCACAAAGTTACGGAGCTCCTTCAGTGCCGTTGTCATCATATGGAGCACCAAGTGGACCAGCCCCACAGCCATCACAAAGTTACGGCGCTCCATCTGCACCTTCCTCAACATATGGTGCTCCCTCCGGATCATCAGGCGGATACAGCGTTCAAAAGCCATCTCCAACCTTTACAGCACCTTCTTCCAGCTACGGTGCTCCGGCTCCACAGCCATCACAAAGCTACGGTGCCCCATCTGGTCCTTCGTCATCGTATGATGCACCCACTGCACCATCGGGAGGATATGGTGCTCCCGCTCCACAACCATCACAAAGTTATGGTGCTCCTTCAGCGCCTTCTTCATCATATGGTGCTCCTACTGGACCTGCACCACAGCCATCTCAAAGTTATGGTGCTCCATCAGGTCCCTCATCCAGCTACGATGCTCCAACACAAAGTTCCGGTGGCTATTCCTCAGGACCTGCTTCATCTTATAGTGCACCTCCTGCATCTAGTAATACTGGGGGGATTTACCCAGCTTCACCTTCCTCTAGTTACGGCGCTCCAAACAAAGTGCCCGAAACAATTCAACAAAGTTACTCTTCCGATGGCGGATACAACTATAAGAAATAAATTTATCACCAACTACCAACGACACCGACAACAACAACAACAACAGTAATGAAAACAAATCGGAAGCGGAAGTTTTGAGTAGCAATCGCTTTTCAATATCAATAATCAATTACTCAATCGCACCGCAAACGAATGACCTATGACCCCCAATATGTATGCCTGCGTTTTCCATTCATATACACACACATACAAACACATATTTATACACAATGCATTCATATAAACAGTATTAAATAATGAAACGCATTAGCCTCAACTCAGATCATATCTCGACGTGGTAGCTACCTGCTACCACGTTAGCGTTGCCATTTTCGTTTTACATAAAATATTATTCCGAAATGTTTTGTATACGTAAACTTGAATTATATATATCTATTTTTGCCTTTATTTTTTCTTCCCATTATCATTCATTCTTTCACTCTCTTTCTGTACGCATTTCTTCTTTTATACTTGTATATTATTTTATTTTTCTTTCGACATGTGTCAATTGCATTTTGTGTTTATTATTAAATTATTTTTAAGCTCATGACATTTTTGTAATAAAAAACAATTTAAAAAAACATGTAAATCTTTTAATTTTTATTGTCAATGAAACTAAAAAGCGATGTACATATATGTGCATAGTTGAAACTTCTTACTCACACTCCCAGGTACAGTAGCAAAAACCCGAATATCGAACAAAACATTTTTTCAACTATATTTTAAAAATTCAAAATCACATTACTCTAGCACTTTTTAAAAAATGAAATAAGTACCCACTAAAATCTGTAGACATTTCCTTTCACTCGTTGACCATTTCAGTTTTATCAGCACTTGAACTAAAAAGAAAATCTTTAGAGGAAATTTCAAAATCCTTAAAAAATCCAGGCCTATAGTAAATTTCTCAATCATTTAGCTACTCTCGTCGAATGTTGATGAATATACAGCACATATATTTAGTTTGGGAATGTCGACCACTTTAGAGCCGAACTACGCAACTTATAGTTAATTGCTAGCCCAGTATTGTTGCCGATAGTTTCCTAGTATATATACATAGGTAGGTTTGTTCTCCTAAAATTAAAATAGAAAGTCGGAACCTGACTGCGCCACTGTTATTATTTTTCTCCTCGTAAATCATCTGAATTGCTCTGATTTCAAGTCCTGAGTAGAGCAAAATTTTCAAGAAGAGCACAATATGAACAATAAATAATGGTTGGAAAAGATTTGAAATCACAAAATTTTTTTCTAGATAATCTGAAATATATAAGAAATGGGATAATATATGCCAAAAATAATTGAATATGCCTCCTGGGATAATTTGCTGAAGACTTTGATTTATGACCTTTAATATAAAATGCTGGCGTTTCCCAACAAACCATTCGGTTTGAACATGGTACGTTTTAGTACCGTATAGATGTGTACACACACATGTTTTTGCATCCGAAGATGGACTAGAAACGGTAGTTTTACGTATGAAACCAACAAAACTCGTAAAAAAAGAGTGCGTTTTGAGTTCAATAAAGTTTTGCATCTCCAGCACTGCTGGGTTTTCCATTTTGTTCTTTTAGGTAGAAAAAAAGACAAGCTTCTTTTAAAAATATTCAAAAAAAAAAAAAAAAATGCCGGAAGTTAAACAAAGTTTTAATTTAACAATTTATCTATATAAATTAAAAATATTTGTTCTTACAGGGCATGAAAACCCTTTCGGAATCGAGTTGGAACGTTTGGTTTAGTTGAACAGAAAAAAAGTTATGTGCTTTTGAATCTAGTAGTACTGGCTTAACGAAAAGACATAAATAAAAAATTTGTGGCAGTTCAAAAATAATGCCCAATATCTAAGGAGCTACAACTGAATTTCAAGTAAATCGATCAAGTTCTTTTTCCGATCGTGTTTGAAAACATAGTTAAAATAAAAGCTTACCATTTTTTTTACCATTGATCTGCTATACAGCATCGTAAAGCTGCCATTTTAAATTCAAACCATCTTCCTGAACGATTTAGAGTTGCGCGTAGCTTCGTTTGCGGTATCCACAATCGAACGCTCAGCGAGCTTGGCACAAAACAAATAAACAAAAGCAAAAAAAAAAACAAATATAAATGATTTGGATTTGAAAATAAGCTCAATTTTTTTAAACTTCACTTATTCTCTTTGAGCCCTTACCATTTTTCGCCGAATCCCCCGAATCTCCACGGAGCACAATTCGAAGACCATTGATTTGAGGTGATTACATTAAGAAAGCCTTCGGATCGTCCACACGATTTTTTTTACCAACTAATGTCATGAGCACCTCAATTAGAAACTATATTGAGCGATAGAATAAGTAATATTTTCGTTAATACATCGTGGAACTCAAAATCGAATTTATCCTTTTGGATCATTCGGAGTTGTTTCCAAAATTTAGCTTTAAGGAGTAGTTAAAATACATTTTCCATTACCATTTTTGAGGTGTTTTCACGTCATTTTGTTTAAAAACCACGATTTTGATGAGTTTCAAGAACAAATTAAATCGGTAAGAAAAACAAAGAAAATTATGCGCTCAAACACACAAGCTTAGTCCTATTGGGTAGATCGGCCAAATACTCGCCTAGTTGGAGGAGCTAAAATTTTGACATTTTACTCAAACAGCCCCTGCTTTGGATCCATGTAACTAATCACCTATTGCATTCAGAAAATGTTGTCCAATACTTTTTCAAAAAATTTTAAATTTGACTATTTTTTTTCAAAATCAAAAATAGTTTTGACTTTTTATCAAAAGGGAACGTTGAGAAGAAATCCCCCTTATATAATTTTACATAGTTTGAACAAATTTATTTTTATATACAGCTGTGTTCATAAAAATAGTACTTAGTAATATTACATAAGGAACCCTCTAAAAAATGAAAAATGTCCAACAGAGTGTTTAAAATGTTACCATTAGTTCGAATTTGACATACAATATTTCAGCAAACTTTTGGGCGGATATGCCACAGCTTCTGGTTATGGGACAAACCTGACTAGACGACCTAGATAGTCTAGGGGCTAGTCTTGGTCTGCTGGCTAATTCTCATATCCTTCCTATATTCACTATTAATATGAAGTGTATAACAAAGTGGACAAGTACACA
The DNA here is from genome assembly GCA_963691655.1 of Toxonevra muliebris. Classification (NCBI taxonomy): domain Eukaryota; kingdom Metazoa; phylum Arthropoda; class Insecta; order Diptera; family Pallopteridae; genus Toxonevra; species Toxonevra muliebris. The sequence goes on along the minus strand of OY829327.1, from coordinate 10,695,678 downwards.
CCTTGGTAGGCAATGGCGAAACTTTCAAGTGATAACAAATTGCCACATCGCCGTTCTGAACTACCTTTAAAGGGCCGTTCTGGCCAGAGTGTGTATCTCGTCAGCGTCTTAAAAATAAAATTTAAGTATAAAAAAAAACAATTTTTGATAAATGTGTTTTTGTGCCAAATTGAATATGGTAAAAAATTGTAAATTAAAAATTAAGATCGATGCTAATGCCTTATCCACTTCCATATTCTTTTTCGATTTATAATTCAACAGATTAACAAAAATGTTTGTAGCTTTCAGGTAAGTGCTGTTTCCTGTCATGCCCACCCGAGTTCTAAATTATATCTACAATCTATTCGTGACATGCCTCAATAATTTTACATGTGCTCTAAAGTAGAGTGAGGTAAATCACTCAACAATGGGAAACTTATAAATAGATTTAATTCTAATATTGTAATTATAACTGATTCTATGTTATACGTATATGTAAGTAAACTTCAAGTTTGAAAATCGTTCTTCTCGATTATGCATGACTTTATCTACGCATGAACATTCAATTAATATAAAATTCTTAAACGTCAATTTGAACATGTCGAATTGAAATGACAAAGTGAAGGTTTCAATACCATAAATGAAATCATTTTACAGAAATGGCAATTTCTGTTAATGAAGATGTATCTATAATATGCAAATTGGTAAGAGAAAAATGTACAAAAAAAAAACCACTTGCAAGAAAGAAAAACGGATGCACAGCTACAGCAGTAGTATCAAAACCAACAACATCACCAACCATAACAACATCAGCGCCAATAACTGACACAACAAGAAAACGACAAGAGTTATGAGTTTATGACAAGCGATATTGATATTGAACCTTACGACAACAGCAGCAACAGCAGTAACTTTAATGAGATGACGAGCGATTGGTGTAGTGTGCTCTATGCAGATTACGTCAATGTAGCTGTTGCCGTTGCCGTTGTTGTTGTAGTTGTAGTTGCACCATGTTAATGCTATTGCAGGCAATCAGTTTTTAATTTTTTCAATGGAATTAGATTGAAGCAATCTAATTAGAAGTAGATACTGTATTGCATTATAAATTAATTGCGTAGTTGCTGTTGTTGTTGCTGCTGCTGCAATTAACATAAAACTTTGTAGATAATACCACAAAATCAAAAAAACATTTCAACTATGTACCTACAATCATCTAAAATACAAAACATTTTTCTTGTTTTTGTTGTTAGTTGTATTGTTAATTAATTAAAGACGCAGAAAAAGAAGAAGAAGATGCAGTAGTTGAAAATATTTTCACATGCAATAATTGATTTGTCGGTATTTATTTTCACTTACTTACAAAATGCGTGGCAATGACCTTAATTGATACCTACTTACATAGAGAAAATAAATAGGTGTATAAAATAAATATTTATATAAATATTTAAAAATAAGTAAATAAAACTATCAGTTGGTGGGAAAGGCGGTTAGAGAAGGAGGAGCAGTGCTCAGCAGAGTCTTATTTCATATTTTATTAATGTGAATTTAATCAAAGCTTTTTTATTTCATTTACGTTTATAACTTTATCATTTCAATTAGTATTTACAACATCATTTCTTATAATTAACTTCATTATGTCATAGTAGTAGCTGACATACGCAGTTAGCGTAGTAGACCCAGAGGCATTCATGTCGTATGTATTTACTCAATCAACTTCCAGAGTAGCGTTTGGAATTATTTGCATCTTCCAGCTATAAATTTTCTCATCAATTGAGCGTTGAAATATTGAATGATTTGTTTTTGTTTTTACTTAGCAAAATGATTTCAAAAGCAGCAAGCACAGTGAAAACAAGAAAAAAACTAAACATGATATTGATTTCAATATAAATTTTTTTGTACTAATTTCCTTTTAATTTAAATCATTTGAAACTGTATGCATAGATATCGTGTATTTACCTACTTAACTGTTATATATATTATTGTTTATAAAGAAAAAAGTGTTATTTTTATTATTAGCCCAGTGACTTATTACAGTAGCTCACTCGTACTCATGGTATGCAGTAGTGCATAAATAACTTTTCGCATATTCACAGATACACAACCTTCCTGTATCTTTATCTGCAGTTTCCAGCGATGGGAAATTTCCTCTTGCGATACTATTGTTTGTTGTTGGTTCGAAAAAAAAAAAAAAAAACTAAAAATTGTCATCACATCGCATACTGTTATGCATTGTTCTGCGGTATTAAATTAGTTTCAATTTAATTGCTAAACAATTTTTGTATGCATATATTACACAACAACATTTGCTTCTTTTGTTTTTTTTATAAATTAGTTCATTGCATGCGTCTAGTATTTACATTACGCAATGTGAAGAATCACACTATTTCTTCTTAGAATTCTGTCTGCCATTTAAAAATAAAAATATATATAAATTTTATTAAATAGGTAGTTAAATAGTTCAAAGATTCATCTAAGTAGCTGATTGATTTGGTAATTTTTGTTACTTTTGGCATAATTATTCGATACAAGTTTTATGAAGTCGATCGAGTTGAGCTAGCATCTACTTTAAGTTAAACCCTTAAAGTTTTACATGACAATTCAAATACTTTTAATTTAATACATCGAAAGAGTGTTTTCGGGCATAGAATATACCCCTTTCCCCTCTTAGTAAATGTCCCAAATATCATGGTCTTTGTGACTGATCTCTTGATCCGGTAGTGAAAATAAATAATAGATTAAAACCAGCTGAGGATTTATGAACGGTTTAAAGTCAGTTTTGAATTGTTGATCTGTGGCTTCGTGGCTATTCACCTTTTTAAAATTTAGTTAAAATTGGATATATCCGGAAAATGATATCAGCATAAAATCATTCTAAAACAGAAACATTAGGGTAATTCCGGGAGAGATGGAACCCATCTTTTTAAATCATCACATGAATCAACAATATTTTTAAGAACAATAAAAAACATTTTTAAGAACTTTGAGAACATTTGGAGCAATTCTTAAAAGCATTAAGAACAATCGAAAAACAATTTAAAAAACAATCAGGAAAATTTGACGATTGAAAGCGGAATAATACACTACTTATCAGTTGTTAAAGTAGTGGCAGTTCGTACCGCGAGCCCAATTAGCGCTAACACGTCGTTCTGATAACACATGCTCTGATATTTCTGGTTGGTCTGGTTCTGTGGGCAAGGCGGGGGGATTAGATCCATCCCGACTGGAAGGAAGAGAGCTAGTTTAGACTTATTTCACATAGTTCCCCAAATAGAAAGACAAACTACCACTACCGATCTATTCAACTTTCAATATCTCTATTCAGTGAAGATATTTGGAATCATACCGGTAATTCAGGTTTACAATTTCAAATATTAGTAGGTTATATAGAATATCCTATAAAGAATAAGAACTATCACTAAGATCACTGGTGAGTAATTGTGGCGGATTCCGAAACGATCGTCTGAATTTCCCGTCTCTATACACACTGTTGCTGTTTTGACTATATTTGTTCATTAAGCCTGTATTTTGTTTTGATTGGAATTTGTCGCAGTTGTGACAAAAGCATACATACTTGGTCGTAAGCTCTTTCTTTCCAGCGGCCTCCTTCCCTTAATCTTATCGCGCTAATGGTTGTTTTCTATTCAATAAAGAGATCCCTTGGTATCAAAGTCGTAACCGCTCATCATATTTTGAAACGTTTTTCGAAGAATTGCAACTTGAATGTGGAGCAAGTTGTGTGCGTTGTGGCATCGCAACAAGTTTTTAAGCTTTCCCTCTTGAATCGACGTATTACACTCCACACAAAATTCTATGTTATTAACTTTCTATAAAAATTAGAAAAACTCTCATGAATGAATTTGAAATGATGATTATATATAGGGGAGTGTCGTCATGGTCGGGACAGTGTCATTGATATCTCACTGGCGTTCGTTAAATTAATATACAGTATAGTTTGTCTTGACGAAAGTTAACTTTTCATGTCATTTGGAGTTTAGAGTGTGAAGTGTATATAAGTGTTGCGTGACCGCGTGTTAAAAGAAGAGTAAAAAAAACTTTTTAACAATGCTAGAAAAAGTGGATTAATTAAAAAAATAATATGAAAAAATCAAAGTAAATAGTTTGATAAGGTTTAAGAAGTTGAAATATGTAGCATTTCATGGTGTTTGTATCACGCTAGTATGTTGTAAATGATGCAACACTAAATGACGTGTGTTGTCAGGGTCGGAGCAGTGCTTGTAATCAGTGTCGGAACACCGAAAATTTGGATGCAATGACTCAGGAAATTCATTTTTTTCACCCGTGCGTGTTTTTCGTGTCATTTTATCGTATCGTATCGTGTGTGCATAAAAAATTTCAATTTTTCCTTAAAATTCACACAGAGTGATTTTTATTTTGGTTTGGTGTCTTTTCCCGGTTTTCAAGTGTAATTTTTCCTTTTTTCTTTAGTTTTCATGTAGTAATAGAAATAGGATTCCGAATATTTCAAATAAATTTCAGAATATTTTAATTTTATTCACGAATATTTAGATACTATGGGTATAAATTTTCTTGTTGATATTGGTATGAAAGTCTAAGTGAAATAAACTGAGCTGATTCCACAATGGCTTCAATTAGAGTCCTTTGTTTTGCCAGAACTTTCATTTTAGTATTTTTTCTGCAAATCCTCTTCAAGATCATATTTTTAATTCTCCTCTAGTCTCGAACACTGATACTTCATCTTCAAATCAAATAAAAACTTCTTTTTTCATCAGCAAAGAAACCATTTTAATATTTATATATATATGTATATTTTTCTTTTCATTTATTAAATATATTTCTTAATTTTAACATTGATATGTATGCAGATATGCATTTTTTTTTTTTGTAACATAAGTAACAATAACATAAACTTTAACTACATATGTTTTAAATATATATATGTATGTATGTATTTTTAACTAAATATGTATGTTTGTTTGTTTGTATGTGTGTATGGATGTATTCATGTAGATAACTACATAATTAAAGCACAATTAAACTATAAAGTTAACATTATAAAAATCTTTTCTTCTTTCCTTTATTTTTTTCTTTTACGTATAATTAATAAAATTATTATGTACTATTGGTGGTTTTTTTGCAATTGTTGTTAGTGTTTATATAATTAAAAATAATACTTTTAATGTCTTCTTTTTTGTCAAATTAATTTATTACATAAATTTTTAAATATATATAAATAATTTTTGATGTTTGTTTGTGTGTGTGTATATGTAACTGTGTGTGTGTATTTTTTTTTAATGTATTTATAATATGTACAAATAATTTAACAAATAATTCAAGTATTTTCCATCAGCAATTTAATTCACACAATAAACTTTAGTTAGTTCGAAAATCTTTTATTTAAATAACAATTATTAATTATACATAGGAACAAAATAAAAATAAAAAAACACACAAAGATTATTTTTGTATTCTTTCTTCATATTAAATTTTTCAAATGACATTTAACAAACAAACAATGAAGACAATGAACATTATCCTCATAAGTCCATAATTTGAAAAATTCTTTAATCGTTTTTTTTTATTATAAATTTATTAATTTTTCGCTTTGATTTTATAATTTAACGCTTAAAATTCTTCACAAAAAAAAAAGAAAAACAGTCAACATCATTTTCCTTTAGTACGAATATAAATACGAATATTTTGAGATGAAAAGATACAATCTCATAATACATAAGTAATTAATAATAATTTTCATGAAATTTAATTGAAACAGTTAACAATAAATATCGGTAATTGCATATAAATATCAGCATAACGAACGTTCAATTTTAAATTTAATTAAAACATTATTTAAAAATATGAAACTTTCGTTCTGGGTTTAGTTTTGGTTTTTTTTTTCATTTTTTTGATATGTAATCGATTTGAGGCAGGATGGGAAATAACATATCAATTATGTAACACATTGTAATTTAATTCCCATTTAATTTCAGATTTAAAGTTCAGATTTTAGATTTCATATATAGTACATTCTTCATAGAAGTTTTTTTTTAGATTTTCAAGGTTACCTAATGAAAATATAAATAATCAAAATTAAAGTTTCGTTATAATATATATAAATTAATTTATTAACTTGATTTCTGAACATAAGTTAACGGGTTTATTTAAAAGAAAAAAAAGGATTGAAATAAATGTCACTTTATGACAAATGGATTTCTGAAAAGCAACGTAATATCAGGATATATTTTTTTTCTGCCATTATGTGATATTGTGATCTCCCTGATTCGAGAGATTTAAAAAACTTTACCTAAAAAACTTGAAAAAAATAGATTTCGGGTTGTTTTTTCATCAACAACCTTTGCCTAGTAAAACTTTAATCTGATCAAATTATAAAATTATCAGCTTAGATCCGCTCTGGAGTTTTGGATTTGTATCTTTTTAGGACCAGTATTTTTTGAGAGAACTCTTCTCTAAAATGATTTGATTACATTATAAATTTGTCAGCTTCCCTGATGTTTAGGGCTGCCAACTCTGCTGGTTTACCTCAGAATCTGCAGACTTCAAGCCATTTTTGGGACTACGAGCTTATGCAAAAATTCCACGGCTTAAATATATTTGAAATTATGCTCTACCGGCAAAAATGGTTAAACATAAAACAATGAAAACATTCTGTACAGGTTACGACTTGATCACGACCTATTTTATGTAGCAAGCAGTGATTTTTCAGGGATACTTATGAACTGAAATCGAATCAGGACTTTTAAGCCCAGAAAAATAAAAGAAGGAACGAACGATGGTAAGAAATAGTTTTTACATTTTTTAACTTTTACCTTTAAAATGCAAATTTAATTTTAAAATCTCATTTCAACTTTTTTAGGTTAGAATTTTTAAAAATCTCAATGATTTTAAGGTTTCGATCATAATCTAACTTAGTATGGGAAAATATTATTAGTTTTCTAGAAAAAGGCGAAAATCGACCTTTCGCAATTTTAGGTTAAGATTTATTTAAATCCACCTGCAATTCCTTAAGACCAGTGGTTTTGTACATGATTTATTCATCTCTTCCTTCATAGAAAGTAGATTTTATCAAGAGGTTTGAGATTGGATATTTGCTTAGTAGAAGATTTAACCATACAGTCTCTACTTTTTCTAATAATCGTTTCCCAGTAAGACTAATTCTCTTAAATGATCTAATCACATTATAAAGTTATTTTCTTCCCTGATGATTAGCCAGCTGAAATCAATTCTAAGGTTTATGAATTTGTTATCTATATCTCCTTAAGACCATTAGTTCTTTCCGAGATTTATTGTTTCTTTTCCTTCAAAGAAAGTAAGTGTGCTTTCGAAGCTGGTTTGAGGTTCATTATATGTTCAATAGAGGTCTTAAAGGGATTTTTTTTTATTTGTGGATGACATTCTAGGCCAATGACTAAATAGTAGGACAGCTCTTAAATACCAAAATTTATCGTTTCAATCGCTATTGTGCGCTTTATACATTATATTGACCACATTTGAATTAACTTAGTTGGCTTGAGATTGTGACCATGGATAAGATAGTCAATCACGCCAGCTGAAAAATATGAAAACATTAAAAAAAAAAAATAATGGAAATTGTAGTAATTATTACCAAAGGGCTAAAAATATAATCTTCAGAGTTGTAAACGATACATAAGATTTCAAAATATTAGAAGAACTAGATGGTTTTTAAAAAGTCATATGGGAAAATATGCAGTTCTCCACTTACAATAAAATCGGATCCAAAATATATTGAACATAACCACCACCTTCATTTAAAGAATTGCTTGTTTATTTTCTTCTGAAGAAGTTAATATTGAGACAATTGGTATGAAAAAAGAACGAACATTCATGTTTCGTTTTTCTATTGTACAGACTCCACTGTACTTATGTGGTGTTGCCCAGAATCACCCTTCAATCACTAATGACCGTCAATTAATTACAATATACATATTTATAAACTAAAATAAAATCAAAGTTTTATTACATAATTCGGAGAAAATTTAGCTATTAAGCAACCTTAGTTATCTTTCTAGATTATGGAATAATTTTTTTTATAGCTGTCACGTGTACGTTATTATAACCCATAATACAAGTTTATTTAACTGGATATGTTTGTATGGTTGTAGGTACGAATTTTTTGTTCTTCTACATTTTTGTATTATTATTAAATTTTTATAACATATAATATATATTTATTTATAAATGTTTTTCTTGTGTGTTGTACTCTTTAAGAGTTTTGTCTAATTTTTCTAACTTTCTTTTGCTATACCATATATATTTCTTTGTTTATTTAGCTATTAGCATTTTCATTTCATATATATATTACATTTACTTAAGACTATTTGTTTTATATATACTTTATGCATATATGTATTTTTTTTTTATATGTATATATATTTCTAACAATTTACATTAAAATGATATGTATTCGTTATCTTTAATGGCCAAGTTATTATAAGTATATATATTTTGCTCTTGATATGTATTTGATATTTTCGTTTATAATGATATGTATATTTATATTTTATATATAATTTTGTCTTGATTTTATATTATATTATTGTTTTTATTTTTCTCTTTTTCTTGTTTCTCTTGAATGTGAATGCATGCAATTTTTTAATGGAAGGATACTTGAGAAATAATTATTTTTTTTCCATTTAATAAATTCATTAAAAATGTAAGGTATACACGAATGTATTTTTTTGATATGTATTGTTTATATATTTTTGTATTTGTGTATTGCTTTTTTCTAGTTAATATCATTTGTAGTTCTTTTACTTTTCTTCCAACGTTTTTAAAAGTTTATTAAATCAAGCACATATTTTCAATCAAAGGTAATTTTTCACTTTTTTAACTTCCAATCAAAATACTCAAAAATATTTACATTATCATTTACATTGATTTTTGTTTAATTTTCAGCTTTGTATTTCTCAAAAATTAAAATTTTTAAATATAGTCAAATATAGAAATAATCATTGAAATTTCAGGGTTTAACTTTAAACAATCTTTAAGAATTTGATTAAATATTCATTTCATGTTAATTGACTTTTCTTCAATGTGTAAATCTCAAAATTTCTTTAAATAATATAAAGTCACTCAGTCACTTAACACGGCAAGCGTTTCCATCTTAAAATGTTCTATTGATCGGGTTTAATCTAAGCGGAATTATAGTCCAATTATACCTATATAAGATACTAAACTATAGGCTCATATATGTGTAGAAAACTTATCAATACAAAGTTTCCTGAAATTTTGATTTTCGAAGAGAAGTTGATTGGACTTTATTGTAATATTTTGAAAAGCTTTTTTCTGGTTTCAGGACTGCCTTATTGATTTTAAAAATCTATCTTTCTTGTATTCTTTGAATAATGTCAAAGAAAAAGTAAAATGGGAGTATATTTTTAGTCAAATTGGGATTCTTACCCTAATGTATGCCACAATCAACTAATAAGATGAATATTAATATCATAATTTGTATAAATAAAAATCGAATGTCTTTATAATAATATTTAGGAAAAATAACACAGCTCCTATATTGGAGTTGAGAGGGTTGGGATTGGCCGTAACTTAAGTTCTAGTACTCTGATCTTAATGAAATTTCGAGGGAATATTTTCGAAAAAGATATCGTCGTCGTTCAAGCAGAATTCACTAAGTCGAAACTAAATTTTTTAATTCGATCCGTATTAATTAGCATCTATAATTCGAATGACGTAATAAATTAGATTTTTGATGATGCAGTTGAAACGTATGCTAGTGCGTATATCAATCTGTTAAGTTTTTAAGTTTGCCCAGTGTTTGTAGCGCACCTCGCACTGCATAAACTAACTTCATCTCAGAAATTAAAAAAACGAACTTAGTGAATCTAAGCTAAGATCGTCTTTTTTACATTTTTGGCTTAGAATTTTTCAAAATCCATACGTGTAAGAAAAAAACGGTACTGTGATTCTTATTCCGAGCACGAATATGCATAGAAAACCCTTACTTTTTTCAATTAACTTGACAGAGTTTAATTTTGCAGGCCAGTGTTATTAATGGAATGATTTTGAAATTTTCACGTTTCGGTGTAAAATTTTTTTGAATATTTTTACAAGTATTTATGTCCAACAAAACAACGATTGAAAACTATCAACCAAAAACTATAATAAAAATTATAAACACAGTGAGAGTCATATAATTAATTACAATTATGAGCTCCTTCTCTAAAGCAAGGCTAACATTTTCTAGTGTTTATTTTAATTTAGTGTATGTTAGAATGAGTGTATGTAAGTGTGTGTGTGTGTCATCTTTCATTTTTGCAGTAAATTATGCTCGCATTTTTATACTTCTTAAATATATAACTTTTTGTAGTTTTCTTTCATATATTTTTTAACTACAACTACAATTTTAGGACAGCCAATCACAGCAGAAAGGTATGACTTTCAGAAAATGCAACACAAAAAATAAACCAAGTACAATAACAAAACTCTATTAATACAAATAAACAATCAATATACCCGTTAGTGGGTATGCATAATTAAATTACTCGATTCGTTGTAAACAGAATTCTACATCCAAATATATTCAATTGAAAGTTTGCCTCTTTTCCTAAACAAAATTTAAAATTTTAAAAAATTCCTATTGATATCCGGCAAAAAGATGACGTTTCAACTCCAAAGATCCCCATGCGCTTTACTGCTGTGACATTAAATGCATGTGTGTTTGTGTAACTACTGCACTCTAAGTGTTTACATGTGTGAGTGTTATCAAGTATTTAATTCTTCAAATGCATTATCTTTTAGTTTTGATATGTTTAGTTTAGATTGTGTTTAGTTCATTTTTCGTTTACTAAATACTTATACGTATACTATACGAGATTATTTAACAATTTAGTATTTTAGATTTACATACCTACATACAATGATATGTTTCTCGATTTTCTGTCAACAATTTTTACTAACCATTTAAAACCTGTGTGTAAATATATTTTTTGAGCTTAATTTAAACTTAATCGATAGATAACAGATTTATAGAATATATGTATATAAATTTAATAATAATTAAATGCTGTAACTTTAAAAATACATAAAAAAACAATCATAGGTGAAATACAAGAGATTTCGCAAATAAATCAGAGATCAAGCTGATTTAGAACATTTTAGTTTTTCTTTGTTTTTTTTTTTTTTTTTTTGCAATACCTGAGCACTTATAAATAACTTCTGCTTATTTCTTTTTTAATTTACACTTCACATGTGCCATCAATTTTTAACAAACAAATTTTACTAAGCAAAACAGAAAAAAAAACATTTTGAATTAATTATTTAGTTAGTAACAAAATAAAAAATTATAACATACTTTCAGGCTTAAATTGAATGCATTAACATTGCTTTTTTTGTTTGTTTTTTTTTCTTTTTTTTCTTGAAAATATTTTGTGAAATTAAGCATGCATGCAACATTGGCAACACTACGCAAAAATAGTATTAATTATAGTAGATATATTTTCTTTTTTCATTCATAAGCTTTTCTTTTTAGTTAAAGACATTCACGACAACTGCTTTTTCTTTACAATTGTTACTTTTTTGCTACTTCTTTTATATATAGGTATCTAAAGTTTTTCCTCAATCTTTTAAAATTTTATCAGAAGTGAGTGAATTTCCCTTTTCTTATTAATTCAATTTTGCTTTCTAAATATTACTTTTGTGTTTTTTATAGTTTTTTTTAAAGTTTTTTGTTTAATTTTTGTCTTTAGAAGGCAGTATTGTCTTGCTCAGCAGTTGGCACAGCCATACCTTTTCCACCTTGTCCACCGCCACCCCCAATGTTTCTTCCACCTCCCTGCCCAGTTGCATTGCTTATCATTTTCTGTACTTGCGCCTGCGCTGTTTGTTCATTCATGCGTTTCGCTTCGGCAACAGGAAGATCATCATCTGATTCAAGTGCTGGATTAATGCGACCATTACGTTCATCTTTACCAGCCATGGTAGCGGCACCATAGGAACGCGCTAGTGGACCAGCCATAACAGAAAGCTATTTGAAAAAAAAGTGAGAATATTAAATTATGAATAACTAAGATGAATATGAATAAATAATGAATAAATAATAAGATTGGAGATATGAAATTTGTTTTTTGTATAAAATGAAACCATTAAAAAGCTAAGGGAGAAAAATAGTTGAGAATTTTCAATGATTATGAATTTAAAAAAATCTTCCGATTCAATAATTTATAAGAACGCTAATAAACGCTGCATGGTCATGCACCATTTCGTTGCTTGCATGTCGAGTATGAAGGTGAGAGAATTAAAAAACATAATCAGCAACCGTCCATGTTTGTCTACCCCACAAACATTTCACTCCTTCTCACCTTCAATCTAAGCATGCAAGGAACGAAATGGTTGGGTAGCCATGTAGCGTGTAATAGCTCTCAAAAAAACTTATTGCATTTACTCAAATAAAACGCTTTTTTCAACAGTGCTTCAGAAAATTCCAAATTCATTTCAGCAAAATCAAAAATGATATCAGAATATTCCATTTAAATTTCAAAATAATCAAATTTGCTTCAGTTCAGATTATCTCAAATTGGTTTCGAAGTAATTCAATTATTCTCCAGAATAACCAAATGTACTTCAGATTACTTCAGTTAACTGCATTTACTCCTTTTAATATAAATGAAAATATCTAAATAAAAGTTATAGTATTTTTACCTGCTCTCCAGCTTCTGAAGGCTCTCCGACTCTTTGTACATCTTCAGGAATATTAACCACGCAACGGAAATAATCATAACTTGGAGGAAGTTTACCAGATTCAAACATCATTCTGAAATTAAAATGCAAAACGCAAATCAAGTTACTTAAGTACTCAATTAGTATATACCATAACTTGTTTTGAACTTACTTGGTCCACCATGAAACCCCAATCAATGTGACTAAACTCATTATCATGGCCATTGTACGGAAGGGAAACAATTGTGTTTTAGTCTCTTCATCATATCCTGGGAAATGTATGAGAGCTGGTAAACCGATGATGGATTCACCACCCGATAAGCGTATGAAAAGCGCAACTATATAAGCAGCCAAACTGCCATATGTATTGCAATGCTTTTTAAAATGTACCACCATAAGTAATTGCGGAAAAAGAATAACATAAACCAAGTCAGAACACATAGACCTAAAAAATATAAATAATAAGAATATTGATTTCATATTTTTCTCCAAAAGAAGCAAACAAAATTAAATTGTCTCAGTGTCCGACTCACCATAGGCCATAAATGGAGGGTATAGTTAAAGCCATAATGGTTGCCAAAATACCAACAACGATAATTCCACCACGCATTACCCAAATGATTTCCATTTCGGAAGCTTTTTGACGGAAAATCAATTTGTAAACATTGCGTGCAAACATTGAAGCGGCTGATAATACTGAAGAGTCGGCTGACGACATGACAGCAGCCGAAACCGCACCCAAACCAAAGAATGATACAAAATCAGGTGTGAGATATTGAAGAACCATGGGTAAAATCATACTAGTCTCAGCGACGGTAAGAGGATAAGGACCTGTATATTCTGTTTCATTCCAGGCTATAAGAAAAATAAATAGACTTGTATTTGAAATTGACATGAATTAGAATACAAGTGTTTGCTTGACATACGAGTAGCTTTGGCAATAGCGCCAATTAATACCGGTGGGATAGCCATTAAAATACAACCAGCTGCCGCAACATAAGATAAAAGTTGTGCACGTCCTGCAGTCTTACTTGATAATACACGTTGGAAATACACCTGTAACAGAGAAAACAAAAGAAACAGGAATATCAATCAAGAGGATTCAATGCTTTTTGATGGGTCGTACTAACCTGCCAGGGTATACCGCCAAAAACTAAAAGCAAACCATAATCTATATAAAACCAACGTTGCTCCGGCTCTACGTGACCTATCCAATCAACCTCCATGTCCGATAAGCTTTTCACATGTTCATTTGTCCATGCAAACGGTATGCACATCCAGAGTCCAATGAATATACAAAATAATTGTATAACATCGGTATAGGCCACTGAATAGAGGCCACCGAAAAGCGTATAGAAAATAGCAATACATGAGGATAATATCACCGATGTACTATGGTCCATATCGATGATGACAGCAAGTGTGGCGCCTGCGAATATGAATTTGTAAATATTTGTATTTTATGCGATTTTCTATATTTACCTAATGCAGCTAAAATGCCTGCAGCCCAGAATACTTCACCACACAATGCCGGCAAAAAGAGTAAACCACCCATACGTTCACCGAATGAATCCTGCAATGGATCCAACATGGTGATGTAGCCCTGTTTACGCATGGGATTTGCAAAGAAAATGCCACCTGAAAAGTTTTAACAATTTTCATGTAAGGATATGTGCTTTATATTTTATAATACAGTGTGCCAACTGAATATGGTTATAAAAAAGTTGTTTTATTAGTTACTAGTAGAAATTAAAGTAGTTAATGAACATGATAATACACTGAAATGGAAGTCATTGGTAGAAAATGCTTTGGTCATTGAGCTATTAATATAGAAATTTCATCAATCGTTACACTAAACTTGATAGAACGTTAAACAAATATTGATGATAAATTATAGACCCAAATGAAGTGATTCAAAAATTATTTGCAACAAGTCAGTAACCCAATACAAACATTTTAAAATCACACCTGCGGAAGTGATGGATTTAAATTATGAAAAAGTGTTGACTAAATATTCGGAAATTCAATAAAAACAAGCAATTAAATTAAACCAGATAAACTGGTAGGCAAAACTTACGTCAATTTTTTTTTTGTTGTAATATGGAATCAAAACAAAAAATATTTTAAATCAAATTAGTTGATTTAAACCTGTGTCGAGCATTCTAAACCATTGACAAAATGAACTGGTATAAGTTTTTCAAGAAGCTTTTAAGATTTTGCATTGAAATAAGTATGTGCGACGAAAGAGACAGAAAACGGAAGAGCTGTTAACAAACACGCCGATGGTGTACGTTTGGTCGCCACTTATTTAACCTATGAAAAAATGTTGGCCAACAAAGTCGAAATTCTTACTCGTATAAACAAAAATTTAGATTTATTTAGAATCTAAAATGTAATAAATAATTTTTCATTTAATAAAATATCAACAATGAAATAAGTAAACTTTTACATATTTATTTCTGCTTTTATATCATTTTGTTACCATATTAAATTGTCACACTGTCTACGTACATGACTATGAATATTCCTAGTTAATAAATACTTTTTCTCTTACCGAAAACCAAACTTAAAGCATATCCAAAAGGCGCCTGACACCATACCAAGCCTGAGGTGTAAATTGCTTCTGCTGTACCATTAATATAACCACCGCCAACCCATGTAGCTGTTGTCCAAAAAAGCAATAAAATGTTCGATTTTATTGTCATACAGGTATAAAGTAATTGGCATAAACTTGCAGTGTATGTACATTGGACATAAGTAATTGAAATTTATTATGAGCTTACCTGTCATTGTGAATATGCCCACAAACAGACCAATTGAGCGTCCAGCTAACATTACTTCCTCCTCAGAATCATTACCAGCCTCCTTTTTGCGTCCAGCCCAAATGCCAACAGCCAGAATTAGCAAATAGAAGAGCACAATGCTCACAACGCCAGCAATGTTAATCATTTTGTGTTTTACTTTTTATTTATCGGTTCTGTAGCGCGCGAAGATTCTCTTCGAAGGTCCTTTCGTAGAAACTCTCTACTGTGTGTTCGGACGCAAATTAGCCTTTGAATATGTACTACTATGTACTACGTATAATATTCAAATTAATTTCTTTTTAATTTTAGTTCAATTTTGTGTATTTAATTTGTCTTTGTTGCTGTTATATTTTTATGACTTTATTTAGCTCCTAACTTATTTAGTTTGTTTATATTATAATTAGTTTTGTGACGTTAGTTTAGTTTAATACTTATTTGTAGTTTTTATTTCTCCTTTTATTTTCTGCTTTTGGATATTAATGTTTTCATTTAAGTACTCAATTCGACTTTTTCTTCTTCTTCTTGCCACGCAATTTGTTTTTTAAAATTTAGAATTCCTGCAAAAAATATAAGAAAAAAGTTTAATTAGTAACATCTTATGGAAAATATGTGTATCTTGTTGAATTTAATGAACTAGTTTTTGTTCTCCCAAATCTTACATAAGACACTACTATCATGGTGGATTTAAATACTTCGATTAACTAGACATATTTCAGACTCAATTGCCATAAATGCAAGCAATTGATCTTGAAAATATTATGGTAAAAAAATAGCAATCAGTTCAGACAGTTTAATTGTGTTTTCGCTGTATTCATGTTATTTTTGGGTTGAATGGTTGAATAAGAAAGCAGACTATGTAGTATACATTCGGAAATAAAAACAGTCAATTGAAAATCACAAAACTTTATTTTAAATTCGAAAAATAATATTATAAAATCAGATGGTATCATTTCAAAATCAAAATATCAGTCGATGGTGACCGATATTCTGATGGAGAATGTGATCATTTAAAATCATTGCTTATGATAACGATTGCCACGCTTGATTGAGCATATTTCCAATTCCATTACTGAGGAACTAGAAATGTTAATTACAAACTGAATTAAAATTGAAAAGGACCTTAAATAATTACTAACTAACATTTATTTAAACCAAAAATGAGTTGTATTATTCAAATGTAAATGGTTTTGTTTTTAAATCGAAATTTTCTGATTTTGAATTGCATTTTTTTGGTTTTAAATTGATATTTTTTAATTTTCAAACAATATTTTCCGACTTCTATATAATTATTCTGATTTTGAAATGACTATTCTGGTTCTCAACTGGGACTTTCTGATTCTGAACGGGGAAAGATGAAGTTTGGCAGCTAAAAATGGGGCACTTAAAATATTCGGGGCCAAAAGTATCGAGCAATTGGTATTCACTTAAAAACACAATTCTTATATCTAATATTTAAGTATAAGAGAAATATTTTGAAACCCAATGTGTAGATTAATCCCAACGGATCGTTTTTTGAAGCATTATTGAGTTAATAAAGCTCTAACTAGAACTGTTATGGTAATAAGGGTATTTGAAAGTCCTTATGTAAGGAGACCTATTAAAAGAAGGGTTACTGCCAATTTATATTCTAAAACTATTTTCCCAAAAGGTTAATCTAATATAATCAAAAGTATTCGTAGGTATAAATACCAAAAAAAAAATATTCATAAAAATCTTAAAAAAGTTTAACCCACGTCATAAGTTTCAGCAAGTTCGTGAAAGAAACATTGATGGCTTGTTCAACTGTTTGCACAATCTATTTTCTATAAATTGGAGTAAAGAATATTGAATTTTGAAGAAGTTGTTCAGCCTCAAGACTTTTCCTATATCTATAGTTCGAACAGAAGCTAAGAAAAATTGTATTTACCCTTTCAAACTTTAGATATACCGTTTTTGCTATAAGGAAACTATATCTCATCGTATTAATTTCAGAAAGTTCTAGATATACTGAAATCCCCTCATGAATGTTTGGAAATGGAGATATTGCTCTTACGATTTAGTTTTGTTATGTATTTTCTGGGCTATCCATAACACAGTTACCCTCTGTTGGGTACCTGACCACTGCAACATAGCTGGTAATGAGACTAACAATAAATCGACTATAGAAATCCAGACTAGACCTTTTCAAAATCCATTTTTGAAGCATGAATTAAAAAGAATAATTAAAATATTGGAATCTAATTCCAGGACTCAGACAAGCAAAAACGTTTGTCATTCCTCTCACCCATAATTGCTCCATCTCTCACCAAATCGGAACTTAGATTGCCAGTCTGGGCATTATTTGCTCAGATACCACTTAAATAAGATAAGACTGTGCAGTGAGATAGAGTGGCGTCTATTTTTGGAGGATTACGACATAACAATTCACATTCTGTGGGAATGTCCAGCTCTAAAGAAGAAGAATATTCAGGAAGTTATTTCTTCTTGGTCCGCCTCTCGTCCTGAACTAGGTACTAGTAAAAATATGTTTCAGGCCGCAGTGCCTGCTACTTTTGGCTCCCCACATAATAATAATAAATTTTCTTTTACATCACTGTGTTGGGAAACTGAATCTGACCTTGTGAGGCAGACACTTGTCCTCAAAACTTTACTGGTTGGTCTAAGCGGCCCTTATTAGCTGCATGACAGCCTCTGTCTTATAAATTGCTTATAATTCATTAACTCTCCAAAAAATGCAGTTATTATTGGTTTGTTATTTTGATGTTATTTGTGAAATTTGTGGGAGAGTCTTTTAACATAACAAAATAGCTTTTTTGGGAACTAGGTCTTTATGGTATCGCTAGTAATAGGGATATCCTACTGTGAACTCGGATGAGCTATTTACAAATTGATAATTAAGATGTGGGCGAGAGATAAATCAAAATTGTCCACTTACTCCTTACAACCAATTTACAACCGGTTCTCCACTTTTAGCAGAACAAACCGGGATTTCTAGCTAAACGCGGTTACATAAAGATATCATCATTGCTTAACAAGTTAGATCGGAACGATGAGACCAGATGACAACTCTCATACTGTATGATCGTCTAGCTTTGGCCCTAGACAGACAGTATTATTGAACATTGAAATCAGATACTCTTCTGATTCCACCATTTAATAGCAAATAAAATGTACTGGTATAGTAAGATCTTATCGCAATTCCTAACTGTGATCACCAACTTAAATGCAAATTACATAACGCACACTAACAATAAGGATATTCATAGTACCCTTTTTTATAGACAGTCAAGGTGCAATCAAAACCCTAGACTCAAAAATAAAATCTTTGAGATTGGTGTATCAATGAAAGAAAGAATTTGTATTCCTAAGTTTCAAACCGGGAATTGTCCTAATATTTACAAGTATTCTTGGGAACAGGGAGTAATGAGAAGCATTTCAGAAAAGATCTTTAAGATCACAGTGCTTACCTGTTGAGTCTACATCATCAAAATAATTATATTTAAAAGGCTAAGAACTATATCCAAACTTGCTATTTAACTATTTAAACTAGAGTAAATTTGCAATGTATTTAAATAAATATTTAATAACCTTTAACATAAGGTTATCATTAAATTGCCATTTCAAATATGACTTGATGCAAATAATAAAATATTTTAAATATGACGGTCAAAGGATGCCCTTGCTATTATATTTCTATGTTTTTAAACTCATATTCATACAAGTAGCCACAAGCGTATCCAAAACTTACTGAAAGGGGTGCCTTTAATATTTTCTTCCTTTAAAATTGATTCATAAGCAACTATCAAAATGCATAAAATATTCATCAGGTTTTAACCACAAGCCCCCTTTTCCCCCTTGTAATACGCTAGTGGAAATGATACGAATGTACTTGGCAACAAAAGAAACCTCCACTTAGCAAAAGCTGCATGAAAATCTATGCTCTCTTGAGCATTAAGTTTTATTCATTGCGCGCATTCCAGTGTACGGGCGCAACTGCATTTTTAATTACCACCCTAAATAAATTACTGCTCCGATATGCGAGACGCTTGTAATTTATATTTTCATAATTACTGAATTTACTTAGAGGATGAGAAAGAATAAAAAGTTTTTAGTTCAAGTAGGGGTTTTCTCAAAAGATTAAATTGTAGGGTACTGCAGGGGTAGGTGAAATGCCAACTCTCAGCAATTTGTTCTTAAATGAGCGGCAATTTCTTGAGACGTATACATATTAGAATAGAATATTTTGATTTGTATGGCCTATTAAAATGTCTGCCATTTATAATTAAAATTGCTCATGAACTTTAAAAAGTTGAGGTTGATATATGAGACTGATCAGACTTTTTTTGATTTTAATTGCAATTTACACATATTTCTAATTGAGCTAGCATCTTGAATTTCCAGGTAGTTTACCAACTTTTTATTAGCTGTCAATCAAGCTATTACCAAAATGTAAAGAAAGTTTAAACCAAATTCCGTCACAAAAATCAGACAAAATTGGACTAAAATTCACACCAACAATTAGACAAAAAATTTAAAACTAAATTCTGACCCAAACATAGGACGAAAATCAGATCGAAATTCAAAACTTATAATAAATATTCACAACAAAAATTAAACCAAAATTCTGTGACAATTCCCATTGAAATTCATATCGAATTTAAAATCGAAATTCACACATAACTCATACCAAATTTTACACAAAAATTTGATCAAAATTTAGAGAAAATTCATACCAAACAAAGGACCAAATACCAGACAAAAATCAGTTTGAAATTTGTACCAAATATTAGACAAAATTCAGAGGATATTTTATACCAAAACTCAAATTAAATTCAAGTCCAAAATTGTAAATTAATGGCTTATATATCTATTATTTACACCGAAAGTTAAACCAAAATTTATACTCCAATCAGACAACAATTCACACCAAAAATAGGTAAAAATTTAGATCAAAACTAAGAATAAAAATTATGCCATAAAGCAGTCAAAAAATTCTGACCAAAACTCAGACCAGGGAGCAAAAATCAGGTTATAATTTATACCATAAATCAGAACAAAATTCAAACTAAAACTCAATCACAACTCTGAAGGAAAGTATACCAAAAATTCGACGAAAATTTAAATGAAATTTAGACCAAACATAAGCAAATAAAAAAGTGGCTTTTGGATTGAATGCAGATGACTATAAGGAGGTATTTTTTAGTTCTGAATAATGTATTCAAATACTAAAATATACTGAAAGTAATACCGAAGTTGTTTTCAAAATATTCTTATCCCAATTTTTATAATAACCATTGCTAATTTTTTACCTTGAATGGGTTGTGAGAGTGTTTTATTTTTTTCAATTTTTGTAAAACTTTTGACGGGCAAACTTTTTTTGTTACAAGTACAAATTAAGCAATTTGCACATGCAAGGCATGTCCGAATGCATGTCCAAAAACGCAATATTTCTATACAAATGCACTCAAAAGGATGTGGGTCTGGCCAAGCCTCTTTTGTTACGAATATGACAATCAAATCATGTATCTGACCGATGGTTAAAGCATTAAGGAAGAGTAGGGATTAATTAAACAAAAGAAATCTACAAACTGTACTTTTACATTCTATTAGCAAGGCATTAATTAATGCTCGAAACAAACTTAATTTCTATTGAAATAGAAATTTATAAAAATATTAAATAAATAAGTATGTAGTATTACAAAAGAAAAGCTTTTTTAATAATTTATTTCTGTTGAATCAAAACAATTAAA
Organism: Toxonevra muliebris; assembly: GCA_963691655.1. NCBI lineage: Eukaryota > Metazoa > Arthropoda > Insecta > Diptera > Pallopteridae > Toxonevra > Toxonevra muliebris. Next base: position 10,674,476 of record OY829327.1, on the reverse strand, counting down.
AGTAAACAAGAAAATAGAAGTAGAAAAAAAAAAAACAAATCATAAAAAGAATTCGCACATGGCTTTTAATTTACATAACATATTTATATATATATATATATATATATATATATATATTGTGTATGTGCTTATATATGTACATATGTAAATATGAGTTATATACCTAAGCTTTAGAGCGTACATATGTGCTGATTAAATATTAAATATATTAACCAATCCACTTATACATGCACGTGCGAGCGAGCTGGAAAATCTATGAAAAAAATGAGAGCTATTGAAAATCATAGAGAAAACTCACAGCTGAATTTTTCATTCACAAAAATTCTCAAAAATATTTCTTCTTCAATTACAAACAAACCTTGCGCAAAAGGAAGAAAAAAGAAGCTAAATGTAAGGCGTCATGACGTTTTATTGGAAAGTTGTGCTCACTGAGTACTAACAATGTGGAATGGTAGAAAGAGAGAGATAGATATAAGAAGAGAGAGGGAGAAAGAGAGAAAGAGCGCAGACTTGAAGAAAGCCGAACAAAATTATAAAATAACCCAGCAAAAAAGTTTGTAGCTACTACTAAAAAGGACACTATTGTATAACTAAGCATTTAAATTAGAACTAGTTTTCATATCTTACACTAGAATGAACGATTAATGGCTACAAACACTGATTCTTAAGGCTTGATTATGCAAATGTAACATAGAGTTTCGTAACTGCCCCATATTGATTCTGTGATCTAGGCAGTGCGTGTAAGTGATTTCCAAAATCGTAACGTAACGTAGAGTTCTATCTTTAATAAATTTCTACGGTACGCTACGTTTCGTTTGCTTATTCGAGCCTTTTACACCTCGATTGACGTAAATAATAATATTGGAATTAACATTTTTAAGAATTAGTGGACCCGAAAAATGCGGAATGGTTAAGAAAGCTAAAATTGAATTCATCTCAAGTTTTGGCGCTGCATGAGAGTAATATTTCCAAATGTTTTCATTCTATTCCTCACTCCCCTCCACCCCATTCCCCTACTTCCATTTTAAAAAACAATCCAGTTTATTCAACTCATTTGATTTTTATTATGAATTTTAACAGGTGTCCTATCTTAACTATATCCATAACATCACACAGGTCACTGTAGAAATATAGTCCCAGGTATTTTTTACAACTAACCCAAGCTAGATAAGAGCAGAAGTAGTGAGAGTTAGTTTATTCCTCCTCTTTATCTTTACATCTCCTAGAGAAATTATTTGTAGAGCGCCCGGTCTAGTAGCGTGCAAACCTATAAGGCTGTAACCAACAGTCAGTGATTTACACACAAACTCACCTTTCAAAGTTAAAAACGTTCAAGCGAAATAACGTTAAATAAAATCAAGTAACTTCAAACACAAATTCTAAAGTACTGGCTTTTAAGCCTAAAATTATGCAACATTTTATTTATAGGTAAGCAATTACTTTGTTTAAAACATAAAACACATCACAGGCTTATTTTTTAAATATTTCTCCTTTTCTTTTATTAATATAACTTTGTAAACATTTGAAATTTTAGTGGTATTTTTTTAATATTTAGTAATTTTTTGTTTCGTAATTAGGAATCAAAAGTAATTGTTTATTTTTTAGTTTTTTTGTACATATATATTTCCAAAAAAGAATTTACACAAAAACAAAATTTCAGCTACAATAAACTTTTAAATGTCTTTCTCTCTTATAATGTTTGTTATCAAATTTAGGAATTTATTTACTCAAACGTTTTTAGTAATTATTAATTTAGAAATTTATTTAATTAATGGAACAACTATCGCCCCAGCGTAAGGACGTCTTTTGAGACGGACTATTTCGTGTTTTAAAATGTAACCCGCACATGTGCTCCAATAATTCCAAAATTACCCCACGCACTCATTAAATTCGTTTTTGTAAATTCAATTACTATTATTATTATTATGTAGATGAATAAAGTTTACACACTAACTAGATATGTATACAATTTCAAGGTTATATAACGTGCGTAGTTATATAACTTTATAACAGCAATAAAGTACGATCTGTCTTTATAATGTTCAAAAATTATAAAACCAAATTTTAGTAGTAACACATTAGACTCGCGTTTTTATTTTAACGATCTTATAGCGATATGTATAGCGCGAAAACGTAATATAACTTTTTGAGCGCCTGAAATTATACTGCACTAGTATTTTATATTCTTATTTTAATGTCTTATTGTTACCGCTGTTCGCCAACAAGATACGCGCACTCACACTTCTATATAAGTGTGTGAGAAGTGAAAAACGAACGAAACAAAGAGAGAGAGAGAATGCGCTCGCGCGCCTAAAATCACACTTCAAATTCTTCTTTTTTTAGAGTATACACGACAACTATGCTTTTTTGACAGGTGATATTCGTTCTTTCGTGCCTTCACCGATTTGATGTGTTATTTGTTGATATTGTGTATTTTTTTAATAAAGGTGGGCAATAAATTGCGTAGCTATTAATTTGAAACTTTCATTTATATGATTTTCTGCAAATTTATATTTTTTTATAAATTTTTGGTTAATATTTCGTACACAGTGAAATGCGTTTTTTTATATTAGTTAAATTGAGTAGTAATTTTAAATTTGACCCTTGATTATGAGTACCGACGCCTAATTCCGTGCTAACGTTTCAGTAGCAATTTTGTAACTGATTTTCATTGCTTGGAAGGACTGTGTGCAAAGGTATTTGCATTAGTTTTTACTTTTTCTGTATATGTTGTGTGTATGTGTAAATGCTTTTCCTATTCATCGTGGAACGTGTGGAAGGATTAAAGTTGTCATGGAATTTAGAAATGGAATGGCAGGTGACAAGTGAGTGGGAGGGGGAAGTAAATTGTTCATTTAAAATGTAGGAGTATAATGATTGGAAATTCGCATTTGGGAAATGTGGTGAAAAGTGAAACTTTCTGTGATGCATAGGGGAAATCAAAGCTTTTTTCTTTTTTGAGTAAACAAAAGGTTTAATGTGTTCTACTAGGACATTTCTTTTTTAATTCCTAGAGGTGATTGTTTGGATATAATCGCTCGCAACATTCGTACAGAATTTATTTAGTTAAGACTCTTAGCAATGCAATAATTTTCAATCTAAAATTGCAAATGCATACAATAAAATTGTAGGTCTTATGATTATGAATATTTTGAACTAGGCAGTAGTAACCTTCTTTGTAATTGAATGATGTTCCTTTGAGATAACACATACAAAATTTGGCAGATAAAACAATGGTTCAAAAGTATAAATATAAAAGGGGGTTGTTGCTGCCTGCTGTAGATGTGAAAAAAGACATGGAGGGTAAACATTTTTTTTTTAATGCATAATACCTTATAAAAAGTACGAGTTTCATTAATCAGTTAATTACCGTCTGAGTAAGAATTAGACACACTAAGTATATGGTTATTCAACCTCAAAACTTTTCTAGGTTCTATATACGGCGGGTTGTCTACGTGGAAAATATATCGCTCAATTACTTAAAGACTGTCATAACTTAAAAAACGCGATTTTGCGGAAAACGCGTTTAAAGTAATCAATTTAGTCCCACTTTGCAGAAAAAAGAAAAAATCTTATAATTCTCATAATACAAGATATTAATATGAAATTTTTACACAATATGAAGCGTGATATAATGAATAATTTTGCATCATTAACTCAAAAATCTTGTTTTTGACTTATGACTTTTTTTTAACGTCAGTTCAACTTCACCTTTAATTAAGTATATGTTATTTGTCGTGCATTACGAAAGTTCATCTTTCTAAGAAGCTAACGCTATCTGGATAGCTCGGATCTCGAATTCTAAACTATAAAAGATAAGATAAAAGTCGAAAAAAGAAATAGAAGTTTGACGTAAAAAACCTAAATCCCAAAATATATATCTACAGTCAAAGCTACTGGTTGGAGGCTTCAGTCTTAAAAGAGTAGCAAAATATTTGAACATAAGAAAAACACTACTATATCCTGAGGGATTGCCAAATTGAGTAAAAGAGCTTCTTATTATTCTGGTCATTGAACCAGTTGGAAAATTAAGAAAAATTCAAGAAAATTGAGACTCTGTTTAAAACTGTCTTAATATGATTCCAGAAGAATGTATTTTATGTTGTCTTATATCAACATATATAAAATGGTCGCCACTTAAAGGAACATGTACATTGCTCGAGTCCAACATTTTTGTCTAAAATACGTGTCTAATATTTTATAAAAAAATACGTTTTTTAAAATATACGCATTTATATAAGTGGGTGTATTGTGAGTGATATATGAATTTCATAGCCGCTACACGATTCTTTAAACGCGTTTTTCTCGAAACATACTTTATCAAATTGGCGGGTGTTCTAACTTTAGAAATACTTAATGGATTTTATTCTATTTAGGCTCATTTTGTTCAGAAATATTTTTTTTATAAGATAGACTATTACTACGATGGTAGCTTGTTTAGTTTTGTTTTTACTGCCCTTAAAAAGAGACATTTTTGGACCAAATCGTTTTTTTTTTTTCAATTAAAGCTTTGCTTTGGTCACTTTTTATTATTATAGCTTCACTGAGCGCGCTTGTTTTGGCGCACCCGGAGGACTGTTATGAAACCCGCCGATAAAAAGTGCGATTTTTTTTAACGGCATCTGCAGAAAAACTATTGAAAAACAAAAAAATAATTAAAAGGTAATAAGATGTACTCGTATTATAAAATAACAACAATTTCAAGTAGCTATCTATCGTATTTCTTTAAACAATTTTGAAGTTTACTTTACTTTTCGACTCGAGCAATGGGCATGTCGCCTTAACGAAATCTAAACAATACTTTATACAGTTAATCACTCAACCGTCTGTGGAATACGAAAGCGAATGAATTATGACTCAGACGGGGCCATTAAAAAGTTTTTCTTTTTTTCTTATTTGGGTAATTGACCAAGGAGGTAAAATATATCGTTACCTTGATTTGCTTTGCCAACTTTAATCTAAACCAACAATTTTTGGAGACATGCACTGAAAACTTACGGTCAGTTATTTTAGTTTGAATTACAAATTCTGGAAACAGTACTCCAAATATCAGAATGCTTTTTTCTTCTTCTTAAAGATTTGAATAATGCGTTTTAAGGCTTTAGAAAATTAATGGGGCGATGTATTCAAATGGGGATTGTTACCGAATCTTTGATGGAGAAGTTTTTCCATAAAAACTTAACAGGAGAGCGAGTTTGATATATTTCTTTTAGCTCTCTCTATAAAATTCGCTTCAGTTGATGCCTATTTATTTTCAATTTGTATATAATTTTGAGAAAAAATCTCAAAAAGTGGAAACTAACAATTTTTTGGTTAGGTTGTTATATTAGAGTTATATTAGAGTGAGCCCTAAGTCAGAATTAGCAATAATTTCTAGTAAAATCATAAAATTATCGCCGGATTTTGCTGTTTCTTGTTTTTGCACAACATGGAAACGTTTTTCCAAAATGAAATCATTCTTCACCGTTGTGCGTAAATATTTGGAATTTAAAAAATAAATATTCGTGTTCACCCTGTCGATACCCGATGCTCTTATCGGTACCCACAGTGTTAGCAGCACTATATCGACAAACAGCTGATCCATTCATCAACAAATTTATTTCAATACGCCAGAAAACGCCTAAAATTTAAATTGGCTAAATATTAAAAGAAAGACTTCTAAATGGAAGATTTCAAAGTGCCCACATTGCCGCCGGTGCCACCAACTGAGGATAAACAGGAAAGTGAAGCAGAAGCAAAAACAGAAAAGCCCATCAAAGAAGTAGAACAACAACCAACACCACTAAAGTCAGTGACAATAAATGAACCTCAAAAACCAAAAACTATCTCTGCCTCCATCGGCTGCACCTATAAAGTCCCACCATGGTCAGCGCCACCAGCTTCCAATGTACATTATAAATTTGAAGTGCTCAAATCTGGGCAGATTATCGAGGAAGTTAATGAATTGCAAAAGCAAGCCAAATGGGTATTTGGACGACTGCCAGAGAATGATATTACGATGGCGCATCCGACCATATCGCGTTACCATGCAGTACTGCAGTATCGTCCAAGGGCACAACAATTAAACGATGAAGCTGACGGTGAAGACGATCCTGTGCAACAACCTGTCGAAGGCTGGTACATCTACGATTTGGACAGCACACATGGCACATTTCTTAATAAACAACGCATACCAGCGCGTATATTTATACGCGTACGCGTTGGGCACATTTTACGTTTGGGAGCCAGTACGCGTTCTTATATACTACAGGGCCCGCAAGAAGATGAAGAACCTGAATCTGATTTGAGTGTGACGGAGTTGCGTGAGCAACATCAACAGAAGGTGATTGAAGCTTCGGCCGAAGTGAAACGTAAAGCTGCAGAAGCTGTGGAACGCGAACGCAAAGAAGGCTGCGGTTGGGGTATGGCTGAGGATGCCGATGAAGAAACTGATCTCACACATAATCCTTACGCAAGCACCAATAATGAAGGACTCTTTCTGGACGATCCCAAGCGAACGTTGCGTGGGTATTTCGAACGTGAGGGTATACCACTTGAGTACAAGTGTGATGAAATGTCTGCTGGTTCGTTTGTGTGTCGTGTTGAGCTGCCTTTGGATGATGCAAATGGCAGGCCGATCATTGCCGAGGTAGTGCATAAGGGGCGCAAAAAGGAGTGTGTGGTGCAATGCGCGTTAGAAGCGTGTCGTATACTGGATCGTCATGGCGTGTTGCGTCAAGCAAATCAAGGTACGAGAAAATGTAATTCTTTTGATAAATATATTACAGAAACATTTGCTTTTACTTTTTTTCAGAACCGCAAAAACGTAAACTAAAATCACAAGACTCCGATTCGGATAATGATGACTTTTTGGATCGTACTGGCGACATAGAACGCAAGAAAATACGCAAGGCAAATGCCAATACTACAGTGACACTTACATATGAAGATTTGGTTAGTTTTAATTTGAAAATAAATTTTTAAAAATATGTGCAAACGTGAAATAACTTTCCAATTCTCCGGATTGATTTACAGCTCAAACAAGAAGCAGAACTCATGCAGCAACTGCAGCAAATAGACCACGATATTGAAAAATATCACTTAGCACAAAAACGTTTGAAAGAAACCAAAACTCAAGAAGCACAAAATGCTGATGACTTGGACAGTTTTATGTTAAATCTAAGTGATGATGTAACACAATTGGACAAAACAGAAATACGAAAATTGCGAGTAAGTTATAAATTTATTCTTTTATTTTAATTGTTAGAAAATTCCTCATTTGTTTGCACTAATTTCGTAAATTATGCTCTTAACTCTCTCTCCCCTTAGTTAGAACAGCAACGTCTCAAAGCTGAGCAACAGAAACTGCAACGCTTAATTAAAATAGCAAAACCGCTAGAGCTTCCCTTCGCAAAAACAGCAGACAACATCACAGCAAATCAAACACAAAGCGGTGGTAAATCTGAAGTTGTTAAAAAACAATTGCCAATGATTGGAAAACGCAATCAGTTTAGTAAATTCAAAGTTATTAAATTAAACACTGCACAAGCAACTGAAACAAACACTAAAACTACACAACTTCCAACAAAAAGCGCATTATCGATGACATCTGATGAAGAAGAAGAAATCGAAGAAGACCAAGAAGTATTTCAAGACAGCCAAGAAATCACATTAGAAAAAAGTGAATCCGATGCAAATGAAGCACACATTCCACAGGAAACATCACTACAAGCAGCTACAAAAGATGGTAAGGGCGATGAAGTCAGCGCTTCCACAGTAGTAAAACACTATGGTCCTGCTGTAATACCAAAAGAAATATTGAAAAATAAAGAGAGTGATAATGACCAGTCAGTTGAAGCTGTAGACTCAAACACACATGTGGAAACCGTCGAAAACTGCGCTAGCAATTCTCTTGATGAAGCAGCGAAACTTGAAGAACAGCAAGAAAATGCTGCAAAGAAACGACGTCAACGACAGCGTTTGCGTCACAAGCGTCAAGAAGTTGACATCGATGAATTGGAAGAGCATGAGTCCAGCGAGAAATACGCAAAATGGGTACCACCTGAAAATCAAAGCGGTGATGGATACACCAAATTGAATGATAAATATGGATATTAATTTAATGTTAAGGAATCTCATACTAAGTTTTCATTATTTTGCGTAAAAAAATAAGTTGGATAATGTCAAATGCAAGTTAAAGTCAAAAAAAGAAAAACCACATTATCTGACCTTAAGTAAATATTTTTAATCAATCCTGTTCTGAAATCCGGATTTTGTTTGAAAAAAAAATTGATTCCAATTGCTTGTATTCTACAATCATTCCCATTGGATTTAATCCAATCCAGTACATGAATAAAAGGAAGGGGAAATAAAAGGGCAATTCAAAAATCGACGATTACATAGTCAAATTTACTTTACTTAAAGTTGGCTTTGAATAAATAAGAATGTAAATAAGAGATATAAGAAATTTATATAATTTTATTATATACTCGTATTTTCGCCTCAACGTTTCCTTCGGCAAGAAACTGCAAAGTTGTGGCCAACTGAAAATCAGCTCTTCTTTCATTTCGTAATTTCACAAGGGATTGAAGTAATAGCGTAGAATCTTCTGCTTAAACTAAAAATATTTGCCAGAACAGTCTTGCTCATTTTTTGCTATTTAAAATAAATTCTTTTATGGAACAAAAGCTCATGGATAGCCTAGATCTAACTTTTTCGCATCCATTCATGTTATGTGAGTTATGTTTGTATACGAATGGAACGGACCTACGGTTTTATGTCGAATCCGAAGGGCGAAGAGAAAAGTTGTTCTTAGGCAATTTTTACTCTTCGAGGCTTGACATTCATTGCCAGCAAAGAGATGGTACCATGTAGAAGAAAATTATATTTTTCTGCGTATCAGTCCAGCATACTAACCACAAGTCGGCGACCATTTATACAAAAAAAAATCAAAGAAATTACAAATGTGCTCCAGTAAAAAATTTTTACACAAACCAAAAATAAAACAATGCTTTCTGATTGAAAAGCTAATTCGATCATAAGCGCAAATTAAATTTCATTTCAGATCGAAATTACCATTTTGAATGCAGAACACTTTCAAATCAATTCCGATAAGGTAGCAATTCCTCTTCGGATATCAGAACCGGGCTGAATACCTGCCTATATTTTAACAATTAAATTTGTAGAATTTAAGTTAAGTTACGAAGTTGTTAGCAATATTTGCTATTCATTTATCAAAATAAAACAAAATCCATTCTTAAAATATCCATGTCTTCTATTTTTGTAAATATCAAATAATCTCACTTTAATCACAACAAATTTATTTTCAAAACTAAACCTAAAACGATTTCATATTATTTTATCTAGAGCATACATAAATACTTTGTCTCCATACCTTGCTATGGTATAAATTAGAAATCAACGTCAAACTTTTTTCAAGGTTTTCTGTTAACGTTTATCTTCAATTTTAGCTGCCTTTCGGTTTCGCCAACTCTATAATTCTTGGCGATGCTTTCGCTTTCAATGCTGCCGGTGATATCGCACACGGATCCTCACGTATGTGCGTATTCTCATATTCTTTCGGTTCAGCCAATTCTTCTGTGCGTGTCGATGCTTTCGCTTTAAGAGCATTAGGTGCAATAGCAAATGGATTCTCTTTAAGATCAGCTTCACCGATATTTCGTTCGCGAGCTGTTGCCAATTCCTTAATACGTGCCGAAGCTAAACATTTCAAAGAAAATAAAATTAATTAATTGTTTCTACTATCAATCACCTCTTTTATATTGCCGTTCAATACCTTTATATGTCAATGCCAATGGATCTATTCCTGGTTTTAGAGTGTGAACATCTTCTCTAACCTTCGGTTGTGCTATCTCAAGAATTCGACTCGATGGTGTATATGTTTTTATGGCTGGTGTTAATTTCCATTCTTCTTTCATCAATTCGGCTCGATTGACAGGAAGGGCCAATGTTTTGTATCGCTTCATACTTTCGTATGGCATCTCTTTTTTTTCCTATATGAGGGAGGATGTAAAATTGTGATCGATATTGTTAAAACTGGGGGACAATTAAATTATGTAAAAATAAAGTAAAGGAGAACATATACCATACCATAATTTGGAAAGGGCATTAACCAATTTTTTTTAATTGGATTTTGAATGAATTATGTAGATATAAAAGAATATCATAAAACATCACGGCTTTGAGAAAATTTAGATTTAATTTGATCATTTTTGATTCCTTTTTTTTATTTTTCTTATTTTTAAAAGGGAAACGCTGAAATCGGTTTTAACTTTTTATTAACTGAAATTCAACTCTTACAAATGACCGTTCATTTTTAAACCGATATAATTCATTTAACAAAAAATAGAAAAAATTAACAGAAAAAGGAGCCAACAATGGCAAAATTTTAATGTAAAACATCTCAAACCTGACGTACTGGGAAAAAATTCAATACACCATCGGATTCTACGGTTGAAAATTAAGTTACGTGAAATTAAAATTTTACCTACAGCCCGTTTACGGAAAGAATGAACGAATTTTTTGTCAACAAAAACCACATAAATTTAATAAAATTATACAATGAACGAATTAAGATCAATGCAAACAAATTTCTTGAGATAGACTTAAAATTGAAGGGCTTCAAATTTATTCTACTACTGGGGCTACTTAATGATAACTATAATTTCTAGACTTACCAGTTTTGGAGGTTTCGGTGGCTTCTTAGGTTTAGCCAACTTCTTAAGATATTTCCTATGAATTTTCCATTCATCTTCGGTCCATTTTTTAATGGGAATTCTAAAAATAGCAAAAAGTTTAAAATTTTATCTATTTATTTTTTTGTTTCAAATTACAAGTGCAAATGATAAATTTGCTTACTTCTTTTCTGGCGGTTGAATATTCTCCAAACGACTATACAACGACATAAGACTATAGCGTATCAAGCGATTTACAGTATTTAAACGTTCCCAATCCAGCAAATGTATATAAGTTTGCTTAAATAAAAGAAGCTTCCTGTGAATAATAAGTTCAACCAATAAATCTAAATATAAATATACATATCCAGCATGATAATGCTCAGCTCACCGCACACACGGATACGCCAATTGATCGATACGCGTTGAACTACGATCACGATAAACTCGAATAACTTGAACGGGCTTCCTCAATTTGCATGGACACTTCGCTACATAACGTTGGGTTATAAAACAACGTCTCGGTTCAGCTAATCGTAATAATGTCTTCCGTTTGGTTGTCATTTGTTTTTGTCGTTTTACCAGCCTGCTGAATTCTTTGCAGATACCCGGCAATAAGCACCTGACATTGTTGGGTAGACTATCGTATTGAGGACAACACGCTACCGCAGTTTCATCTTTTTGCATTTTGTAAAATAATAATTTTTTAACTTGAAATTTTTACTTTTACAATTTTTTTCTTAACCAAAAATTTTGTGACTTTTCATTAAAAAATTTTCTTTTTGAATGGGATGTGCTTGTGCTTTCAATAAATTTTTCCCATTGTAGTTACGATCGACATAGAAATATTTTTTTTATTTTTTATTCAAAGTGTGTTAAGGGAGGACGGACCTCCACTTAGAAATTTTTGAAAAATTTTTATTTTTGCCTTACTCTTTAGGAATAACATTTTAATAATGCCGATAACTATGTCCACTAAAAATAGCACAATTTAAGCTCCATTATTCCAGCAAAAATCGCATTTTAAAGTTTGAACAGTTACGAAACATCTTTTAACTTTTGATTTCAGATAATTTACTCTCGGGTTACTGTTCTCACCGCAAACCTCCTTTTAAAAAAGATCCTTAACGGAAATGTCTGTCTGTATGAGAGGATGAGAGTAAAACTTTTAAGTTCAGAAAAAATAGTTTACTTACGAGCAAAAGCGGCACGAAAATCGTTCATAGCAAGGTGAATTTATATAAGGTAGAGTTACTAGCAACTCAGACTTCTTCTTTCTTCGTGGTCAATACCATAAACTGTCAAAGTCACTGCTTACTTTTGATTGTATGTTTAAGTTGTTCTCCATTTGGACATTCACTGCATGCCATCATTATTGCAGCAACAATAAAAATGCGTTGTTATTGTTTTATTGTACGGCGGATTTTGACGCTTTTTAGTATCTGACGCAACAAAGATATGTTGTTTTTGCCAAGGTAAAATTGTTGTAATCTTGCTATCACCTTATACAAAATTTCCCCATGGTTCAGAGTGAACTTTACAGAAAGTGAAGTCGATATTCCAGTTTTGCCCTGAAAGAATTGTTATATCTTTTTTCCTCTTGTTTCCAATTTAATTCACTTTGCTCTTATAGAAATTTTAACCTGCTTTTGCTCTCTGCCTCTCATATGTAACTCTGATAGGAGCAGGGTGGAGTTACCAAGAACTCGTTATTCTTCTTCTTTTTAATGGCGCCACTTTTTTGTGGTGAGGAACGCTGGTTGTCAAAAGTTTGTTTACTTTTGATTATTTGTTTATTTTTTTTTTTTTTTTGCCCACCAAAATGGCCGCAACAACAAAGTTCCATTGTCAAGCCATTATGGCCGCTCTTTTGTTGTTGTAAATTTACCCTGAATAGAAGTCAATCTTTTTGAATCATTTTTTTTTTTTTAATAATCCATAAATATAGGGGAATGTCTTCGAGGTTGGAACACTGTTTTGGTCAGAACACCGCGTTTTTCCCGTTTTTTTCCACACTATCGCCATCTACGTGTGTGTGTAAAATTTTTTTTGTCGGTATGGCAAAAAACTTTTCATGTCACTTTAAGTTCAAGTCATGAAACCGAGTTCTCAAATATCGAAAGAAAACTAAATTAATTGTCTTAAACAAAGTGCATCAAATGCAATCAAAACAAGTACATCAAAAAACAACATGTAAACATGAAATATTGACTAAAATTGTTCGATGAAGTGTATTTTGAAAATTTGGAGCGTTATTTGGTGTTCACAACATGCGTTTGTGATCAGCATGACGCGACGCCAAATGATCTAAATCCTGTTTTTTTTTTACCGAATGCAGCAGAGAGGTACATTAGAAATACGCCAATATCACGACAAGCTTTTTTATCTGCCATAATTGCGATGCGGAATAATAATATTTGGCCAATTTTCATTTTTTATTTGATAAAATACAAAATCAAATTTCGTTTAAAAATTCACGAAGAGTGCTTTGTATTTCAGATTTCCCTTCCCCATTTCCAAGTATATTTCAATCTTTTTCTTTCATTTGAAAGTCTCTTTCAATCATTTTCCTTCATATTTCATTGATTTTCTACGGTATTGTGGCCTATACTGCATGCTCCGACCTTGACTTTTTTTCTTAGATGCTAAACTACTGACCAAACATTGCATTTTGCGAGATCTTTACAATCAAATACAATATAAATGAAAGTTATGGTTAAAAATCAAAGGTGTACCAACCTAGACGGCATTCACCTATTATATTATCAAATGTATATCGCTCATTTACTAAAAGACTGTCATAAGTCAAAAAACACGATTTTTGAGTTAATGATGCAGAATTCATTATGTCACGCTTCATATTGTGTAAAAATTTCATATTAATATCTTGTATACTCTGCGCGTGAGAATTATAAGATTTCTTCTTTTTTCAGCAAAGTGGGAGTCAATTGAAAATTTTAAACGCGTTTTCTGCAAAATCGCGTTTTTTGAGTTATGACAGTCTTTTAGTAAATGAACGATATAAGCATTTTGAAATATACACATGCATACATGTTATCAGGAAACATTCTTGTGACTTTTAATGCACGTTCCCCCTTAAGTAAACTTTAATTTTTCTGCCCAATTTCGCTTCAAGCAGTCAGAACATACACATTTTTTTGTATATTTTGAAATATGTTAAGGACGAATTCGACACAACTTCTTGTGCGTTGTACCGATACAATTTATCTCAAAAATTTTCAGCATTGCTGGTTGCTGTAAATTATTGCGATAACTTGATCGTAACAATCACCGTCGTGCCCAAAATGTCCCGCACATTTTCGATTTTTATTCACATGACATTTTGTGCATTTTGAAAATTAATTAACTTATAATTTAACCGTTTACTATTTACTAATGAATAGTAATATAATTTTACGCTTAAGATTACGACTTTCTTATACTAATTGGCGTAAACTTTTGGTTTCGAAAGTTCCAACAGACGTGGTGTTATTTTAGCTTTAAGCGCATTCGGTGAAACTTTGAAAGGATCAGAACGTATATGATTGTCATAGGATTCTTTTGGTTCCGCCAATTCCTGTACTCGTTTCGAGGCTTTAGCTTTAAGTGCTCTAGGTGGTGTCTGGAATGGATTTTCACGTGTATCAGGCCTCTTTGAGTTACGCTGAGATGGTTGGGCCAATTCTTTAACACGAGCAGTAGCTATAAAGTATATAAAAAACAATAAAAAACAATTTATACGAGTTAAATCAAAATCCATAGTATTAGAATACTATGATCATATTCCTTCCCAAACCTCTATATTGAAGAGCTTCCTTTTTCACTTGATAAGGATCCTTAGAATTTAATCCCATATCAAACTTAGGTTTAGATATTTGAATTATGCGTTTTGTTGGCATATAAGTTTTTAGATAATTAGTCAATTGCCATTCCTTGGCTACAGTACTTTCATAGACCTTTGGTTTGGCTAATTTCTTAAAGCGTCGTAATTTCGTTGCAGATTTTGATTCCCGCGGTGGCCTCTTTTGTTCCAAATCCTTTTTTGGCTTAGCCAAAACTTTGATACGTTTCGTATGATTTTCCCATTCCGATGTAGTCCATTTTTCCTTTGGCTTACTAGAAAGATAAACAATTAATTATGCAGTGTTTTTTTTTGTTTTTTTTTGTTTTGTTTATTCGAGCTTTTTTGGTCGTTGATTTTTCGAAACAATTAAGGATGAATTAATTTGCATTTTCTCCTATGCGTTTCGGTCTTTTTAAGACCATCCTCAGGGAGTCTGTTTATTATAAGATATAATAAAATAACAATTAAACATATTTACAAATTCACAACAATCTTACATTAATATTGCACTAATATACTTATTAGCTGTGTCTAATGGCTGCTGCGTACGTCTGGTGTACGTTGTTTAAGTAGTCTATGTGGTTTATAGCAGTGTTCATTTTTTGTTGCATTCTTAGAGACTCAAGTGTCTTTCTGTTTTTATATTTACGTTCTATATCTAATATTTTTTGCATTGGTGAAATCTGCTGTGTCACACACAAATTAATTATGCATTTTTTACACTTGGAGGTTTGCCATTGCCAGCCAAGAGATGGTGCTGTGTAGAAAAATTTGTATTTTCTATTTTTGATTTTTAACCGTGCCGAGCATGGAACCAGGGCACTTTGTGTAGGACACCCTAACTAGCACGTTACGATGACCATTGACTTTTGCAAATTTGCTACTGAAATTTTCCCTGTTGAAGCATTCCCTATATTATTATCCTGCATCAATAGCTCATAAGCTTCAAATTTAGAGTTATGACGATATATTCGTAAATGAACAAAATATATTTATATACTTACAAATATCTAAAATATGCAGTAAATTTGTTGCAACGGTTAGAATTCAACATGTCTTTCTATGTTTGTTTAGATTCTAATTATAAGCATGAGAAACGATCGAAGACCATCACAAAAAATTATAAAATTATGAGCAAAGTTTAAATATGGATAAACAGCTTCTATTGCCTGCCCTCAAACTTTCTGAGTTTGATAAAATATGAGTCCTACAGCTATAAAATTACAGTTACCTACACAAAGACAATGCCCATAGACAGACAGAATTTAGCTATTGTTGGTTTGTAATGAGACAACTTGAGTTAAAACATAGCAATCTTCTCTCATCATGTTTGCAAGCATGAATTAAAATTGGCGTCCCAATGAGCTGGGTTCCTCCTACACTAGTGCAATGCCCGACAAATTTCAGTCCCTCCTTCTTTGGTTGGAATGCAGCGAACAAAACGTACCTCCCATATCATTAATAAATAAAAAAATCAATCAAGTGAAATCTTCAAAAAGTCTAATTAGTCAAATTCAGCAATTGGTTAAATGGGCATAGTACTCTCCATAACTACTATTAAAATACTTAGCTCATTTGGAATATCTCAACTTTTAATACCACTTCAGAATTTGAATGAAAATCAACTCGATTAGAATATTCATGCTTGAACGTATTAATTTATTGACTTACGGTTTTTCTGGTGGCTGCTTATTTGATAAGCGGCTGTAAAACGATAGCAAACTATTTCGAATCATACGATTTATAGACACTTTGCGATTGTGGCTAAACCATTCATACGATGGTGAACACTTTTTCAGTTCCAACAGACGACTAGACACATCATCATCATCATATCATCAGCATTAAAATGAAAAGGAATGAAAGAAATTCAGTCACTACATTGGCTTCCGCACAAAACTCACTTTTTGTACTCACTTGACAGGTGGAAATGCCAATTGTTCGGTACGTGTTGATTCCAAATGTCCTTTCTCCAGGTATATTATTTGCACTTTACGAGCGATTGATTCATTACTACTACTTTTTGTGTGAAACTTTTCGTTACGTCTTTTAGGCAATGCTAATTCCCGTATGCGTTTACGCTTGGTTACCGAACATTTATGTCGCTTATGGAGTTTATTGTATTCTCGTTGAATATCCGACAGAAGAGAACAACAATTTTCGTCTTCTATTTTACACCAGTCACCGCAGCATTGTAGATTACAGGATGGACTAGAGGGTGGAGTTAGACGCATTTCGAGTTCCGGGGGCAAATTGTAATTTCTTTCTCCGATTTATGAATTCCTGAATTTCCTGACGATTGTTTATTTGTAGTTTTGATATTCTTGTAGATGGAGCAGGGATTATTTTCTATTTTTTTACAATTTTTCAATTTTCTCGCCAAAATTTGCTAATTAAACGTTATAGAACTAAAAATTTTAAATGCACTTGAAAAATTTGTACATAGATTGTCATTTATAAAACTTTTGTCATGATATAAATTTCAAAGATTTTCATATCATATTGCCAGCACGAAAATTTAAAATAATTTGTTTTTTCTGTTTTTAATTAGGTATTGAACGGAGGAGAATCTGATACCGCAATGATAGGCTCGTTTTTCCTTTCGCTTAATATCGCTTGCTCACAAAATATGGAACTTTTTTTGGTAAATTTTCATACCAATTTGTGTATAAAGCTTCAAGCGAACAGTAAATGTTGGATCGAACGCACCTAATATTGAATGCATAGATGAAATAAGTGGTCAACATATCAACCTCAAATTTATTTGAAACTTAAAAGCATGTTTGCGTTTCTCTTTACCTATCAAAGCTTAAAATTGTAGTTGAAAACAGAAAACTATAAGTAGAATTTCGATCGTAGTTTTCGTGACTGTACTGCAAGTTCCAAAATTTTCTAAACAAATAAATCCCTGAAATCCTCAATACAAAATAAGCAAACTCTCGAGAAATTACGACACATAAGTTTTTCGATTAGCGAAATTATTTCGCTTTAAATTTTAGGCAAAATTAAAAACTAGACGAAGATTAAAAGAATACATAAAAAAGCTTTTCACTTCACCGGTTTCGGCATAAAACTGGAGATCCCCCTTCAATTTGTGTACAAATATAACTCACACAATTTGAATGGATGAGAAAAGCTCGTTCTAGGCATCCATGGATTAAGGGGGACACGTGGTATGATGGGTCAAAAAAATCGTAATTTTTTATTTGGCCTAAATCGCTTCTATAATGTCTCGTGAATATGTGTGCCAAACGCAGTTTTTACAATTCACAGTCGATCGAAAGTTGCAAATGAAGAACTTGACAGAATGTGGTACTTTGCTTAAACTTTCAAACGTTTTTCTCAAAGCCATGTTTTTGAAACTAGAGTGCACCATAACTCAAAAAATTCTTGAAATATTAAAATAATTTTTTTTTTTAAATTTAGCACTCAAAACATTATTTAAGAAATGTTATAAACAAAAAAGTGTGCAAAATTTATAACAAAAATTATTTATTTTTTTAAATCTTGAATTTTTCAATTTTTTATGATCAAAAAAGTTATTTTGGGCATATCTTCAAACTACAATCTAAAAAACGCTGGAGTGCACGGCGCGCCGTGAAGGAATTTTCTGTATCTTTATAATTAAAAATGCTTCCAAAATGTTATTTTAAAATAAATTGAGAAATTTTCCAAAATTTTCAAATATTCTGATCCAGTTTTTTTGATTTCGATATTTACGACATTCAATATCGTATGCATATTTAGAAGTCGATCATAAAATCATTCTTTCCTTTCCCATTCTTGGTACTTTCTCTTCCCTCGAAAAATCTAGTTTTCCTCTTCACTCAAAACATTTATTTCAACTCTTTTCTCAAAAAAATGTATTTTTCCTCTCTAGATTAAGTGCTCTGTTAGGTCTATGGCTCTTCCGTCCACCTCTTCATATATCTAACCTTTCTATCAACAGGATAAAGCAAATCCCACTGAAATCAATTGATTAAAACAAAGATATCAATCAATTTTTATTTGGATTTATTATTATGTATCTCAGCATTTTAACAGTTTTTAATTTATATATATATTTTTCATTTAAAACAAATTACCAATTACATTAATGCAACAGCATCATTAATTTACGCGCATTTACTACTAGTTGAGATTGTAATTTGTATGTGTGATTGGTTGATTTTGCTATTTGCTTTTGCTCGCGTTTGTTAAATTTAAGTATTAGATAGAAAGGCGTAATTTATATATGCATATGTATGTTTTTTGAAAACTAATAATTTAGATAAAATTTAAGAAAAAAAATTGAGCTAGTAATACAAATCATAAAATTATTGGCACAAAATAAAAGGAAATAACAAAGAGATAATAGGACGCGCATCGATATTATTCAGCCATATTCTGAAATTAAACTTTACAATAAAATTAGATTAAATTGAAAGTGAATTTCTAAACATGGCTGATTAATACATATGAGAAAAGACAGAGGCTGAATAAACTTAAGAAGACATTTGAGAAAATATTCGCAAAAAAATTAATACTCAAAAGGATGCAATTAAAAATAAAATTAAAATAATATAATAATAAAACAAAAAAAAAAAAAAAAAATATTGATAACATATAAGTATATAAGACTGTTGCTTTGTTTTTGTTGATGTTGTTGTTAAATGTATGTATGTATATGTATGTACTAAGCTGCAACCACTTGCGATTGACTTTGGTTGGCTTTACTCTGAAAGAGGCAACATTCTGTAGGTCAACCGTTGCATTCACGAATTTTTTAGTTAAGTTTAGAAAGTAAAAACAATTTTTATTCTGTGTCTGTTTCGTCATAATTAAATTTCCTATTTGTTTGTTTATGTGTTAAATATTCCTCTTTCTCTCTCGCTCCTGTTGTCGTTCTAGTGAATATTCATAATGACAGCACGTGTGAAATCTTGTGTCGTCGATTGTCCTCCCAGATCCTTGGTTCGTACTTTGCCATCAAATAAGACTTTATTAATAGCATTTAAAATCATTTCACTGTATGTTGGCAAATTGATGTGACGCAAAAGTTTCGTGCCACACAATAGCATTGCAGTGGGATTGGCTACATTTTTGCCTACAGCCTCAGAGAAAGTGTGGCGTGCACCCTGTAATATATGTTAAAAACAAACAACAACAAAAACAATATAAAACGAAAATGTGCAAATATTTATTATGTCACGCACTACGTACCGGTTCAAATACAACAGTTTCAGCTGAATAAGAAGCACCAGCTACAACACCAGCACCACCCACTAAGCCGGAAGCTAAATTGTCAATAATGTTGCCATACAAGTTGGGTGTAACCAAGACATCAAACTATATCAAAAAAAGCACACAATATTAACGATAAACTCGCAGCACACCATCAACTCCAAATTCCACATACCTGATTTGGATTCGACACCATTTGCATTGTAGTATTGTCTACAATCATTTTCTCGAACTGTATACGTGGATACAGCTTAGCCATTTTCTCACACGACTTCAAGAACAAACCATCGCCCAGTTTCATGATATTGGCTTTGTGTACAGCGGTAACCTTCACGCGATTATTTTTGGTAGCATAATCAAACGCAAACTTTGCAATACGTATTGATTTTTTGGCAGTAATAATTTTCAGACACTCAACAATACCGGGCACCGATTCATGTTCTAATGCGGAATACTCGCCTTCAGTTTGTTCACGTATGATAACGGTATCAATGTCCTTATGGCGTGTTTTGACGCCAGGTAAACTGCGAACATGCACAACGTTAGCATATAAATCTAATTCATTACGCAGTTTCATGTTCAACGTTTGCAATTCACCGGCAACACTATAATCGGGAGTGGCCAAGATACCCTAAAAACAAAGGAAAGGAAAATTTCAAAATGCGTATGTATATAATAAGTTCAAACAAGAAAGCTGCAAGTATTGCTCGTTAAATTTACTATACCTTGATGCAAACTTTATTCTTTTGAATTGAAGCAACCACATCCTCTAATTTGGCACTCAAAACAGGATTAACTTCTGAAAGAAAATAACTTTCAAAGTCAACAGGAACATTAGCTGCCTGTAAAAATAACAAAAATATAATAAATAATTATATAGAAATTTAAGATTAGCTTATAATAAAAATAAAACTAAACAAAAATCGAAAATACAAATGGCAACCTCCAAGAAAGAAAAAATTGTCTAAGAAAGAATTTTCAGTTCGCCGTTCGGATTTGGCATAAAACTGTAAGTCTCTTCCACGTCATAATTGGATACGACGAACTCTGTCTAGGCCCTCAATAAGCTGTAGTGCTATAAAAGAAATAGATTTTTTTTTTTTCATTTTTTTACGAAAATTAATCTACAAATTAAAAGTCAAAGCAATGTCGTTGCGGAGTTTTCACTCAAATTAGTAAGAGAGAGAGATTTGAGCGCTTACAACGCAACAAAGTCACTCTTTTTGCATACTGTGGCAATTCAACAATGAGGCTGTCGAAAAACTGTTTTCCCTCTTTTTATTATGAAACTGGTCCAAAAAATACTGATATTGATTTCATAGACAAAATTGCACCTTTTTACATTTTTCGTTGAGAAGTTTGTGAAATTCTGAGATCTAAAACTGGCATTGCCATGTTTGTTACCTGGGCTTAACAAATGCAGGCTTGTGTGATTTATTGATTTTGACATAATACAAATTTTAATTTTTCATTTTTGATTTTTATAAAATGTCTAATAGATACATGATGTTTGCAGACGACAAAAATTTTTCAATTTAGAAAATGAAATTTTCCACTTTTTTCTGTCTACACAACATGGTATACTTGACCTTATACAATATTTCCTTCACTGTAATGATAAATAATTTAAAATATTTGCTGTTTTTTTGTGATTAATATTGTCTAAGCTTTATGCAAATATGATTTTTTTTCATAGCTTATCTACTTCTTAATAAATTAATTTGAAAGATTAAGCTTCTTTTTTTAAGTGAAACGTATTAAATAAAATCGGTGTAAATCAAAAAATAGATAAGATATGAATACAAATTTCTAAAAGATTGGACCACCTTCTAAGTATTCGCTTCTATATTACATTTGCTTGTTTATCTTGTTTTTCTATACAGGCAAATGTAATACAGAAACTATGTAGAAAATTTAGTGATGATTAATGTCATTTTCAAAGAAAATGTTGCCAATTGTTAAGGAACTGTGGCATGGAACTAGAGAGAGTTCAACACCTCACAACTTCAACGCTGAGTAGCAGCATAATTCAGGTTTCAGTTGACTAATTTCTTAGATTTTTTAAAGAGTGTAAATGTGTCTTTGTGTAAAGTATAAAGATTAGTTACAAAACTTTCTATTAGAGCACACCTAACACCTCATATAAATGCTAAATACTAAAATTGCTATTGCTAAGACTCTTTACGAGATTTTTATTTAAAAGAAATTCACTTCTACTGCAAGAAAATATACATGAATTATACAAAATTTTTATACATTTTACACAAAAAAAAAATTAAATAAATTCGTTATTCAGTTTTCGACTATATGTTATTTTTTTTTTTAATTTATTTGCCCAGATTGTTCTTTTTTAGTTAAAATTTTAATTAAAATTCCACAAATATCTACAGAAACTAAGAAAAATCTACGATAAAACTATCGAAATCAATTTCGATAATTCTTAGTTTTTAAATAATGAAGTCTTACCCATCATAATTTACACTATCCCCAATTAACTTCAGACTCAATTTTTTCCAAATTTGAATTAATTTTTCATAAATTTTAAATATATTTTTTTGCACAAAAATAATGTTGTAACTAATTTATACGAACACATATCTCAAAAATCGGAGAAGTAACTATTAATAGTGTAGCTTATGATGGAAATCTAACAATCGTGTTAATTTGTTAAACATCTTTAAAAACATATCGATATACCTTGAACACTTCCTGTAACGCGTATACCATTTCAGGACCAACACCGTCACCGGGAATAAGTGTACATGTTGTTCTGTTGCCGCCATGAGTGCCAGGATCCTTTACAAATAGAAAATAAAAAAAATTCATGTAAACAAATCTTTTATAAAGGCACACGAAATTATATACTCACAGAATAGTCAGCGGATGAGGTGTGAATAGAGCGTGCCGCCGTTGCCTGTAAAATAACAACATATTAATTGCAATATCCCACTAATTTTTTAATGGAAATTCTACACTTTAAGGATTATAACCTCAAAAAAAATTTTCCCCAACTTTTTTCTCGGCGATGTTTATGTAAGCAGAGTATATAGAACTTTTTGTGATGTTCCTTCTAATCGTGCACTCACCTGCATTAAAGTGCGGCCAAGGGTTCTTGCCAACATTGCCATGTTTATTTAACTATACACAAATGCTATTTGAAAATGGTTGCTTAAATTATAAGAAAAATTTAATAAAATAATTGTTAGAAATTTAAAAATTTTTGCAAATTGATTTTTTTTCGCATTACCAATGAACGAACTAATCTGCACCGACTGGCAACAACTGTCAAATATAGAAAGTGGGAAGTGAAATAGGAGGAAGAAATGATGCTGACAGCTGAGCTTAACCAAGTTGCCAACTTGGAGCTGTTGTATGGGAAAATGTATTTTTGCGTAAACTTGAAGCTGCAAAATATTAAATTGGCTTGCATTCATTAATTTGTTATGGAATATTATTAAATTTTTGTAGTATATTCCCATAAAAAATAGTTTCCACTTACCTTCACGGCAACTTTTTGTGAGGTGTTTACATACACTACCTTATCGACTCTGATAAGACAGAATTTTCTTTTTTCATTCGTTCATATTACATAATTTTGTCATTAAATTTTTTCCATTAAAAGTCATTGGCAAAATTTCGAAATGCCCATATTGGAAATAATTCAAAATTAAATAAATAAAAATTTCATGTATAATTAAAAAAATAATAAATATATTTAATAAAAAAAATTAAAATTCTGAATGGCACTGAGGTCAGTATTATCCAATACAATACGTAGTGCCAATTCGAACATTACAAATTTTAGTAAACGTCAATTTGCTGAGGGGTAAGTGCAAGTGTATTTTGTTTTAAATATTTTGTCATAGAACGTTGCAAATTTATTTGTTTTTTCTTTTCACTTGAACTCTGAACAGCACAAAAAATCGTTCGAAACCAAAAATGCGTTTTATACAATTTTTGCGTAAACGTGATAATCGCTTACGCTTAGGCGTGGTCTCCGAAGATGGAACTACATTGTCTGAGCTTTCAGGCGGCTCTTGTGTATCCAATGATATGATAACTTTTCTGAAACAAGGCTTATCTCTTCAGGAAATTGAGGAAAAGTTAGCGCGCCTTACGTTTGAACCAGTTACCGATGCGCACGTACTGCTGCCACCAATTATCAATCCTAGCAAGATCATATGTATTGGTCTGAATTATAAGGATCATTGTGAGGAACAGAATAAAGAACCTCCAAAGGAACCCATGTTTTTCAATAAGATGAGCAATACATTGGTGGGTCCTAAAGATGACGTCATCGCGCATAAAATTAGCGATGTGAGTATAAAGATTAGATAAATTTTCTATTTGATTTTATTATTATTCCAAATAACATACATAAATTATTCAGTCAATTGACTGGGAAATCGAATTGGCTGTTGTCATTGGAAAAGAAGCTAAGAAAGTTTCACGGGACCGTGCAATGGATTACGTTTTCGGATATACAATTGCTCAGGATATATCAGCACGTGATTGGCAAAAACAGCGTAATGGTGGACAATTTCTAATAGGAAAATCCATGGATACATTCTGTCCTTTAGGGCCAGCACTCGTGCATAAAAGTCTCATTAAGGATGTCAACAATTTGACAGTAACGACGTTGATAAATGGAGTAGAAAAGCAGAAAGGCAATACTAAAGAAATGATTTTTAAAATCGATGATATTATTAGCAGGCTCTCAGAGTAATTGATGATTCAAAGTTAACATTCATTGTATAATTATTGTTGAAATGATTCTAGATCTATTACGCTGAAACCGGGTGATATTATTCTGACTGGAACTCCAAAGGGTGTGGGTATGCATAGGAAACCTCCGGAGTATTTAAAACCTGGCGATCGCATTGAGAGTACTATACAGTGTCTCGGGAAGATGATTAATAACGTCGTCGCCGATAACTGAGGCAAATAAGCAGCTATTAAAAGCTGAATTGTAATGTGCAATGTGCTAGTATAAGTTTTAAATTTGAGCATTTATGAAATTCAGGTTATTATTATTGTCTTTAAATTGTGGAAAAAAAAATATATATTTTGTATATCGTGTATTTTGCAAAAAAAATTTAGAGAATATAATCAAGGTTACAACTATTTTCAAAAGAAAGAAGTTTTGACTGTTCTATTCGAAAAAATAGTAATCCATATCAGTCAAATTGGCTAGGTTCGTGGATAAGCCGGGTATGTGGATGCGTGTGTAGGTAACAACACTAAAGGGATTTAGTTTTAAAATTTTGGTTTTAATGCAGATCCCAAAAGGATCAAAACGACGACTCCCATATCAATTTAAAATAGTTGTGTATAATTTAGCAGTAAATAATTTGGATTTAAACGCAAATTTTCAATAACTTTTCAACAATCTTTTATTTTAATTTATATAACCCAGTTCAGCTCAGTTTCAAACTTTAAATGATCTGCTTTTAGTTGCGTAAAATTCATCTCTCTTGTGGTATGGTGTGTAGGGATCATCAACGTAGTGCTTCGGCCTACGCCAAAAGCTTGTAACCATTTTATCCAACAGCCAACTTTGAGTAGAGTTAGTGAAAATATGTTGACGCAGGCGACGTTTTAGTGCAGGAGACTTTTTGAACAACTTTTTCTGGCGACCTGTATGTGTACGGATCCAAGCACCCCAATCTAAACGTTTAAAACGCTTTACCACCGTTTTGACTGACTTGCGTTTGCCTTTATTCAATGAGAATTTTGTCACAGTACGCGAGGGTTGCTGCAGTAGTAGAGAACTCTGTAACAGCGTAGTTGTTTCACCACCAGAGCTTTGTATTGCTGGTTTAGGGAGAATCGATGCGGTTAACCATGTCTTATTTAAAGAAGCGAATCCTGCACGGTGGTTAACGGCAACTGATACGTTGCTGGCGTATAACGAAGTTGCAGTTCTCGCCGTACGGAGTGCTATAAAAACAAATTTTTAAAATAAATGATGAAAAGAGCTATGACTAAATTTAAGAATTTTATCCAACTAACCACTTCCTAACATCGAACGTAACATAATTGTTGAATATTTTAAAAAGCACAACTTTTCCAATTCCTCAATTTATTCCATAACCAAAAAAAAAAATATTTCTTTCGGTTTGAGACGAAAGGAAACGTCAAAAACATACGTTCTGGTCTTGTAGGTTATGTCACACGTGCACTCTCTTATCGACACAATTGTGTCATGTGTCAAAATAGTTAACAATTAACAGTTGAAATTAAATGAAAATAATAAAACAAATAAGAAACATAAAATATTTTTGTGTAAAAATTCAAAAAGAATTAAGTGAAAACATTTATGCACTTGACACTTTATTTTTCCATTTGCATTCGTCGTTAAACGTCAATTTGATTACCGCTGTCATTCGTTATTTTGTCTCTTCGCCTACTACTTGTGCAGTCATATTTTACTCTTCTTCGTGAAAAATTGTGGTTTAGGCTGAAGAGGAAGAAAAAACGTTTCGACGTGACCTCGAAGAAAAGAAAAATAAACGTTCAACGCCGCCGGTCCAAACACGAATCGGAATTCATCTGCTGCCATTCAAAATTTACTAACGAATATTCCAAACCTTTAACACACAAAAAATGTATCGCCTGGCCTTGAGAAAACCCTGCAAAGACGCGTTGCAGGTGAGTCGTCTGAACTTCAGATATGTGAAATTGCACAAGCACTTATCTTTTTATTTTTTAACACCGCGAGGAAACACGCAAAGCAAACACTCACCACCCCTAACAATCTGCCGCTCGCCATCACTTCTTCGACGCACTCTTATGTGTTCAGTGTTATGTCATCTGACAGCTATTGCCAATTAAAAGGAATTTTCTGTTCCAAATGTAAAGTTCAGCAATAGGAATTAGTATGCCTTCGCAGTTGAATCTGTTCCAGAAATTGTTATTTTCCTATAGAAATATGAGCTGATGTATAGAATACATATATCTTAATGTGTGCTTCTTAATATTTTTATTTTTTCATAGAGAATGACATGGAGAAGGGGGTGGCACGAAGTGTGATTATTGTAAACGTACATTTGGTCAGTGGGACAGCTGATGCCATCTCTAATTTTGGCTGTCATTGCCAAATAGCTTCAGTGATATTTTTAATAAATGAGGGTTAAGGTGGATTACCTTAATAACAAATACACAAATTTTATAAAAAATTGTTAAGAAAATTGTATGCAAGTCAAGTCAAAAGGGAAATAAAAGTCTATACTGCTATACCCACCTTTGAAGTTGAATATCCATATAAATGTCCTAGAACCATCATAAAATTAATGGTCCCAATCGCATAAATAAGGCTTCAGTAATTTAAACTATTTTATTATTATTTATACTCTTCAATTTAACTCAACATACATTTCTGCACCCACGAAATAAATAAGTTTGAAAATATCGAGCCCTAACTGCTATTGGATATAGCCACATTTTTTCGAAGTTCGATAGTTGGCAAAAGTTTTTAATTGCTCTTGAATTTAAAAAAAAAACTATAAGCACATAAAATATATATGTATGTATATAAAAACGATGCATTAATAGGTAGTCAAAAAAATTTAATGGTTTCAAAAGTCAAAAGCAATCGGGAGAAATTATGCCTTAAATCTGTATCACAAGGCAGTTAATTATGAAAAATAATCGTTATGAACTATTCTTAAATATTTATTAAATTAACTATAAACTATTTTTTCACACCTGAGCCTATACTATTAAATTATCCTGATATAAAAAGTAAGAAAAGTATTCAAGATTCCAAAAGAAATTACGTGGTAGTTATACAAAAATGTATATCAAAGATTGAAATTTTAATAAAAATCTAAAACTTAAGATTCAGAGCCTTAAAAAAAATTTGACCGCAAAAAATTTCCAAAAAAAATTAGATATCTCCATACACTTTCAGATGACACTGCTGCAACAAAGTAGCAGACAGTATAGCAGCAGGAACAATGGCCTACCACCAAATGTACGACAAGCTGGTTTCGGCAAAGTGCTTCTGATTCTAACACCAGTGATAGCAGTTGGCGGTGCAATCTCATACGCAAAGTGAGTACAAGAATTTTCATACAATTCTTAAACAACTACACATGTTTATATTGCTTGCTTTTTTTTCAGACAAAATAACGAATTTCGAAAAATGCTCGAAAAGAATGTACCCGGTGCTGATTATGTAATTAAAGTAGGGCTACAAGAAGTGAATCCATTCGAAGGTGTCACAAAGCAATTCGATGGTGTAAAGAAGCAATTCGATAGTGTATCGAAATCGGTAGGAGATGCAACCTCAACTGTAACTGGTTTCTTTGGTGGTGGCAGTGCAGAAAAGGAAGCACCAAAGAGTATGCAACCAAAAATTAAAAAAAAAAAATATTTAATATTAAAAACATTTAATTTTGTTTAGAAAGCGAAGATGTGAAACCAAAACCAGCAACAACAAAAACTGTAAGTATGCATGGTTTTTGATCTTGAAAACATTCGCTTTAATTTAATTGCAATTTTTTTTACTATGTAAGGTCCCTGTCTCTAGCAGTAGCAAACCAATTGCCAGTGAGACTAAACCTGCTGCAAAGCCCAGCGAACCCGTAAAAAAAGTAATTCCCAAGGAGATAGAGACTCTACCCAAAGATGTTTTGGAATTGGAGAAAGCTGTGGAAGTGGCTGCTTCACTAGCCGTAAAAGAGTACAATCAAGCAATTGCCATACTTAAAACGTAATTGATTAAATGCACCTTAACAATGTATGTGAAATTTCTATAAATAAGCTATTTCTTTTGTAATCACATAGCTTTAATGAAGACGTTCGCAAGGTTGTTGATCAAGCTGTAGAAAATATCGACACTTCGCTCTGGACAACTTTGAAAAATAAGACCAGTGCCCGTGATACTTCAGTGGAAACAGCAGAGAAATCGGCACGAGAAGCTATCGCTAAAATTGGTTAGTTATATGCACCATATAATTATTTGATTGATAAAACTTGAATACATTTGCAGAAAAGTGTGAAATTGCTTTAAGCAAAGCCGTAAATGCCCAAAACCACGACCAAATTGTTGCCGTACGCGATAAGGTGAAGACTCTGGTCGCTCACATAAATCATGTCAAGGATGAACTTTACAAAAATAAGGATATTGCCAGCATGTCTGAGAAATACTGGAGAAATGTTAGTATTGAATAGAATTGATTTTATTTACGTGTGGGTGTGTGCGAGTGTAGTTAAATTTTATACTACATTATCGACACTTTCTTAAAACCTTTTCACACAAAATTTTAAAAATATTCCTATTGTTTGTTTTTATAGGTGGAAAAAGCACGGAATTTCTTCATCGATGAAATCGAATCCATATTCCCTGGACTCAATTTGGCCGATCACACATTGAATTTATCCAAGGAAGATTTGGATTTATTTATTATGCACGCCTATTCTCATGTGTTGGCCTATCAAAAGGAATTGCAGCGCTTGCAAACAGACGGCGAGCTGCGCCTAAAGCGTGCCATCGATGCATTTCGCGGTGATAGCGAGTCAGATGCTGTCAAAGCACAGTTAGAATATTATCTAGAGGCTGAAAAGCGTAAACTGGCGCTGGACAACCAAAAGAAAATATTCCAAATACGCGCTGATTCTGAAAAACAATTGCGTACACAGCTTAAAAAACAAGCTGAAGCGCATATTGATCATTTAAATGAAGCTGTCAGCATGAAGGAAGTCGAACTGAAGCGTAACTTTGGCCGCGAGCTAGAAGATAAACTAGCAACAGAGAAAGCCAGTTATAAATTACAGCTTGCAGCTATGGTTGGTAAAATGCGTGGCATGGATGCAGCGTTACAGGGTGAGTAATGATTGAAAGAATTGAGAAATTTGTGTTAATTTGTTGTTGGAAATTTAAATGCATACACGCTCTGTGCGCAGAAATTGATGAAGAATTGAAAGGTATTTCAAAGCAGAATCAAAATTATTGCATGCAATAGAAACTTTTTTGATGTGCATATGTATTTGATATAAGTTCTTTGTTGCATGAGATTCACTTGCTTCTAAAATAAAAATCGCTGAGTTTCAATTTTGAACGATATAAGAATATTTTGGAGTATGCGTGTACATAACTTTGGTTGAACGATGCCAGCATATCTAAATTTATATTAATTTTATATTACGTTCATATGCTTAGCTTGCTTTAAGTACTTTCCTTTTATTATATTTATTTATTAATAATTAATTTACTTGCAGCGCGCGCTGAATCAGAGCGTTCAGCTCATCAAGCTCAAGCATTATGGGCTGCGTGCCAAGCGCTATGGGCCACTGTCAGCACTGGCGAACCTGGTGTACACTGGCGAAATAAATTACGCCCTCTGAAATATGAAATTAAAGCAATTTCTAAAGTTGCAGGTAACTTAAAAATTTTATACTTAAAAATAACATTGACTCTGAAACGATTTTTAAATTTAAACTCTTTTACTTTAATTTTTAACTTTCTCTCCTTCCCTCTCCCTTCGATCCCCAAATTTGACTTTCTTTCACTATAAATTATAACCTCACTTTATTCCAGAGGGTGATGAACTCGTTGCTGTAGTACTACAGAATCTACCACCTGAGGCTGGCGATCGTGGCGTCTTCCCGGAAGATGCTCTACGTGAACGCTTTATTAATGTAGAGCGTGTAGCACGCAAAGTGGCGCTTGTACCCGAAAGCGGTGGGAGCATCCCCATGTATTTCTTATCCTATTTGCAATCGATATTCATAATGAAACCAGATAATCCCATTTCACAAGACGAACTACAAAATAAAAAATTCGACTATAGTAAACTGGATACATATGATATACTAAACAGAGCAAGGTATGTGTAGCTGTGTGTAATAATTGTGATAAAAAATCTTATTTTCGGTTTTGTTCAGATACTTTGTGGATCGTGGTGATTTAATGCAAGCTCTGAAGTATATGAACCTACTGCAAGGTGCTCCACGTAAAATCGCTAGCGATTGGTTGAAAGAAGCACGTTTAATGCTCGAGACTCAACAGGCTGCCAATACATTGATGGCCCATGCTGCCGCTAGTGGTCTTTTGTATTTGTAATTTATGTTAAACTCTTCTTAATACACCTTTAAATTATAATTTAAATATGAAACAAATAGAAACAAGTTACAAAACAGTACATCTCTTAGTGAAATCAAACCAACCAGCAAACAAAGATTAGTCGTTCAAGTTCAGGCGATTGAACGTTTATCGTTATTCGTCGCACTGATCTACGTAGCAAAATTTAAATTTTTATTGAGTAAAACTGACAACAAAGTGAATTTTACTAGACTGGAATATCATAAATTGTGTTTTTTTTTTCTTCCTTTTAATTATTTTTGTTTTCTTTTATTTGAAAAAAAAATAATGTTCTTTAGTTTATATTTATTATCATTTAAATTAGTTGCGCATTCCAGTTTTAAAAGCGAAAAAACAAAAAAGGATATGATGAAATGTTGTTAGAAAATTTAAATAAAGCTCTAATGCGTTACAAATTTATGCTGACTTAACTTTTAATATTTATAACCGCAATCACAGAAAGTAGCGTGTTTTTGCTTTTTTTTAACTGAACTTGATTACCGTTATATTTTATCATATTACGGGAAAATAAAATAAAATTAAAATCAAAAAAAAATTAATAGTAAAGCAAATTTACATTAGAAGAAAAATTAAAATTGTTGCGTCTTCCATTGTTCCAATTGTTAGGCATCAGCTGCAAGAATGTGGTTTCCCAAAAATATAGATGAAAAATACTATTAATGCCTGCAAAATGCAAACATAAAGTTCAAAACAGTCAAAATTTCATTAAAATTGGACAAAAGAATTAAAGGAATATATTTACAGACTCATTGAAAAATAATGTTTTTTTTTTTGTATGTTAATCGTCAAAGTGGAGAATGACATACTGAAGAGCTGGTGTTGCTTTTGTTTTCAAAGGGCGGATGAATTGAAGCTTATTGATCGAACAGTGTACTAATATAGCACGGACAACATGAATGGATGCGACAAAAGCTTAACCTATGTGCCATAATTACGGTGATTATCTGTTCACAGAAGACTACTGTATTTGAAGACTTCATTTTGTATGATTTATATTTAATTGCGAAATGTTCTGTGTTTTAGCATGTGTTCTATATTTGTATTGTATTCCATATAAGCTCTTGAATGTGAAAATAATACAAACAAATAACATTTTTATTTTTTATTAAAACAGGCAAAAAAAAAAAATCTATTCGCACTTTCTGTTTTAAAGCTTATGAAAATTTAATTGGAAGTTTTGTACCTTTGCCGAAAAATCATTTCCAATTTTCTGAAAATGTAGTTGCTCGCGGAACAGCTTTGACTTGAAACCCATTTAAAATCTATGGTGGCTAATAAGACAATAAATAAATAGCAAAAAGAAATTCAAAAATATCGGTTAAGCTTTAAAAATATATAAATCGAGTATGGTACGCACGAATATTTTTCAAAGATGAGAACTTCCAATTAGGTATATCAAAAACGTTGTTCAGTGTAATGAAAAGTTCTTGTAATTTCCAATAATAATAACTATGTATATCTATGCATTGCAGAAACATAAGGAACTATTGCAAAGATCACTGACGAGGAATCATAAGGGCTTTATGTTTAAAAAAAAAAAAAAAAAAAAAAAAACAATTATTGCATCATTTTTTGAAAAATCGTGCAACTTTTATTACTTATAACGAAATAATTCATTTTTTTACGTAGTTATGGGGAAGGAGGCAAAATGTTTGACCAAAAAAATTAAAATTTTTCATGGAATACAACTTTCTTTCAGCGATATTGATTCAGTTTTTTATTTTAATTCAGAATAGTTTCAATTTTCAAGTTAACCTTATTTTGATGCATAACATGTAGAAACCTTTCGAAAGAATAACCATTCTTACTTCTGTGGGAAATGATTTAGGCTGTGGGAAATGATTTGAGCTCCAGAAAAAACTGAAAATAAAAAGACTAGTTTTTATATATTTTTATTTTTATAATAACATTTAGAAAGTAACATGGCACAGCAGCGATCAATGGAAATTTTCACCCATGAAACTCAGTTAAACATTTTAGAGGCAATAATTTTAATTGATGCTGCTTTTACCATAAACATTCAATAATTTAATGTAAATAAGTTAATATAGTTTCGTTTAT
Organism: Toxonevra muliebris; assembly: GCA_963691655.1. Taxonomy (NCBI): domain Eukaryota; kingdom Metazoa; phylum Arthropoda; class Insecta; order Diptera; family Pallopteridae; genus Toxonevra; species Toxonevra muliebris. The sequence goes on along the minus strand of OY829327.1, from coordinate 10,641,568 downwards.
ATTCTTTTCCGAAAATTAATAATAAAATAAAGAAATAGAAACAGTACAGTGAATGCAAGTGCATAACTAATGATCCACTTTGCCACTTGCCGGTTCACTGCGTGTGCCTGCAAATTTATCAAGGGCTTCAAATTTCCAACGCATATATGCTACGCACATACGATCCCAAACATTATCAATGGAGTCCATGGCAGGACGTACATCTAGCAGAGCAAACTTGTAGTCTTTATCAACGAGGCCACCATCATAGTAGTCAATAACGTAACGTACATCTTTGCCGCAGCGATCGACAATCCAGTCGTGGCGATCAAAGGGAAGCTCATAGCTGTAAAAAAAGTATAGCAAATTAGCATACTTGAGGACAGAGTATAAAAAACCAAATACTTACCCCATCCAACTACGGATGCGTGCACGTGGACTATAATCGGCAGCTTTGCCACCAAAACTTTTCAAACGCGGATTGCCACACTCTTTTGCGTGAAGTGCCTCCCACTTGAGCACTTCTTTCCAGGCCTGTTCATTGTTTGCGTTGTGTATGTTTATAATATCGCCCATATCTTTTTGTGAGATATCTTCATTCTTCCAGCGCCAACCTTTTCTCAGCATCGCATTCCAGAACATCTGCTGACTGGGATATTGCCAAAATTGCTGACTGCCATCTTCGGTTACTTTGGGTATGCTTGAGGTTTGACGGTCTGTGGGCAATGGAAAGGGTTGATCGGGCGCCGGTTTTTGATTTGCTGGTGGCATCATGTTCAATGGATTCACATCTTTGTTGTTGTGCTGAACAGGACACTCCGACGCTGACGCAGTTGTAGTTTTCGGAGCTTCCTTTTGATGCATGGGGCATTCTGGTGGTGGCGCTCCACCAGCCATTGCCGCTGCCATGTGAGCGTGATCTTTAGGCATGCTGCTCTGAGATGCTTGCATGTGAGCAATTGAAACGGTGTTGCCCATGTTTCAACACGGATACTGCAACGAAATATTGAATGGAGTTAATCACTCATATATCATATGTGGGTCAATGTGAAATGTGGGTCATAAGTTGCACATGATATTGATATTGCACCCCCGAATAATAATATTGCGTAATTTTTTAGGTAATTGATTTTTTATGGTTAATTTAATGTCACTTACAATTTTATTAATTTTCAATTAAATTGTTAACTTCTTGTTAACTTTTTGCAATTTTTAATAAAATAAAATTAATTATTTTTTTAAATTTTGTTCCGCAGGAATCTCATCAGTTAAGAAGGGGTGGTTTAATAAAAACTAACCGAGAATTTCTTTTACGTTCTATTCTTATACTTTTTTGAGGTTATGTGAGCTTTTTGACAGTTTTGTGCTTTTATGTTAGAGTTGCCATGTGTCTGTGGTATTCTTAATGGGGGAAAATATAATAAGGCGGTTACACCGAGAAAAGCAAGAAGTTAAGTCGTGATTAGATGGTTTCAAGGATTTTATATAGAGAATGCTGTTTCCAATATGTCACGATTAAGAGAAAGGCGTTATTTCACTTAACTTAATATTGTTGCTAGTTCATTTCTTCTCACCTATCCCTTCATCACTGTGCCTTGCTCTAAAATACTAACCCTGATACGAGACAAAACAGGACAAACAAATATGAAATTATAAACAGCCTCGTCTCCGTTCCTTTTCACAGGAGATGTAAAATATAAAGACAAAAAACACAAAAACGAGATACAGAAACCAACGGCTAACAGTAAACCACGAAAAATCTTGTTTATATTATTTATAAGTGTAAAAGAATAAAGTATATCATAACAAGTATATCGTCTTAGGTTTTAATGACAGATGAAGCCAAAATAAATTATTTTCATTTCCACAAAAGTTTTTGCTAAAAATGGATACTCAAGCTGAAATTTGAAAAATCATTGAAAAAGTTTTTCAACAAAATCTGAAATGGATTCACTTTAAAATTGCCGAAACTCTTAAAGTGTCCCATCAAACTGTTAGCCGGGTTTTGGAAAACATTAACGACAATCTAAACATTGATTGAAAGGTGGGATCTGGTAAAAAATGTAAATCGCTAGGATATTTTGCACAAAAATCCAAACTCTTTGAGCAGAAAAATAGGTTAAAAATGCAGTTGCTGTGAATCATTCGTTTGTAAATTGAAAAAGGAAGCTGTACAAAGTTCAGAAAGTTCTAGATCGGAATGCTACGAAAGACATTGACGCAAGAAATAGAACAAAAAAATTGCAGGCAAAATTTGTAGCATACATATGTATTGGCGGACTCTTTGCAGCTTCCAGGCAACGACTTTTACGTAACTGGTCAGGGGGGAAATGTGACAGTAAAGTACAGAATCCAAGTTCAAAGCTAAAAACGATGTTAAGGCGGCCGACGGTAAGTGAACAGCTGTTGAGCAGCCGTTGTGAAATACGCTCGATTAAACACAATTGCGACGGCGACGGCAATCAGCCGTCACACTCATCACATACATTTAATCAAAAATATATTTGTATTTTCTCACTTCTTCTATTAATTGTTCATCAAACTCAATAGCTTTTAATTTTTTTAAATTATTTCTTATGCAAATCAATATCCAATCCATATACAATTGATCACATCTAACTCTGTACCGACAGCACTCGACGGTAGAAATGTAAATAAAGTCTCAGTCGACCGTAACCGTCGGCGGTAAAAATTCCGCCGCATCAATTCTGTTCTGTTCGTCAATCACTTTAATGCAGCATAAAGTATCCAAGTTCTTTTGGCCTGATCTAGCATCACACCACTATGGAAAAAAAAGCGATGGAGTGATGCATCAACAATAAAATAAATGTTGCACCTAGAGAGGCTAATCCGCCAAACTGCGCAAAGCTGAGTCCAGTGGAACGTTATAGCGTTTTATTGTAATTAAGCGGAAAATGAAGAAGACGAAAGATGTGTCGAAAGACATAACAGAATTTAATATTAAGTAGACTGCATCTTCCAAAAACATTAATGAAAGCACCATAAATGCCTTGATGGAGGAAATTCCTGAAAAATTCTAAATTTCCTTAAATACAAAGAATTATTATTTTTTTTTGTAAAGAATTTTCTTAAAGAAAAATATAATTAAAAAACTTTCGGATAATCTGGATTCACGGCCAACTTGATTTTTTGATTTTTCTATGCTATAATTTTTCCGTGTGCACTCCTTATACTCGAACTTATAGATCTTGAATGGGATGGTCACGCGTTTTATGGCGTGACCATCCCTGCTCTAAAGTCATGAGGCCCAGGGCGTCAACCCGCTCTGAAATGTAAATTTCAGTTTTCAACTCTCAACGCACTACAGAGATAGTAAACTAATTTTAGAAACCTACAAATAAATGTGTACACTAGAAATCGTTAATATTAGCATCAAAAGCATTGCCTAGAAATTTCTCATCTATTACAACGTAAGAACCTTGACCTATGACCAAAGAAAAATAATTCATAAAAATATAACAAAAAAACTATAGAATTACTAAAGATTTATATAAAAAAAAAACCTTTTATTATAATCAAAGTTGGCAAGTGATTGAATGTAAATATTTGAATATTACTTTAACTTTGGAATTTTCCTATATTTACTATACAAAATATAAATGTAGGCGGACGTTTGTATTTTTTTGTTTGTTTTTTCTTACTTCCACAACAACATTGTGAAGGTAAATTTGCACTTGTTGTGTTGAGGAAAGGTCAAATACTTTGTTTTGATTTCATTTAGTTATTTGCAATCACGCTTTTAGCATGTTTCAAATGAAAATAAATTGAAACCGAGTTTATGTGTAGATATGTACATACAGATGTATGAATATCTTACAACGAAAAAAAAACAGTGCTGGCTCAACTAAGATGATGATGATGACACAACACACTATATATGTACACATGTATGTTTGTAAGTATATGCTCAATAAGCTTAACGACAATCACGAGCGAGCATATTTAGTTGCAACGGAACACGAAATGTCGTAAAGCTGCTAGCTGTTTTTGTTGTTTTTTCGTATTTGTTATTTTCACGCTAATTTGAAAATAATAAACATTTTTAAACGGACAAAAAACAATATAATAACAGCAGCAACAGTAATAATAATAAAAGCAATACGAATTTGCTAAAAAGCACGTTTTCAACACTTTGGCGGCTGCGACAATAACGTGTTTCGTGTTTTTCTACGATTTATTCGACATGAGAAATCTTATGAAACTCATTCACTCGTGTTACGCATACGCCACGTGATGCGACATGAAATAAGTAAAAAGGAAAAAGAAAAAATTAAATTGTATGTGTAGGTATGTATGTATCTCTCTTTAAGAAAAAAAAAACAAAGGCTTATATATATTTTGTTTCTTCTGCTTTCAATAGATTTACAGTTTTTCTTACATACACTTTCACACATTCAACTTTTCCATAAAATTCTCTTCGCCGTACTCATTTTAGGACAATGGTTGGCATCAATTATGTCAACCATATTTGTTGGGCATATGTGCATGTGTAGGTGTATATGTGTGGGGTTTTTTGCCTAAACACGTGTCACAAATTAGCTGAATATATATTGTGTGTTTTTGCCATTTTTTTGTTTTATTTAAAATAATTGTTATGCATTTATTGCTGTTGTCAACGTATTAAGTCACTCAATAATGAAGGTGAACAACGACACGTTATATTGTTGCACATTCGTATGTAGAGGCATTTTCAATTACGCATATTGCTGTTGTTGCTATTCGTTTGTCCATTGAATACATCCATCTATTGCAGTTGCGCATGCTCATGAAAAGATCAACATGTGAATAGGCAGAAAGAGAGTAAAGTGACAAAGAATAAATGAAGCATATGTATGTTATCCGTAGTCTAACTAGTGCGTCTGTTGCTCTGACGCCAAAGATCTGTGTGCTATTGCAATGCGGCTTATTTGTATATTGTGTGTATTGGTATTGCTGTGACGACTGTTGCATGTGCATAAATGCAAACGGATTTAGTTGCAAACATATCAAACGTGTTTATTGTTAAGTGGATTTATTTTGCTACAAGTATTTGTTATTGCTTTTGCTGGTTGTTATGCGCTATATATGTACATATGTATAATATATCGATATATGTTACGTTGCAATATTGTCTTTTTTTCTTTCGTTTTCATGCTGTTGCGCCATCCAAAATTATGCACAAACATACAACATTTGCATTAAACATTTCTTATAGTTTTTATTTTATTGCATTTTATTTGCCTGGTTTCGTTTTGCACAGGGGGGCATCGAATTACAACGAATTGGTTATTCTACTTATGCATTGCATTTAGTACAGTCATACGCTCTGACACATAGGTAATATTTTGTTGTTGTTTCTTTTTTATAATGACAATTGCACAGCCACAGTTTTCAACATCATCATCATCGTAATTATTATATTATTACGAGTTATGCGTGGCGTATAAGTAATATTTATCTCTTAAATACATTCCTTCTATAAGAGAAGGCATGATTTCAAATACTTGTCTTATGATATGGCGAGCTATATATTTACACAGCATACCCAAAGGCATATCCTTGTGATTAATTGAGTTTTGGTAACTGTAAATGTAATTTTTTAATGACCGAAAAAATTTCTGACATCGTTTCTTTACACTCAAGTGGCTTTTGGTGTTATCTTTGTGTTTATTATTCTGTTGCACCACCGTTGTATCAACACTGAGGGCATATTGCCTCAAACTTGCAAGGTAGAATGACTTTAATTTGTCCATGTTCAAGTTTGCTTCCAAATTACATTTAATTTTGTAAAGATTTTCAACTTCTTTTTCTACAAAAACGGCCACAGAACAAAAGTTGTCCTTTGATTTTGTACTGAATTTCGTCCGTAGTTTAACTTTTCTCACCTTTTAATAGTTAGTATGGTTTCTTTGGAAGGATGTAAGTCTCTCAGGACAGACGAGTACAAATTAATAATTTTGGTGCTAATGGAAAGAAAGAAAAGAAATTCCACATTAAAAAACCACAAAGTTTTCTTAGCCATGTAATTCGGAAAAAGAAAATTTGAAGACAACAACTCTCTTAATTTATCGATATGCGACTAAACATTCAAAGGCTACTTTTATTGAATTATAACGTCAAAAAAACCCCTACAAACCCCAAACAAATAAGAAAAAGCGTTAAAGAACAAGTCCAACCTATATTTCCTATTCAATCAAGAGGCACAAACACTATTTAAACAAAAAAAAAATGAATTTCAGAACTTCTTAATAACCCTTACTCCAGACATAAACACGAACTATTCCCTCTAGCTAGCCACTGTAAAACTTAAGCGTCCGCAACAGCATCTTATTGCTACGTTAACGCCTCACAGTTTGGAACTATCGCAGGAAAACTATAATCAAATAACTGAATTTCTAGAAAAAAAATTTAACAAAAACGAAATAGGTTGGTCGATCTTCAAAAAAAAATAAGCGTCAAAAAGCACTAATTAGTGGCAAAGTTCTTAAAGAGCTATCTGCGAAAGGCATTCAATTCATTATAATTATAAATAAAATAATATAGAGCTTCCTTAAGTGAAATCCACGAAATACTTGGAAGAAAACGAGAAAAAGCTCACATGGCGTACATACCTCATATTCAAAGTTAAACAGCTTCGGATAAAATTTCCCAGTCTCAAACAGTCAACAAATCGCAAGTTATTAATTTATAAAGCAGTACTCAAACTTATTTGGACATACGGCACTGAGTTGTAGAGCAAGTTCCAATCAAAAGCCTTGAGAATCATAATTATTAGTACAGTTGGGACAACCAGAAAGTCCGGCACTGCGACCTAGAAGATCTTTTATACCAAGATCCCAAACTAAGACAAAAGACGATTTGCCATCCGAGTGAAGGCCATCATCATTTGGACTTTGGAGCAGATAAATATCCGAGTTACCCACGGCTTATCAGAAGAAGACTGGTATTCTTAAATTCAATTCTCTTTCAGTGCAACAAAATTTCAAGTTTTTTTTATGCGGAGATTTTCCAACGGTTTTATAGTCACTGGTCATGACTGCGTACTCAGTTTTTCTCCATAACATCTAGTTCTCCCACAATATGGATGGAAAAATGGTGTTTTCAGGAGTTACTAACAAATTTCTTTGTTTGTCAGAATTGTCACAACCATAATTATTCTCCTAAATATCTCCCGGGCTGGATATTTTTTGTCGCCTCTTACATCCGACATACTTAACTCGGTGTCCTAACTTAACCACTACCAAGCAGGGAAAACCTAACCTAACCAGCAAGCACTTCCGCTTAGACTGCCACATTAATTCACATTTCACTTTAAATTTTAAACAAATATTAGGTATTGCAAATTTTTAGCACTAAAATATTAAATACCTATAATAAAAAACCACAATTAATTTTAAGCTACATCAGCCGCCATTTATTTACATGTCTATATTGACTGCTTTTCAAAGAAATTAGCACAACAACTGATACTATGTAAATTTTTCTTATTGTATAAACAAAATCTAATAAGAAAATTTTATATGGGAATAATTTCGAATTAATTAATTGCCACACCTGACTCACTTCCATACATATATGTAGGTACAAATATAAAAAAGTACAACTTAAAATGACCACAACAACTTTATACCTACGTCAATCGAGTTCGCAGTTACGCAATTGTTTACGAGCAATCACTCGAATTACAAACATTAGAACAATAAATTATATCTTATGCATATTAACCAGATATTCTGATTGATATTTTATTTTATATTTACCATATTTGGTTCTATCAATTAATGCATATGTATAGCAACTACATATGTATAATATATTTGCATATATTATTACAATTCAAACAATAAAACAACAAATTCAACGCAAGTGCTATGTTAAAATATAAAAATATATTTTTTTACACTTAGTTACTTATACAACTTTTCATTTAATTAATAAGAAAAAATAAATAAAATAAATATGCAAATATTTATTTGATATCAACACGTGCCACATTGTGGAGAACGTTATTCATTATAATTCCCATTTTCTTTTTCGCAATCCTACATTCATCCAAGCATACAAGCATAAGTGAAGTGATTTTATATACAATAAAGTTAAAACAAAAGCAAAAAAAAACTACTTAAATTTAAAAATAAAACATTTGTTTATATGACTTTTTTTATATATCGTATATATTTTAAGCAGTGAGAATTTTCAGCACGAGTTTCCAATTATCAAAATTTGATATGTTTAACATGAATTATATAGTAGGTAGGTATGTATATTGAGTATATAAAAATTCAGCAAATAAAATTTATCAGCAATTTTTTTGCCTCGACTTTGAAATTTGTTGAAATTAAATAAAATGATAAGCTAAAGTTTTATTTTTGTTTTGTTTTGTTTTTTAATCAAAAAAAAAACACTCATTTGACTGATTAGAAATGGTTGAATAATCTAGGAATAAATATAGGTACATAAGTGCATTTTTTCAGTATACTTGCATACTCATACATACATATGTTTTTAAAATTGTATTAAGGTAAAGTATACAATTGAACCAAAACAGCGAAATAAATCGATAATTATTTATATAAATCCACGAATTAATTTTCAGCAGAAAAATATACGTAAGTTAAAGTAAAAGAACGCATGGAAGAGATCTTAGGAGAAGTAGTGGAATGTGTAAACTAGTCAGGCAAATAATAGAAGGGTCTGAGTCCTGTCACAGATACTTTTAAGTTATTACATTTCTAAGCTGTCAACCTCTCTCCACCGAAAGTTTCAGCATTCTCTCTGAAATTACACACTACTTTAACAATTGTAACTTACAACCCCTATCAAAATAATCGATGGCCACATTATTTATACAGCACTTGACAAAGTAAGACAAAAACTATTATGCACCTAAAACTCTACTTGTTTTCTCTGCACACGCAATTAACACCCACGATCGATTAAGGGCACCGAAGAAATCTCTAGCGGAATCCGCATATGACAAAGATAAAGAAACGTTGCTCGCAACTAATAAAGCCATTGGACAGACGACCTATAATAAACTAACCAGTACTCATATGGACCTGATAAATCAGCGATAAGCAGTGGAAATATTTTCGAATATGTCGACAATCAGCTATGGTTACAATCACGAGACTTCACCTGATTTTACATGAAAATCATATGCACAGTGAAACTAAAACATCCCACATCAAACGAAAATTCAGACCAGAAATAGATCTGAAACCAGATCAAAAACCAAACTTAAAATTAGCCCCAAATTTAGACAAAAATCACAACAAAACTCAAATCAAAACTCAGACCAAAAGCTAGATTTTTTCTTTTAAGGGGGAAGGCAACTGTGACGGGTCAAATTTTTTTCTGAAATTAAAGTTTATATATTCAAAACTATGTGTATAAAATTTCAAGCCAAATTTCCAAAAATTACAGTTACAGCCATTTTAGTGATACTAAGTAGACCGACCGAAGTAGATGGACTGAAAACCTTAAACGCGTTTTTCTCGAAATGAATTTTTTCGAACTGTTCGCGTCGATAACTCGATCAAATATTAACCGATTTGCAATTTTTTTAAGCTCTTTGTGAAACAAAAAAAAAAGGGGCGAAAACATGAAAACATTTCCTTTTGTGGAAATTAAAAAAAAACAAAACGTTATGTGCTACGAGAATTATACTCATATAGATTATTAAAAACAAAAAATTTTTTTTTCAGAAAATCCGTTCTTGAAAAATCAACTCGACCATGGAGGGGGAAATTTTATTCGGGCTCCACGGCAACGCCCATATCTTCAAAACTGTTCAATATTTTTTTGTAAAAATTAATGGAAATATTGTTGGAATGTTGCATTTAATAAAATGAGTATAAATCGATCCCCATATTCCTTTATTTGACAGATCAAGAAAACTCCCGAAAATCACTCATTTTTCCAGCCGTCACAGTGGCCTTCCCCCTTAATTAATGCCATATACTGTATAAAACATGTAAAAATGGAAGAAAGATAAATAAGAAATCATACCCTAGCCGGAAATCGAACTCGCGACCCCCGAGACAAGAGTCTAGCGCTCTGCCACTAGACCACCAAGGCAGTATAAACTAGACTTAAAACTGGACTAGAAATTAGAACAAAGATCAGATAAGGAGCCAGATCAAAAATCATACTAAAAACAAGACAAAAATTCAGGCCAAAAACCAAACCTAGTATTAAACCAAAAATCGAACCTAAGTAGACGTAAATAGACGTAACAGTTAAAAACATTGGACTGAAAATCAAGTCAGAAACCAAATCAAAAATCAGACCAGAAATCAAACAAAACTCAAAACTACTTGATGGTTTCTCGTGCCCTCCGATCGTTGATGTTGAAACCGTAAAAATTAAATTAAATGTCTATTTTTGTTGCATGATCACCAAATGGATTGACCACCAGTATCCACTAGTTGGTGAATTTCGGCGAGGCCAGTGAAACAATATTCAAAATTTAAATGCTAAACTTCAAAAAGTAATTTACCTTTTTTAAGCATAGGCTTAATCATGAACATAACGACTCTGTTCTTACTTTGTTCCAGTCATTTTTCAACTTCGAACATCCAAAAATACTAAAGTAGGAAAAGGAGTTTCCACATGATTTTTGCAGATCTACTTATACCATTTGGCGAAACTGGAGTTGGTGCCCAGAGAAAGTCACTTATTCATGGCCAACCAATATTATTTACCTCGAAATTTAATTACTTATCGTCTACAGCGATGGAAGATGGATGTATATAAGACGATGTGGCGCAAAGAACCAATTCAGCATTGCTCAAATATAGTAGTCTAGTTAACTGGTGTACTATGAGTCTGAAAAACATCTAGAAAACTGAAAGAAAAGTATACATGATGTGTGTGAAATCGGTGATGTTGTGCGGAGCCGAATGCTGGGTTGGCTAGCTTCACAAAAATCTGGTAATGTGGATTGAAAAAAAATATCGGCTCTGATTGCAACGCGCATATTCCGACCTCTGGATAGCCATAAACATATGAAAACGTCATGATTTACGTCACCATACATATAGTTAAAAATACAATTTAAGTATGAAATCTTCATTCGATTTACGTCACCAAAAGCTAATTTTAAAGGAAATTCAATGTAAAACATCTTAAATTTATTGTGGCTAAACGAATTTTTGTTGTGTTATGACTGATGGGATTGTTTATTTGTAATGAGCACTTGGCTATAATTTATTGGTCATGCGTTCTGCGCTTTCACTCAATTGTCATGACTCGCACAATGCGTAGAAAAGTTGAAAATTAACGAGCGATGCAAGTGTACTTGTGTTGGGACATTCCTTAAGAACGATTTGAATCACGTTGCTGAAGGTCTTGGACAAGATCGAATCCAAAACTCATGTCAAGCAAGAAGTATATCGTTTGCAGAGGAGTGTGTATCTTGGTATCATTGGTGCTAGAAATATAATGTTTTACTCGATTTGCTTTCCTTAGATCAATATATTTAAAGGGAAGCAATGAAAGCGGTGAGTGAAGCCAATGAAGCAATCCAGTGGCCACCCTCAGAGGTTCTCCAAAAAATCAATTAATGAAAGTGGTTGTGATTAGTACCTGGACGACGAGAACAGGTATTTCTTCGCTACACTAGAAATGACAAGATCTTTGCTATTTTGAATGAGGTTTGCTGGATAACCGAAAATGGTTGGCGAGGATAATGGATAGGACTCTACAGTGACAGTCAGACTGCACTACTACTTCCAGGAAACCCAACCAATTTTTCGAGGATCGTAAGCAAAACTTAATACCTTCGCGAAACTATATAAGTTATACCTTATATGTGTTCCAGGACACTTCGGTGTGCCTGGTAACGAAAGGTCTGATAAATCGGTCAATTGTGGCTCTGCGACATATCCAATGGGCCCGGAATCAATCATTACCGTCAATTTGACAGGTACTATGCAATGTATCAACGCATCCATGAGTTATGTTCATAGGGGAAAATGCCAACGAAGAGTTTTGTGAAAGAACTGAGCAGGAGAACATCTGACTTTCTTCTCCGTCTGGGTGGCATTACCGATCCGGTATTTAGATCCTTCCTTGAGAGCAAAAATTACATTACAGAGCATTATCTCTGTTATTATCAAGTCTTTGCAAGAAGAAGGAGACGCCTGGTGGGTAGTGCTATCTTGAGTATAAATTCTGCTCATTCTTTTGCCCCACCTGAACTTCTTAGGTTTATTAAATAAACTAGTTGGTGGAGGTGTAAAACTCTTCTTCTTTTTCCCATTGCCATTTCTTCTGCAGCGAAGAAACACCTGTTCTCGTCATCTAGATACCAATCGAAACCAGTTTCTTTTTTTCTTCTGTTCTTTTTCTTTTCCTCTATCTAGGCAAAGTACGATGGTCCATTAGACTGAATGCTATGAAAGATCGATGTCCTTCCTGCCCACCAAATCTAATCAAAACTTAAGCGTTGTGTTTTTATTTCTCTCAAAACGCGTAGAAATGTTGAAAACTCTCAACTTTGAACGCGCTGAAAGCGTAGAGCATCATAAAATGCGTTTGGGGTTTACTCATTCATTGAAATGGCATGATCACGCTTAACTTTATGTGGACAATTACATGTTGATCATATGATTCATAACCATAATTTTCTACTCTTTATTCTTGTTGCATGAGATCAATACCTGACAGACATTGATTGGCCGATTGAGAGAGAGAGAAAAAAAATGAATTAATAAGTATACAAATTAATAAAAGTGTTGTTTTTTTCTAATTTTATTCATTATATATATTTTTTTAAAAAATCAACAAAATAATAATAAAGCAGCATCTTACTGCATGATTTTTTGTATACATACATATGTACAAATATATTAGAAAATGTTAAGCGTAGATAAATTTTATTATTTTTTGTGATTGCGTCTAAAGTGAGTTGAGTTTTTTTTCTGTTTTTTTGTGAATAAACTTACGTCGAATAAAGTGGAAAAAATACGTGTGACTGAAATCGTGCAAATTTAATAATTAAATAAATATATACACATGTACATATCTACATACATATGTAGTTGTATACATAAATATACGTACTTGTTCGTACTTGCCGACATGATGTGTTATTTATTCAGTTTGAATTTGAGTTGAGCTGTTTTTTTTTTTTGTGTTTTGTATTTTGTTAATCAGGTGAATAAATCACAGCGAAACTCGTGATTAAACTGGGTTGATAATAATTCGTTTACACACATCACACAAACATCAGTATATTGCACTACACACACACTAATACCTACATCAATATAGATATGCGTTGACATTTTTATAAGATTTATAAACATACAAACAACAGATACAAGTACAAATGTACATAATTGCTTCCAAATATTTATTCGAAAAACTTTCCAATGGTTTTTATGAATGGAACATTTCGTATGCAATTAAAAACGCTGAATATTCAAATTAGTTACTAAAAAATTTAATTATTGGTTTCATGTTTAATTATTGACATGTGTCAAACATTATGTGAACTTTGATGCCAATATTATTCTCGGATTCTCCACGTGTGTAGTTGGAATAGTTTTTCCTCAAAATTAATAAAAAGCGAAATTATTTGTGTAAAATTTTGAATAGAATTTCATTATATTTTATTTACTACAATTACGTAAAATCTACTCTGTCTTCTTCTGTAGGCCTATTATTGAGTTTTATTATCAAAATTCGTGCTCAGTAAGAAATGTTTTTCGCACACTTCGACCATTTTATTGTCATCATAATCGACCTACCTAGCAAGTAATTTACGCCATAGTAACAAAATTTCGCACCAGTTTTACGCTGATTCTTTAATTTCAATTCAAAAAATTTGAAAATATTTTTTTTTTCAAGCGAATCAAAGTTAATTTTCAATCGCTCATATTTTTTACAAAATTTGTTCAAATACATCAATTTTTAATATGTTGTGCTAAATACAATTTACTCAAACATGATTTCCCATATTTTTAAATTTTTTTTTAATTTTTTTGGAAATACAAGTTATGCTATGGGTCATCGATAACCCTAAGATCTTCAATGTAAATTTTTGAAGAACTTTGTTACAATGAAATGGGGTTCGAAGAATGCGAATCTGGACTCGGTTTTGCTCTATCGGTTCAAGTTTTTTTTACGGACAAGAATGGGTTAAGTGAAAAATTAATACTACGTAACATTGTCTATCTTTAAAAAAGTATTAAATACAAATGTACAGAAAAAGGTCATAAAAAATTACCATTGAAGGCCACAGGGTCAATGATGACCCATGAAAGGTCAGGCCTTCAGATTCAAAAAATATATGGTTGTTCGATAGCCAATGATGAATGAGACTAGTTCCTACTAGTGACCGCATAATTCTCAGGCATTTATTTCCATTGTATTAGGTTCCTATATGATCTCAAGGTTGTCTGTGCAAAGCTGGAAGGTCACATTGGGGTCAGGTGAATTTTTTATCTGCGCCTAAGCGGCCAAATTAATGGCTACAGCAAGAGTTTTTTGAAATCTGCCATGGTTTTATTAAATCTTTTAATTCCCAATTCGTAGGTAACGATATAAATATCCATATCTACCGGTAATTATATATAAATTTAACATTTCTAAATTTGCTGCTATTTGAATCAAATGCAATTTATTTATAGACAGACTTATGGCATTCATCCACATCTGAGGCATATAAAAATTGCAGCACATACCTATGAGCAATTTCTTTTCTAAATAAATCATGTTTATAAAATTAAAATATGAGCAACGAAGCATAGATACAAAAAGTCGATAAAACCCATTCGGAAACCTTTTGGATATTTCTTTAACGTATTACAGTCAACTTACTTTTCGTCTGCCCGGTACCTAAATATCTTTAACAAATGTCGATCAAATTGATTAAAGCATGTCCGCCTGATACTAATATGAATTTGTAGGTATAAATTAGTGGTGTAACGGATCCCTGCGTTCGCATTCGCTACATGCGAAACATTTGCATAATTTTGACATTCGATTCCGCATTCACAATTATTTCTTTTTTTCGATTATATAACGAAAAATAAATAAATTAGGAAAACTGCGCTTACACACATTTCTTAATTTCTTATACAACTTTGTTTGGTTTTTGCCAAACGAAGCTGAAAAAGCAGAAAAATTACTTTTTTTAATTTAAATTTAATTTTGCATCCAAATTCGATCCGCATACACTAAACTGACATTCGTTACATCACTAGTATAAATGTTAACATAGCGAAAATCGTTTTTTTTATTATTGTTCTAAATGTAACTTATCAACATTTTACTTTTGGTACTATTCTGTTTCCATGTGATGTGCATTAAGTTCCTTACGAAATTCCCCACTGGGAAAATAAAAACTATGAATTGTACATACATATATTTATAGATATGTATATATTTATCGTCAAATGAATTGAATAATCACACGTGCGACTTAAACGACCGACCGACCGACCGTTGTAAAAGTAAACAACAAAATAGAATAATGCATTAATTGCCTCCAATCGAATTGTGACTTACGTAACCGCCGCTGCTTGAATTTACATTTTAATGCATTGCAAGGTATGCGCTTACAATATACGTACATATGTCTATCCTATAGCTAGTAGGAATTTTTTCTTTCCAATATGTATATGAGTGCAAGTAGCTAGTAGGAAGGGCAGTATGTATGCACTTGGTTGGTTACTTGAATTATATTGCATTTTGATATCCACATATAAATAATAAAAATAATTTTGCAAGTACTTTGTATTCGCATGTTGTAGGTATTTAGCATGTACGAGTAGATTATATAAATAGCATTTGCTTCTTTCTTCTTTTTTTTTTTTGCTTTTACTTCAATACGTATGAAATATTATTGACTTGAAATCAAGCAAAATGCAAAATGCCTTAGAAAAATTACTACAGTTGATTCAATGTCGTGTTTAGTTAATTACATGCGCTGCACTTGAGGCCACACCTTTTTAAAGTTATTTACTAATACATTTTATAATATATTTATTTATATGCATATTTTCTATATTCATATAAAAATATTCTTGGTTGATGGGTTGGGTAGGTTAGTATGTTGGTTTAACACTCAAACCTTGCTTCCTGCTTTGACCCAATTAGATTTTTCAGAGAGTATTCCGTTTTGTTACCACAAAATATAAATCTTGTGTAAACCTACTGTTGAGAATTGATAGTAGTTTTTGGTTTTTGATCCTTTAAAGGAATACTATCCGTGAAGTTAGTTAATATGAACCTGAAAGAGAACAGAACCGCAAGCGTGAATTTATAAACAAAGCAGAGTAGGTTAGGTTAGGTTAGGTTGGAGGGGCTGTCGAGAGACACACTTATGCCTAAACGACCCATTGTGATACAACATAGTTGGACCTACAGTTTAACGCCGATTCATAACGGCGGTGTGGCAATTTTTTATCGGCTTGGTGGTCTTGCCATTTCCAACCAATGTGTGTACTTGTGCACTATCTTATAATTCACATACACTTCATACTGATAGTGAATATAAGAAAGTTATGAAAATTAACCACCAGACGAAGACGGGAATCGAACCCGAACCTCCCAGATGAAAGTCTAGTGCACTACCCACTAGACTATCGAGGTCGTCCAAAAGCTGAGTAACAAAAGAGAATTCAATCTTGCTCTCTCTAAACCGCCTTATTTATTTTTGGGGCACGATAAATAGCCAATAATGACATTAAATCGAAAAGTAACAGCGGAGTTAAGTTTCTACTCATCAAAATGAATAGAAGTGGAAACTAAGTTTTGAAATCAGATAATATCTTCAGGTTCCAGGAGAAGTTTGAGAGTCCCGAAATTTTGACTATAAATTACGATTTTTTGCTCTGTTATAGCTCCTTATAGTGCGGACACACGAGAGTGCATTTCGTTTCTGTATTTCAAATTTAGGTGGACACACGATTATAAGATTATAAGTTTGGAGAAGAAGAAGAATTTTTGTGTTTGTTTACTGCAAATCAAAATAAATAAAAATGGCATTAGGAATTTATATAACAATTATGGAAAATTGGAGGAATGTCAATGAGTCACTCTCCGACTGCATTATTTTATTTTTTCGCTTAATAAATATTGCAAGACCAGCAATCCTCTTGTTTGACAACGGCATAACGTCTAGAAGTGAAATTACCTAAAACCTTTATACTTCACCGTGCAAACTCGGCATAAAACTGTATTTAGTTCCCTTTCATTCATATATTATAAATATTTCACGAACCACATAAATACGAAAACTCGGCCTAGACCCTTAACAAGCTATGTTAGTAGTTCCTAGTAGGTAGACAAGTATAATGGCTATTCTCTCTGCTCGAAATATTAAAAAATTTGTGAAGTTTATGAAAGGTGGTAAGCCTGGTTCTGGTAAGAGCCTAGAAATTATAATAGAAATTGAGAAAGAGTCTCCTTCCACTTCATGCCCTTGCAACTTTTGCAATGTATGCTGTGTGGGATGTAGAGTCTGGTCATCCCCTGCTCTCCAAACTCCTATAAATATTGCAACCTATATGGTTACGTTAGGACGGGTGTGGTTTAACCTCAAAATTTCCCTCTTGGATACGCTAGTGGCGTCAAGTAAGTATGCATTAGGACTGCCACCGTACTCCGTACTAAAATATGCTTGCATTTGGTATTTCATTTTTGATTTCGGTTGTCCTACATTCCACAGATATTTTAAGGCTTAACGTAAAATAATACAAGCCTCCGAAAATAAACTATTTGAATACGTATATTTATGCTCTGAACTTGAATTAGGTTGCAGAATCAGGTCTGGATTTCGAAAAAATCTTAACCCAAAAGTGCGAAAAGGCTGGTTAAATCAATTAGTTTTCTACTTTTTTTTATTCTAGTTACTCCAGAAGCGAGTACTATGTTAGTTTTTGATCCAAACGTCAAAATTTTCAAAATTTTGGTTTAAATTTACTTATTTATTTTTTGGCAATTCAATGCCTCACATTTGCACAATAAATTATAAATGAATGAAAGTAAACAAAGATGATGGATCTTTTTTTCTTCCATTCCTTCTTCCATTTTTGCTCTTTTCAGTTGTGTACCAACTGGAGGCGGAGCATCAGTGTTGCCAAATTAGTGAATTTTGCCACCAGATTTAGAGGATTTTTAAATATAATGCGCAACAAGTTTTTCACTAGTGGCAGTGCTTTTGTCAACTTGAAGACAATGGGCGCGCGTAGAACACTTTGATCATTGATTACTGCTGTAATCATGAGGAGGTAAGTATAAAAGCCCAGTCAGTACGAGACATTCTCAGGCTAAAACGACCTTTCGTTCGTACGGTTATTTCTCCCGGAACTACCGCTAGACATTACGTCGGAAAGCCGTAGTGAGCGTTAACGCTCAATCGTTAGTAATGGTTTTGTCTGTATTAGTCTGGTTGTATTGCCAGTTGGCGATTTCTACTGCCCTGTGTTCGGCATCTTCTGCACATCTAGCGTTTTCTTTGCGTTTGACTTTGCAAGCATGTTCTCAATTGTACAGCGTAGTCATTATATTCACCACAACCATACTTGCTGTACTCCATTTTTCAACACTGTCACTCATGTGTGGTATCAGGTTGGCTTCTGTAAGAGGTTCACCAAAGGCCATTCCTAAGTTTTCTCTGTCACTGTTGAAGTGTGAGCAGTGAAAAGTACATACTGAGTGGTCTTCAGTTCGTTCGAGCAATTTTAACATAATGAGTCTTCCTTTCCCAGGTTGAATAAACCTATATGTTAATGAAACAAAGTTTTCCACTGCCAGTGTTACATTTACGCGAAGAAACTGTACTGAATATGCCATGATTCTCAGAGAGAGAGAAAGAGAGTAGAAATTTACATTCATATTAAGACATTAACCGGAAGTGTTTTTTTTTTTGCCTAAAGATATGCTATAGAATTACTTTTATTATTTAAAAGTTCTTCAAAGGTGGCGATTTGGCTCACACCCAAAAATGTGTTTCTCCTGTTAATTTTATAAATTTTGTTCCACGCTAGATGCCAAAAACTTCATGAAATATTATCAATTCAATTTTACAAAAAAGGAAAAAAAATAGACACAAACATGCACACACACATAAAAATAGGTACCGTTCTTTTCAAGTTCACGACGGTATTTCACGCCAGCCAGCCATTAAAATATAAAACAAAACTGCTAGGTACTACCATCTGAATAAATAATAATAAATATCAATTCCAGTCTGCCTCATGCATTAGAAACAAAAATTCAATAAAAAAGAAGAAGAATTGTATGCCAAATGCCAAATGTATACAATACAATATACATAAGTAATGTACCTATGTATTTCGTAAATTAATATAAATAAATAAACTAACTCTTTTTTTGTTGCTGTATTGTTGCTATTGCTGTTGCTGTTTCTGTTTCGTATTTGTGATTATATGAAATTAGCACATATACCTACTAGCTAAGTAATGAAGTTCATAATCGAAATATCGCGAATGCCAATTGAGCTCAAACGACAGCAAAAACAACAACAAATAAGCACGTAAACAAACAACCTCATATAATTTCAAATTCGACATTTTCTAGTTTCTGTAGATGAGCGAGCACATTCAAGTACGTGTGTGTGTGTGTGTATGTGTACGTGTATGATGCATGTGTTTTTGTGTATGCGTATCTATGTGAGACTCAAAGCAACACTTGAGCAACACGTGACCAATAAATTCGATATGAATTTAAGCACTGACACGCTGGAATCGCGTGAGGCATTCTAGGCATTACGTCACTATAAATGAATTTGGTTTTGAATTTGGTTTACTCTGCACTTTTGTTTTTGTTGTTGTTGT
This sequence comes from Toxonevra muliebris, assembly GCA_963691655.1. Lineage (NCBI taxonomy): Eukaryota > Metazoa > Arthropoda > Insecta > Diptera > Pallopteridae > Toxonevra > Toxonevra muliebris. Next base: position 10,621,775 of record OY829327.1, on the reverse strand, counting down.
CGTAGTTTTTTCGAAACTCACATGCACACATGAATATCACATATGCGCTGTTTATATAATTTTGTGTTCATGTGTGTATTTGGTATTTGTGTTTTTGTTTTCTTGAATACATTTTTATTAAATTGAATTTGCTGCTATTTTTATTATTTATTTATTTTTTTCTTTTTTGTTCAAATGTGTGTATGCAGAATGAAAATCTTTTGAATACCTAGTAAAAAGGCAAAAACAAATGGCCTCACTTCCAAATGAAATGAAATCGTGTTAAAATGAAACTGTGCGGCGTGACATAATAAAGCAGGGCGTCGTCGTGGTCAATGTGGTTGTTGTTGTTGTTAAGCTCCCACATTCCCTCCTACTGCTATCCTCCATATATATTATTACTCTCCACAATAGTTCCTACTACTCTTCTCCAGGTTTGTACTATCTCTTCTTCTTCTTATTGTCAGTTTCGTTTCGACTTCTTCCTCTCTTCACATTTCATGTTTAACTCACTCACACACTCCACAACGAACGTGTTAGAAAACGATTGGAAATGAAAACGTGGTTAAACCAACAACAGCGACAACAATAACAACCATTTGAGTAAAATCAAGCCAAGCGTTTTGTCACGTTCACGTGTCTTATGACTTACTTGATTTCTTTCACTCTCTGCAGGTTGGTATACACACATTCATACTCAAACCTCTTACATCTCCCCTCAGTATCTACTAAGTATACATATGTCTGCATTATTGTATAAGATACAAAAATAGAGTAACGAATCGTTAAGTTAACGGCATCCGGGAAAGAAAAATTAATGAAGACAAAGAAACAATAAAAAAAATACCAACAACAAAACTCCAAACAGTTCCGTTCGATATTTGTCATAACTGAATATATATACATATATGCACTGTGGCATATTCATTTAGCTGTACTTCAATTCGATTTTTTTAATTACTCGGCCAATTCTCAAGCTGTATGTGACAGCTGTCGAATAATCATAACGTCGTGTAATTTTGTATGAAAAATGAGAGAATTTATGACAAATGAGAGGATACGACGCCGAATAAGACCGCTTGTAAATTGTCTAACTGCATTTATATAAATAGTCTTATCCTGACTAGCTGATTTATTGTCTAATAGACGCCCAGCATAGCCACTAAACTGGAAATTATGGGAACTTACTTCTTCTAGGATTAAAAAGATATTTTTATCATTAAAAACGATAAATATCTAAGAATCATTGAGTTCTAAACGTGATCGAAAGTGGCTGGCAGATACATTATTGAAATAATAAAAATGTTGTGTTACAAAATCAAAATTTCAAGGAAATTGATTTTTAGATTTTGGTATATTAATACTACCTCAGCAGTAGGTCACGTCCCGTCAGGTTCTTGAGAAATTCAGTAAAATGATTTCAATATTTTCATATACTTACTTAAATTAAAACGATAAATTATGTATCTACCGAGTTTTCTTAAAATTTAGATTAAAGGAAAAATCGATTTAAATTATTTCAAATTAAAAACAAAATATACTAAATTTGAATTCGAATATATCGATGGTCATACGTTGACCCTTTTTCTTTTCGCCACTGCAGCTAGTTGTTCTACATTTGGTTGTTGCTTCTATTATGTTGTCTCTTACGAAACTCTTTAAATTCCTTTTAATATGAGAGAAAGAGAGTATCATAGAGTGCATGAACAAACAGTGAGAGAGTCGACATAGTGATCTGACTTTTTTCATATGAATACATTTTTTTGCATGGGAATTGGGCAGTGACTTCGGCTTTCTCAATCTTATCTCAAATTAGCGAGTAATTAATTGCTAGAAATTCTTTAGTGCAATAAAAATGAGAGAGAGAGTGCTGTTATTGTTATTATTGCAAGAGTTGACTTTGTTTGCTTGCTCGCTCTTTTATTTGTTCCCATAACCCAATCTTGAGCACATCCTAAAGTAAAATTCGAGGTTGCCGATCTAGATTTCAATATGCTCCCATAAGAAGTTTCACTTCAAAACTGTTAAAGTTATTTACCTGGGTTACAAGACTTAGAAAGGCTTATGAAAATTTTCCTGAATAATTCCCAAATCTGAGGTAATTGAAAAAAGTAAAAACAAAAATACTTCCATAATATGTTTAGATAATGATTATGGAAATTACGTTCGACAGTTAGTGGAGCTAGTATTTCTCTTTTAGTAGACGTCAAGGATTTGCTTCATTACTACACAGAATTCATTTCTTAAATAAAAACTTGAAGAATATTTTATTGAATTTCTCATAATCCTGACGTAACCTTATTCTTACGAACAAAGACTTCATGAAGATATTACCCTGTGTTATGAATAAGTCAATAATGGGCATTTTAAATAAGCGAATTATTTCCTAAAATATACATCTAGCGGTAAAAAATGGTGGATAAAAATTCACTAGTAGTATGCCTCTGTTGAATGTGTCTTTATACCTAAAATTCTATGAAGGTATTAGCACAAAATAAAATTAAAGTTCATCTAAGATAAATTATTGTCATATTATATATATTATGCCTGTTTCACTTGTATTTTATATGATTATTAAGCAATAAAGTAGTACCGGTATAAGTACCAGTGATGGAAAAGCAGGTACACTTGTACCTTTTTTCGACTTTTTCAAATTACAAGGTATATTAGGTACAATTGACACATTTTAGGTACAATTTACCCTAAAAAAATTTGAAAACTAAATTACAAAAAAAAAAAAAAATATTTTGTAATGAGTACCTATTTAGATTTAACTTACCAAAGTATTGTATTCATAAATTTCAAAGCTCACAGCTCGTTTATTGGTGTTTATATAGGGAAACTCAGTACAAAAAGAGTTTTCCAAATCGAATAATGTTTATCGGTGCCGAAAGAAGGTCAAAGTCGTTTAGAAATTCAGCAAAAACTTTATAAAATGTAAACATTATCCGATTTAAAAAGTTGTTTTTTCATTATGTATGTTTGCCTTTATAAGCAACAATAACTGAGCTGTGAGCTTCGAAACAAATTTGGGCTTACAAATTTTGAAAAACCTAAAATTATGATCAAAATTCCAGAGCAGTTATTATTAATGCAGGACCTTTTATGTACTATCAGATTTAAAAGTTTGTGTCCCTTTTAAGCTCATCTAGATAAGTGAAAACTTTTAAAAAGTTAAAACTACAAAAAACTTATTTTTTGTGATCAATTTTGTGGCTCACTGTATATGTGCTGCAATAATTTAACCTTTGTTATGTTTGTTTCCTTTTTTTAATCTTAACTTTTAAAAGAAAAGAAAATTTCTTACAAAAATGATTATTTAAGGTACAATTGTTTTGGTTAATTAGGTACAATTTGAAATTTGGAAACTCCATCACTGATAAGTACCCAAACCGATACTCACACATGTAAGCAGTCGAAAATGTTCGTGTATTTGTAATGCTTTGTTTTGAACTTTTACGAAACATGTGTGAGCTTTTTTTCGTGTTTAGTATGAAAATATCAATACAGTGGAGAATTTATCAAATAACTTATGAAGTTCCTTTATATTTAATGTATCTCACTCTATAAAAACTTGCAAGAACTTACTTCAAAAACAAACATTATTTATTACTCCTTTTAGGAGAAAAAATAAAACTATAATTTTTCGCTCTCCCAGTATCTAAACTTCAGGTAGAATTATAAAAAAAGCTTTTCCCAACTGTTGAATAAACGAAAAAGGACCTAAAGCAAATAAATATGTATTATGTACCTCAAGGATTTTGTACTGGAAGCTTTGCAAAAAGAGAACAACAACATATACCATTGTAAAACTTGAAATTCATTAATGAAAAACAGAAACAAAAAAAAAAAACAATACGAAAAAGCGCTTTTTCAGACGACGAAATAAATCAGCTGCTTTCGCATGAGAGAAAATAACCCGACATACATACATATGAAAATGACATTTTTCTATTTAAATTTTAAAATGTGGCAAATATGTATATAGGTGCCAAGTTTCTACAACATGTAGACTACAAGTAGACAAAATAGACTAAATTAAATGGAAAACAATTAAATCTATGCCAAGATAATAACAATGGAGAAGTATTTAAACAAATATAACCCTTTTTTACATTCAAGGATTTTGTTATTGTTTTTTATTACAAGAAAACAGAATTAGTAATCTTTTGCACCAACAACAAGAACAGAAAAACAAATCTAGAAGAAAAACAGTAAGTAACAACTTTTAATAATAAAATAATAATAGAATTATAAAATATTCACACGAATCAAAAGAATCGAATAAACAACAACACGACGACAAGAGTTGTCGGACATTACAATAATCAAAAAAAAAAAAAACATTGATAAAAAAAGCAAATGAACGAACGAATAAAACCGAATGAACCTCATTTCGGTTCAAAAGATATATGTACATATATAAATACACACAAATACTTAATAATCGCACGCAAACAGTCACAACAACAAAAACAATATTAACTTTAACAACAATAAAATGCAAAATAAACGACCCAGTAGAAAAAGAGAAAGGTCTGTGTAATATACGCCAGAATGCAATGCTAATATAAAAAGATTAAGCCTCCCTTAATTATAGCTCAATTCAGGCCTAAAATTCTGATCTAAATTCAGTTTTCCAAGAAAGTGAGCAGAAAAAAATTAAAACATCAATATGTAGAGACAACATTGTCTTAAGAAAATGAGGAAGATGGAGATGCAATTATGAACGTTTGCTTTGAATTGAAAAAGGCTATAACTGAAAAATATACACAAAGAGAGCCTATTCCTGATAGGAGTAGTGCGTTTGAGGGAAAAATTATCGCTGAATTGGAATCAGTTAGATGCCAGCGCTTTATTAATTGAAAATATTCAGAGCTACTCCTTCACATGAGCACTATTAATTCATTACTATTAATTCATTTACCAAGAGTAAAGGTCGTCATTGTTGTTAAGCAATCGTTTTGCTCCAGACATTAAACCAAGCTGAATGCTGTCAGAAATTGAAAACAATGAATATAACTCTTGATTAAAAATTTACGTTCTGATGTAGTGCTGTTGACTTGGTTCAGTAATACACAGTTGCGGATTCAATTCTTCTAAGCATTGATTGAAATAGGAAAATGGGGTGACCGAAAATCAGGCACTGTGACCTTTATACCATTATATAATTTCAGAGCTGAAAAGTTGTTTGCTTGTATGAAAAATGCATTAACGTTTTCAAGGTAAGGTCTGGGAATGAGTTTTCAAACATGAATTCTGTCCAGGACAGATATTACTTTTTCTACTGGGGATATTCGTTAGCTCACTTCGCATTTTGTATTGCCTCTCTCTCTCGTGCATACCCATACACATATACCCATGCATATATTTACTCGTATTATTGAAAAATAAAGTTTCGTTTGTATGTATGTGCATGAATGACTGAATGAGTGAGTCTCGTGTGTTAATTTTAGAAATTTCTTCTTTCAATTCATTTTCAGTTCAGTTCAGACACTGTTGGCAAACGTGTGAAAGGCGTAAGACATAGAAAAATATATATAAAAAAAAATTTTTAAATAATACAACAAAAAATAACAAAGTGTAAAAATTATATCTCTTTACCTATCTACATAATAAAAATATAAAATTTTTACATATAATATGCAATTTAAATTCCAAATTACAAGGAAACAAGGAATTTACTACAACTGCATATTGATAATTTAATAAAAAGTGTATAAAAAAAGTTTATACAAAGAAAAAATTTATATATGTACATAATTTTTGTATATACATATATGAACGTGATATATTGAGAAACGTGTATCCACCAGAAAAAAAGCAAACAAAAAAATACGAAAATAAGTAAAGAAAAAAGTTTTTCTCGACATTTCATATTAAAATCACGTTTTTCGAAAATACATACGGATTGTGATTTGTAATTTTTTGATTTTTGTATGCGAAGAAATTCAAGGTTTTATTTTTCTAACGAAATACAAAAAAAATATAACAAACAAACAGAAATAAAATTATTATAATTTCGGGCGGTGTCACTATTACTGCTGTTGTACAATTTCGCGAATGTGAATGGAAAATTCCAAAGGAAAAGCAAAGGAAAATTAAAACAAAAATTAAATTAATAGAAGAATTAAATAAAATAAATAAATAATAATAAAGAAAGGTTTCAAAAATCGCTACATATTAAAAAAATATAATATTTTAAAAATTATTGTATGTGTTTAAAGTAATTCCCTTAAAAATACAGAAATTAATTAAATACAAAGCAGTGAAACAAGTGTCTATTGAAAACGGAAAAAAATTGCAGTTGAAACTTCTTCAAACAGTGTCAAAATAAATTTTTGAATATTTCTTCTTTTTTGCCTTTAAAAAAATAAATACAATTTTTGTGTTATCTCTAAATTGTTATCAGCAGCAGTTTTTTGTACATATTTACCACTGTACACGCAGCAAACTCTCGCGCTCCCGCACACTCACACACACACACATTCATACAAAGAAAAAAAACATTTGTTATCTCTTCTCTGCGACCGAGCGATAAGAAACGCCGTCATAATACTTCATCATAGCATGCATACATATATGTAAAAGAAAAGGAAATACACTTGAATATTTTTCAATATTTGTGTATATGATTACGATTAAATTAAATTAAATGATCATTATTGTGTAGTTGAAAAGTTTTAAAAGTGAAATGTTATGTTAAACTTAATCGTTAAACAAAATATTAAACAATTTTGTATTAGTAGCTTATGTGAGCATTATTGGATATTTTAAGAGACGCGAAACAAAAGAAAGGGAAGGAAAGTGAACTGAGAGAGAATAAGTTAGAAATTACAAGTGATAATTGTACCTGTGTAAAAAGAAAGAAAGGAATACAAATCCTTACTAAATTTACAACAACAACAAAACTATTTAAAACCCACCTGAACGAAGAACAAAAACAACAAGAAAAACAAAAGCAAAAAAACAAAAAAAGAAAAGAAACTGAACACCGGCATTTAATATTCATTGAATATTTGCTTTTACAGTGCGCTACATAACTTACAATTTTACTATTTAACATTTACATGCGCAACTACAACGCCTAAAAATATATACAAATACATATAAACTACCACATATACACACACAAGGTACAACGAAATTGAACCCCGTCATCGCTACATACCAAGACAACCTGTTTGCTGTTTATAGCTGCTTCTATCTCTGACTGACAGAGTGACTGCCTGCCTCTCTGCCTGGCTGCTCTCCAGTTCGTTTGACTGTTTGTCTTTCCGCTGCCATCAGTTTTTCTGTTTGTTGGTTGTTAACCAACTCGTGCTGCTTTGTTATTGTCGCTCACGCTGTACTTAGTTACAACATTGAAAGTTCAACAACAACAAAAACAACAACATCAACACAAATACAACAACAGCGATTTTTTTATCATCATTCTTCACCATTCCACCTCAATTGCAGCCACACAGCAACAAAATTAAATACGAAATTATGGAACCGTATTGGAGCGAAGCAAACGGACATGCTCCACATTCGGTTAAATATGAAAGGTAGGTACAAAATAAACCAAAACCACAACCACACACAAATATACAACGAAAATATTATAAAATTATTATTAAAAAAATAAGAAAGAAAAAAAACAAAAAACGTTTTAAATTTAGCAAAAAGTTAAACGTAATACGTAATGTTTACATAGTTCATGAACGTTTACGTAGTGAAATGAATACCCCTAATAAAGTCTCATATAATCACTACGTAAACATTTGTTGTATTTTTTCGCTTTTAAATAAATTGTGAAATACAAAATTTACAAAATAAAGTAAATTCCCTTCACAAAAATTAAATTGAAAAAAACTTTAAGCATTATTATTGTTTATGTTTTAGTTTTAAGTACTTATATTTTAACTTCTATTTAATTATTTTTTTTAATTGTATGCATTTTATTTTAAATTACCTATATTAAGTTTTTTTATTTTTAACAATAAAATATTATCTTCAGAAATTCGTGATGTTATTTTTGTTGGTTCTTTTTTAAATTAGGGACAAAAAAATCCACATTTACTTTTATAAATTAATTACACAGAAATCTGCACGTGAGTCATGTTAATTCCATTTGGAATTTTACTATGTATATATGTACATACATATGTACCCACTCAAATTCACATTCATACACATATATGCAAAGAAATTTTATGAGTTTTACGAATACACAAGTTGTGAAATGTTTATATATCTATCTAACTACCTGAAATTATTGACATCACCAACCTATGGTCATAAAGTGATGTCTTTTTTATATATTTTTTTGTTCGGCTTTGATTTTGCCACATAAAAGCATTTGTTTTTGGGAAGAAGTCATTATTTAGAACGCAAGGTTATAGGGATAATTATTGTCAGAGAGCCTAACAATAAAGTATGTACGGAGGAGCAGGCAATTATTTTAATATTCTGCATTGATTCTCATGAGTGATCTCTCTAATTATACATCCACAATTATCGACTGATCTCTTTTTCTATGGAAATGAGCTCTTTACTCGTGAAATTTCTTATTATCTTGTACACCCAGGCTACTCTTTAGACCACCACAAGTGCTTTGCTCTTTCGATCGTCTTCAATGATTAAAATGACTCTCTAAATCTCTCTCTTTCGTGTTTTCATTTTATATGAGAACAACAACAAGTTCGTCTACTCCGCAATAACTGTTACCGATGTGGAATGGCTTCAACATGACAGCAATCGTGTCTTCCTTTATTACCCCTTTTAGAGGTCAAATTGATGACTCTATTGACAATAAAATTCAATGTTAAAAATGGGTATAAAGTGCAAAGGTTCTGGAGCCTGAAAAAGTAATCTATAGCGTTCAATAATTACTCCACTGGACAATCTTAGTATAATATTACTCACACATAATACTCTATCTTTGCAAATTCAATTTAGAAGATAACATTTTAAAATAATCTTTATAGCATATACATACAAACATAAGTTCTATAAAAAAAAAAATAAAAAATTAGCATAAAATAAATGACTAAGCTATTTTATGATTATTAACTAACACACCCAGAACTAATCTAATTCTAACTAGTTATGTATACTCTTAGCACACACAACTAAATAAACCGCATTTTACACAACAATTAGCTAAAAAACCTTTAAATAATACTAAACTGAATAGCGAAAAAAAAGGAAACCTGTTTTTACAATAAAACAAAAGTGTTGCCATGTCACCATATATTTACGTGATACTTTGCCTCTGTCTCTGCTCTCCTGAGTGTGAGAGTATATATGTGATAAAATATGATTTACACAGGCATAGCATACCTTCATACATACATACTTACCCATATATGTATATGCAGCTCTTTTCTATTCTCTAATAACAACAACCACACAAAATATCCAGAACACTCTTTGTTTCTTATTAGTAAAACTACCTTTCTCTCTGCTTTTCTAGTGTTGTGGTATCTCATCTATGAATTTAATTTTTTTTTTTGCTTTCCATCAAAATATAGCAACGACAAATAAAACGTGTACACGAATATTATTATTATTGTGATTATTTGTTATTGTATTCTATTTATTGTTGTTGTTGTTTTTTTTTTTTTTTTTGTCTTTTGTTTTTAGGCTAAAAATGCCCCTCAAGCCAGAGACATACACAGATAGATATGCATACATATGTAAATGTATATTTTTATATGTTTGTATATATTTATGTATATCAATCACTGCTTTTTTCGATTCGCATACGAAATATTCTAAAAATAATGTTTGAGCTAAAAACCTCTCCTCTATGTGCTACATACATACTTATTGGTATGTGTGTGTGTATAGATTATTTTCTAAAAAAAATAACAACAAAAAACAGAAATAATAGCAGCAAACAACAACAACTATAAAAACGTGGGAATAATTAAAATATATTAAGCATGTTTTTCAAATATATTTTAAGAAAAAACAACATACATATATCGTAGGTAGGTTTATATATATACGAGTATGTATTTGTATAAATTAAAACGCACGATATGGTAAACGTGATAATTTTCTATGAAATATAGAAAGAAAAAAAAACAAATATTGAAATGAACGAAAAGTTGTTCCGACAACAACGTCAATCAATAATTGGACATTTTGTAACTTGAATTTGTAATAAATATTATTAATTTATTTGTATCTTGTATACTTAAGTATCTACATACAATGACGTACTTTAAATAATTTATTTTCATTAAAAAGCAAAAATGTTATTAATTAAATACCAGCAGGTGGGGTGGAACCTTCGAATTGAAATTGTCTCTACCTCTGTGTTTGCCTTATCGTGTGATAAAATTTCTGCCACATGTTTCTTGTTGTTGCTATTAACTATGAAAAAAAGGAGGTTTAAGCTTTCACGTGTGTATATCTATGTGTGAATGTGCTGCTGCTGCTTGTCCTTTAGAAGGTCATTCACAACAAGCAGCAAGAGCAACAACAGCAGAAACAACATAAAATATATTAATTTGTTGATTTGTTTGTTGTGCTTTTTTATATTTTTATTTTTTCCTCCTCATTTTCTCTGCTATTTTTATTTTAATTTAATATGTTTCGATTATAAATATTTTAAAAATTTTTTTGAATTTTCTAAAAATATTTTTATAGCGTCAACAACATATGCAAAGTTAGTTGTTTTTTCCAGTTTTAAAGCATTTTTTCTTTCATATACATACATACTCATATATGTTTTATTTTCTATTAAAACAACCTTTTTTGAAATTCAAATTAAATCCACAAAAATTTCTACGAATTTCTTTTAACTTTAATTAATGCATTTACGTATGAATTAAATAATGAAATACAAGAGGAAGAAGAAGAATAAGCTATAGAGTGAAGAATAAGCAAAGAAAGTTGCTGAACTTTATTTAAAAATATTCAATTTATTTAAAAGTTTTATATTTTTTCATTCGTTGTCGTCAGATTTTGTTTTGTTAATGATTAGCAAAAATATTTTTAATGATTTAAGTTTCTATTTGTTTTCGAAAACAAAATACTTTGATAAATATTTTTTTTGGCTTTTTTTTTTATATAAAAATATTTATGAATACATTTACTTGGGGGTGAAGGGTAGTCAGATGCGTGAAAAATAGACTTTTCAATTGTTGAGGATAAGAGTGGGGGAAAGATCTGCTAATTCTGCTAACAAAATCTTTGTTGGAATGGCATCAATCCCTTTCGCATTATTGCACTTAAATAAAAGTTGAAAATTCAGGAATTTTCTGCATGAGGCTTCTCTAATAAATTGGGCTGTCAATTGGCACCTGTGCGATATACCTCGATATCATAAAGCGTATTGCAAATCCATTGAATACTCCTTATTAAAATATATCTCCGAAAAATTCAATTACTCAAGTACAGTCAAAAACAATTATAAACACGTGATAGCTCTAAATGTAATCACTAAGAAAATTTATTACACTCAAATTGTAATACCAATTCAAAAATATGTCTACTTAAATTTGTACTACTATGTGTGTATGTTTGTAAAAATGGTAATGTGCGAGATGATAAAAACATTTATAGCCTCATATTAATGCACATATTTACAAATAATATTTCGAGTCAATGTGGCTACAAAATAAACGATGTCATACTTAATTTTTTATTTCTTGATAAATTTAACGCGTGATAGGGTTTTTGTTGTTTATTTTGATAATAACTACATACGCGTGTTAAGTTTATTTAAAAAAAAAAAACATGTTATTATCTTTATGGCTTCAAGCGAAAAAAAACAAACAGCACTGAAATATTTTCACCATTTGATGTAAACTATATTGTGTTTAAAATTTTAATTAAACATTCTGATTTTTTATTGGATACATTAGTCCAATATACAATTTTACCATATCCAGAGTCATATTATTTGAAATTAAATCTTTACATTAGATTTACAATAAACTGTGAATACCCCAATTAAATTAAAACATGTAAATCTCCCAATCCTATGCAAAGCAAAGCAGGATTTAGTGCTCTCAAGCACTAAAACTGCAATTGATCAAGGTCAATTTATACAAGGTGGTATGCCGCCATTATAGCCGCAACAACAAAGATGTGTTGTTATTGTCTTGTTCCGACCTAATAACAGAGATGTGTGGTTCTTGCCAAGGTGAAATTGTTGTAATCTTGCTTTCACCTTATGCATGATTTCACCATGCACTTGGTCAAGTATTTCTCTTGATTCAAGTAACAGAAAATTTCTGTCCTAAATTTGTGAGAGCCCTCTAGATTGAGAAAGTCTTCTGTTATGTATATGACGCTCTCAAAGGAAAAGTGAAGCATAAAGTTTACTAGACTCTTTCACCGATTTTGTCCAATCGGCAGCAGGTTTTATACACAACGATTTCGACGGACCGATTTTGTATTTCTATTGCTTCCTTTTTATTCATTTTACATGAGTGGAACAGAGATGCAAAACCTGAAAAAGCCAAACGTCCAAAATCGTTGGTGCAGGCGATTTTGACTCTCCTCCCTCTCAAGAACCAAAACCGCACTTGACCAAAGCTTTTCTAATTCTCCCTTATTTCAAGTAAGAGAAAATTTCTCTCCGAAATTTGTGAAAGCCAACTAGATACTCATAGAGAGAGAGTGTTCTGCCATTTATTGCATATGTAATCATGTATGTATATAACACTCTCAAGCACCCAAGCAACACTCTCTCTTTTTTAAGTAAGAGAAAATTTCTCTTCCAAAATTTTTGAGAACCAACCAGATATTTATAGAAAAGGTGGTCTGCCATTTCCTGTTTACCCCAGCGGTAGTAGTTTACAACCATTTCATCAATAGTTTCAGTTTATTTGAAAGCATTAAAGTTTTCCATTGATTATTTCCATTGCGCCAATATCATAGTTATGTAACATAAATCACATTAAATTAAAAACAATTTTCTATATACTTGTATTTTTTTACATCTTCTATGAATCATTTTGATGGAAACGTTTCAAACGATTTGCGTCAATTCCATGATTCATTGAATCTCTTTCCTGTTGCTATTCCACAGGCTATCAAAAAACTTAAATGATTAACTGAAATTTTTTTTGTTGTACAGACAGGGCTAAGAAAGACAATAAGTAATCGATAATATTTGATAAACGATAGCATACTATATGCGTAAATAAAAGTAAAGTTGCACTTTGAGATTATTATTGAAAATATAATAAAAAACAAAGCAATAAAAAAAGGTTTAATTTTTAAACAAATATGTAAAATTATAAATATCTAAAATGAAAAAAAAAATAATAATAAAACAAAATTATATCTTGTGACGCACTTAAAAAAGAGCGTTAACCAACTGAAAACTGATACGTTTATTTACAAAAAGATATGAGATACATATACGAAAAAGGTTACCTATATAAAATATGTATCCATGTTAATTCAAATCTATAAAAAAAAAATATTGATGGTATTTGTCAAATGTGAATTGTGAATAAATTAAAAAGCTGACGTTACTCACTGGAGACCTAAATCGGATTTTATATATTTATTTAAATATATGTATGCTTCAGCTAAGATCTTGGGGTTGTCGCGCGACGAGGCAGTTGTTTTTATATTTGTAGCAGTTTTGTATTTTCATCAAATACTTCCTTCTGACTACATATTTCTGCTATTCGACTGTCTCTCGTTGTTTTCGATTTCGGGATCTTGTTATCATCAACTTCAACAGTAAATAAAATACACAAACAAAAAAAAAGACAAAATGTGACACTTTCATTTGCTATCATCATTAACAACAACAAAATTGTAAATATATACATAGTGATAAGGTGAAATGATAATAAAAAAGAAAAGTAGTGACAACATATGTACATAAAGCGTGATAGTGATAACAAAAATAAATTTAAAAGCTAAAAAAAAGAAAAAATAATGAATTAAATATGAAATATTGTAAAATGATGTGGCAAATAATGAAAAAAAAAAACACAAATGTGGTTAAACTAATATGTGCCTATGTATTAAAAAAACAGATGATATTCTAAATATGCTCATGCTCGAATATGTGATATATCTCGTTATAAGAAGTGACGTAAATTAAATAAAAAATAAAATCTTGTTTGTAAATTTCAGAAAATCTTTCCTTATATTTGTTATATAGAACTAAAGAACTGAAAAATAGAACTAAAGCAGTATCTAGAATAATCAATTTTAAAACATTTACTCTTTCTCCGAACGATTTAACTTCATATGAGTTAGTTAGATAGTTGTTTAGTTATCCTCTTCACTCCTAGGAGGAGCATAAGATCTGCCATCAATTGAGGGTAATGGTTTCATACAAAATTTCACGAAAATCAATTTACATCATTGTGTTTTGATTAAAAACATTTGTCTAATTTAATTTAGAATTTTTTTTTAAAGAAAAGACAGGTGTGAATTGTATCTATTGTATTTCATGTAATATTTCAACCTTCATACAACTGAAAGCCGCAATTGTTATATAAATACTTTGAACAATTTAATTTACAGATAAAATGTGTTTCAAAGGAAGCCAATATCTCAACAATCAGACATTCAGAACTTGTGAGAAATAGACCAAGCATTCTCCAAAAATAGATTTTTGTCATATCGCGGTATCTTATTTAGTTGATATATGAGTACATAATGACCAGATAAGTAGCAAACTATTTGATTTGTTGTAGGAAATGTGGGTTCATCTGTCGCACCCACACATGCACCTTCATTGACTGAGTTATTTTCTATGAAAATGAGTATTCTACATACAAATTCTGCCAGCTTTAGAGCCACAGCTCTTACTCATATTTTTCAGGTTTGGCAAATTAATTAAACTATAACTTGTGAGTACAATTGTCAGACACATCTGAGGAACTTATCTTTCAAATTACTTCAACGAGCTTTAGTAACGAATTTAATTAACAAAGTTTGGTTGAAGGTTTTGAGTTTTGTGGACTCAAAAAGAACCCTATAAATTCATGAACAGTTCAGCATAAAAACATTTTTCGAGTCAAATAGGCTAGCAAATGCCTTAACTTCGGTACTTTTGCCATCAATTAGTATGCAGACAGCTCGAAGATGGATTGCGGTTCTTGTACCAGCATCCACTGAATATTTGGCCTAGTATTTTTCAAGCCAAAATATCTCTATAACTCTCTTCATGGAGTTTTTCTTCGAAAGTCTCCAGCGCTTGTCTATCCATAACAAATAAACATGCTCAGATACCATCTAAATAAGATACAGGCAGACAGAGTGTCGTCTAAGTTTAGAGGATGACGAGACGACAACTCGAAGACAATCTCTGTGAATGTCCTGCCGGAAAGTCATTTCTCGTTAAGTAAGATGAACGTATTTTGTGCTGAATTAGGGACTGGCACAAAAGATTTTTGAGGTCACAGAGCCTGCTACTTTAGGCTCCCCACATTAAATATGGTTGGAAAGATCTCGAAAAACGCAAAGTTTTTGCTGCACCATAGAAAATGATTGGATCAGAAGTTTAAGTAGTTAATTAGTAGTTGATGGGCATTTAAAAAGCATAATTGTAGTCTAGGTATGAAAATGATTGAAAAAACCTGAAAATTAAGGAAATAGAGTGAAATTTTTTAACTAAGTGATATGAAAATTTTTTGCACACACGCATAGATGGCGCTAGTTTGAAAAAACAGAAAAAACGCGGTGTTCTGACCTAAACAGTGTCCGAACCTAGACGACATTCCCCTACTTCTTCTTTTATGGCGCAATAGCTCTTTAAAGGCCAGACGAACGTCGAAGTGAAAAGTTTTTCTTAGGCAATTTTTGCTCTTAAGTGAGCTAAGGTAATTTTCACAAACAGCACCTACTTTCTTGTTCGACACTCTATTTCGTGTAGAATTTGGTTCAAATTAGAACAAAATTGTATCCAGGGCACTGGCATAATCAAGTCAGGTCACTTACTACTTACTGCTAAAGGTGTTTGCCACACCTCGAACGATTTGCAATAAATGTTATTACATATAAAACTTCTCCTCTTAAGCCAAGTGTATAAACAAATATTATGAAGAAAAAATTCTTTTACTTTTGAAGTAGCTAGTTTAAAAATAAATATGCAGTCTACTTCAGTTGCGTCAATACTCGATGATTATAATGAAATGATATATAAAAGAAAAAAATATGAAACCTGATTTTTTTTATATAATAACAACAATAAATAACAATATTGAAAAAGTAACAACAATCAGAAGAAGAAGAAGAAGTAGCGACAGCAGCCGCCATTGTGCTTTTTTACAATGACTTTGATATTTTTATAAAGGAAAAGAAATATTTATATATTTATGGATGTAAATAATAATAATAATATTAATAGTAAAAGAGCAAATGAAATAAAATGTAAAATTACAATGAAAAAAAAAGAAAAAAGTAAACGTAGATTGGCATTTAAAATGCAAGCACGTAGTCAATTTTTACTGCTTTCTGCCGACGACGACGGCGACAAATGAAATCAACAAAATATTATAAATTAAGAAATTAATGCAATATTTTGTTGCATGCTGCAATATATGAACAAAAAAATAATAATAATATGTTCACTTCTTTTTTCTTCTTCTTTTTCTCTTCTTATTCAATTCAAACTGAGTTGCAGTCACATTCAATAATAACAATAATACAAAAAAAGTAAATATGCAATGTTCAATGCAAAAATAAAAATAATAATAAAGTTTAAACTGTGTATGTATGTATGTGTTTATGTGTAGTCTGGTGATTGTCTGTGTGTGAATATGTGCTGATTATTTATAAGTATCAAGTATTTTGTGTGCTATCAACTTTTATAATCTCCAATGCATTGTAAGCTACTTTGGCTGGCTTGGCGTTGTTGATTGTCGCGCACTGTTGCTGACTCGATGATTTTTTTTTTCCATTTTTGCTGCTATTTATTTTTGCATTTTGTTGATAATTTGTATGACGTTTTACTACCTTATTTTTTTTCTTTTGTTTTCCCTATAACACTAATGCTACAATAAAAATAGCAACAACAAAAAAAACAAGCATAATAAAAATAATAATAAAAATAAAAATAATAACAAAAGTAAACTCAAAGATCAACAACATTGTGGTATATAGTGTACATAAGTACCACACACTACTTGTTGTACTTGTATGTACATGTGTATGTATGTATGTTTATTTGTCTGAGTATAAATATATTTATGTTCGGATGTTTATGCATATGTATGTATGTAAATGATGAGTAAAATGCAATGGAAATTTTTTTGAATCAGCAACAGTAGCTATTATTTAAGCAACAACAACAGCAGCAGGGAATAATAGCAGCAACTACTACTTAATTGTATAGTATGTTAACACCTGTTGGTCCTAACGAGAGTGTGTGCGAAGAATCATCAGCCAATGTGTGCGAAAAGTAGATATTAAATTATGAACTACGTTCAATGTGAAATACGCAAGTGAAATCATGCAATCAACACTTGAAAATTCATAAATATTAAAAAAAAAAACGAAAATATTTTTTTTAGCCTTCTCACAAAATTTATTTAACACATTACAACTACAACTTTAATTTCAAAAATTGAATCACCTATCAATCATCGTAATATATGGTATTTTGGATCCCTGCATATATCGAAATTAATAGCAATGAAGTAACTAAAAATTTGGTACGGCAGGCAGCAACCAAGAATAAGACTTTGATACCTAAGCTAAATTAAAAAGAAATGGAAGGATTCAGATTAGTATGAGTTGGTAATTAGAGACTTAGCCCCAATCAGCTCTATGTCTCAAACTAAGTAAAAACTAGATGGAAAGCTAAGTTCGGGGGCGATCAAACTTAAAATATCCCACACACCTTCTAATAGAAATACCACGTTGATTTGAATAGTAAATATATAGATATTAGATCGAAGCGAAAAACAGAATAGTTTCCGAATCGAATCAAACTCAGGGAAATCGTATTGGCACCCTTCCGGGAGATGGAAAGGAAGTAGGGTAGGAGAGGTTGGTATTTTTTTCTCGTAGTGCACCTCAAGGTCATGCTACGCACAAAAAACAAAAATGAGCTCGATCGGACATCATTTACACTTCCTAAGATTTTTCGTATATCCGTTCAATTTCCATTCAAATTCGTAAAATGCGATGCGATGCGCGAACGGAAGATATCGAAGATATCCGAAAACAAAATTTTTGATAGTAGGCGGACCAAAACAAATTTCAGAATGTATAAAAAAATGCAGAAACTTATCTTCCAAATTCCGGAAAGCATTCTTCTCTCGATGGTAGTGAATAACAGAGATCATGTTCGAGAGGTCGGACTTAGGCAAGTTCTAAAAAGCAAAAAATTTCACGTAAAGAGCAAAAATAAATATTATGAATTAATAAATTAATCTGAAACAAAACATACCTGCCCCGCACTTTTTTTCGATTTTGAACCCCAAGGTTGTCTTGCACAAAATTTTAGACTGGTTTACACCACCTGAAATTTTGGCTATTTTATCCTCCTCCCGAGAGAGGAAAGGGGTGAGGTAGGGGAGGTTGGTATTTTTTTCTCATAGTGTACCTCAAGGTTATGCTAAGTACAAAAAATTGAGATCAATCGGATATCATTTACTTCTCCTTCGATTTTTCGTATTGCACTGCGACCAATAGTTATGTTGTACCCCCAATAGAAGCTTCGTAATCATAAGCATTCAGATAAACCAATTCCACTAAGGCTATTCGGCTTTAAGGTGATGATGACCAAACTATCTGGTCAGTAGGACCCCATATAATTTTTCCTTCTGCGACTGAGTGCATTTTCTTTCTTGCAGAAGCGACAGTTACTGCCCTGCAAATTTTTGCTCTATAACTTCTTGTTTCCTTACGGTCAAGATAGGGTTAAGTAAAGAAATAATAGTAAAAGACTTTGTCTATCTTCAAAAAGAAATATCAAAAAAAGTGTTCCAAAAAACTTCGTAAAAAATTCATTTGAGTGCCACAGGTTCGCGTCGTCGGTGACCCATAAAAGTTCAGGCCTTCAGGGGCGTAAAACTTATATTTTAATGAAAAATTGTAACAAGAAATGGGGATCAGTGAATACGAATCCTGATTCGGTTTTAGCGCTATCTCCTCAGGTTTGCTTATGGTCCCGAACGGGTTAATTCCTTTTATTTAAAGCTCTAAAATCAGTTTTAAACTTTAATTTGATAAAACGCTTGCGTTTTTTGTTTTGTTTTGAACATTGAAACTAATGCTTGTTTTTCACTATGTCATATTCCCTGTCAAAACAAGAGAATTTCTTATATAAAATTTGCCTACATGTTGGCAATTTGATTGAATTTGACATAGTGAAAACCAGGCGTAAGAGTTTATAAATTTATGTTGCACTGAAAAAAACCCCCAACTACCCTGTAATCACTTTATATCATTCATTCATTAAACCAATTAAATTTAATACAGTAATCAATTGGTAAATTCCAACAAAATTTCCAGTTAAGTTACATTTTTTAATTATACAAAAATAAAATTGTATTCAGAATTAGTCGTCTGCTATTTGCAGAAGTGTTTTTTTTATGAATGTAAAATTCTGTTTACGTATGTATATTGGATTTTCCAATTTACACATAAACAATACTTAATTGTTAGTCGACGAGTCCAATTTTATGTAATAATTCCATGGGTACAAGTACACTAATTTATGTAAGTTCAAAGTAAAATGAATTGTTTATTCATTTTTTTTAAAATAAAACTTATTACAATTTTATTGTTTTCTTATTTTAATGTGTTTTTGTTTGTCATGTGCTAAAAATCACACTTTGAACAATGAAAATATCAAAGAGTCAACACACGTGCGCACGTTTAACATAGCAGTTTTCAAAACATTTGGTAAACTTTTTTAACATCAAATATTTTTTTAACTATTATTATTATGAAATATTCCTATCGTATCCGGGTAAATAAAAAAAACTTTATTGTAAGTAAATAAAAAACAAATAAATATGTATGTAGATAATTGTTTGTTGAAAATAAAAATGAAAAAAATAAATAAAATAAAAAATTAAAAATAAAAGTGATTGAATAAAAAATGTCAGCTAAGAAATATTAATTTTGATTTATTGTCTTTCAGCGCACGTTATACTCTGGGCATTTAAAAACAATTGAATTATATATTTTCTAAGAAATCCTTACTACATCATATTTTTTCCAAAGAAATGTTTGTATTTTTTAAATGAGTGCTTTGGAATATTTATGGCAATACAAAATTGAAAAGTTCGGATCTCAGTTAAGGAAGAGATTATTGTTAAAAAAAAACTATACCATGTTTTAATGACAAATCTCTGAGAGTTTAAATGAGTAGTGGGCGTGAGAAGTTTGTTTGAGATTGCTCAATTTTCGTTCGTTCGAGCCATTGCTATTATCATTTATAACGAGTACTTGACACGTACTAATTCATTAGCATATGGGTATTTCTATTTTCTCGTTAGCATTTGAATAGTTGCACCTATACTCGTACGTTTTTACTCGTTGGTTTTTGCATGGTCACTCGCTTTCGTACTTACCTTTAATACGTACATTCAAGTATAATTTTCATGCATTATGAAATCATGCATGGAATTTTTTCTACAAAAAACAAACAACACAAAAACTACACACACTTTTATTTATGGCGGTCGCGTCCGCATTCACACACAAAAGCAGCAATAAAAAAACAACAAAAGTAGCAAAAAAAAAAATTATAAAACATCACGTGAATTATAAACAAACACACGAGTATATATGTACATACATATATATTCGGAAAATAAAGTAGACTGTATTTGTAAGCGTACGCGTGTGTGTGCGCGTGTTTGTGTGTTGCGCTTATCCGGTTTCAAGCAATGTTCTGGTGAATTCCAACAATATTATTAAAATATAAAAATAAATTAGAGCACAAATTACACAGCAACAAAACAGAATAAAAACTGAAAATATAAAAACCACAACAGTAACAAAAAAAAAGAAGAAGGTTGTCTCTCTTCTTCTTTTTTTTTTTTTTTTGTTATTGTTGTTGCTGTCATGAACTAACACTTGTTTAAATATGGTTTTTTGTGTTTTTTGATTATAAAAAGATTATTTTATTCAAATACTCGTTTATATATTTTAATTTTTTAAATTTTTATAAACGTCCAAGTTTAGTATTTGTTTGTTTTTTATTAATTGTGCACTTGTGTTAATCACGTGAATTTTATTTAATACTTATTTTATTATCAATTAAATACGAAATATTTCCTTTCCTTTTACACATACATACCTACAAAAATGTAATATTTATTTAAAGACTGCCACTCATTCCTATTGTTCATATTATGAATAACTTTTCTATGATTCAAAGCTACATGCATAAATTCCGCTTTTTCATTTAAGTAGGTATAAAATCTAAATTTTTATTTTTAAAATATTAATGAATGTATCCATAATTTACAACAAATATTTACTGTTCTTCTGTTATATTCTACGTGATTCTTTGGTTGTTCTATTGTCCCGTAACTATTGGCTAACAAATTGTTGTTTCTTATAAATTCAATAAAAATAAATATCAAAATAGTCTATAATTGGCTTTTAGACATTAGAGACATTTACCTTTTAGTTTTTAAATACCAAAAATAGCAATATTGGTTACATTTGTTGGTGACTTAATGTGGATTTTGTAAGAGTTTTAGAGAAACAACTTAATCCTAGGAAAAAAAAGTTAAAGAATACTTTTTTTGGTAAGCTTTCTTCTATACATATTATTGTTTGAAAGTAGCTCCATTTAGTTTTTAGGAAAATGATGACTTTAAACTCATAACCTCTCTGTTTAAATAATTCCATTCATGTCTTTTTTTTATGTTTTTAAAATGATTCAAAAGTTTGTGTGCTACTAAAATAATTCACAGTTTCATTTTATCTGGTGTTATATTTGATCATTACTTATAAAATCTCTTAATTCTAATACGCTGCAAGTTTTATGAATTATGAAAGCTCTGAGTTTGGCAGTACACACGGTGGAAATGAATATTTTTTTTACACTAAATGTTTAATTAACTCAATTTTATTTAAGCAATAGCATTCAAATATTTTTTTTTTCATACCATTATTTAAATTTTAATTCGTAAATTTGTTAATCGTGGCACGATCGTCAACAAAATTATTTTTCAGATATAAATTTTCATTAAATCAAGTTAAATCAAAATATAATTCGCAATTCACCTCATCTGTTCTTTGTTCCCTCTCCACAATACCGTTTAACCAAAAACCAAGAGGTGAGAGAGATCGTCTTGTGTAGACGATGAGACTAGTCTCCAGCGTTACCAACTCAGGGCTTTTCCCGCTGATTTTAGTGCTTTTTGAAAATTAAAACGCGGAAAAAAAGGTGCTTTAGCGCCCAGCCCTTTTTTCAATTTGAAATATCTTCGAAAAATCGAAGAAATTTTCAATGACTAGAAGTATCAGATGTGTGCCAGTGTTAGTGAAAAAGTTTAAATGTATTGAGTTTTCTCGCACTTTTATAAGGGAACAATTTTAACGCTTTTTTTTAAGAAAATACGCGTTTTTTTTTTGTCATTTTAGCGCATTTTTAAAAATAAAAGTTGGCCACACTGCTAGTCTCACAAAACTTTTTGGCATTCTCTTTTGAAGCATTTATACGATGAGACTAGTTGCATGAAACTTTCGCCATTATAGTTTTCGTCGCAATGGTAAAGCATTGAATTACGAAAATGTATAAAAAGAAACGTCAAAGAGTTTCATGAAATGCTGCCAGAGAGATTTTATTGTTTGATTTCTACGATTTATTTATTGCCTCTAACTGCTCTAACTACTTTAAAGTGGCACTGATTGCATCTGAGTATCTCTGTATACCACAGAGACTGCCTCTCACTCCCACTTATTGCTTCTAATTTCCCATTAGTATAAACTTACATTGGCCTGAAACAATTTTGTGAGGTGAACTGTATAACAACTAAGGCCTTCATTAGTAGGTTAGGTTAAGTGGCTGTCCATCAGGACAAACTTAGGCCAAATATGGCCCGTTGTGTTACCATTAGTAAATTAAAAAAAAAAAAAAAAAAAGAAACGTAGCTACGAAGAATATATTGGGCGCAAACTCTCAAATTCTGGCATGTAGTATGTACTCAAACATTCTTGAATGCGATGAATTACAAAGCTTAGAACTGGTCTTCAGTGTCTACCTTTCTATTTACTTCAGTCGCAACTACCACACCAACAACCAATTTTTTATACGTTTTATTTTTTCTTTATATTTGTCAAAACCATTTTCCAATCGGTTTGGAATAACGAACCATTATTTTCTTTAGGAAGTCTGTAGCTATAGTTGCAGACTAAAGCTAGAAATTTCATAACACATAAGCAAAGCCCCAGCTTAAAATTCGAGAGCTTCAACACTGATGCAGTAGGTCCAGGCTTTAAACCAAAAACATGTAAAACTTTCTTAATCTCTACACCTACCTGATTCGGCTAATGCACTTCAGGCTGAATTGCGAGCGATAAGGGAAGCATTTAAGGCTCTAATCTTAATAGTAACATCTTCCAAATTGGTGAATCAATACAGAACTTGTCTCCCTCTCTAAGTGTTTAACTGAACATTATTACCCTTCAATATGTCTCCGGTTATAGGAACAGTGAGAATAAGTAGAAAGCGAATGGATTAGCTAAACAAGAATCTACCCTAGATACTGTTAAGTATCAATCAGTTCGTATAACCTAAAATAAGGTTAAGAGGATTAAATTATCTGACTACTTAGAGTCTGTACGTATGCTAGATGGTGTAAAGAGACGGCTAACCCCTTTCTTAGTGTCTGCCCCGCTTTCTGTCAGATCAGAGTAAGCATATTTGGCACTGGAGTGCTGGAGACGAACACCTTAGCTCTTTAACACCTCTTTAATAAATCTGGAAGATTTAAAAAATAGCAAAATGAAACACAGGATATAGTACAATGGACGTTCACCGTGTCTGAGTGCTGTATTTTTGAATACTTCTTTTGCTGTTCCAACAAAAAAAAAAGAAGAAAAATGCTAGATGGACAGACTCTCCACTTGTGCCTTAACAAAAAAAATATATGATTAAAATATAGCCTTATTACCACAGTTACTAGGATATAGTCGGCCAGATGTCTTTAGGCTTACAACAGTCCTCATGGGTCTTTCGAGATAGATAACTCATTTTCAGTACAAATTTTGTAGAGGGCGCTCTAATATACAAATTTGGATGATAAATAGCATTTAAAAAAACATACAAAATAATATATATTAAGTTCTTCACTTCTCAAAAGTGCGTTTTGTAAAATCGATTCATTCTAGTGTACAAGCGGCCAGGCTCTGTCTTCTCCACACTACCCACTGCCGTATTTGCAAAGAAGGAAGGAATACTTATTCACTTTCAATGCATCTGTGCTGTTCTTTACATTCACCCAAAGATTGTCTAAGGGAGACAGGAGTCTCAAACCTAATACTCATTAATACATATATATTATTGGGAATCTTATTTTATTTTCTTACACAAAATGGCGCTTTGTCCTTTGCCAGTCATAATTGAATAGAGTTTACTTTTAATGAACTACTATAATCTTGAACAAAATTATCTGCGACATAAACTGGATACTCAAATCTAATATTTTCAAAAAAAAATAATTCTTAACCATGTATGTATTCTCGATGGAATCTTTTTAAATTATGTACATATAATTTGTTTCTTTTTTTGATTAATAGCATGATAATTACATATATACATGTGTTTGTGTATTATTTTTCAAATGGCACTAACAAATCGTGAGCTCCCACGTTTTTATTCATGCACACATATTCATACCATATTCAGTAACAACACCACAAACTCGTAAACTTCGTATTGACGTCATAGGTTTATCGAGAGAGAAAAATAAATCGAGTTATTTGTAGTTAAATCTGGTTTATTTATATACTTACCACACATTCTTTGAGAAATATAATATAGTATAAATAAATGGAAAGAAAAAAAGCAAAGCAATAGAAAAAAAAGTTCCCTAACAATTCATTGTTTATTACAAATAAACGATTTATATTTTTATTTCTTTTACCGTTGTTGTTGTTATTATTCTTCATCTATTGCGATAATATAAACACAAAAAAAATTAAATGAAAAATATTTTGTTGTTACTGTTTGGTCAAGTTTTTAGCATACTCAAATAAAATACAAAAACTTTTATCGATCACGTGCACAATTTTGTTTTGTATTTTTTTAAATTTTTCCCAAAGGTTACATACAAGTATGTCTGACATTAGCACTTGTAAATGTGAATATTTCACGTTGAAATGTAGCGTGTTGAGTTTTTTTTTATATGCATTAAATTCCAATCTAAAAGTAAAAAAGCAAAACAAATTTCGTATCAAATTGTTATTATTATTATTTGAAGTTATATATAAACAGGTTAATGAACAAATGTAGTCATCACAACAACAATGTATATAGAGACGGGCAAATCAGACGGCCGTTTCGGAATCCGCCACAATTCCTCATCAGTGATCTTAGTGGTAGTTCTTAATCTTGTACTAGACTTTCAAATAACTAGACTTTCAAATAACGAACTGTTATGCAGACTAGCTACGATGGGAAAAAAACAACAACATAAGTGTATAGAACGGTAGTGGTAGTTTCTTTCAATATCACTATTCAGTGAAGATATTTGGAATCAAATCCATAATTCTGGGTTATGATTTCAAATATTAGTAGCTTATATGGGATATTGAAAGATTAAGAACTACCACTAAGATCACTGATGAGGAATTGTGGCGGATTCCGAAACGGCCGTCTGATTTGCCCGTCTCTATATACATTGTTGTTGTGATGACTACATTTGTTCATTAACCTGTTTATATATAACTTCAAATAACGAAATTAACATGAACTTAAGTCATGACTTTGAAAATTAACCTCTAGATTTAATTTTCATAGTCTCCTAAAAAACTATCATGAACTGATCGAATGGGGACCGTTCAGAAAAAATGACACCTAGAATCATTTTCTCACACACACACACTCTCCCATGTACTAGACTTTCAAATAACGAACTGTTATGCAGACTAGCTACGATGGGAAAAAAACAACAACATAAGTGTATAGAACGGTAGTGGTAGTTTCTTTCAATATCACTATTCAGTGAAGATATTTGGAATCAAATCCATAATTCTGGGTTATGATTTCAAATATTAGTAGCTTATATGGGATATTGAAAGATTAAGAACTACCACTAAGATCACTGATGAGGAATTGTGGCGGATTCCGAAACGGCCGTCTGATTTGCCCGTCTCTATATACATTGTTGTTGTGATGACTACATTTGTTCATTAACCTGTTTATATATAACTTCAAATAACGAAATTAACATGAACTTAAGTCATGACTTTGTTATTATTATTTTTTTTATTTCTTTTTTTGTTATCATTATTTTGTACGACCATATGTGTATCTCGTTTTTTTTTTCGTTCGCTGGTTGGTTTGTTCGTAGGTCGATAAGACAGGAAAAGTTAAATAAATTAAATTACTTAGAATACTTAGATAGAGTAGGTTAATGAACGATACAATTTAGGGAACGTGTGCAAAATTTTGTTTTACACTCATAAATTATTATTGTATGTTATGGATTAAGAATGAGGGGCGTGACATTTCAAAATTTTATGAATTGCTGGCAGACTTAAAGTAGCAGATATAAACTTGAGTGAAAATCAATGATATGAATGAATTTTTTAATTTATTTAATTTTTCGTAGCATTTTAAATTCCTTATGAGAATTTTCAAATAATTTTTATACTACATACCTTATGAATGAATCTCAATATTTAACTGAGAAATTATGCAATTTTACACGCACACACTTTCAAAGAACTTATTATTTTCCCACTGGGAAAATGTTTTGATTTTCAGAGAGAGGAAAAAAGTGAATGGCTGATAAGAGAGAATTAACTGTACGATGCTTTGTGAACAGTGTTGCCAGATACGGCGATATCTCGCCAAAATGGCAATAAGATGGCGATTGCAAATTTATATTGGCGATAAATTTGTTAATTGGAAAACTCACTTCAATAATAATTTTCCAAAAAATAAGTTTTCCAAGACATAAGTTGTCAAAAATATGAACCAACCAGCGATTTGCTAACACGTTTGACAACAAGTATAATGTACCCAAAGCTTGAAAACAAACTAGTTCAGTATGAAAATGAGGAGCTTGAAGTTTACAAGTTGGTTTCGGATTGTTGTGACTGATATAAAAAATTACAATAATGTTGAAAAATGTTTACTATTTCACAGTATATGTATTTTATAAATTATACAATTTGTTTTTGGTTATTTGGGCTTGAATTTTTGGCTGTTTATGGGGGTTTGAGAATTGCAAAATGCCGAGCTAACCCGGTGAGTAGCTGGCAGCACTTTTTGTGTGTGTACTTGGCAGGGTAAGAACCTTACTCCAATCGGAGTAAATTTGCTCCGCTTTTCAAAAAATTTTAAAATAAATACCATCACTCCACTTCATCCACGACTTCAGCCTAAATCACAATAGTGCGTCGTGGCAGTAGCAGTAATCACCTGTTCACTTCCAATAAATTCAGCTGTTCACTGTCTGTAAATTTAGAAATGGAGCTAATCAAAGCAGGAATGTGAACTGCCGCTGCTGTACTGCCATGATGCATTATTGAATTTTAGGCTTTTACTCCGATCTGTTATACAGTGGAGGAATTAGGTAGGTAGCTGTTTACTCTAGCTGTCTTAGCAACTGAACGGCAATTTTCAGATATGAATTTGATTCATAACAAGTTTAGAAACCCTTGAAAATCTAATATTAATCGATCAATTGATTTAATGATTTTTTAAAATAATACAAAATTTGCTTTGGATAAATGAGAAGCGAGAGTATTAACAAACATTAAATGCATTAAACTCTTCAACAATCAGAATCGAGAACACATGACTGTGACTAGAAATATAAAATATTAGAGATTTAACCCAGAAAGAACATATCTAAAGGTAAAAGTAAATAATCAAATTCAACATTCATGGAAATCTTTCATGTGACGACAAATTTCCGCATGAAAGGCGTTTTTATAACAAAATAAATTAAGTAGAAACTCATGATATCATATAGATCTAAATTGAAACAGAAATAGCATCCAAATACATACTTCGCTATGTATGTATGTATGTCTGCCTACCTGCAAATATTTTTGTTTAAATTTATGACTCAATTATAAAAGTGACTGTTAATCATTTTATGTAAATTATTCGCAAATAATGCACTTTGAATACAAAACAAATAAATTGCAATGCTTAAATATTATAAATAAAATCAAATATACTATATTAAATGTTTATAAATTAAAAAGGTATGTATAATAAAAACAAAATTTTCTCTTATTCTTTTTCATCCATCACTTGGCATCAAATACATTAAATATGTAAATAAAATTATTTTCTCTCATTTGAAATTAAATGAAATCGTTCATTTATTTTTGGCAACAAATAAACCAAAAATAAATTTCGGGTGTGGTAATATCAAAGAAAAACTGCTAGCGACTCCTGCATGCAGCAAACTGACTCTGTCTGAATGATCAGAGATTTTCGTCATAAAGTTAACGTAAAATTTGTCGTCGTAGTGACCAACTACAAAATAATATAAAACAAAAACGTGTAAATATGTACATACTCAGCGGATACGCTCATCACTCGCCCGCTTGCTTATTCGATCGTGTGCTCACTAGCACGATCACCAAAATCATATCAACAATTTCTATGAACGTCCGTCCCAATCATAGCTCATCTCTATATTTATAACCCAAAAGTAAAAACAAAAAAAAAATCGTACGCAATTACTTAATCTAACTAAACAACAATCTTTTTTATTATTTTTTTTTTTTTTTTTGGGCTAATAAACGATGACATATCACTTTCAGCCATTGCCCATTTGTTGCGCTGATCGTGGTAATCGTGATGGTGATGATGTTTTATCGCTGCTGTTTTGTGTCGTATCGCTGCTTTTTGTCGTTTATGATATTGTTTGCCAACAACAAAATATATAACGTAAATTTTCATGAATTAAACGAGTGATTCTTTGTTGTTTAACGATTAACATACGTATCTAACTAGCCAGCTAGCTAGGTATCTATCTTCACACGTCTATACATACATATGTATATAGTATACCAAAGTACATATTTATATCCACTCGTACTATATTGTAGCAAAAAACAAAAATAATAAAACGTTTGACGTTAAACATTGTTGATGCTTGACGTCGTATTTCTTCAATATACCCGTGAAAAATGTGAAAACAACAAATTTTTTTTGCTAAAAATTGCTCAAAATCATGCAGTGTACACGGGATTATCAATATTTAAGATGGGCACTTGAATATAACAATAATAATTAACTCATTATTGTGTATTATACGATCGAATCTATATTTATTCATTAATTAAATGATTAAGAGAAAATAGAAATAATATTTCAAATAAATTTTTAAAAAGTTAATGATTCTTGATGGGGTATAAGAGAGGAAAATAATAAATTAATGTTTGGTTTAAGTGATGCCGTTATTTTGTTGTTGGGGCCTCTCAGATGATTTTTAGATGCCTGCTTTAAAAGTACTTCTTATAAAAGCCAAATTGATGTAAGCTAATGTACTTCATTATTATTATTGTTGGGGAATACACTGCGACCTAAAATATCTATTGTGCCCCTTCATGAACCTTCATGGACCAACCTCCAATAGAAATTATAGTATTGATCCTAGTTCTATAGAGTACTGTTTGGTGTCTGTTATTTGATGATCGCCCATATGCATTGTCTTAATATGTGCTTTGCAGATTTCTTATTTTCTCTGTAAAACTTGCATGAGTCATTAGGAAGAATTCAACCTACAGTGTTCAGTTAGAATATTTGAAATGATTCTTAGATTTTTTCGCCATGTTCTTACATTCCTGAAAGCGTTTCAGGTTGTATGTTCCTATGAGTGATTTTGAGTTTTCTTGCCCTTGTAGATTTTGCCAGCATAGCTCTCCTCACTGTGGTTCCTCAGAAAAAGTGTGGAGTTCCAATATTCCCCGGAAACCACAAGATCCAAACCCGATTACTCTCACCAAGCAGTATATAGTTTATCAAGACACACAAGTCGTGAACTAGTTTTGAAAGATGCTAGTGTATTTATCCATGGGTTTGTAGTATTAAATCCTGGGCCCAAATACACCTGCTCTGGTTGCTTCGTTCACTAGAAATCTGTCTTAGCCCTTTCGAACCGAATGTGACAATACAGACTTGCATTTAATGAGTTTTTCCATTCTTTATGATCGTTAGTATAAAATCTCTACGTTTTTTGCTGTTGATAGCTGAAGTTGTTTATGATCGGTGTATTAGTGAACACGTGTTAGAGAAATTCTGAATAAAATCATAAAAAAAAAAGAAAAACAACGAAAGAAGCTGTAAATGTTATATTTTATACTTTTTCCCAACGGAATAGTTCAACACTGCATTTTCAAAACACCTAACAGAAATCTCCGATTATTTTTAATTAATTTTCTGGGATACATTGGATAGGTATTGAAAAGCAGTTCAATCCTGCATTTCAAAACATCTAACAAAAATCTACGATTTTATTGCAGTTGGATGCAGAAATCTGGTGGTCATTTGGTGGACACATATGTGTCAGACATCCCAAGGATAGCTATTGAGGAGTAGATCAATTTAACAGAAATCTCTCATTATTTTTAATGATTTTTTGAAAATTGACACACTGGGTGCAGTTGCGTGGAGGTACTTGTGAATTTTCATAAAATCATTAAAAATAATCCGAGATTTGTGTTAGAGATTTTGAAAATGCAGGAATAGACACCTTCTTAATATCTAACCAATGATACCCATGGGATGTCCGACCCATAGTTACAAGTGCCCCTATTAACCACCAGTTTCTTAAAGTTCGGTTTACAAAATGATAATTTTCAGAAGTTAATTACAAATAATCTGAAATAAATATTTGATATTTGCGTGTACAAGATTAAACAGCAGCTTAATATATATCGGCTAGTTCTTCAAATCTTCATCAGGATCAGAAAGAATAATGTATGAATTTCTTAACATTAGATTTTTTAGTTAACATTTTACATTGATTTTCTTACATTTTGCGGTTTTTGTCTTTGCTAAGTTAACTACTCACACCGATTTTTTCCCGTGTATTTATTACGTGCTTATCCTATACATATGTAATTAAATTATAAATACAAAGTTATTTTTAATATAGCTTTGTTTTTTAGCTCATCGGATTATATGCCCCGTATTTTGACGAGGACCCCAGCGTTTCTAGCTTTTAAAGCTTAAATTCTGTATGCTGGCCATATCTTCCATGATTGTATTATTAGTACTATATATGTGGTTGCTACAGAAAATTAATATAGGTAACCACAACGAGCTCCTATGAGTTATGGAAGGAATGTAAAGCTATTTTCCAAAGCTGTTTGCCTAATCTAACTTAGTCTGGGTCAAAGTTGTAGCCAGAATGGAACTTTGAGTGGGGCATTAGAAGTTCTGCCTCTACCCTCTATGCTACACTCTAGATTTGAGTTCAGGGCTAACCTCCGCAGAGCTATAAAGGAATGCAATCATATGTGATTTTTAATCATTGAAGTCGCCTTTTATGATTGCAATCATTGAATAATTTTTTGAATATTTTTTTTTTCACTAACTAAACAATCAATTGGCAAAGTCACTTGTGAATTACTCACAACAATGAAATCATCGAATAGATACTGGTAATAGAGGTAGGTTTTTTCTATTAAGCCACGAAAATCCCAAAGTCTGTAATATTTATGTTGTAATACCTTTTCTGATAGAGCTTACCAAAAAAGGTATTTTCCAAAAGGTTTTTGAAAAATTTTGATTTTTCTTCGAGTTGTTAACAATACAGATTTTGTTCTGGCTTAATAGAAATCAATAATGTTGGGTTCAAAAGTTCCATAGTAATCACGAGACAGGATTAACATATTGAATGAATTTTGTATATTTTTTATAAAGAATTGCTGAAAATTGCTAAATTTTAATAATCCAATTTAATTTGGCACATGATCTGAATCCATTACAAAAAAAATGCTGTGACAGAATCAACTGTATTTCATGCTAAAAATCATCCAAAATACAATAAAAGTACGATTCAAGTGATTTAAAATTACTTTCAATGACTTCTGCATTCAAAGGTAACAGAAAAAAGTTTGTATTCAAATGATTTAAAAAATTTGACTTAGAAAATGAATCATTATTCATCGACTACAGAATGATTCTAATCAAATTTTTCATATTTCTAATCAACGTATAAACAATTAATTATTTGTTAAAAAGATCAAATTAATTTTTAATCGCAAATAATTGCATTCTTTTATAGCTCTGAACAGTTGTGTAACTTCATATCAATTTCATACAATTTAATATACATAATTCTAATATCTTCTCTTTAATGGATCACTTCAGTAACTGCACCCTTGCATCGAAAAAAAACTTGTAACCTTTAACAATTGATTAAAATTTAAAAGTCAAAAGTACTGCTCAAAAAAGAAAAAAATAAATTACTGTCAGTAAGTAATTGATATTTACGCAGCTCTCTTGCTTGTATTTTTCTTTTATTTTCATACATTTTATTTTTATTTCTTATATATATATATATAAATATGTAAATGCCTTTTGTATGTGTGTGTGTGTGCATGTATTTGTACAAAAGTTCATGTCATTGACTTTGTTTATACTCTTTTTGTGCTGTATTTTACTATTCAAGGAAAGCAAAATACAAAAACTTGATTCATTTTAATTGCAAAATGGTCGAGAAAATTATATGCACAAACACACACACAAACTCAAGTCTTTTATATTTATTTTTAAACAAGTAAATTTGTTGTAGCTGCTGTTTTTTGTTTTGTTTACATGCAGCCACTTGCTTTTTTGATGCCTCCCTTTGTGCCATATTAAAAATAAAAAACGAAAGTAAAAAAACATTTTAAAAAACACAAAATTTGCACTTTGACTAACTATATAAAACTTTGGGTCAATCGTCAATATAGAGGAACAACAGTCACAGTCATAACAGTCGAAACTGCAGCAGCAACCATTGACCACACCTAATTACACACAGAGCCAGAGTCAGTCAGGCAAGCAGCCAAGCAGGCAGGCAAACAGTCAGGCTATATTTCTATATACACATATACATATGTGCATACTTAGTTGGATACGAATATGTGAATGCAATCACATGCTCGTGATTGCAGCATTCAATATGAATGAATGCACGTACTCGTTTACAATTTGTATATTAACTACAAAAATATTTTTCATACGCCGTGTGATGTTGGAATGAGGTCACATGAAGAAGAAAATAAAAACACATACATATAAATAAAAAATAAACACAGAAAATTTCCATATGCTTAACAAACATTAGCTTTAAAATTAATATCAGAAAAGAATGAAGTGAAGCGTGTGCGTTTTTATTACAACTAAAAATAAATACAAATTTCTTCTTTTTTTTTGTTAACATTTGGAATTCAATATAAAGCAAAAAAGTTAAAATGCCAAGCTAATTGAAATGAAATGAGGATACTTCTTTTTGCCCCATTTCAAATGTTTTCACACAAAAAAATGTATAGATAGGTTCATATATACATACTTATGTGTAGATTTTAACCAATTTTAAGTAAATTTATTGGCAGATTCAGTGCTTTGGTGCTTCGCTTTGTTTTTTTTTTTTTTTTTTTGCCCCCAAAAGTGTTCGATTCGATTAGCTAGCATACAGTAGGTAGAAAAAATAAGTTTAAAAATTAGTAGCTTTATTTTTGATGCGAATGAGCACCACACTCAGTATTTAAAGTACTCACATTAAAGATCACGTGAGAAAAATTTAAAAGTACTAGTTTTCTTATAAGTATAACTTCATTTAAAAAAAAAAGCCGAAATGAGAGTGCGGCACTTGGTCGGTGAATCCGCCTTAAAGGTTCTTGGAATTTATGAAAAATACACAATTTTCATATTGAATAGCATTCAACGGTTAGTGGACACGGTGAAGCCCTCCTGGGGCACCTACTGGTACTACGTCAGGAGGCTGTTGTGAGCATTAACGCTCAAGCGTCTGTTGTCATTCAGTCAAATTGTCTTCCTGTTTCAACCTCGCCCTCGGGATTGTGCGACGAGGTGGCAGTGCAGTGTTGCATATTAGATAGTTGCAACTTGTTACAACTTGAAGTTAATCCACTTTTTTATCGAAAAATTGTATTTAGTCATAAAGCTCATTTTTACGGCTACGTAAATAAGCAAAATTACCGTATATCGAACGAAAACAATCCTCAAGAAGTTCTGCAGGTTCCATTGCATTCTGAAAAATGAATCGCTGGAAACTATATCGGTCCGTATTTTTTTAAAAACTATGCTGGAGCTAATGTTACAGTGCTTGGTGCTCGTTACAGATCGATGATCAATGATTTTTTGTTTCAAAATTTGAAAGGTATTGACTCGGAAGTGTTTTGGTTCCAACAAGATGGTGCTACACCTCATACTGCTACCGTGATGTGATAACATTATTTCTATAATATAGAAATATAGATGCCTAGGAAGCGAACATAGCTCGTTTTATTGATGAAATAAGGCCTGAACTGCTCGAAAAAGTTCAAAATTGGTTTGATCGAATGCGGTTCCTTAGAACTAGTCGTGGTGGTCATATGCTGGAAATCATTTTTAAATATTAAATGTCATAAAATTAACTTTCAAATAAAAAAATAAAATTTGGCATCATACTTGCATTTTTATGTGTTTTATTCAAAATCAAAGTTCCATCACTCTTAAAAACAACACCTTTTATATACATATTTCGTTTTGGAAACTTATTTTTTCTATCTACTGTATATTGGTGCGCCTTTGGCAACCGCCAAACAAAATTATCACTCAGATTGTGGGCATCTATTAAATGAGCGATACAAAAGCTAAGCGCCACACCAGCATTATAGTAGCAACAATTTTCTTCTCACCTTCCATACACTTCTCACTCACGCCTCAGCTTTGCTGCGCTCCGCTCTTGTCTCATATCAGACTCCGCGCCCCTTTTATCAAAGTATTGGAGAATTTTTATTTTATATCCACGCATACATACACACACACATACAATCTATCTCCTGTGTGAGATCAACCTTTTTTTTTTATTGCGAGATATTTGCTCTGAATTTAAATTTGTTTGCTTTTTGTTTTTGGTTTTTCTTTTTATAAACTCACTCGCTCACATACCTATAAATGTTATATGTGCACAGTGGCGCTCACAAAATGAATTTGTATGTGAATTTATTTATTTATTTTTGTTTTATTTATCTCTGTTGTTATTGTTGTTGTTGTTTTCTGTGCGAATATTTTAAAAACGTTCACATTCACAACACAAATACAATGCATGTATGGGTATTTGTCTGTTATGAATTTAATGGCGAAATGGCCGATCTGACTGGCGCATATTTTATTGGTGTTATTGCTGTTGCTGCTGGTTTTTCTATCTACAGGGATCAATTTTGCTGCCGTTTAGTTTAAACACAACGTTTGCTTGTATGTATGTATGTATGTGTAGCTATATATTTTTGGCACATGCAATAAAAACGTGTTTATTTAAATTTAGGCACTCAAGTGAGTTGGAAAAAACGTGTTTTTCGCTTAATCGTCAATGCGATCGTTAAAGATAATCCAAGCAACAATTTTTTTTATTTTTATTTTTTTTTTTTTTGTTAAAATTTAATGAAAAAAAAAAATTGTTTGTGGGTTTTTATTTTTAAAGGAAATCTACCTGAGATATCTAATGAAATATGCGTGATTTTTTCATTTATACGATGATGGTGTGAATAAAAATTTTGCAGAAATATTTGAATTTGTTGAAATATGCAGACATATTAAACGGTTTATTTTATATTTTTTTTTTTCTGCAATTAAAAGAAGAAATGTGCTGTCAGTTCTTCTAATTTCAAACTTTTCGACCTTGGCCTGGAGACTGAAAGAATTTAATAATAATAATAATAAACCACAGCAGAAGCAATATGAGGTATACAAAAAGCCATCCATATTTTACCATCACCTCCTTGAGAACAAGAAGGGGATGGTAAAAATGGCCAAAATCGAAGTTCTTCATGTTTGAGCTATAATTTTTCGAAACCCTGACATAATAGAATAATTCTATGCCATATTCGGATTCAGCACACAAAATTGTTCTCAATCAACTTTTAAAATAGCCTTGTATATATTACATGAATTTTCTTAAGTTAAAACTTTAAGAGAGAGGTTGTAAAAATACAATTTATGAAGGATTGTGTAAAATCGATAGAACATTAATATCAATTGAAGCACCAATAAATTTTGTTTTGAAAATACCTGGAAAAGCTCAATACTTTCTCAATAGGACATTGAAGCCACAATCAGTTCGCAAAAGGTTTGGTTATACCTATATAAACTGTTCTCTCCCTCGTTCAATAATTTTTCTCCTCAAGTTGGTTGCAAAATATATGGATTCTGGGCATGTTTCGTGAGTTATAATACATATGTAAAAGGTATGGGCTGCTATAAAATCGAATTATTATCTTCAGAGGCTGAGACAAGTTATCACAGTAATCATTTGATTAGATAGAATCAGTAAGATCAGCTATATCATTTGGATCAACAGGGTCGGCAACATCAGCGTGATAAATAGGATTGATAGTGTCAGCTGGATCATTTGAATGAGAAAAATCAGCAGGCTGTATTATTTGGTTCGCAGAAACAATAGGGCCAGCTGAATCATTCGGATGGGCAGTAAAATTGGCTGTAAAATTTGAATTGGCAAGATCAGTAGGTTTAGCTGGGTTTTATGGATAGGCAGAATCACCAAGTTAAGTTGGATTATTTTAATTGCCAGAACCAGCAAGGCCAATTGAAATAATTGGTGGATCAGTAGAATCTGTAGAATATTTTGGATCAGCAAGATCACCTGGATCATTTGTATCGGCTTGAACTGCGGGATGAGTAAAATGGGTAAAAGAAATTATGAGTATCCTACTTTATTGGGATTTTTGTTTCTTCTCTTCATATTTTCCTAAAATAATCAAGCTATCTTTTAAAATTCAGTGTTTTTCAATATATGATTCGCGTTCTACAGAATAAGCATGCACTCTTTGAAAATATAATATCCCAATAGATTGTCTCTATTATCAATTTATACAGTCACTAGCGGATCCCCCATAAATTGTTTAAAACATTAAAATTTATCAAACACATTCAATGCGGTGTAATACACGCTATGATTATCCCTCCTTCTCACCCCCTGACACACTTTGAAACAAAAATCGGACTACGAACACCTTAGTTAAGTTACGTAGCAAGTGAATGGCCTCCTATCGGGTCAAGAACATAAGGTTTGAAATCCCCATTAATCTAAATCCGAATACAAGTTAGTTTTTCAATGCACATTAACCGTCTAATAGGTAAATTTTCTTCCGCAATAAAAAATATGAGGATTGGTTGATTTCAATGCATAGAACTCGAAAATGAACGCGAAAATTGAATTAGAATCATTACACTGTAGAACAAAATGAGACTTTAAAACAGTATCTGAGTTCTGGCCCAATTTTTTTGAAGTATTTTTGGCTGCTGATCACGAATATAAAAAAAATTAATTTTTTTCGGTTCAGGTCAGGTTTGGTGTATTCGTGTTTTGAAAATTTGATTTGGTTCATCGATGAACTTTTTTTTATTTTTATTTATTTTTTTTTTTTTGCTTTTCTAAATGATGACTACTGCTAGAATTTAGTTTTGGATGAAAAAAAATGTCATGATCAGTGGCCAAAAATACTGCAGAAAACCCGGGCCAGAACTCAGATACTATTTAATTAATGTAAGAAATTACGCCTAAAACACATAAAGTAAATATATATCTATTTAGTTATAATAAGAACTTTTCATATTTTTATTTATGAACACTTGACTTTACATGAATATATCTCTTCATAGAGTTTCCCTTGCTGGACTTAATATTGATATTCAATGATTGTTTACTTAATTCATTGATTGATTGATTTACTGATTGAATTTTGATGATGCGCTGATGACTTTTGCTTACGAGTACAGTGTAATTTCAAAATTTATAAGCTTGTGAAAGTGATTCTAAGTACCTACATACATGAATCCAGAGTCTGACTGTCGATTGATTTTGATGGTAATTATGAGACAAGTGCTTACTGTATGAGTAACTTGTATATAATTCTTCTCTCAGCTACACATTTCTCATTTCACAAACAATTATAAAATTTTATATTGAAAAAAAAAATATTTATTTTGTAAACAAAAAATAATTTTAAGTATTTAAATTATATGTAATTAGTAAAAATTAAAATTAGTATTAATTAAAATTTTGTATTGATTTTTTTTTTATTTGAATTTTTGTATTGAATAAAGCTTTTAGAAAAAAAAAATTAATTTTATTCTTCCTCCTCTTTTTTGCATAAATCACCAATTATAGCGAAGCAGCAGTATCCAGTTTTCCTTATTGCACAGAATCTAGTTTAAATTTTTCCACATCAGCCACAGCATACAGCGAGGATGATGCAGAATATACCACCGGAAGACGTAATAAAACTTCTAGGGTAAATATTATATACATTTTAGTTTAAGAGAAAATGGAATAAAATAAATAAAAAAACAAAATAAAACAAAACAAAAATTAAATACATTAACAAAAAAAAAAAAGATTAGAATCATTAATATATATTAGTAACTAGAAGTGAAAGGGGCCTAAACAAATTTACACATTCCTGCACCTGGATCAGCAGCGGCCGCGCGTATACAAATGTTCTGCATCATCACACACTCACGCACACTCACCCACGCACGCACGCACGCACGCACGCACTTATCGTACACACTGTGATCACGACCGCTTTTGACCCTTGTCGTAGAGAGAATCCGCCAACTACTACACCGCTAGCTTACTACTACTATTTATATGCTACTTACTACTATTCTAAAACTTACATGCATTTAGTTCATTTCAAAAGAGTTGACATTTATGAGAGCATATTCAACACTTTTATCCTCTCAAATTGTTATTGGTTTCCATTACCAACTTTAATTCTTTGTTTGCGTGAAATCCACTCTATATGCACAGAAATATAAACTCTATTGAAATATACTATTTGCTACTACTAGATACTTAACAAATATTACCAAAAATAGGGTAGTGGAAATAAAGATTATTTTTTAAATTAAGCTCTAACACTTAACATCTTTTCGTTTTTTAATCCATACACACATACAGACATATAGAGTGTTATATAAATATAATTTATAAAAAATGCATTTCTAATGTATTCTTTTTTTCTTCTTCTTTTTTCTTCTAATTTTAATTGAAATTCCATTAGCAAGATCCGCTATCGCATCGCATTATTGAGAAACGGCGACGTGATCGTATGAATTCATGCCTGGCTGATCTATCACGCCTGATACCACCACAATACCAACGCAAAGGGCGTGGCCGTATTGAGAAAACGGAGATCATTGAAATGGCCATAAGACATTTGAAGCATTTGCAAAGCGAATGCATTCAAAAGGAGAATGATTATCGTTTGGGTTACATGGATTGCATGAAGGAAGCCGCAAAATTTCTCTACGATAGTCAAATGCAAGAATTCTGCTATCGTCTGCTAGCACGCTTGCAGGAGCATTGTGATGAGCTGATGAAAAGTAAGTTCAAAAAAAATTGAAAGTTTAAAGATTTGTCGAGAGACAATGAGAGAGTCTATTGGATAGAGCGTAAATTATAAACCAAGTTTTTGTTTATGGAGGGCATTAAATGCTAGCTTAGACCAAGCTATCGAATATATAAATAATGTATCTAGAACTACTTCCAAGGCTGTGACAGAACATCCATCAAAAAACATTTGAGCTGTAAGAAAATAGAAACTTAATCCCTGAGCCACCGGATAAAATTCTAACCCAGCCAAAGATGTTACTACAAAAATGTTTTAACCACAGATATACACAGTGTTTTATGGACTGTTCATGGCCGGATTTAACATGTTGACGCCCAGGAGCCAACATTTTTTGGGGGCCCACCAAAGTTTCTAAAAAATATCGAAAAAAAACTCCATTGTAATTTTTATTTGTTTTTTATGATTGAGGTTTCCACGAATTTTTATTTAAAAAAGTAGTTATGAGATCATCAAAACCCAAATCGCAAAGAATATTATTCTCCAATCTAAGAAGCATCAGATTGGTCAAACAATCCTGTTTCATACTCGTTCGCAATCTTTTTTGATGATCTTTAATTTTGAAAAGATCTTTCCTAGAGCTATTTTGTAAAATTATTTGATAAAGAAAAATTTCCATCGATTCTTCTTCTTTCTCCTTATATTGTTTTGAAAAAGTTTGAAGATGCACCAATTCGTTGGCTAAATTAACTTCAAAATTTTGAGGATAAAAATTGTCAAGGGTCTTGGATTTAATTCTCTAGTTCCCAATTCTTTATTGTAAAAAGCAAAATCCTATCTCAAAACCCAAAATGGGGGTGGTTTTATCAAGTGAGAAAATTGGAATACCTAAATTTACTTGTTGTTGCATGAGCATTTTATCAATTTGTTTTAAGTAATTCAATATTTTAAATAAAAAATAAAAAATTCCCAGCTACTCACAGCTAACTTTTTTATTTTTAATTCTTAACTCAATTTCTCAAATATATTAATTTTCCGGTTTTTTTGTCTTTAACTGCCTCTAACGTCCATGTCTGTATCAACTAACAACCGCTGCGTTTTTTAAAAGATTCCCTAAACGATATGAACAAATGTAGCAAAAGAAAACTGCTATGGTGGCAATTCCACGTCTTTTGATGAAGGCTGTCTAGAAGCGGGCTTACCCCAGCGAAAGAGTCGAATCGTTCATGAACGATTTCGATACGATGAATTGATCGATAACAGGGAGGAAAAATCCCGTACGAAACTTTTCTTTTGGTAATAATTGTACCGCAGTCACTTTTGCATAATCGATGGGCTTAAGTTGAAAATTGAGAGATCGAAAACGTACACCCTCATACTCTTGTTCATCAGACAATTTCTTTCCTACGCGGATTTCGTTTTAATTGAAAAACTACATCGCATTGGTGAAGGCCTTTAACTGGCCCCATGGTAAATTTGGCGCTGGGTCTGATTAATGAACTTGTAGGCTGGTCTTTGATTGAAGTTTCTGACTTTTGGTCTGAATTTCAATCTAACTTCTGGTTTGATTTTTGTCTAAATTTACTCTGAACTTTGGTCTGGGTTTTGGTCTAAGTTTTGGTTTGCTTCTACACTGATTCTTGCTCTGCTTTGATCTAAAATTTGATTGACTGGGTTTTGGCCTGATTTTAGTCTGATTTTTTATCCGCATACAAAGCTTTATCTCTTTGTGGTTTTCTTTCTCATTCTACAGCGTCTGCCTTAATACTTTATCATTAGTTTAATTCTTAATTTTACGTTTTCTTCTCATCTTTAGATGACTGCTACAAATCACGCAGCAGTTGCCATGTACCCGACAATGTGAGCGCCTCCAGCGGCAGTCCCCACCAAGCATATCATTCAACGCAGCCTCTCTGCCAATTGCGTGATATGCTCGGCAGCTCAGACATCGAGCACAGCAACGATCATAACGATGTCAAGGATTTGAGTTTCCGTAATCATT
Organism: Toxonevra muliebris; assembly: GCA_963691655.1. Classification (NCBI taxonomy): domain Eukaryota; kingdom Metazoa; phylum Arthropoda; class Insecta; order Diptera; family Pallopteridae; genus Toxonevra; species Toxonevra muliebris. The sequence continues at coordinate 10,580,116 of OY829327.1, read as the reverse complement.
TGAATCAATTTCAACGAAGTAATATCAACGGCAGTGGTGGTAGTGGCAGTGGCAGCGGTAGCGTCATCGACAACCACAATGGCAGCAATAATATTGCTAGCAATTCCACATCATCGTCCACGATAACATCTAATAATGCAACCAGTACAACGGCACCAAATAACAACGGTACTAACGGTGGTTCTGGTGGATCTTCTACTGCTGCCACTGGCAACAATTCATCATCTTCATCATCACAACAGCAGCAACCACACCAAGCGCCTGTGATAACATCAACAGCAACGCCATCATCGCTACTCCATCATAACGATTCCAGCAATCATGACTTTGAATCATCGCGTGAACCTCTACTGCACACAGACACATCCAATATGCATTCACCACCGCCTCGTGATTCTTTGTTGCATCATCATCATCACTCGCAGCACTCTCATCTCGGCCATCATCATCATACGAACGATAGTATGATGTCGTCGTCGGCTGGACGTATGCGTAATTTTTCCGAATCGTCACATGATATCGAGCACAATAACAACTACAAGTACAAAAACCACATCAAGGAACGTTTCAATCATGAGCTGCACGACGAGGAAACGTCCAGCGAGCACTGTCCAGTTGCACCGCTACTCCAGAGCGAACATTCACACACCCACTCACTGTCTGAACATTCAAAAGATGGCACCGAACCCGAAATTGCACCCATCATTGCCAAGAAACGCAAGCTAGCAATAGCAGAGGCAGCCGCCGCAGCAGCAGCCGTAAATAACGCAAACATGAATGGTGGCAGCAGCAGCACACACGATGATGGCGATACGCGTCCATTGCCGTCAACACGCACTCCCGCCACCACAACCAGCAACACTACCATCAGTCTACTGGGAGGCATCGGCAGTAGTGGACGCGATGAGAAACCTTTCACATTTGGTGATATCAAAACCGAACTGAATACCACCAGCCACACCAACTCTGCGGTCTCCGCCGCTGCCGCTGTTCTATTACACCACAATAGCAAATCACATCACCACCTGCAGCATCACCTCAACAACACAGCAGTACCCAGCAGTACAACACATACATCCCCACCTAACACACAACATCTGACACGCTCATTTGCTGTACCCATATTTGCACTGCACGGTCAGGGCACCTACTATGTCCCACTCAATGTAGACTATAGCGTCCTGATGCCATTCTTGAATGGTGCTGATTTGCTCGAGAAGAATTACACTTCGATGCCGGTCGTACATCCCATTAACATAAATGTAAATTTTATGCCACCCACACCGCCAACATCGCTTTTAGCTGCGGCAGCAGCAGCAGCTGCAGTTGCTGCAGGCAAACAACAAATGCCACCTGTCAATGGAAGTGTATCGTCAGTGACGAAGGCGAAACTAGAAGCGATCAGCAATGGTTGGTAGAGTTAGAGTGATCAATCGGTGATTAGTTGGATTGTTGATGATCAGATCAAATCTGTATGAGAGGATCAGCAAGCAGCATGCAACTGTACCACCTACCACTACAACTAAACAGTAAGGAACAACTACCTCAGATTTCTGTGAAAATTATCAACAAAACAAACAAAAAAACACACACAAATACAAATGGTTTCGAATGTACATACATACATAGTTATCTATCTATATCGACGGTACATAATTAAATGCATTCAAGTAGTTACATATATAAATTTTAAAGGAATGGAGGAAACTATTTGCTTTTTGTTGTTTTTAATGTTTTGTTTTTCAACTATATATATATATATATATATATATATATATATATAGGGTGCCTGTCTATAGTAAACATTAAATATACAATGTCTTTGATGTAATATAATAATTTTAAATAACAATTCAATTCTCCTTGTTCTTTAATTTGATATCTGCAAGTGTTTCAAGTTCAATTTACATTTTCCACAAATTTGTATTAAATACTTAATGTCAAGATAATTTATTTGAGGCTCAACAAAACTTTGATTGTTCAAGAAATTTGATACTCTCTTAATTCTATAGTTCTAGACCGGTAATGAGCTAAGAACAGGGAAAGGATATATCTCGTATTCCTGTTATTCTAGACCGGTGATGTGCTAAGAGCAAGGGAGAGCATACCATATCACGCTTCAAGCTTTCAGCATTCAGTGTTTTACTTGAAGGAAGTTCTACTTTGCTCGTGGATAAAGAAATGCTCATCACTGTTTTAGTTATTATGCGAGCTAGTTTATTGAATATATGTAGCTCATAAAACTTTATCTAAAACACTGCCTTGTAAATAATCATTTAAGCTTGCTATAAGCCTAAAGTTTTCTGGAGTGTTTTAGTTCTCGCACATTATTGCTCTAGATAATCTCCGCGATAGTCCATGGAAACTGACTTTACCTAAACAAACTCATTCTATTTAATTTCCACAAAAATTAAATGAAGCGCTTTAAAATAGTTACAAGCTACAAAAAAAAAAACAATTTTACTGGCACGCCCACTTTCCCAATGGATATATAAACTACACACACATTTAATTATTTTTAGATGCTAACTTTTCATTCTTGATTTTCAAAGTTATTTCGCAAATTTCTGTACATAAATTAATAATATAAAAATTTTGGTATTTTTTTAGAAAAATTTGTTTACAAAGTAAATATAGATATCAGACCCGCCTATTTAAGGTGCACTTGACTGTAGCGCTCATACATACATAAATACAACATATTTAGTCAGTTGGCAAAATCGACTACATTTTTTTAAATACTTGTCAATAGATATTTTTAAAATTTGTTCCGTTGAAAAAAAATTGTAAATGTTTATTTCAAAATATAACTTTTATTTCAATATTAGCAAACAAAAAACAACAAATTGGTTTTCAAATAAAATAAATTTATACATATATACATAAATAGCTATATTTATATTATTGCAAAATCTTGTTTGCAATCTTGAATGTTGTGGTTTAAAAATCAGGTAGTTTAAAAACAACAAATAAATAAGTGAAACTTAAAAACAAAACAAAAAATTATAAAAAAAACTACTAGTCAAAAACTGCGTTAAATAAATAAAAATTGAAGAAATCAAAAACAGAAAAAAAATATATATATATTTTTAGACTTAAATATGTATGTATAAAAAATAATTAAATTGAACTAACAATGGTTTTAGTCAAATTAGTGTTTAAACAAACTGAATGATTTAGTTGTAATTATTAGCAATTTATAATTGTGTGTTTAATTAAACTTAATTTTTTTTTACCTAGTATGACTTATTATTATTATAATTTTTTTCTCGCCTTATTTGCATTCAATGAAATTTGTTTTGAGAATTTCTTTGGCTGTAAGTATGTTGACTATAATTAATTTTAATGCTAAACTAAATTTAATTTTTTCAATTTTTATTGTGTATTTAGAGTAAACGCTCCTCCATTTAAGCGCATGCAATTAGTTTAAAAAAATACGCTTAAATGGTGAGATTACCTTATATTTTGATACATGAATCAACTAATGTAAAATTCTCAGTTTTTTTGTACACTTCAACGATTCATTTAAGAAATTATTAAACTTTAATTTTGAGTTAAAAGAAGATAAAAAGTGATTTTGAAAAAAAAAAAAAATTCTTTTTTGGGTTTTTGCCTGATCCAAGTCTACAACTTGCAATATTGCGCAGAAGAGAAGAGCCTAAATATCTTGTTTGAACCATAATTGATTTAAAAAATGTAAATGAACAAATCCAAAGAAAATCAAAAATTTTACATCTTAGAAAGATCTTTATGTTCGATATCGATTTTTATACCTTTAACCTTTGCTAAAACGTTTGTTTAGATCTTAAATCTATGTAACGTTCATCTAAAAACATGCGCAGAGAGAGAGAATGGTATTCAATACTCCCCTATCAATCACAATCGTTGGTTTCTATTGAGTGAGAGTAAAAATAAAAATAGCAACTCAATTGGTTGACAGAAAAGCTTATGTGGCATCACAATGGGCCTTTTAGCCTTAGTGAGTCCCTTCTAAAAATGCCAGCCACTCCAACTAACCAACCATACTTCTATACGATTCAATTCAAACTTCAGAGAATGAATTTCGATTTTTTTTAACGCTATTTCTTTGTATTGCAAATGATTTCTGAAATATTTCATTTTCCAGTTAGTTAGTTTTCTACAATTGTTGATCTAATAAAATAAAAATACACATATGATTTAAAATAAAAGTTAAAAAATACCAAACATTTTTCTTTAATTAAACAATTAAAATTCATTGCTCTTCGTTTTAAATTAAAATTTTTGCTTTTTATTCATATATTCTTAGTTTAGGTTAGAATAATTAATTAATATGTATGTTTACCTACATAAAGTATAAAATTAATTATTGTTAAATAAAACAAAAAATATTATTTTATCATTATATGCATACACAACAAAAACACGTTAAGAAAATGTATCATTTAATATTTTAATCGTTGATATTGTATTAATTTTAGTTTTTAAAAATAAATGTTATTTAAGCAAAAATATTAAGAAAAAAAATAAACAAAAAAAGTTTATATTCATATTGTAGGTGTATTATAAAATTATTGAAACTAAGACAAAAATATTACAAAAATCAAAAAAAAAAAAAAAGAAATAAAATAAAATAAAAATTTATATGAATGTTGAAAATTGCTAGTGGTTTTCATTTCTATTGGGGAGTCAATAAGTGGCAAGTAAGTATGTAAATATGAAGGCTTCAAAGCTTAAAATCTGTATAAAAAATTAAATTTGAGTCTGTGCCTTTTAGATATGAGATTCGAAAAAAAGAAAATAGTTTTAAAAAATGTCCATTCCATTTAGGGCAAAGCAACAATTAAGGAAACATAAGTTTATCTAGGCTTGGTCTAGACCAGAGGTGTCCTCGCCCTTTGCACTTGGTGCACATTTGTTTTTGTAAAAGCACTTAGGCATAGGCTGTGCATTCTAATACACACACACACAGCACTCCGTACTAAACAATAGGAAATACACAACAAAAAATTTTGTCTTTTTCGTTTGTTATCTCTCTTCTTTGCCTATACCAAAGAGCAAAGCAACAGCACTTCCGGGGATGCTTTGTTGGTACACATTGGCGAGAGTTATCTTCAACGTAGCTTTTTTAGTTGTCTAAAGTATGATTGTTTAATAATAAAGTTTATATGTACATATTGGTGTTTGCACTTCCATACAAAACTTTTCGACACCCCTGGTCTATATCCTTCATGGCCTATTGTTTCATAAAAGAAGGAGGAAGCTTATCTAAGAGTTCACAAAATTGGCACTCATCACCAATTTTGTATCTTTTAGATATTTATATATTTATTTGATCTAATAGTTAGGTTGCGTTGAGATTCTTAGCTGCGATTCTAACAACATCAAGAATTGTTGTTAACTTAAAAAATCGATTTTTAAGAGGGGATCCCCAGTTGTGGTGTGAAAAATAGGCCTTTTTAAAAAAAAAGCACCAAAGTTTTTTATATAAACTATTTATTATCTGAAAGTGCATTAAATCTAACTTTAACTAATTTTTATTAAAAAATATTTCGAGTAATGAGCGATCCTGTCGACGCCTCTCTAGAAAACATGTTTTGCTCTGACCAACATTTTGCAAATCTAAATCATCTTAAATACAAAAATGAAATGGATTTACTTTTATTATAAGATTATCTAGTGATTAATCGAATGATTTAAAATTATTTAAAAAAAGTTTGATTTTCACTAAAAAAAACGATGGTTTTTCAGCTGTATAAAAAATAGTTTTTCATAAAAAAAAATTCTTGGATAAATCACTATATTGAAGATAATCGGTTTAGTAGTTGTTGAGTAATCGTGATCACCGACTTCAAAAATGTCATTTTGAGAAAAACGCGTTTAAAGTTTCAACTTACTTTAATGTCAAGAAAAGGATTTGTTTTTTTTGGCAATCACAAAAAGTCATCACGAACTTTTCCATCAAAAACTTTCAAGGAGAGAGTGAAAACATGATTGGGAAATAAATCTCACAACAAACAGCTGATCCATTATTTTGACTATTAATTTTTAGCGCGACAAAATATATGAAGAGTAATTTGTTGAAATCATTTCGTGGGGCAAACTCGCATTCACTAATATTCATTCAAGGTGAATTTATATAAGGTGGGGTTACCAGCAACTCATTCTTCCTCTTCCTTCTTATGGCGCCATTTTTTTCGTGGTGAGGAAGTCTGGTTGTCAAAAGTTTGTTTACGTTTTGATTGTCTGTTTACTTTTTTTCGACCGCCATAATGGCCGCAACAACAAAGATGCATTGTCATTTTTGTGTTGTACTACTGCTTTTGTCAGCTGATTTTGACATTCAGACTGCTCCGCCAATATCGCCGCAACAACAACGCCCTGTTGTTGTTGCCGTGGTAAACTTGTTGTACTGCTGCTACCATCTTATATAAATTCACCTTGGTTCCATTTTTCAAACCACAAATTCACCTTAACAAGTTTAACACAACAAAATTATTGTTGACCTTTTCATATTTGAGAGTTCTTTTTTTTCGGCAGCTGAAAATCTGTGAAAGTAAAAATTTTAATTTCAAACATTTTCAACTACTATTTTCTCTCTCACGTTCTTACGCTCTAGTTTTTCTCTCTCACTGAAAGTTTTTCGAGAACGTGAGCACTTTACCAGTAAAAACTATTAACAATTGTTAACAATTTTCAAATCGAGTTTTTGAAAGTTACGACTGGGGTGCCCCCTTAATATATTTAAAATACAGTAATAAAAATTATGAGAAGAAAGTTAAAAAAGCAACAAATTAAGTGAGGCGACTCAACTCTCGTTGTCGCCCGGAAAAAGAGCTTTGAGAGAAGTACATTTTCTGTAGTAGGGGGAAGGGTTAAATATACAAATGGTTACTCTCTTTCAAATTAGTTGAGGAATACGCATCAGAAAGAATATTTATGGTATAGTGCCAGCATGCTAGACTATTATTTCATGGGTTCCGAGTTCGATTCCCAGCAAGGACATAACTACAAAAAAAAAAAAACATGAAAAACGAAATTTCGACTAACAAAATCAAAGTCAATTTTTTTTTAAATGTTTTTATATATAAAGAAAAGTCTATTCATTCAAAGCCTATTAATTTTAAATAAAAAATAAAAAAAGAGAAAAGAAAAAGGATATGATTTTAAAATTTGGTCTAGTTTTCCAGATATTTGAGTATTCACAAAAATCTATGTGGGGAAGACCTAATAGTCAGGCACTGAGAACTATTAGATTTTTCGTACCAAATCACAGATAAGAACGAGATCAAACGCTTTATAATCCTAATGAAGACTACCACATCTTTTGTAGTATATGGTTTTTGAATAGTCTCGTTCTTTAACGAGACAAGGTTTGCATTCACGCAAAATGCGAGTTGTCGTCTTGAAATCCTCCATTCACAGGCAAAACTCTGACTCATTGAACACACTAAACTTATTTAGGTGATATCTGAGCACTTAATATTCACTAGCAGTCTAAGTTCCTATTTGCAAAAAACGCTATAGACTAGTCTGTAGAAGGAATTAAGGCAATGGAAATGACCAATGTACCCTTTCTGGATAGCTCCTCGGCAGGTTTAATAACGAGGATATCAGAGTCGTTAGATACCCAACAAAACATGATTGTCTTACGGATAGACTAGCGCTGGAGACAATCAGAACACTCTTTTAACAATTTTGTGAAAAAACTCAACGGTGGGGGTGCCTTGAAAGCCGCTTGGTTAACGCCTTTTAACCCCTTTTGAAAACTTATTTTGTCAAACGTCTCAATTGCATATATTTCGCGTTGAAAAACACTGAGAGTAGTGCCGAATGGGATTGAGTTTCTAGTGTTCAGTTCAAAGACTCCAGCTTTGGAACCACAATCTCTTTTTGACCTATCTTTATAAAAAATTAAGGATGAAGAGACAAAGTTTCAGCATTGGCTATTCCAATCGGACCTGCAAGAATGATATTGATTTTCCTAACAAAACATATATTTTTTATATCCGGCACAGAACAGATTCAAGTATTTAGAAATACTATAAGAATGCTCACATGATCACCGTCGTCTTTTAGCAAGTTACACGAAAATTACAGCCTCAAAGTAGTAATTGCAGCAGTCTTCCTTGTGAAAATGTGCCTCAATTTTAACCGAACTTCACACACAAGTACCACAGTAATCGAGATAATAGAAAATATTAAGAAAGTAACAAACGAACGGTTCAATCGAATTGAAAAATCTAAATTGCATCTGTTTTATGCATTTATTTATTTTTTTTTTTACATCAAATGAACTAAATTTATACACTGTAATGTAAATTATTAAATAACAATAGCGACAATTGCAAATTCGTTATTGTTTTTAAAGAGTAAATAGTATAAGAGTTTATTCTTTATCTTTTTTAATGGTTTTTTGTTTGTTTATTTTTTTGCATATTTTTGCTTCTTTTTGAGAAGATACAGTTTCAATATTTAATAATAAGAATAAAGATTACGAGTACATTACATATTTTTATATTAATATTATTTTAATAATTTTACGTTATTATTTTGGAGAACATGTATTGACGCAAAGATTTAGTTTCAAAGTAGAAGAATAAAACATAAACAAATAATTTATTTTTGTTTTGAAAATAAAATCCGAAAATATCAACATTACAACTTTTAAAAAGTGTAGTAAATTATTGGGGAAAATAATAAAACCATACTAACATTTTCAATTTCTAATCAAAATACTAGAAAAATTAATATATCAAACATGTTCTCATCTTATACGAATGTGAAATGTTAATAAAAATTTGCGAAAAAAAAAGGAAATTTATAAAAATAAAAAAAAAATCGTAAGAGATTTATATAAGTAAGAGAAGAAAACACTTATAACTAAAAACGGCTTTGCAAGCAGCAGCAGAAGCATCATCTTCAATAGCAGCAATCCACAAATCAATTGCGGCGAGTGCGTCTTCTGGATGAGCCCGAAAATGCGGAAAGATTTGGCTGATTGGGATTTTGTCCGCTATACAAATTATCAAGGAACTCATGCAATGAAGCTTCGCTATAGTAGTGCAAATGCAAAAAATAAATTAGGGAAAAAGAAAGCTAATATGAGAATGAAAGAATTTATGCAACAACTACCTAGGAGGAATATCTCTTTTATATTTTCCACTACCACCACGTTCGTGATGATGTGGTGAATGATGCTGATGCGTTTGCTGTTGGTGCGATGACTGTTGTTGCTGTTGCTGCTGTTGTTGTTGCTGCTGCTGCTGAGCACCGCGAACAATACGGTATTGTACCATATGCGAGTTTGGTTCCAAATGTGATAATGCACCCTTCTGGCAATTTGCCCATTCGGTGATATCATAGACTTTACCCTCCATTAACGCTAAAAATTTCCAACGTAATCCCAATAGACTTGTTTCAGCCCATATGTCGCCCTAAAGAAACGAAAAGAAAGCAAGAGGGAATGAGTATGATTGTCCTCTTTTTCTGAGGGCAAATATTTTAAACCTCTCTAGCTGAGTGTCGTATCTTGCAAGAGGCACACTCGCGCGCAGCATAATGAGGACGATCTGTTAATTTGCGTGCGTGTCGCAAGCCACAAGTACTACATCTGTATAATAAATAAATTTAAGCACATGCTATAAAGTATTAGAAATCTAAAATTACGCACCTAATTGTGTTGGCAGCTTCAGTGATTTTTGTTTGCAATTGCGATAGTAAATCATGCAATTCTGTCCAAGCTTTTTCAGCGTGCAGTGCTTCTGCTAAACTCTGATCATAAGCAAGACGATTTTCCTAATAATTCACAAGAAAACCACAGTAAATGTTACTACAATTTCAATACATTGCCAAACTATGAATTTCCTACCGGTTCGCCAATCAGTTCGAAGGCACGTTGCAGCACCTTGAATGCCTCTTCGGCACCTGCTTGCTTATTTTTATCTGGATGCACTAAAACAGCAATTTTCTTATAGTGTTTGCGTATTTGCTCCTGTGAGCTATCGGGAGGGACGCCCAATATGCTGCAATAAAAAGAAATACACAATTGAATACTAACACAACAAACACCAGTAGACTCAGCGATCTACTCACCTGTAGGCATCTTTCCCCCGACAATTCAACAATGAGTACATTGCTTCCTCTCCCGTTTGTGGCAGTCGTCCATTCTTAAACGTTTCGGTTGTCACCTCTGGCAGTTTCTTTTTGTAAAACCGACGCCAGAAGGCCCAACGTGATTCCTTCTTGAAGCGTGCATCGAAACGGCGCCAATAGTTCTTCAGCCAGATACTTGGCTTATTAGAATTCTGTTTCAAATCTTTGCGCAACTGCTGCACATATACTACGCTGCATTCGTAAGCGTATGTGAGACGATCGTAGGCCATGCTGCATCCGAGCACCACAATGTCATATACCAAATAGAATAGCCATGTCAGCACCTTGAGAGTATATTCGAACCATGCGCGCAGAAATTTCTTAGCCAATTCATAGTTGCGGTTGTGGGCGGCCGGTGACGTTGACGAAGATGCGTAGGATCCGGTGTAAGATGACAAGTTGGCATTCCGATTGCGTTTAGATGAATACGAATAGGACGAAGAGTTATTTGAGGCAGCATTGCCGTAGCGGGAGGAGCGATTCTGATTGGAGGCAGAACTAAAGGAGGCGGATGATGAAGTTGCAGCATTTGAGTAGTAGGCAGAATTGTTGTTTTTGCCTGCTTTTGAAGTACGTGCACTCATATTGAAGGCGGAGGAGGCGGCGGAAGATGAATTAGGTGCGGAAGCGTTTGTGTAGCCTGCCTTTGGACCGCGTTCGTACGAATCATTGTGCTTGGCGGCGGCGACATTGTAGAATACATCGGCGCCAGTGTTGTTGTTGCTTTTGTTTTGACTCTTATTCGAGGATGCTGCCGTCGCAGCCGTCGTTTCTGCCTGCGAAACGTCAGTGTCACTACGTTTGTTGTTGCTGTTGCGCTTCTTGTTGCCATTACTACCGCCACCGTTTATGCTACCGCTGTTATTCAATTCTGCAGTGTTCGGGCGTTGATTTGACTTCAGCGTTTGTTTTTGTTGATTGCCATTGTTGTTACCGTTATTATTTGAGTTGCCGTTATTATTGTTTGAGCGTTTGTTGGTATTGGAGTTGCTATTTTTGATGTTGTTCCCGTTAATTTCTTTATTTTCATGAGTTGGCGATTTTTTGTTGGCACGCGACTGCGAATTTGAATCGTCGCCACTCACGCCGCTCATTTGCCGTCGTGCTTCGGCTACGTTTTTGATTTCCGCTTTTCGCTCATTGAGCAGCGGCGTTGCAACAGCAGTCGGTTTGCCATTTTTTCCGCTATGTTTGGCGTTCAACGACTGAGAGGGCGTGGTCTGCTGACTGTTTACTTTGCTCAACACATCCGAATATGTCATACGCATTGGCTTCACTTCGGCTACGATTCTCTTCTTCACTTCTGGCACGATGTTGTTACTTGGCGGCGATGGAGGGGCGATGGTAGCTGCTGTTGCTGCAGCAATTGTATCCTTGATGATGGAGACTTGTTGATTGAAAGCTGCTGCAACAGCAGCCGCTGTTGTTGTTGCCATTGGTGGCATTTCAAGCTGCGAAGAATTTACTACTGGTAATAATGGCTGCGTTTGTGGCCGTGGCAACATTGGTGTGGTAATGGAAGCAATTGGCACTTCCATTGTATGAGCTCCAGGCATAGATGTTGCTGTGGTTGTTCCTATTCCAACATTGTGGTTACCATCCAATGGCAGCGTAGACTGCGGTGGCATTTGTAACTCACTGGTAGCCCCGCCGATACCGGCGCTCATTGGCATTTGTTGCATTTGAGGCGGTGCACCAAATTGCGTATAAGTGCCACCAGTAAGGTTTGGCGACCAATTATTCACTAACTTATTGATAATCATGTTGGTGGTGGAGGTCGCATTGGTGGCCGTCGCCGCAGGTGGGGTGACAGCGGGCCCTGCAGAATCATCGCGTATATTTGCGTTATTTAGGAACATCACAGAAGGCTGCGCTGACACTTCGCGACTACTGAGATTATTGCCCTGGCTATCGTGTGTGGGCATCAGCGTTTGGCTGGAAAACAATTCGTAATTATTGAAAATTTGTGCCGCTGGCGGTGGCTGTGAATGTTGCAGGTGATATGCAGTGGCCGCAGCAGTAGGTTGATGTTGTGGAAATTGTTGGGGTTGGGTTGGTGGCTGATGCTGATAAAGTACGCTAGAATCATTTCCCATGCCTACAGTATTCTCCGGGCAATGGTAAACTTTTAAGAAGTTTCCACGGCCCATTGGCAGCACTGAATATGGCTCCGGTGGAGTGGCGGCATACATGTTATATAAAAACTCTTTGTATTGTTGTTGTTCTATTGAAGGCGGCGTTTGTGGTTGATGCTGCTGTTGTTGTGGCGGTGAATGCGTTACCGCTTGCTGTTGCAAGAACTGATGCGTTCCTAACTGCTGCTGTTGTTGCTGATTTGGCCATAGTAACGGTGGTCTTGATGATAAGGGTACCCCGCCACCTAAGCTTCCCGCACCTCCGCCTGGTGATTGATTCACTAACGGCGGCTGCAACTCTTGCATTTCAGCTCCATCGCCAGAGAGATTGCAAAATGAATCCTCACTATTGTTGGCATCATTGGACGACATGACAAATACTAATAATGTTGAGTGTTTTCTTATATATCGGTGCTTTTCTCATTTAATCTTTTTTGCTGCTTTGAGTCTTATACGGTGTTATTTTTTTTAATCATTAAAAATTTTTGATCTTTAAACACATTAACCAATGAAAAAGTTGAGTGTTTTCTTGTTTCCGAGTTGGAATATATTTGGTTAAAGTAAATAATAGTTTTTAATTTGTAAAATAACTAAAGTTGAAATTCTAATTCGTGGACACACGAAAGAATAAGAATACAAAACGTCAAACCAATTTAGTCAAGTTGGCTGCGGTAAAACTTGTATAACTAGCTTTGTTTGATTTGTTATTTCAATAGGCAGTAAGCTCTGTGTAAATTATACACAATTTATCAACCGTGAAAATAATTGGTCGCCGCAACCTAGTGGTAAAACCCAAACTTCATAACACTGCGGACACATTATAGTGGAAGGCCGATGAACGCAGCACGCGGTGACGGGCGACATGCGGTTGTCAAAATTGCCTCACGACGCCGCGTCATAAGGAGTTGTAAATCTAATGCACGCGGCGCACATTGGGAAAAATATAGGTAAAACCCTCGCATCGCTTATTTTAAACTCTAGCATCTATACTATTAGAGTTAAAGGGTTAATAAAATTTTACTGGAATTAAGATATACTAAACAAACGAGTGATTTGTCAAAACTTTTTACTGAGGAGATGTGAAAATTTTTCTTGTTTGTCTTTTATTAAAAAATATAGCTACGGAACTTTAGACAACCGCGAGATTGTTCAATTGCTCCAATATTTTGATTTTCATATTCTCTTATCTTTTATAAACATCACCAAAATTTATGTATATAACATTTAATTTAAGCATTTTACCGTTATAATAAGTCACGAAATTTTAAAAATTACGTTAAATACTTACCAATGCAAAGAAGTGCTTAAGACATTTAATTTTTTAACAATCGCACCAACTCTGTTTATAATTTTTTTATACATTTTCTTATTTGAGTCGTTTGCTTCATGTCAACATGTTAGCAAATTCGATTGAATTTGACATAGTGAAAACCAGGCAATACACAACGTTTTCGTTGAAGTAACGCAAGAAGTTGGGCAATTTTGAACTTTGCCATACGTTGAGAGAGAGTTGTGAGTGTGGCAGCTACCAGCTGATTAATTCTGTGTATGATTGTATGTCCGTTGGCGAAGTATGCATTGCGTCGCCTCTCTCCTTCACTTCCTTCATGTCAGTTGTATACTTCGCTCTCATGTACACAACGGACTCTATGTGCCAGAGCCTTAAATCTGCTTGTAAATGAGGAAACTAATTACTCACAATTTTTTGGCATTTTTTAGAGAAACTATAACTATTACCCTTTCGTCCTAACCCTCTCTCCATCTCCTGCAACAAATTTCCTTATCTAAGAGCATACTAATGTTATTAGACAATGCGACATGTGTGATAACATGGTTGTACAACATCAATGATTGATCATAAAAATTGCAGAAACAACAGCTTGCCCACTTCTATGGTTTTCAAAAATTTTTGATCTTTCATCACACCATATCATCGCACATGTTGTATCATCTGAACGCCCCTATTGCGATCATTGCCCCAAAGCTCTAGTCAGCACAGCATTCTCCACCTTGGAAAAGAGTCTCGTCAATATTTTCATGCTATGGCATGGTTTTAATTTATAAAAATCTCAGGAATGATACACAAAGTACCGAAATTTGGCTTCTGCGAAGTATAATATAATACAAGCAGACCATAACTTGAAAGATTACCTTCTTGGGTTGCTATCTATACTAATTTTAACCGTTTCCGAATGTCAATATCAAAGCAAATATGCCAAACATACGGTTAGCATATGCAAACGTAAACAATGTAAAAAAATGTCTAAAGTGATTCCTCTCGTCACTGTTATTCGCGCTGGACGAATTAAATACAACACGGGTTTAAAATTACAGCAACACCTCTCGAACCAACCGTCCGAGCAATTGGGGAAATTTCGTAACTTCCTCGTGCTGCAGGAACACAACCCGGTGTATACTATTGGCATACGTACGAAAGACTACACAGTAGAAGATGAGCTGCGATTGCAGAAATTGGGCGCCGAATTTTATCGCACTAACCGCGGTGGGTTGATAACTTTTCACGGCCCGGGACAGTTGGTTGCTTACCCCATTATACATCTGCGGCAATTCCAGCCCAGCATGCGTTGGTACGTGCAGACGCTGGAGCAATCAGTTATCGATGCGTGCCGTAGCTTAGGTGTGCCTAATGCAACCACCACCACCGACACTGGCATTTGGGTGGGCGATAATAAGGTATGCGCCATTGGGGTACATGGATCCCATTATATAACCACTCATGGTATTGGCTTAAATTGCTGTACGGATCTCAAATGGTTCGACCATATTGTGCCTTGTGGCATTGAGGGGAAAGGTGTGACTTCACTTAGCCGCGAGCTAAATCGTCATGTAGCTGTTGAAGAGGCAAGTGATGTTTTTCTACACAGTTTTGGTAGAACTTTTAAGTGCCACGTAGCGGAAGATCAACGAGATGCAAATAAGTTAATAGCTGAAGCTAAAATGTAGTAGAGTAAGATAAAAGTGTTTGTTCTTCGAATATAATAAAAATAAAGTTTTTTATTTTGTTTTATCAACTAAATCTTGCTTTATTTAAATTGCATTTTAGTTCTCGTCCATCGGCTACTTCTTTGCCCCGTTTCAGCACCTCCAGTCGGCCTTGCTCGCGTTGTATCGCTTTGCGTATACGTCGTTCGCTACGCGATTCGAGACCGCTATCAAAGTAACGCTCTCTAAAATCTCCGCCGAGTGACTCTTCAGTGCCTACGTGTTCTAACGAGTTAACAGGTTCTGAGTTTTTTTCATACGTGAGCAGACGTCGTAAGGTTAGCCCGGAAAGTGGTTGTTCAGAATTAGACAATAGCGTAAGATTGTAATGTTGTGGTATCATTTTATCACTGTAGTCTTCACTAAAATTAAATTTAGAATAGACATTTTAAGCAATAGAGCTTGAAAAAAATAATTGCAACAAACATACCGATGAAATGGTAGCCAACACACAAGACGTCCACCTACTTTTAAATGTTTTGCAGCAAATACAAGTAAATCTGTGTAAAGATGCTGCAATGCATAGTGTGTTGTAGAGGGATAATGCGGCATTTCAGCGGTACGTGTATTTGGCTTGGATGTTTGTTTTGTTTCCACCTTCTCTGTAGCTTCACGTATGCCATAAGGAGCTGTAAACAATTAAGAATTGTTTTAAATGCATGGGAAACAAGCTTATCACTATTACTGCACTTACGATCAGTGATAATGCAATCAAATTTGAGCTCATCGCGAAACAATGGGTTTGAAAAGTCCGAAACAATCGCATCCAAATAACGTTCTGCACAGCCGTACTGCTTTAAATTTGCGCGTATACTTTCATCCCGCTCGCGTACTTTTTGAGTTATTCGACTTGGGCGGCAGCGTGCATGCAGCATCATAAAGTCAATATCTGCACCGAGAACATAGCCTCCGAATTTAGCGGCGCTCACTAGTAACGAACCAGTGCCCACAAAAGGATCTAACACCAAGTCACCATCACGCACAAGAGCCTGATTTGCCATCAAAAGGCTTAGTTGCGCATCCATGCTGGTGTTGCCAATGAACTTGCGCTGTTTTAAACTTAGTTCTTTAATCAAGTGGCGTTGCCCATTAGCAAGCTACAAATGAATACCAGAGAGTTTATGCAAAATTTGTATAAAATTCGAAATATAAATAAATACCAAACGGCCAAATAGTATATCATCAGGCTTTTCTGGCACGGCCTTCGGATCCAATCCCCAAAACTCAATAATCGTCCATTCGACTTGTGGTGTTTTCAAGTTTACTTTTCCTTCCATTGGCATATAATCGAGTGCTTCAATTTTCTCCACTTTTTCTTGCTGTGTAAAATGTTTGTTGTACGTTTCAACTGTAAACTTAAAGCTACAATCACGATGAAAATACTGGTCAACATGTGGGTGATTAGTCTTAATATAATTGCGTAGTTGTTGATGAAACTCATTTGTGTGAGGTGCATGTGCCCACAATTCATAAACACCACGTAGTGTCACTGCACGGGAGGCATATTTCACGGCAGTCTCGTCATTTGGGAATTCTACAATCCAAAAAGGTTTCTAAAAAGAGAAATATCAGAGTAATACTATATGTCATACTTGAAGTAGACATAAACTTGCTTACCAACAAATTGTCCTCACTCAAGTTTCGGAATTGGAGCCCAAATAATTTGGCTATTGAATAAAATTCCTGCAAATGCCCAAAGTTCAATAAAACTTGTACAAATTTAGAAATTGTTTTATAATACTCACTGCGCTTCGAAAGTTGACATGTTCCTGAGCAAACCACAAAATATATTTTTTCCAATCTTTAGTCATTTTTATGAATGAAAAAAGAAAATTGCGAATTTCTCCAAAGCTTAGTTAATAACGTGTTTTTGTTTATGTGCAAATGACATTTCATTAGCCGATCCACGATCCACAAAATAATTTACGAACCGATTCAAAAAGTACTTTTTTCCTAACATGCAATGATGCCTTTTTACTTGCGAAAGTGATAACACCTTGGTTGAACTCTCTGCTGAAATTTCGAAATATTTGGGCAATTCACAAGCTGTCGTTTACTGCCGCATAATTGTAAAGTCGTATAATTGGAGAGAATCGCAGAAAAATGGAGAATTTATGACACCAAAAAATTGAATTACCCAAATATTTGTTAGAGAAATATGCTGGAAAACCATAGAAAGTGAGCAACCGTGAGTTTTTCCCTTTAATACATACCAGTCGACGCAACTCTGAACTTTCGGCCAACTCGGCCATTTTGCATTAATTTCGACAGCGATTGGAAGAAGCTGAAAATTTTAAGCAAATTTTCCACTTCTAAACGCACTTTATTGCGTCAAATATTGTGAAAATTTAAAGTTCAAGGATATAGTGTAAAAATTACATGAAATAATCATGGCTCGCTATACTCAACGTCCGGAAAATGCTCTGAAAAGAGCAAATGGTGAGTTTAGTGCTTCCTAGTCTAGTGAAAAAATTCCCATGCGGCAGCTTTCAGTATATGAGATGACGAAGACCTCAAATGTCAAAAGTCGTCGTCTGATGAGTTGTCGAGTCTGTGTGTGTTGTCGGCAATCAAGATTTTGTTTATTTGCCAATTGAAATTTTATATGTATACATGATAACTTTGTTTTGTGCTTTTAATGCAGAATTCATTGAAGTGGGTAAACCACTGCGTGCCCTGGACACGCTACAAGAAGTATTTCGCAATAAACGTTGGAATTATGCCTATTCCGAGACGATTATCGAACCGCTCATGTTCAAGTACCTGTACTTGTGCGTCGAGCTAAAGAAATCGCACATTGCCAAGGAGGGTCTCTTCCAATACCGCAACATGTTCCAGCTGGTGAATGTGAATTCATTGGAGAATGTTATTCGCGGCTACTTGCGCATGGCTGAGGAACACACCGAAGCTGCTCAGGCTCAATCTTCGGCTGCTGTTGCAGTATTGGAAGTAGATGACTTAGATAACATTGCCACGCCCGAGAGCATTCTGATGAGTGCTGTGTGTGGTGAAGATGCTCAAGATCGTTCCGATCGCACAATACTCTTGCCATGGGTGAAATTCCTTTGGGAATCGTATTGTCAGTGTTTGGAGCTATTGCGTGTTAATACGCATTGCGAGGCGCTGTACCATGACATTGCACGCATGGCCTTCCAATTTTGCCTCAAGTATAATCGAAAGAGTGAATTCCGTCGTTTGTGTGACAAATTGCGTAAGCATCTGGAAGATATCTGCAAGAGCACTAATCAAACAACGGGCGTGTCTATTGCCAAAGTGGAGACCCAGCAATTATGTCTGGATACAAGGTTGTATCAATTGGATTCAGCTATTCAGATGGAGTTGTGGCAGGAGGCCTACAAAGCCATCGAGGATATTCATGGTTTGATGGCTTTGTCGAAGAAGACGCCGGTTCCCAAGACTATGGCCAATTACTATCAGAAGTTGGCTATGGTATTCTCCAAGGCCGGCAATCAACTCTTCCATGCTGCTGCATTATTGAAACTTTTCCAGCTGACTCGCGAACTGAAGAAGAATCTGACTAAGGATGACATGCAGCGCATGGCATCGCATGTGCTCATAGCAACACTGTCTATTCCGTTGCCATCAGCTCATCCCGAATTTGATCGCTTCATTGAAGCAGACAAGAGTCCGTTGGAGAAAGCTCAGAAGTTGGCTGTGCTGCTTGGATTACAGCAACCACCTACTAGAGCTTCGCTCATCAAGGAAGTGGTAAGCTGCGATGTTATAAGCGATGTATTTATTACAATTACTTTAAATAAAAATTTTCCTTTTAGGTGCGTTTAAATGTTCCGCAATTGGCGTCGGAAGAGTTCCGTAATTTGTACAATTGGCTCGAGGTTGAATTTAACCCGTTAAATCTCTGCAAACGCGTTCAAACCGTGATCGATGTGATTGAGGCTGCACCTGGCGATAATAATTTGCTGGGTCCCTATACTCGTTCCCTGAAGGATGTCACAATTATGCGCCTTATCAGGGAAATATCGCAGGTCTACCAGAGCATTGAATTCACTCGTTTGCTTCAGTTGGCAAGCTTCTGCAATATATTTGAGTTAGAGAAATTACTCGTCGAATCAGTCCGTCATAATGACATGCAAATTCGCATTGATCACCAGAAGCGCTGCATTTACTTTGGTACCGATTTGACTGAGAGCCAACGTGAAGACCATCCCGATGGCCCAACGCTGCAGTCGATGCCTTCCGAGCAGATTCGCTCGCAGCTGGTCAATATGTCGACAGTGCTGCATCGTGCCGTCTCTGTTGTCTACCCCAATCGGGACAAGGAACAACGTGCCAAATTGCGAGCTCAGATGGTGTATCATTATCACGAAATCAAGGATAGAGAACACCAACGTATCCTTCAACGGCAAAAGATTATCGAGGATCGTAAAGAGTTCATTGAGAAGCAGAATAATGCACGGGAGGAGGAAGAAGCTCGCCGTTTGGAAGAGGAATCTCGCAAAGCCAAATTGGCCGAGCAAAAACGGTTGGACCAAGAAAACGAGGAACGTGAACGCAAGCGTCACCAAAACGAAATCCAACTTATCAAGGAGAAGAGCTTGAAGGTAGGCAAATTTTAACTTTATGCATTCGTGTCAAACGTTAATAAATTTTGTTGTTGTTTATAATCAATAGGAAAAAATGCAGCAAATCTCTCAAACTGCCCATGGCAAAAAGATGCTGACTAAGATGATGAATGAGGGAGGAGAGGGTATCAAGAAATTGGACCCCGAGCAGATCGCTGCACGCGAATCCGAGGAGTTGCAACGTGAACGCAAAGAGTTGCAATCCAAATTGAAATCGCAAGATAAGAAAATTGATTACTATGAGCGTGCCAAACGTATGGAGGAGATCCCGCTCTTTGAAAAATATTTAGCTGAGAAGCAGGTCAAGGATAAGGAGTTTTGGGAGGCTCAAGAGGCAACTCGTATTGAGAATGCAATCACAGAACGCAAGGATGCCGTGTGTCAGCAAGAGCGCCTTAAGCGCATGTATCCCGACCGTGATGTATACATGGATGCATTGAAGAAGGAGCGTGCTTCGCTCTTTGTCGATAAGCTTAAGAAATTCGAAATTAATTTGACCGAAGAGCGCAAGAAAAGATTGGCCCTGCGCGTTGTTATGCGTCGTGAAGAACGTCGTCGTCAATGGTTACGTGAAAAGGAGGAAGAGCGAATGCGCAAAGAAGAAGAGATACGTTGCGCTAAGGAGGAAGAAGAGCGTGCCGTGGCCGAAGCCCGCCGTAAGGAGCGTGAAGCTGAGGAAGAGAAACGTCGAATTCAGTTTGAAAAGCAACGTGCCAAGGAGGAGGAAGCCGAGCGAAAAATTCAAGAGGAACGTGAGCGTAACTCCCGCGAAGTGGCTGCTGAGCGTGAGCGTGAACGTGAGAAGATGGGTGACAAGGAACGTGATGCCTGGCGTCCACGTGGTGGCGACCGCGATCGTGGAGAACGCGGGGAGCGTATGGAACGAGGTGGTGGCGGTGCATCAACTGGCGATTGGCGTCGTGGTGGTGGCCCAATGGAACGCAGCGATAGAGGTGATCGTGGCGAACGGGGAGAACGTCCCGAGCGTGGTGAACGAATTGAGCGTGGAGATCGTGGCGAACGTAGTGACCGTGGAGAACGTATCGAACGCGGGGAGCGCAGTGACCGCGTTGAACGTGGAGAACGTAGCGAACGTATTGATCGCAAGGATAATGAAGGAGGGGAATCATCTTGGCGTGTTCGTCGTGAACCAGCCGATTTATCTGCACCGGCACGTGTTGTTGGTGGGGGTGCTCCTACTCCTCGCGAAGGGGACAAATGGCGTCGCGGTGGAGCTGGTGGAGGTGGAGCTGGCGTTGGTCGAAGAGAAGAACGTGACCGTGAAACTGGGGGTGGTGGTGGCGGCGGCGGCGGCGGCGGCAATTGGCGTGATGCCCCACGCCCCGAACGCGATAATCGTGACAATCGCGACAATAGGGATATCCGTGAAAATCGCGATAACCGTGAAAACCGCGATCGACGTGATGGTGGTGATCGTGATCAACGGCGCGATCGTCGTGATGGTGGCGATCGTGATCAACGTCGTGATGGTGGCGACCGTGATCAACGTCGCGATCGTCGTGATGGCGGAGACCGTGATCGCGAGCGTGGTGCCGGCGGTGGTGGCGGTGGCAAGGATTCTGGCAATTGGAGAACAGAGCGACCACCACCTCGCGAACCACGTGAACAAAGAGAACCACGTGAACCACGCGAAGAAAAGGAAAGACCTGCCCCGAAAAGAGCCGATCCCCAAGAAAAAGGTTTGTGCTCTCGTTTTCAATTATTTGAGGTAGTTATTTAATTAGTTTTTAATTTTATTTTTCACTTGCAGAAAACAAAAGTGGCGACGATGGCGAATGGACTAATGTTAAGCGTCGTTGAATAATAATCAAGGCACATTGCATCTCCCCTGCATTTTAATTCAAATTTAAGACATACTCCCATTCATTAATCACAAGCCATGTATGCTTGTATACCTCTATTTCGAGAGGCAGACGCAGATAAATGCCAGTCAGATAATTTTATTCTGTTTTAAGGGTTAACTTATGAAAATAGTAACTTTTTTCTAAATGTCGTCTCTCTCCACTTAGTCTTACTTCAATATATTATCCAGTATAAAATGTAATCAATATTTCAAAATGAAAAACAAAAAGAACAAATATTGCGTCTATATAGTAAGCGCATATTTGAAATTATTAAATTAATATTATCTACCAATAAAAAATTATTAAAAAAAATGAATTGTGGTTAGAGGGAAATTATTTTTGTTATTATTTGATATGAACAGTGGAGTGGGTATAGAAGAGAAGAACTGTTGGCGGAAGACGTTTTCTTAAGAATTTAAGCGAAAAGAAATCCAGTACAGTCAGATAATCTTAACACTACAAAATCTCAAACTAGCAAAAAGAAGCAGTCCTTAAGGAACACCTCATTACTAAGTTTCTCTTCAACGATTTTTATTTATAAACTAAATATAAAAATCATTTTGAATTATCATTACAAGTTACTCAATGAATACGGAATTATAAGAGTTAGTTCATATATTGCCGGTCATTGAAAAGAAGTAACGACTTTTACTAATAATTCTTTTAAATGCAAACTTGACAAATAGATAAATATATATTTTACGTATTGATAGCCACACCCAAATACGCTAACCACACAAGTGGGAAATCAAACAAAAAATATTTTTGAAAAAAAAAAAACTAATTTATTTTTTATTTCAATATTAATTCTGCATGTCATACAAGAATTTCGTTAATCCGATGAACAATACCTTTTTATATTTCAATGGGTTGATAGCGTGCATTGTGATAGCCATATTCTATCAATAATCGGACAAAATATCTCCTTCACTAAATTCAAAACTTTTGATATTTTAGTATTGGGTTGTTATATTATCATATTATTTTTCCTCTTTTAAGACGTAACAGTTGCGAGATTTTTGCATTTTACAAACGCGAGCATTAACA
Organism: Toxonevra muliebris; assembly: GCA_963691655.1. Classification (NCBI taxonomy): domain Eukaryota; kingdom Metazoa; phylum Arthropoda; class Insecta; order Diptera; family Pallopteridae; genus Toxonevra; species Toxonevra muliebris. The sequence continues at coordinate 10,557,328 of OY829327.1, read as the reverse complement.
ACGAAAATTTAAATTTTTGACTTTGGTTTGACGGCTACTCAATTTTTTGCATAGTTGCTACATTTGGTCTCCCAATATTTGTGCTTGAAACCCTTTTCTGCAAATTCCACGTGCGCGCAAAAATATATACTTGCCCACACACACATATGAAAATTTATGTAGGAACGCCGCTTACACATATACTCCAAAATAGAAAAAATGCCGCTTTTTCCCGTGTGCTATCTATGCGTGTGACCGAGATAGAAGGTAGCGAGTCAGCACAAAAAAGAGAATGCGCAAAAAACGAAAGGAAAATGTCAAAAATAATCAACGTTGTCTTCTCAAATACACAAGTGAATTGAAGAGCCGTCGGCGGCCACGTGAAAATTTTTAAGTTCGGAAGTTTTGAGTGAAATTCCTAGCGTGTAGCAAATTGTAAAATAAATAAAAAAATAATTTTTCGCAAAACACACAACATATTGTTTAACAAGAATAAAATTTTTTGCATATATTTACAAAAGTGTTCAAGTTAAATCGAATTGTAAAAGTAAAGCATCAACATGTGAGGTTAAAATAGAAGATACGCGACACAAAAGAGCACCACAAAAACGTAGGAAAAAAAGTAAAAGAGCAGAGCATTCGCGTTGACCACGTTTTCAATTTTAGCCTCTTCAGTGTGAATAAATAAAAACTAAAATTAAAGCAGTTAAAAAATTAAATATTTAACTTTAAAAATTTTTGTGTTAATATAAATTAATTTATAAAGGTGAGTTAATTGACAAAAACGAATAAAAATAATATGCACCCAAACAAAAAAGAAAAAGCATACGGTTTTGCCGATGGGCGTATAGCAAGAATGCTCAAAAAATGCAGGTAGCTCTAAATTTTTAGTGGTTGTTTGCCAGCTGTGGGCTTGGGTATTAAGTGGAAAATGCCAGCTGAGCTCATTTCAATTGCCAGGACCACATATGGATATGAAGAAAATTTTAGTTGTGATTTGGGAAAGAAACTGAAGTAGAATGGAAATTTGTACACGAAAGCCAAAGCACATGTATTTGTAACATGCTGTCATTATCAGTATACTGTATACAGGTAGTAAAATTAATTTCACATGGAACCGTAATTGTGCTATTTACGGTCAAACCGGTTTTATAATTTGGATTAGAAAGGTATTTTTTTTTTTGGTTACCACCTATTTAAATTTTTCTTGGATGAGTATTATTTTCTGAAGAAATGTAATTTAAGTAATTCTTAATAATGGCATTCTTTATTGAGATTACTTATAGTATAAAAAAAACTAAGCAAAAGAAATGCTACCATCTGCTAATATAAATACTACGTATTATTCCCTCTTTTTTTCTGAATTTAAATACTGCCTCACATATGCACATATGAATTTATTTATAAACTTAAGGCCGTTTTACTGTATCATATCTGGAAATCACTGCAGTAGTCATCATGTTTCTTCGATATCTTTAAAACACTAATAATAATGCTATCAAATTTACAATTTCTCCCTTATGACATTTACATCCGCAGTAGGCATATAGAATCAGTAAAACGAAACAAGCTAAAAGATACATTAATATTGTATACAATATTAGAAATTAAGCCAAAAGCACATGGCAGCAACAGCTTATAACCAATAACAACAACAACGCTTATTGACAGTTGCCATTCCTAATTTCAGTTAATTTTTCTTTGTTTTTGTTGTTCTTTTTTACTTAAATATGTGACGACAAATAACAACAATAACAACGCTCATATATACATATCAAATATTTTACAAGTATTTTTCTCTCACACTGCAACCAACCCGACAGACAGAGAGAGTAGCAAAGTGATGGAGTGGAACAACATCAAATGTGGAATGGGAAATAAATTAGAAGTGAGATCATTTTGCAAATACCACAAACAACGTTCGTTGCTCTTTCTACTTTCTTTTCGCACGCGTGCATTTAAATTCTTGTTAAAAAGAAAAAATTCGAATCATCAATTTGTTTTTTCCTCTCAAAATCATACGGCACGCTGTTTTCTAGCCTCGTGGGCTATCGTCATCACACTACCTACTTGTATTTTAAAAACAACGTGCAATTTTTCAGTTACTCAAATCACTCAATTATTTAAATAGCTAATAGTTGATTCAAAAATTTGCGCCTAATTATACACATGGTTTTTCCTTCCTACACTGATTTTTATTAATAATCATTTTCATTCATTGAAATGGTTGTAGTTGTATTGTATATAACGATATATCGATGGTCATACGTTGACACTTCGTAAATACTTTTTCACCACTTTTGGAAGAGACGACCAAAAAACAATAAACGCATATAAAGAATATGTTAAAATTGGTTTTTAAATGATTTTAAATAAGACAAACATGTTTAGAATTATTTTGTTTTTATTTTATACTTATTTTAATATATTTTTTATAGAGAATTTATTGAGGTTTGGTAGTCTCTTCAAAAGTGGTGCAAAAATACTAAAGTAAAGTACTAAACGTTCATGATTATTTTTCTTTTTACTCAAACGGAACGAAAAAATCCTTTAAATGAAGTTGAAAAAATTTTAGAATATTGAATCTGGTTTGTTTTGCTTTGATATCCTTTTAAAGTTTTTTTCTTTGAACGTTCTATTATTAGTGGTTGTTTCGATACTAGATACTCGTTGAAATTCAGCCATTCGTTGCATTTTCTTTGTTATACAAAATTTTAAATAAAGCAATTTAGTCCTTTCAGAGTTTGTAAATCGAATATAATATACTGTCGTAAAACATACTGAAAATATTTAGATACACCTGTTCACGGATACACGGATAATGGCATTGGTACAAGAACATAAGAAAAAAAAGAAAAAAACAATCAGTAAGGGCCATGTTACACGATCAAATTTTTTTTGCTGACGGAAAAAACCTACATTACTTCAAATAAAATGGGGCTGCCGAAGATACACTGTTGTATTTTACTAGAAATACTAATATTTTATGGAAAATATTACACTTTTTACTAACTTATAAATACATTTTTTTTCTTTGCCACCCTTTGCGTTGTTGGCTTTTGTTGGTTTATGAAAATAAGTGCTGTTTAAAAAATGACTTAATAATTTTTATAAAAACATGGTAATTCAATGGCCAAGCAACAAAGAGGCGGAGCTTATTTTAATACTTCACAAATCTTAAAGATTCTTTTTCTGCGTTTTTCATATGTAAATGCAATATTTTTTGTATAATTTGTTGCTATTTCCACCAACATTATCTCATATTGTCATTATAATTATTTTCCATTCAATTCCATTCCGATTGTTGAATTTTCATGCACTCTAAAATACAATTAAATACTTTTTAGTTGGAAAAAATAGTTGCAGATAAAAGTATTAAAAAATAACATTCAGCAAAAAACTGATAGTGTAACAGGGCATCAAACAAAACGATGAAAAGAGAGTATAAACAAAAAACCTTGACAGCAAAACATTACCGTGCAACATCAGCCTAACAGGGCATCAAACAGAACGATGAAAAGAGAGTAAAAACAGAAAACATTGACAGCAAAACATTGACCGTGTAACATCAGCCTTAGTTGAGATATTGCAAATATTATACAATATTGCCTGTATCGCGATATTATCTCCCCTTTCCCTACAATTCGAATCTGTGCACTGAAGATAACGAGTCAAAACATTTCAATCAAATTTGGGTTATGCAGAAGGTGTTTTATTTGGTGTCGTACCCTCTCATTTGTCATAAATTCTCTAATTTTTCAAACAAAGTTGTACGATATTATAATTATACAACAGTATATAAATACTTGTGAATCGGCGAATTATATTTTGGGTCCCAGGCAACGAACGAGTAAATGATAACGAAGTATTTAACAGTCATACCATTCATTGGCACCCTAATGAGAATGATCAGATTATTTGCATTGCCAAGGGTTTTTTTTTTAATATCTATGACATTGTTTGCCAAATATACATATAATATGCCCAAAAAACCACAGCTCATTCAGAAAAAAAGAAGATAATTATGTAGAATACTTAGTAATTTCATTTAATAAAATATTAATCAATATATAGTTATTTTTTTTTATTCCAACAGTTTTAAATTTTCAACTACAATTTAATACAATTTGCGCTCGCCATGGACTCGAGCCTTTTGAACAGTTTTCACGATGATCCGTTTGACGGAGAGTATTCAGATAACACAGGTTACTGGTCAAGCAGTAATGAGTAAGAAGCACATATATTAAAAAATACTTGGAACAATTTCTTAAATACATTTAATATGTATCTTCCACACAGAAGCATGAGACAGCTTACAGAAACTTTAAATGGCATATTGCCTATCGCAGCAACAGAAGTTGTCCAGGAAATTTACGACAATATTAAAGATGATTTTCAATTACAAAATAAAGATGTTGCCACGTCGGCAGCGTCACAATTACATAATAATAATATGGTAGGTTTGCTTCCAATGTAATCATGTACCAAACTCGAGATTATTATTATTATTGTGAAGCAAGCAATTGAATTCAAATGACTTTTTCAGCTAATTTATGATCATTTCACTGATCAACAAATAACAGTTGGTGAATCTGTTGAAATAATCACAATTGACCCAAATGAGGATTATTCTGATAGTGAAGAAGAAGGTAACGATGAAGAGGGTGAGGAAGAAAATTATGATATTACTGGAATTGGTTCGTATTTAGATGAAGATGGTGTTGAAATTCCTCTTGGATATATAAAATTCGAAGACGACGATGATAATCACAGTCAACACAGCTCCGCAACATTTCGCACACGCACTGATAGCTCATCCATAGGCGATTATGAATCACATTCTAGTGATTATGATGACGACGATGATAATGGATGTGTGGCTAAAATTAAAATTAAGGAGGAACACAATGAATCTGATGAAGAAGTGAACTTAAATTCAAGCTTCTTAGAAGCTCATAATAATATATTATTTGATAGTGGTTTTAAATTGCCACTTGGAGAGAGAGAAGTTATTAATAAGAGTCGCACTAACACTTATAATTCAGACATTGATGGCCTAGGAATGAATATCGATGCGAATAATTTTGATTTAGCTGATTTTATAACAAAAGATGATTTTGCTTTGGTGGCGGCAACAGCGGCTACAACGGTTACGACGACGCAGAAGACGCTCGCAGTGACACCACCAATTGTAATACCAACAAAAACTTTAGTGCCCCCAATGCTCCAAACAAAAGCTTCTATAACTCCAAATAATCTAACTACACCAGTAGTTCAAATTATTAACTCTGAAGATGCTGATTCTGACTGTGATTCAGATGTTATAGTTGATGTTGAGACTGTTGAAATCGATGCAAAAGAAATGGTAAACAATTTACGGCGTGCACCTGTTGCTAAGAAGGTATTACCTGAAGAAGCGCCATATGTAGATAATATTAAAGATGATCCTTCATGGAGTCCCAATCAAGGAACCAAGAAATCGGAGGTCATTACAAAAGAGGTTTGTTGCTTTGAAATTATTAGTGAAGCGAAATTTCAAATTTATTAATTTTATTTCAGACTAAGTTGCAACAGCAGCAAAGCACGGCAACAGCACTTGCCAATTCGCAACAAAGTGTGGCACGCAATTTTTCAGTTGTGCCAAGTAAAAAACAATGTGATTTTCTTAAAGGGAAATTTGGTTCGGGTCGTAGAAAAATTCAAATAAAAGAACGCACTACAAAAAATACTTCAAAAAGAACAGGAGCGAATAAAACAGAAAAACCTGAAAACAAACCATCTGCACGTAAAATAGGATTAGGCCAAGGTGGAAAGAATTTGGCATTGCTAAAGCAAGAAGCACAGAAGTGCGCAGATGAGCAAAGTGCTTCAGAAAATGATGCGTCGTCACCTGTGAAGAAAATCGTTCCAAAACCAATTCAGAAACCAATTACCCCAGCATTGCTGCTGCAATCACCCATAAAACCAGTCTCTGTTTCACCAATAAAAACTATAAGTGTGAAACGCAAATTAAACTTGGAAGAATATAAACAAAGGCGTTGTGGCGGTGAACCGATAACCAAAAATATTAAAATAGAAAATAATTCAGCAATAAAATTGGAGATGACTACCAAAGCACTACTACAACCACCACCAACTACTAAAACGCCGCCGAGCACCATAGCAACGGGGAAGCATAGTGAGGCCGTCACCTCGATAGTAAAAACTCTCAAGGAGCAGCAACAAATGAAGCAAGCGCAACAGCTGCTGCAAAAATCCAACGTGGCTGATCCAATAACTGAAGCTAAAAATAAAGTACTCCGCATGCAACAGCTCAAAAAAGCGCAGCAATTAAAAATAATTGACTCCAAGATATCGGCGAAGGTGCCACGCGTTACCAAGCTGCCATCACTTAGAGAGATTGTCAAGGATACATACTGGGCTCAGCAGGAAGAAATATCAACGGACAGTGTAACACATCCCGACTATGAGGAAATTATCACCGTATCTGTTCGCAGCAATACTGACGTTTCTATACCACCAGTTAGTACGCTGGATGCCATAGCACTGAGACACGTTAAGAAGGTATCACGTTCCTTGCTGAAGTCGTCAGCGGTTATCTATAATACCACCACCAATAATGAGAATGTAAAAATATCAAATCAATCACTAATTGCTAGCATACAAGATGTAGTTGTGAAGAAATCACTAACTAATGGCGGAGCTGTTGCTGATATAGAGGAGATTGCTACGGAAAAAGGGCATCATGGCGAGGACAAAACTATTACGCATTTACCTAAAGACAGAACACGTAATCGTACGGCGACTGTAGAAACACAAACTGATTTCCAAGCAGCATTTCCACCATTACCTTTACCGCCACCACCTTCAACAACAACATCATCAGCAACATCGTCAAATTCTTCAAGTAGACGTGAACGTGATAGTCGTAATCGTAATTATCGCAGCAGCAAGCGAAACAGCAGCGAACACTCAAACGACGATTCTGTCGCAATCGACAGTGATACTGATTTGACTCCGCCATCAGCTCGTCAGCGTGCATCACCTGTACCTTCTTATCGTTCGCGTAGTCGCAGTCGTTCTGCCGATAGCTGTTACTCCAATGCTAATACAATAGATCGTTTGCGTCATAGTGGTGACACAACTGGCGGGTATTCATCACGCAGCAGTCGTCGTCATCGTAGCTCGATCAGCTCTTCGTATTCAGAGTCAGAGCGTATTTCACGCCAACGACAGAGAAAGTCAAGCTATAAAATGCGTACAAAAAAATATTCACATTCATCCTCTACTTCTTCCTCTTCATCATCCGATCGTAGTCGCACTAGAAGTCGTAGTCCTCATTATCGTCGTTCGCGTTCACGTTCATGTTCTCGACGACGTAGTAACGCTTACAATGGCAGTAGCAATAATTACAACAGTGATCGTAATGTTTCGAAGCCAGGTTGGTTGAATTGTAATGGTTGATATAATTTTTTGTGCTAATTTGAGTGAATTTGAAATTTCTTAGCTGTCGAAGAACGTCGCATTGTTTATGTTGGACGTATCGAACAAGAAACTACTAAGGAAATGTTAAGACGTAAATTCCTGGCATATGGCAATATTAAACAAATTACAATTCACCATAAAGAAACTGGGTAAGATCTGGAGCTGATTTCTCAGTATCTGTTTTCGAAATATGAAATGATTTTTTTGTTTTACTATTATTTCAGTATGAAATATGGTTTCGTTACTTATGAACGTTCTCAGGATGCATTTACGGTGATCGATACCAGCGCACGCGATTCCACTATAAACATGTATGATATTAGCTTTGGTGGTAGACGTGCTTTCTGTCGTTCTTCTTATGCAGATTTAGGTGAGTAATCGGCTTATTAAGGCTACGTAAATATTTATTACATTCTTCATAAACTATTGCATTCTTCCAATTGCAATGTCATTGAATAGCAATCAATGTGTAAATTATTTTTATAGTTTTTGCAATGGCAGAATAATGGACGTAACTGTCAAACTGTGAGGTGACAGCGCTGAGTAGGGGTTTTATATGAATTGAAATCACATACATACGCTTTGCACACAATGGTTGCTTTTCACGGGTGTAAAATTCAAAAAGCTGATTTTAGAGTGTATTGGAAACGCTTCGCTGAGTGTTTCTGATTAGGAAACCTGCATCCATTTGGACACCTTTTTTTTGTAATCATATCATAGCAATTAACAAAGTCAACACAAGTTCGAAATCGTCCATAATTTTATTTTAAGAAAGAAATTAAAACATTTCACAAACTAAAATTTAATGATTTTCAAAAATGTTACTACTAATGCATCATGTCGTTTCTAAGATGCCAACACTGATTACTGATTTTTGATTAATCACTTTGAAATCAGCTTTTCAAATTTTATATCTGAGAAATGCAATCAATATGATTTTTGATTTGGGACAGTAGAGTCCAAAACGGAAATGAAAGCGACATGTTGGATGTTATACTGGCCATGGTTTTTGCTATTTACTAACATGTTCTCTCTATCAAAATACCATTAGGCCCATCTTGTAGTATATGAGAGAGGATATATGAATTAGGCATGCCATGACCCCTGTCACATTTCTTCCAGCAGAAAAGTAATTGATGTAACTTTTATTTTTAGGGCAAGGAAATATTCTCATACCAAACCAAACGACCTCAGATCAGTAAAGGTTTCATCTCTTCGCTATATCTTTACACTTATAATCGGCATAATATTATTTCGGTTTATCACTCACTATTAAAGTCACAACCTCCGTACTAGAAAGCCAAATCAGTTGAGATGGCCCTGCATTCTTTAGTTTATATTATTAAAAGAGCATTTCATTATGGTGGCTTTTCTTGATGTCGAGGAAGAATGTCACTTTAGAATCGATCATAAATGCTCTTAATGTGAAGGTGTCTGCGTAAAGAAGGCTTCTATAACAAGGGATGTTTGCCGAGGGATGTACTCTCGCCATTTTTCAGATATCATGTATGTAGTTGTCAATAGTATGTGCTGTGATGAATTGGCCGCAAACTAGTTGTCTATTCCGTATAGTGATTGTCAGATAAATTCCCGAGCATATTAAGGGATGTTATAAAATCTGCTCAATCCATAGAAAACCAAACTGATCTTTACTAGGAGGTATAAAGTCTCACATGTTAGTCCATCTTCACTCAATGGTACTAAGGTAATTTTTACAGAAGAGGCATGATATTTAGGCTTTGTTTTTAGGTACCGGGGAACAAAATTGCAAATGAATTAGCTAGAAAATGCATATTGTTGTAAACCATTTTTGCATTGGCATTAAAGTTCCTTTGGCAAGTTTGAAATATCTGCTACTAACAAACAACCACTTCATTGTGCCATTTGAAGGCTTGATATTCAATATAGAAATCATTGCAAGAGTTATGGTAGCCAGGAAGAACAGGGAACTCTAAATGATATTCTATACAAATGCCCGGTTCAGATTCATGTTAGGAAGAAATATCGAGATACTACGTATGCAAGATTTCAATGCCTTCATGGTTTACGTTTGATTGTTTGTTTATTTTATTTCGTCTGCCATAATGACTGCAACGACCGTTTCTAAGATGCTAACACTGATGGTCATTGGGTGCTTTTCCCGGGTGCAAAACCAGAAAAGCTGCTTTCAAAGTGTGTTAGAAGCGCGTCGCTGAGAGCTTCTGATTAGCAAAGCGGACGCCATTTTTGTATTCATATTACTTTTCCGATTTTCAGGTCAGCATGATTTCCCAAAACTTTGACAGTTGACAAACTCGATACAAGTTCGAAATCATCCAAAAATTATATGAATATATTTTTAGAAGGAAATTCAAACATTTCACAAACTAGAATTTAATGATCTTCAAAAATTTTACAACTAATGTATCATGCCGTTTCTAAGATGCAAGGGGCCGTTCGCATATTACGTAAAGCAATTTTTGACCACTTTTGACCCCTCTCCCCTGGTCGTAATAAAACGGCTCCCCGTCCCCTTCCCATAGTAACGTAACAAAATTTTATTTATGAAATTTGTTTTTTTTAATTAGACAACCAGGCATTTCTAGCCTGAAATATAATTTTTAAATTATAAAAAAGTTGAAAAAATTAAAAAATTACAATATCTCACAAAATGATCCATAAAAAAATTTTAGCCATGATTTTCGAATTGGGCGGGAGAAAATTAATTTTACAAACTAGTAAATTTTTAAAGTAATCTGTATTTGAGAGTATAAAATCGACGTTACGTAACGCACTTGATGACCCCCCTCCCCCTGTAACACTTCGTAGCAAATTGTTAAACCCCCTCCTCTAGCGCGTTACGTAATATGTGAATGGCCCCCAAACACTGATTACTGATCCGACAATTTGTTACGACCAGAAGGGGAGGAGGGGTCAAAATTATTCAAAAATTGCGTTACGTAATATGTTAATGACCCCTAAGGTAATTGCCGTTTCTTCTCATCACAAGACCTTGATCTAGTTCATATTGTACACGTTTCACAAGAATAATTCGTTCATAATAAATTAGATCACGATCTTGGGACAAAAAAACGGATTTTATTAAAAAAATGTTTATACTACTATAATATGATATTTCGTTATCATTTCCTTGTTTTCTTACAAAATTTATTTCTTTAAATTTTTAATCAATTTATTTTTGTTTTTTTATATAATATAGATAATGCTGGCATAAATACCTATCAGTCTTATGTGTTTCCTAAGGCTGTTGTGCCACCCAAAGAAGAGGACTCATTCGAGGCGCTTCTACTCAAAGTTAAGGCAAAAATGAATGCTAACAAACCATCGCCAGCACCAGCAACAAATAGCGCTAATGAAATTTGACGAATACAATGCATAGCAGGCTTTACATTAACAAATAATATTAACATTAACACTAATATAACGTTCTACAATATGTTTAAGTTGATTGTTGCACATTTTATATTTTAAACACTGATTCCGTACTGAGGTCCCAATTCCTCTCCCTCCTAAACCCCAATTCATAAACTGATATTCATAAACTGATAATTTCGGAATTAAATTTACCATAGTAGAAAATATTTGCATGCAATTATTTCCTATTCACACCTACCTCCATTAGTTCAACCATAGCCTATTTTCAAATTATGTTTAAGTACATTTTTTAAATTAGTTTTCTAATAGTTTGTGAATATCATTTAACCAATAAATAATATTTTAATAATTGATGTAACAAATGTGTACGCTCTTTAAAATCGAATGAAATTAAATTGTTTACTTGAACGAAATGTTTACGATATTGTGCGACATAGTGCAATGATGTGTTCCCTAAGTACCTAAATAATAAAAAAAGTAAAAGAAAAAACAGTTGAGAAGTATAAATGTTAAGTAAAAAAGTACAATGTTCATTTGTATTAACAATTTAATTTCATGTTATAAGATTTTAAAGAAATGTGATAAACCACAGAGTCATTTATTGCAAATAAGTTGAAACTGAAATTCGATTTTCATTCTTTATTTATTTAGTTGTTTTTTTTAATGATGGTATACGTAACTGAAGATTAAAGAATTAAAGAAAAGAAAGCAAGCCTTTAGTTGCAATAGAATTAAAATGAGTTTAATTATAATTATTATTTCACCGCATACATATATAGAAATGTTATTAGTTGCACCACCCACCACAGTAACCCATAACGCACTTACTACAAACAGAAACAAACAAACAAAATTAAAAAAGTCATGTTTAAGTTAAATACCTAAGTAGAAAATTTGCAAATTTTTTTTTTTTTTAAATATTGTTATTTTCAACTATTACCTATGTCAAATATGGCATCAAGAAAATCTTATTAACTTGGAATTTTATTATTTTTTTTTTTTTTTTTTTTTTTGTTAATCAAAGTAAATGCATATAAAATTTGCAAGTTCCACAAACAAAAGAAAAACAATTGAAACAAACTGATGATAATTAAACTTTGTTGATATTAGTTGTAATATAATTTTACAAAATTTTCTAATCGTCTAATTTTTTTTTTTTTTACTTTTTATATATTTGTAAAATAAAATATTTTGTTTATTTTTTAAATGCAATACATTTTAAAGAAATCAATGAATATAATTTTGTCGCCCGTTTGTTGTTTTCATTTTCAAGTACAATTTCATAATGTAACTTTTATAATCGACATCTACAGGGCAAGTTTAAAATATAAACTATATAATCATACATATATATATATGCACATGCGTGTTTGTATATCTATATAAACAGATGAAATATAAAAGAAATATTCTTTTAAACTTTTCTTTTGATAAATATATACAAAAACAAATACTAAATTCATGCGTTCGATATACGCTGAAGTACTAAACTACAATAATTACTTGTTAAAATGCATACAAATTCAAATGTTATATACTTTTATAATTTAATGCAAACAAAATATGCAAACCACTATTACTATATAAAAAATGTTACATATAATTAATTATGCTTCATTTTTTTATTATTTTCTACTTTGTATACATATTTCTTATTTTTCTTTTTTAATAAAATTGCATATGATTTTTTATAAAAATTCTCGATTGTGTTTTATATGTATACAAAGATAAGGTCTGCATCGTCCTATACAACACCCTGTTTTATATTATTCGCTGTTTTTCCGCCGTCATAGTAAATTTCATTCATTTATTTCTATTACTTTCACACTTTTTGTTTTTGTAATGAGTCATGCGCTGCCACGATATGCGTATTTCCATTTTGTTTACATTCGTTTCGGCGTTTGTTTATATTCAAATTGTTGCATCTGAAGAGTATGGGAGAAAAAGCGGAAAGAGAGTGTACGTAAAAAGAGCGTAATTGCAGCATGCGCACTGTTGATTTGTGTTGCCATTGCCAGATTCTATTGAATTTTTTTTAGATGTTGATGCGTATTCCGTTTTCTATCGGGATCGGATGTGCTTCTTCTAAATTTTTCAGAATAGAATTATTTACACAAACAATTTATTGACGACTACGACCCTACTTTCTCCTATCAGTTTCAGAAACACCAGTTAAATTCATGACGCTCCTACCCTATAATCTATGTAACCACAAGTATAAATCATGAACACACTAGCACAAGCAAGAAACGACTGCGTGAAAGAGGCAGGCAGGAAATTAGGTAGTAAGAAAGAGATGGGATAAATGCGATTGGCAGTTTCCATCACAAATTTTTAGAAGTTGAATGGCAACATTAGCACAAAGAAACTTAATTTTCTCGCAATTTTGGAAAAACTTATTCCCTTTAGAGATTGTAGTCTTTATATATTTTTTTGGTAGTTTTAGACCCACATTTAAAGCACATAATAAATATTTATTTGATGGTTTTTGCGGGAAAAAGAACTTGTCTTCGCGACCATGAGAAGAAGTGACGAATTTCAGTTCCCCCGCTCCTTATTGTCACAAAAAAATCCATCATGGCTACGTTAGTGTAAGCAGGACAGCTCCAGCCCCGGTTAATGTGTTCATGGTCAAAAATCATATCAAAGTTCATTAATTTTTCTTTATTTCTATTGCGAAAATAATGATTCATACCGAAGTGAAACATTTCCAATATATATCCTACTGATTTCAATTGCATTTATTAATTTCAAAAGTTCCAAAAAGTTATATCTGTCGAATTATTGCGTTTTGTTCGGACCTCGTCATTTCTTATATCACTTTAGAATGACCGAGGGACTTGTCTGCTTCTTTCACCACCCTAAAAATGTGATTATTTCAAAGAACATCACATTAGATGTAAATGACCCGAATATCAAGTGTCGTTGATCCCGTAGTATCTACTTCAACCATATGTAGGTGTTGTAGATCTTGGTTTGTGAGATAACAGTCAATTATTTTTAATTTATTAGGTTTACTGGTTCGGGACGCACCATATCCTTCTAAGATTTGCCACTTCACATAAACATAATTTTCTTCCGTCATCAAGTCAAGTCAAACCCAACATTTGGACTGCTTACTTGGCTTTTGACCGTCTAATCAAACTGTGGCAACTCTGTTGTAAAGCTTATACAAATTTCTCTTTGATAATAACAACAGCAGACACACAGGATATTGATGGAATATCCTATCATTCGTTAAAAAGTATTCAAAGCGTCTGGAACGTGAAATCGGCATTTTGTTATTGATGAAAAAAATAAAGTGTATTAAAAAAAAAAAAAATCAAACAAAATGTAAACAAGTAAAACACAATTTAGTGCACAATTTATTGTATTCCCCCAGTCTAAAAGGAACATTCAGAAAATTCCTGATATCATTATAATTCGAATTCGCGTGACAAGATATACATGGCGCCCTTTTAATAATAATAACGTGATGATGATTATGATTCGTGTTTATGATGGTAATAGTTGTGATTTTGAATTGTGATTTTCGAAAGAAGTGTTCAATATAATATAACTAGGTATCTATTGTTTGCTTGGCAGTTTTGCATATTTGTTTTTACGTTTAGCTATAAAAATAATAATAATAAATATACGCCGCCAAATGCTAATCAATAAAATATTATAGGTTCTCATAATATGTAGTTGTTTTCGTTATAAATAAACGAAATGGAAGACAATTGTTTGTTTGTTTTGTGTAGCTTGTTTTTGCATAAATAAAGAGATAGGAAACTTTGTGTTTAATACACAATGCTGTACTAGCGCCGGCACCTCCACCATCATCAACAACACCACTGTTGTGACTGCTGCTCCTGGCAGCAGAGTGCTGCTTTCTTTGTCTCTCAAAGAGCTTAAGAGAGAAGGGGAGTGTACAATGCGGTCGTTATTGCTGTCGTTGCTGTATTTGTTGTCATTGTAAACATCGTTATTGCTGCTTCCTTTGTCATCCAACCACCTATTTCTCTCAAAGTCTCTGTTTATGTTGTATGGAGATTCAAATGTATTATAACGGTAATATAATAAAAAAAAGCACCCACTTGGAAGATATACAAATAAACACACACACACACATAGTACTGGCATAACATATATGCTTATATATAAATGAGTATGTTTATCCTTATACTATTATACTACATATAATAATACAAAATATACATACCTATATAATAAATTTAGTTAAACAAAAACGAAAACATCCTCGCGTGTGTACGTGTATAAATTCTCTGGATTTTTTTTAATACAATATTCTGAATTCCACATGTTATATAGGGTAAACTCACGTCCCAATTACTAAGTACTTACACATAAACAAGTTCTCAGTGTATAAGTATGTGTGTGTATGTTACTTGCGGTTTCTCTTTAAATATAAACGGATACGTTGATTTTATTATGGGGCTTGGGTTTTTTTAGTGTTATTTTCTTATATTCTATAAAAGATATGCATGCACGTGTATATGTTCATAGTAAGAAAGTTTAATAATAGCAATTAAAGTACGTTGCACTATTCCACTCAAGCATATTTAGGATAAGCAAGTACATATAATTAAAGTTTTATATTTAACTTATCTTTGATTTTTACTATGTAAAACTATAACGCAGTTTACTGACCTTTAGAAGAAATATTTATATACTCGAATTTTTGATTAACAGCTGTACTCAATCTCATATCATAATAAATTATTTATTGACATCCAAATGTTGTAGTAGAACAATATTTTAATTTTCTTTTTAATTATATTCAAGTTTGCTAAAGTTTCTCTTCCTTTGTCTCAACTTTAGAATGTTAAGTAATGATTTAAGTTACTTGTTTTATATATATTTATTATACAATATATATTTTTCATCTGAAATTTATCTAACATGTTTTAAATCGGTTAAGATTCTGATTTTGGTGATTTTTAGGTGAAGCGAATCACTTATAAAAGTAGTTTTAGCCAATTCATATTTTTAAAGTATCTAAATGCAGGTTTTAAGTCAGTATATATGGAAACGGCAAAAATTTATAAATATATTTTTGACGAATTTTCAAAGACCAGTAGCCGATAATGTGTTAATCAGCTAAATCGTTTAGTGCCTACATATTTTTTGGTTTTATTTTTAAATAAATGAAAAATGCGATTTACAATGGTAAAAAAGTTGCTTAGCTTCGCTTACCCTTTATATTTCATATGAAAACCTCCACGTCTGAGAAAACAGGTTGAAATTAACTGCATAATGTTATATACTATATTATAAATCTTGTTTAAAGTTAATTTAATATTAGATACAAAGTAATAAATTGGACATTAATACTAAGGGGTATAATTGTGAACACACTACTCGCCACGGAATTCAGAGACTTAATTTCGGACTAAAATAAATACTGAATACTTATTTTAAATGACTATTTATACCTTCATGGAAGAGATGATTCGATCCCGGATTTGGAAGAATTGTGCATAGATAAATTTTAGATATCGTATTATGTATATTTGTGTCTTAACTTTTTAAACCATTAACTACATTAAAAAAGTAAATTTTTACACCCCAAGTTAACTAAAACTGACTAAACATCCACAGTAAAGGGAGTAGCCACGATTTTTGGATATATTTCAGCTAAGATAGCACTACACCATTCGTAAAAGTAACTGTAAACCTGTGTGAACACACATACCATTTGTAGATATTATTCAAACAGGCTTTTACTTCCTCAGCATGCTATAGATTATCATATACATAAATCTACCTACTCTCTAAAACCTATTCAACGCATTGATAAAAAATTAACAAAATATTTTCACTTGATTCTTCGCTTTTAGAAAATATTAATAGAAAATAATTTCTTGAGGCAGGAAAGCCAAAATTCAATAACACCCGAATCAAAATTATAGTACCTAGTTTAAAATGTTGAATTCCATTTCAAAACAAAGAAATCTTTTAGAAAACAAACTTCAGCATCGTCTATTGATTTTAGTTTTCTTGTATTCAAATTTGTGAGTGTGATCTAAATTAGGGATACACGAATAATTTGCATTCGCATTCGAAATTTTTTATGCGAATAATATAATAATAAAAGCTGCAGAACAATCTCCAATTACTTAATTTTGAGTACTAAAATCATATGTTAGAAATGTTTTTAAAAACCTATTTTTAAGAAAAATTTCTCAAATTCCTATTATTTGCTTTCGCATTAGCTTTTTCATTACTCGCACAACCCTAATCAAATTTGAAAAAACACTTCTATATAAAACCAGAGGTGCGTGGTTAAAATGATACATAACTGTATTTACTTGTAGAATTTTAGAAAGTTAACTTAAATTTCAATAAAACAGAAATTCATTATCGACTCCGATTCCTTTAAGAATATATTCAACATTTTATGGAAAATTTGTTTTCTGTACTTTTTTAAAGCTTAACAAAATTTAAATTCATAACTATTTACATATGTTTGTATGTATTTGTGTAAGTATGTTTTCACTTTCTTCAAAATAAATATGAATTTCCTTTTGACAAAGAAAACCCACTTATGTTTTAAGCGTACACTGCCACAATGAAAAAAAAAATGCCTATGTAGTTTTACAAGTAGCGGAAATTGAAACCCTCCCCACCTCCCTTCCGCAGTCATTGGATCCGGTAGTCAGTTCACCAAAAAGGGGTAAAATAAACTAACATTGCAGCATGAAGTTTTCTTCTGACAAAAACAGGCCACGTCAAATCACTTCCTTCCTTTAATTATTTCCTTTATGAAATGAAAATGCCATTTTCGGAAAAACAGTATCGCGTGACAGTGAAATTATGTGATTTGCTCAAAAAACAAATTCTATTTAATATAACTTAATGTTTCTTTAAATAATGTTACTCATACGCACGGTAAACCTGACATTCTTCGTTGTTAATATCATTTAATTAAAAGACTTTTGTGTCAAAATTCGTTTTGATATTTGTTGAAATCTATCGATGCAACTTAATATTAGTTCGCAAGCGAATTATCATACATAGTAGTCTGGGAACAATTGCGACTGTTTATCAAATAATCAAACTAAGCACTCGATACTGAGTATATACATATCTACAGCTTATTTGAGTGGCATAGCCGTAATAATTGACAAGTTTGCTAACATTGCTGCAGAGAAAATTTTGAGCAGCAGGTAGAAAATTTCTAAGTATTCTCGCCTTTAAATTTGCCATCGTTGAAATAAACTGCTGCTACAACAAAGCAGAAAGTTAATGTGAGAGATACAATTCGCACTTGATAATTAGGCAATTATTAAGCGTATGAGGTAGACCAAAGTATATTCAAATTTGATGCCAGAATGTGGTTGGAAACTTGATTAGTATGCCGCAATAAATGTGGTAAATTTCATTTGCCCAAAGCAAGGCCGTATTTAGGGGGAGGTTTTGGGAGTTCTGACCCCCCACCCCCGAAATGTGGAAACTTTCATCTAATTTTCGAAGTTTCTAGCACGTCAGAGTTCAGCTCTACAATTTCTCAAAAATGGCCAAAAGCGGTATTTTTAGGGATCTCAGTCCCAATTTTTCTAAAACGTGACGTAATGCGAAGTTTCTGACTTCAGATTTATTTTCAGCATGAAAAATTAATGCTAGGAACCATATTATTCGCCAAACGCATGCAGGGCAGTGTTATTGGATCAGCTTCAAAGTTTTTGGAGACAATCTTAAAATGTAATTAATTCTTTAACCCATTATTGTTCAGAGCACCCCGACTCGGAAGATCTCTTTTAATGCTGTGACTGCACGAATTTAGGGAATTTAGGGAATTTAGGGTTACTCATAATTGATAATGCCCCGAATTCCCACTGATAATCATTTGAAAAAATTAGCCTCTGAATTTATTTTTAGCATTATTGGTCATTATTTTAACTTTGCGTAATGGAAAGTCAAGGAGTTATCGAAATTATGTCCTTGACGTTAAAAAAATGCATTGAATAATATTTATTTGAAAAAATTGAAATTGATTATTCTGTGAATTTTTTGTAATTTTCGACCATTTTTTTAGGTTAAGATTAAAAAAAAAACCTCGGAAAGAACAATTCCTAAAGCTTCAAGGCATTTATCCACTCTTGTCCCTTGACTGATAGGGTCCATCAAACGCAACATCGTATCTAATTTATTTATTTAAACATCAGTTTCATAAAAATTATTTATGAATATTTTCTTCGAATGAAAAAATTTTGTGTGTGAATATCAAAATGGTGAGGCGTGGGCTTGAAACGAATTCGAAAAGGGGAGCGTAGGATGAAAATAGTTGAGAACCGCTGTTATAAAGGATAATATCTGCTAACTACAATATGTTAAGATGACTCTACTCACGTTTCATGCAGTGTGTCAATGTCCAGCGTTGGCAAGCAGAAATCCCCAATTCCTTGGTGTTGACGAAATCTGTGAGCTTTCTTTTGAGAAGATGTAATTATTAATGAAAATCGTCGAGAAATTCACCCTAAATAAGTAAGAAAACCGAGGAATTCTCCCACAATGTCAGTGAATCTCTTAAAATAAAATAGTAAATAATAATAGCATACAATGAATGCGAAACAGTGAGAGGAAAATAAATAGATGGTGGTCTAACAAAATCCAGGCTTCATTAATTAACTTATTGTTGCATACTTATAACCTAATAATATAGGCCCAACTAAGTAGTACCACAGTGGGCCGTTCAGGCATAAGTGTGTCCCTAGACAGCCACTTCAACCTAACCTATATTTATTTTTCACGTTTTAATAAAATTATCATTTATGTAATTTGATCCATCATAAAATTTGTACCTGCATATATGCAGATAAATTAAGCATTTAATGTAAACCAATTTAATTAATGTCACTCATACGCACGGTAAACTTAAAATGAAAGTAAATTAGTGTCATTAAATGTCATTTAATATTATACGCTTGACTATTCACATGACTAATGTAAATATTATATAATAATTTAAGCATAATAAAAAATGTTAGTAAGTCTAAAAAAAACAGCTGCATCAGTTCAGTGATTGTGGGTAAAACCAAACGGATTGGTTTAATTCTAGTTAATCCCTCTGGTTCTGTTCATTAAGAAAACCGAACTGGTTCTATTCACTTAAAAAATAAAACCACCTTTGAACTTTTGAAACTGAACGGCATATCTCTAGAACATTCTTTTGAAGTAAAATGTTTTTGATTTATACTTGTTAACAAAGCTCAATTGAAAGCGGAACATCGAGGACAGACTAAAGAAAGTAAGAGTTGTGCACTTTTTCTACGCATGCCAAAAAATCTTTTGTAAGCAATGGGTATACGAAAATTTTACAAATAATAATAATAATAATTTAAGGAAAATAATACAGGAGCTTCCATTTTCTTTATAAGAAACAAGCTCGAATTCCAACTAAAGTACTCACAGGTTTTTTGCCATTGGTGCAATTGCCTCGCACTTTTCTAAAAGTTGCAAAAATGAAAAAGAAATTGAGACCATCCACAGTTGAATACATTTCCTAGAAGACAATTGGCAAATTTATTGGTCGTCAAAAAAACTATAACTTTACCGAAAACAGTAACGTGATATTCAAAACAGTTTTGAACTTATAAGAATTACAAACCTGACTGAAATCAACAAAATTCAAAGACGGATTTCTCCTAAACTAGAGCCAATACAACCAAAAGACCGATGGATCTGAACTCAGTATACTAATATGAAAGTCACTACCTAGGTGCCCCAATTTCAGTGATATTAACAAAACAAAAAAAAAGTGTGTTTCATCGATATGCTAATTGAGGAAGTGCGCAAGTATAAATGCGTTTACGACTTGTCTATGAAAGAAAGCTGATGCCTTTCTAATTTAATCCAAAAGAGCTTGAAACTTGAGCGCACCCATCCTAGTGGCTTTGAAAATTGTTCTTCGTCTTTTAACTTAAGTTGCAGAAAACACGTTACTTGGATCACCAACTCGTCTCTGGTGAGACAAATTCTGGCGTTACTTTTTTTTTAACAATTTACTCGCACCTGATCACAGACAAAAAGATTTCACTTCAAAAATAATTTTTTTTTAAACACAAAATGGCAGCCGATTACCGTTGTCCATCGCAATTGCGGTTACTCGAGGGGGATTTCCGACGGAAAATGGATAAGCTGTTCACTATCCGTCGGAAAGTTATATCAGTTGAAAGTGCAAATTGACCAAAATAAGTCATTTCATAAAACATATGTATTTTAAAAATTTTAATCAAAGTGTGAAATTTAATCGCGTTAATAAAATTATCAGTGAGTAATAAAAACTATTTTCTTTTTAAAAATTTGCAAAACTTGGTGAGATTGTCTGCAGGAGGACTCGGCCAGCGCAGTGTTAGTTTTGTTTGCGATGTATTTCAGCGATTCTTGCAAACTACCGGGATGCAATTCAGAAACTTAATCGTACTGCACTAAATGCAATCTTAACCTCTGCGATTCAACGCAAAGTCTAGCTTTCTCATTTTCTATATTCGTAAGTTACTGCTTTTTAAATGTTTCATTAATTTTCGTTTAATAAAATTATCTTTGCTTTCACAGCTTTTTTTTTAGTGCAGATGATGCGGGATGCATTTATTCAACTGCATATTTATATTTTTGAGTTTATGAGTAAAATCAGAAATTGAGGAGTTAAAGTATTAATTTGACAACTGGAGTAACTAAAAATTCCTCTTTCAAAACTACGGACTTGTTAGAAAAGGCTCATCCAGTGAACTCGCTGGACCACGACCATTCGAGTTCCGTTAAAATTAGTTTTAAAAATTGGCTGGACAATAACTCGCTGCAATAGTCGAGGGAAACCCGCGATAACAAACAAGCTACAACGCAATACATAGCGGATAGTTCGCCTAAAGAGATATTAAATTTCCTCAAAAGAAATGAACTAATACATACAGTGATCTGGGAACCTAATGCCTACCTCTAAGTGGCAACACTAAAGAAGTATTTAGTTTCCTAAAAGACGAACTAGTTCACCTACTTCACACTTAGGAACCGGATCTTTGAACTAACCAGTTCAGCAACTACACAAGTCAACACCACATATAGGGCATCATAATGGACCAATTTTTGGACGCCATGAATTGTTTGGATTTGCTGAATACTTCCTTTTAACCTAACCTAATGATTTATTGAAATTTCTCTCAAAGCTTTTTTGTCATCCTAAAGAGTTTTAAACGCATTTCTCAGGGATTCTGTTTGTTTTCTGCTAACTTTTTAAATCTTTTCCAGATGTCACCGAAATGTAATTGATTTTATATTTATACAAACATATTCAATTGAGTGTATTATGTCATATTTGTTTTATAAAATACTTTTGCAATGCAAAAATCCACAACAATTTAACACTTTTGATGTGTGTTTTTTTGTGTGTGTATGTGTGTGTGTAGGAGCAACAAATTAAGCAAGCGTGTGGGAGTCTTGTTATTTTGTGTTGTAGCAAATTGAGTGTATGAGCTTTGTTCAGGTTGTTTTCGTTGTTGCTGTTGTAGTTGTTGTTGGCATGTGTTGGCCAACAACAAAAAAGTGTGACAATTCTTGGATCGTCTATTCCAAAAACTTGTACATACACACACACACAGACATACATAAAAATACTGAGAACACTTAAAATTAACATCAGATATAAATATATGCACGTGTGTGTGTGTTTCAATTTGTGGCATATCCTTTTAACTGAACTGCAAGGATAAAAGTATAAAGGGGAATGTAAGACTTTGTGAGAGACAGCAGAGGTTAGGGGAGGTATAACTAAAGGAAGTAAAATTTTGTGGTGAATGAAAACGATAAAAGTACAAAGAAAAAAAGATGTGTGTATGCATGTGAATAAAAGAAAACAAGCCAAGAAAGCAAACATAGCAGAAAAGCATAGAAAGAAAAAATTATCACAAAAACAAATGACGCCAATGAGTCGCGATAAAAGCGGCCAAGAATAATAATAACAACAACAACAACAGCAGCAGCAGCTAAGTACAACGATACCACATGGCAACAATAGCGGCAGCTACAACAACAACAGCAGCAACAGTGATGGTGTTGTTGATTCAGTTTTCAACTGTGTTGCACGCACACATATACACGTACATATACATATAGACAAACCCACATCATCATATGGTATATACAAGCACTGGCAAAATTCTTAGATATACACCTAAAAATATTTATTCTCATATACGGCAAGCAACACACAAGATAGACAGGCGAGCTGCCTAGCTTCTAGGAGCCAATGCAGGCAGTGAGCCAAATTCGTGTTACCTAAATACAAATATTACTCGTTAATGCTTTTTAATTACAAACGTAAAAAACGACAACATAAACTAAAACAAGCCAAGCAACAACAGCAACACACAGAATTGTTGTGCAATTTTTATTCAAATTTTTCCCTTTTTTTATTTTGACAATTAACAAAAAAAAAAAAAATACATAAACACATACATATAAATATAACGTAAAGATAAATTTAGGTCGTTATGTTTTTTGACAACATCCCTTTGAGATTTATTAACACATAAAATTAACATATTTAACGAGTTATCATAATTTTTGTGACAGACACTTTTTTTGTAACTTTTATGCACAATAAAAGGCAAACGAGAATATTTTTGAATATTTATCTACGCTGCCTCTGTCACATTCAAACAAAATGTTAAACATTTGCTGAAGCAATTAATTTTCATATTTATGTGCAAGGACAAAAAATAAAGAAAAGAAGAAACAGGAGGACATCAAAAATACCAGTGCGGTGAGTATCTACTTTTTATTTCTACCGTATAAAATTTGCACATAAATTTTTCATGAAAATCTTATTAATTTTAATATTCATAACCCCTATCCCTCATAAAAAAAGAAAAGAAAAGTTTTAACAGAATTTATGGAACGGTTATTGAACTTAACTGAACATTCTGAATTGTGTCGCCTCGCAAATACTTACTACTTAACTAATGAATGAAAAACTTCGCCTGCTATGTGGTCTTTTTTTTGGTTAATGAAAAGTAATTAAACTTTATTAATTTTTCATTACACAGTAGATTGAAAGAGAAAGTATTTCATAACTTTATTTTATTTTATGCATTTTAAGTTGGCAAATTGCATTATCAGTCTTTATTAAATGGATACTTTAAATATAATAGGAGTAGATTATCTTTTACCAATATTCGAATTGTTCACACAAAATAAATTTGAAAAGGACGAACAAATTAAAACTCTTCCATCGGCAATCTCTGGATCCGCTAGTGCACATACACAAACTTAAAATATCAGCCAGCAATGTTTTATGTGGTTGATGTTGGTAATGATGATGACATCGCAATATTCAATTCAATTTATATATGATATATTCATGGTATTTATTCTTTGATTTCATCTTAATATAAGGATAATTAATTTATTATAAGAGGAACTTTAGTAAATTTAACGCACTGAATACCAAAAGTTCATGATAGTTTTCTATTTTCTCTTTATGTGCGTGTTTTTGAAAAGTTTATACTTATATGATATATTCATGGTATTTATTCTTTGATTTCATCTTAATGTAAGGTTAAATCATGCATACAATTGTTTGAGTACATTTTAATTTAATTTATTTTAAGCGGAACTTTAGTAAATTTAACGCTGAATACCAGAAGTTCATGATAGTTTTCTATTTTTCCTTTATGTATGAGTTTTCGAAAAGTTGAAAACTTTAAGAATTCACGCATGAGAATATGATATAATGAAATTGACATTGAGGAAGAAAATTTCATAGTGATTATTCTTTGAATATAAATTTTGGCACTTAATAAATATCATTCTAACTACAGATTCAATACTACTAATATTTTCTTTTAAATTACTGTGAGGGTGGATCAATAAGTTTTTAGCCTCAGCGTTAAAAATGAATCCTTAAATGTCCAAGGCAATCGATTTTAATGAAAACAATGTTACTTAATAAAAGTGGATGAATGCGACGGCTTCGAGAACTGCCACTTTTTGGGTGACAGCACCAAAATCGCCCTGCAAGTTAGCGATTTGTTGGACTAGAGTGTCCACTATTTTTTCTCCGACTCAAGACTTTTTTTGAGCTGACGCAGAGTAGTTGTCGATCCGCCAAAATGGAGTGAAGGAGTTTTTGGAGTGAATTGGCACCCATCACGGGTACGGGTGGTGTTTGTATAACAGGAGCCACATATTGTCGTTTAACAGATTATGTTGGAAGTTTTAGTTTTTTTATGTTATAGTTTTGTATATTTTGAAGTTTGATGCTAAAATTTCACTTAGCACTTCTTTATCGACAGCGCAGTACAATGAGATAACTTGGCAACACTGCACCAGTATTTAGCAGACATGATCACCTGAGGTGGCGCTGCACTTGTTACGTGTGTTGAAAAAGCTGATGTTATAAATCAGTTTGTTAGCTTGTTTAAATCGTTTGTAATTCGCGTTTGAGTGATTTCTCATTTCAAGCTTTTATTCAATTTAACGTTATTTTATTTTTTCTTGCGTGAATATATTTTATTTGATATTTATTTATATTAAATTGTGTGTCAAGGACGCCACCATTTGGATCAATATTTAATACAAATATCGGCAATACCTCCATGCACTATCGCCAACTAGAAGGACCAGCCAAAAAAAAACAGCATTTATATTAATATTTACTTTCAATAAACGAGCGCAGTGAAAAAACATTTCGCAGTTTCTATAGTGATTAGATCCTACAACTTCAATCGCCGAGGCCGTGGTAAAAATTACACAAAAACCTGTTAATAATCTAATTAAAATTCCAGATTGTTATTTCCCCAGAAAAAGGAAACTCTTTTACCTCAAGAGACACACCAAGCTCTCAGGTTTTAGTACTTCAACTCAATATTTCAAAAATCGATCACCAAAGAAGAAAGAAAAAGAATTTGTTTGGATGAAAATAAACTGCAGATTTTTCGCGTAGTTAAACTAATTTATATTAAAAAGTAAAATGTTTTTCTGTTTTTTTAATTAACTATTTTTTATTTGGAATAATAATAATAATAATAATAATTAATCTAATTTATAACGAAATTCTAGTCTTCCAGCTTATTTAGTCATCGTTATTGCCAATTATTTTGTCAGCACATGATTCAAGGATTTTCCATTTAATTTTTCCAGAATTTTTTAAACTGATTACTAAAACGTATTCATAAAATAAATTGCTTTGTTTACAAGGATCATTTAAAGTTATGGAAACTCCATTTATTGATGGCTTAGGCACGTGAGTAAAATTTTATTTATGATTTGTCATTTTTCAAAATTCGTCATGATAATCTTAAATATTAAAAAAGTTTTTGTTTTTTAATGAATATATCAAATAAAGAACTACTTAAGTGCTTTGAAAATTGTGTCAACATTTTTATATTTTTATGAGCGTCACACGCACACATGAAAAAATTTGTTAATTTGACTTCATGACAAACAAAACAAAGGCGCCAAAGGAAAAGTCAAAGAAAAAGAAAATTTTTCTAGAGCAAACTCCATTAGGACATCAACCTCATCAAAATAGGGTAGCATTAAAATATACACGAGACTTTTCTTTGGAGCTTTATTGTGAATATTTTAGCACGACTTACGACTTGACTTTGAAAAGTTTTATTCTATTTCTACTTCAACTTTGCCTTTTTTTTGTATTTGCTATTCATTTGTTTTTTGCACATACCTATTTAATATGCTACTCTAAAGTCTTTTGGGAAAAGTTAGGCCAAAAATGGAAGACAAAATGAAAAACTAAACAATGCGAATAAAAAAAAATATAAGTAAAACTTTGTCAAACGCTTTTTTAAAGCATGTAAAGAAAGAGAAAGAGTAGGGAAGAAGAAGTGTTGAGAAGCCGAAGAGTAGACTATCTATAATATGCGGCAAAGAAGTAGCAGCAGAGATCATTTTCCTCTCAAGTGGTTGAGTGGTTTTGGCTCTTTGTCACAGTGCCCGCATTTGGTATTTCTATTGAGTCCTGCATAAATTAGTGGTATAATACTAACCCAACCACAACAAAAAACAATAGGCCACATGAATATATTGGAAATGTTTTTTTTTAGTACTTTTCTTTTTAACCAACGTTTTTAATACTAACCTACTACAACTACACTGCTGCAGCTATGAGAATGTTGTGGCTAGGACGTTACAATTACTATCTGCTACCATTGCGTTACATACCTAAGTAGAAAATGCTATCGAAAACGATGTGCTACATTAATTTCTTCAAGTTTTATTGCGTCAATCAACGCAAACTTTACAAATTAAGGCGACGTGCGTCTCGTGAATTGATAACAACAAATAACAACAATAACCAAATAGCAAAATTGTAAAATTTATGAGGGAAAAACTTCTTGATGGGCATAAACACACATAGCATATAATTTTCAAAGAATTACAGCTAACATAATGTAAACGTATCTAATTCTGATATTGTTCCTAATAACGAACAGCTATAGCTGGAGCAGTTTGTTGAAATTGTTTTGTGGGATTTATCTAGATAAAGCGACTCTAAAAATTGGCTCTATTACTACTTCTAATTAATTAAATACCATAGTTTTCTGTTGAGCTTAATAGTATTTCTACGAGTATTGATTTTAATAGTATATGTATCAATTGCAATAATTTTCACATTGATTATTTTGTATAAGAAACTAACTATTAGATTGAGATTAGATCCTATTAAATTTATGAGTGTACTACCGTAAGGACCGCTTGAAAGGGAAAAATTGGGATAAAAGCCTAGTTCCCATATAGCTCCATAAACTTTTTTCGCTTACACCGAATACGTTTAAACCGAACTTCCGGTTATAACGAACTATGTTCATTGTTATAATGTTATACAATGAATATAACAATAAAGTCGTTCTAAAAGTA
Organism: Toxonevra muliebris; assembly: GCA_963691655.1. Lineage (NCBI taxonomy): Eukaryota > Metazoa > Arthropoda > Insecta > Diptera > Pallopteridae > Toxonevra > Toxonevra muliebris. The sequence continues at coordinate 10,529,611 of OY829327.1, read as the reverse complement.
GAAATCGAAACATTTTGGCTTACCAATAACGCCTACTGCTATTTTTACACTGTATTGTTGAATTGCAAACAAGTGCATGCTGCAAAACAATATCACGTACTTTGAGTGTCAATTATCTGCAGTGTAACTAGTGTGGAATGCGATTTGATTGTCTCGAGCACTGTGCAATTTTGTTTTCTGCCAAACGAACTGAGCTTATAACTAATCATTTCAGCTGATTTATTAAAATTGGCCTTAATGTAATGTTCTGTATTTATTTATCCAAATTTATTACATTTCCTACAAAGTAATTCCCTTCTACTGTAATACACTCATTTCAATTTATACTTTTATAGGTTTACCATTACCAGCCAAGAGGTGGTGTTGTGTAGAAAATTTTTTTTGCTGACACTTGAACCCGATCATCTCTGCGTAGCAGTCTAACAAACTAACCACTTGGCTACGGCGACATCTATACTCAAATGAACTTTAACTTACGTTGTATTGGCAATAAAATTTAATTTATATTACTTATAATTTATGTTTGATAGTTTTACTACATTATTTACTTGCTCTTTCACACTTTGAGTAAGAAACTCAAAAAGTAAATGATTGCCGACTTTAAGAGAAATTTACTATTATTATTGGGTTGTTTTTGCAATTATTTACACTTTCAATTTTGTTGCTAGGTTTTATAGAATTATTTTAGTTGTTGTTGTTTCTCAGGCCCGAAAAAACAACGAATTTATCGAAAACTCGTTTATTGTTCATTTGTGAGTATTGATTCATTGGGGAGTACTCAAATTTCTACAACTAAGTAGTTGAACTCACCCAAACTTGTAATGTGCCAATGAGTTCGCTGAGCACGCTCTCATATAAAAATACATTTACACAATTCTCGCTGAAGTATTAAGCCTTTCATATGGAAATGTACCGCCCTAACGAATGAAGATTCTTTAGTTAAGAAATTGTAGCTAAAAAATTGTCATTCTTGCAACCAACCGGCTGAACATTGGCGTCGAACAAACATCATCAGCCATCTTGTTCGATCGCCCGGTGTAGATGGTAAATTATAATGATCCTAAACATCAGCACTCAAAGTGTATTAATAATATTACATACACCTGGAAATCACTCAATTTTCGCTAAAAAATACGCAGAAATTCAACATAAGTTATCTAGTACTGCATTGCATTAAAAATATTCTACATTTCATCTCTTCTATCATATTTTACTCCATTTCCTCGATTTCAAAATAACGGCACCGCTGCATTCGCATTCAGGCTAATCTAACTCAGTCCGATTAGCCCGAACGAAGATTTTATAATTCGTTCAGGTCAGGCAACCATTTACACCGCCTGAACATTGCTCGTGAGCATTTTTCAACGACCTTCAACCTTGGTTTAACACTGCACCATTTACACCGGCCGAACGAATGAAGATTCTCTTGTTCGTCTGGGCGGTCTAAATGCAACGTCAAAGATGAAAAACTCGTTGGTTCATTTCCCACATCTTCATTGAAATATGTGATGGGTCTTCTTACACTCTCGCACTAGTTTTCTCATAATTCCTATGATCAAGACTGGACTATACGAGAAACTGCTACATTTTTCCCCTTTTCTAAAGCGAAGCAGAATTTCATACATTCTTTGACCTGAAGTTAACCTGTGCGTCTGCACCTTTTTCTTTTAATAAATTAGAAAATAAAAGAAATCCTCCTATTTTCATACTTTGTACCTATCTACATAAAAAACATATGTTTTAAAAACCGATAAAAATATCAAAAATAAAACAAATTAAACACTTAAAACACCAAAAGCCACTTAAGGATAATTTGCCGTTATTGATTACAAATCAAATTTGTTTTTTTTTTTTAAATTGCTGCACTTTACTTATTTATGTATGTAACATGTATTTGGTAGTATTTAAAAATGTTTAAAACTAAATTTATTTTTTTTTTATTTCTCTATTTTGTAGTTTGTTATTTGATTAACAGAAACTCGTCGTTGTAGTCGTTTATTTGGTACATGGTTGGCTGTAATTAAAAACTTTCTCGCTTGAAAACTTTTTAATAGGTCGAGTGCTCTATTACATTACATTCTCTGTAACTACATAGAAAGCGGAGAGAACTTTCCTTTGTCCTCTTTTTTTTTTGCTGCTTGTATATGTTCATAATAAAAACTTTACATTAATTAACGTTACGAAAATTGGCAAATTAAATAAAGTGAAACACAAGTAGCGGAAGCGGCATCCAGCAGAACTAACAAAATCTAAACTGAATTGGAAAGTAGATAAATAAACTCAATTGAGGGGGGCAGAAAAATATAATCAAATATTAAATCGATATATGTATATGTATTTGCTGGATTTCTTTAAAAAAAAAAATTCCACACATATTAAAAAAAAAAAACAATTTTTCTTTCTTTATTTTATCTTCTTTCTTTTAAATAAATATTAATCTTTGTATAGAACAGTTTCCGGCATTTAAAGGTAATTTTTTAAACAATTTTTTGAGAATATAATTTATTAATAAATTTTTTCAGAAATGCAATGATTTGAAAACTTAAATATGAATTTAAAAACTGTTCAATATTTTCCAACCAACTTTGTCTGGATTTCCTACAAAGATTTTATTTCGCAATAATGTCACTGTTCATTGGATTCTGAGTCAATAAGGAATTATGGAAATAAAGCGCCTCTTTGCTTTATTTCCTAAATTCCTGATGAATTTAAAAGAGTTGGCTCCAATATGACGTTCATTGGTTCAGAATACTGCCGTGAGATAAAGTGGTCGTCGGTAAGAGAAATTATTAGTAACTCAGAGAAGATTCAATGTCAAAGGTAGTGATGATTCGATACAAGTAAAGGCTCGATACTTTTTATTCGATTCAAGTACGTTTTTTACTCGATACCATACAATAAGTACCGTATTACATGGTATCGAAGAAAAGCGTCAGCATCGGATACTCGATGCTTTTGCGAAAACATTTTGTTGAAGTTCATTACATTTATAAAACTAAAATATTGCCATACAGTATTCAATATTGTGAGTCATATTGCAATGCTATTCCAATCTTTACATAACATAATATTCAGGATGCAGAATTATTCAATATGTATATTAAAAATATTTCAGTTCATATTGAAATATTCCAAAGGCAGCGCAGTAATGATCACTTATGTATGAATGTAAAATATAAATGTCGAAAACATTTTTCTCTTATTAGAAATTCTTTTTTATATTTATATTAATACACACATGTGCATATATGTATAGTTAAATAAATATTATATATTGAAACGTATTGATTAAAATAAAATGTTTTAAACAAGCTATAATTTATTAACTAATTTTCCTGCTATTATACATTTTTTATAAGCGATTTGCTTTCAGGCACCTAATTTCTTTTCTAAATAATTCGTGTGCTTGGAAAACTGAGCAGACATCAGAGAAATGTTGCATGAGGTGCTTGACGCAAATTTAAAAGAGTATTCGATACAAGTAGATACTTGATACTTTTTTCCGATATTTTCAGTGATATCGATACTTTTATTCGAAGCAAGTAATAAGTAAAAGTATCGATACTATGAGGGTATTGTATTAACACTTGTAAGAGATATTGGGATATCGTAAATACGTAACGCTCTTTATTTTAAATATAAGGATTTTTTCAATTCAATAAATACTTATAAATTAAATCTTAAGAACTCCTAAAATGGCTTAGCAGTATGTATTGGCATAGTCTCCCAGGCCTACGTCAGGTCAAGAAAAAATTATAACCTTTTTAAAGGAAATACTAGTCGGTAAGGCCCCAGTAACTGGGGCTATTTTTTTTTGCTCAAGAAATCTCTTAATGAAAAAACAAATATCAAAAGAGAACCAAACTACTTGTTGGTGTTTGTTCTCTCTCTCTCTCATTTGTTATTTACTCCCGCTTAAGCAATGATTTTAACAACGATGAATGCAATGCTTTGTTCAATGAGTGAATTTCAAAAAACTTCCGACGCTAATATTTTGGAATTGGCTAAACCGATTTTAAATCTGATAACTCGTCAAGCTCTTTAAATTGATCTATAGTATGATATTGTAGCACATCTGGAATAAAATTGGAGTTACACTAATAAATGTATAGATTGTGAAAGTTGTAGGGCTCCTGTCAAGCCACAATTGCCTAAATTATCACTTTAATAAAACTAATCTGCTGGGCGAAAAAATTGGTTTTGTGTGAGAGATATTTCTATTGACTAAACGTTGCTACCTTATTTACTTAGTTGGCTCTACAACCGATGATCGGTCTTGGCCATCTCCATAAAGCTTCGCCGGTTGCTTCTGCAAACCGCGTGCCGGCGCCAGTTAGTAAGGCCAAGTGCAGTCAGGTCCTCCTGTACCTGGTCTCTCCAACGGACATTAGGTCGTCCTCCACCTCCGTGGCTCGAATACAACACCCTTCTAGCCGGAGCACTTTCGACGTACAGCTCGTACAGCTCATGGTTCCATCTTATACAATACGCGTCGTCCACGCACACTGGAGAATAGATCTTGCGGAATAACTTCCTCTCGATCGCTCCCAACAACCTTTCATGTTCTGTTTCTTTCTGCTTCTCAATTGCCCACTGAGCCCATAGTAACACCTTTTGGCAAGAGTTATTCTTCGCTTGACCGAAACGTTGCTTAAGTGATTTTATTCCATTACTATTTTCATGGTAGATGTTCTACTGAGATGAGTATTTTGTTGTCAAAGCTAATCGAACCGCAAACATAATTTCCGCAATTTTCATGGACACAATATTACAACACACTATGTATTACAGACAGGTTATTTGATTGATCTTTCAATGAGAGAAACATGGTTTAACAATTTCCGTATAAAATAGTTATACTGCGGCTGAAATCTACGCTTCAGCGGGAAGGATTATGAATACTGAAGGCAAACATCACTACCGAAGTCTCTCTGATCAACGGCAGAGAGCCCACTCTCTCTCGCAGATCACTTTCTTTCTGCTGCTCTTTTTGTGGAGCCAGAGTTAGCATATTTGGAATGTTGAGAGACGAAAGTTTCTTCCTCTGAGCTCGCAATCTCCCTGTAGACGAACTTATCTAATGCTATTTCCATCTGGAAAAAAATAAAAGCTGTTAAGTTACGGCGTGATTACTAGTTTTTGGTATAGTATAATTAGTTAAATCTCTCCATTTGATATTTGATTGCCACAAAAAGGGAGCTAGCCCAGCCCAATCCAAACTTATTGTTGTGGATTGGGCTGAACGTTGATGAAACATTCAGTCAGTTAGTATTTATTTAAACGTAAATAAATAAAAATTTATTTATACAATAAGAAAGGTTTCAGCCGGATACAGACAGTTGTGCGTAAAAGCTGCCAACTCATTCAAATGGCAGTTAAAAATTTATGTTTTTTTCTTTTCTACTGTTTCTTTTTTTTTTCTCCTTCCTAACATTTCTCTTTACATTTCACTTTTCTTATTCTTGTTTTGTGTATTTTGCTAATTACAGCTCAGCGGAAATTTGTTTATTTATTAAAAAGGTTTTCTTTATTCTTTCTATTTCTTTATTTTATTTTTTGTATAAATACATTTTTTCATCATCTTACTAAGAGAATTTTTTTGTTTTTTCGTTTGACAATTCAACGTGACCCTTTTGTGTTGCCAACACATATATATATATATATACTCATACATAGAAATACATATTTATACACTGAAATACATACATCTATTTATATGCATACTTAAATATATAAATACAATTTAAGCTTATGTAAACTGAAGCATATGGAATTGTACTGCGTGACTTTATGCTTCGTTATTGTAAGTATTTGATTATTTTTTTTTATTCTTTTTTTGTGTGGCATTGAAATGGAAATTTTTGAAAGCATACTTAAGAGCGCATATAAACCTTTATTTTTATTATTCTAATTGTTTTCATACGTTCCTACACATATGCTGTTATTAAAGTTAAGTGAAGTATAAATAAAGTATGTGTATTTGTATATATGTCATTTTTTAATTTGTCGTCATATGTTGAACTTTCAATATTTGCCAAATGTATTATTGTAAATATTAAAGTATTTTGTTGCGTGATTAACATAATATACAACGGAGAAAGTAAAGGTGCTAAAAACCAGATGATTTATATGAAAGCTTTCCAAGAAATATTTGTTCTGTTTTATAAACGTTTAGCACTGGTGTAACACGAGAAGTTGATTGAAGAAAGATGTGAACAAATTTTTGAGATTTTTCTGAATTCTTCTACTACTAAGTATACTTTAGAACTTATAAACTTCTTTCTGTAATAGCCGAAGTTATGAGTATAATAGCTAATATTAAAGTTCAGAATAATTTTATAGGATATATTTTTAGTGAAAAAAACAAAAAATAGGGGAACAAATAAAATGTTTTTGTGATGGCCGAGACCAGTCCAAAACCCACACTGAAACTCAGACTAAAAACCTGATCAAAATTCAAACCAATAGTTAGACAAGAATTCAGACTAATATTTAGAATTTAAATTTATAATGTAAAAAACTCATATAAAAACTCAAATTTAAACCAAAATTTTACAAAAAACAGACTTAAACTCAGACCGAAAATTAGATCAAAGTTCAAACCAAAATTTAAGCTCAATCCAGACCTAATTCAGACAAAAATTTGGTTCAAAGCTTAGATTAAAAGGAGACCATGTTCGGACCAAAAATCAGACTAAAATTTAGACTAAAAGCTGAGCAAAATACGAACTAAAAGAAGACCAAAATTAATCTCAGATTCAGACTAAAATCAAGCCTGACTAAAACTCAGATCCAAAGAAGGCAAAAATTTAATAAAAAAATCTGATCAAAATTCATATAAAAATTGGACTAGAACCAAACCAAAGCTCAGACTAAAAATCTGACCGGAATTCAAATCAAATTGCTACTAAAATTTAAACCAAATTCAGATCAAAATTCAAATCAAATTCAGATGAAAATTGAAATTAAACACAACCCAAAAAAAAAACAAAACTCGGAACAAAATTCAAACCAAACCCCATAAAAAAAATCTGACAATAACTCAGAACAAAATTTTTTCTTATCCTATTGTACTCTTATTTATTTAATAAATTTAAATAAAATTGAATTCAATTGAATTTCTAACCAAAATCCAAACAAAATTTCGACCAAACTATAAGTTCAAAACTCAGGCCAAAGAAGACCGAAATTCAGACTAGAAACCTAGCAAAACACGTACCAATAGGAGACCAAAATCGGGTCAAAATTCAGACTAAAAATCGGATCGAAAATTTGACCCAAAGAAAACAAAAACCGGCTCATAAATCAGGCCGAATCTCTGACCAGAATTTAGACCAAAATTCAAACAAAAAATCAGACTAAATTTCTGACCAAACATCAGACCAAAATTTAACCTAAATTTCTATTAAAATTAAAACCAAAACTCAGACCAAAATTTAAACCAAATACCACACAAAAAATCTGAATAAAAATCAGACCTAAATCTTATATTTTCTTTATCTTTATCCTATTGTACCATTATTTAGTTAATAAATTAAATTGAAATTGAATTGCAATTCCAACCAAAAACCAAATTCAGACCAAAATGCAGTTCAAAACTCAGGCCAAAATTCAGAACAAAAACAGTTTAAAACTTTAACCAAAAACAAATTAAATTTAGTCCTAATATCAGACAAAATATTATACCAAACTTAGATCAAAATTCACACAACAAATCATAATGAAATTTTGTGAAATCAGGCTAAAAGTGAAACCAAAACTCAGATCAAAAGAAGACCAAATATCCGACCAAAATTCAGAACAAAAACATCCCGAAAAAAATTTTAACATGCTTTTGTGCACTTACTAAAAAAAAACCGTTAATCGAATTTGTGTATGTGTTTCAATGAAAAAGATGTACGAATTTGTTTAAGCGCTTAAATCAATTAAGCACTTAAGACGAAAGACTCTAATGAATTAACGAGGATGAAAATGTTCTCAAAACGAGTTTTGGTTAAATTCATTTCTTAAGTTATAGTCATAAATTCACACATCATCCCATTAATAAACGTACTCAAAATTTGTATTTTTCTTAAAAAATAAAACAAAAATCAGTTTCATTTCTTTGGCAGCATAAAATTCAAAACTTCCTGCGGCACGTATTTATTTAATTGTCAATCAAACAATTTAGGTTTATCTTAAATCTTTAACGCTTTTTTCGTTCTCAAAAATACACAAGAGAAATCGCAAATGCTCGATCTACCCTTTTTATGAATATTTTAAGGAGTTACAAACATTTTTGCTCTTCAACTTTTTATAAAGTATTTTTTTCCAAATGATTTGCACGAATTTTTTTTATGCATTCATTTTATTCTGTTTCTTTTACACATTTTTGTTTTTCTTCTTGTTTTTAAAAGAATTTTATTTTTATTCCATTTTAAATATTATCATTTTAGTGTGCGCTTTTTTATAGGTCATAAATATTGTACAATATATAAGGGTAAAAGCAGACGAAACTTCAAAGTGGGTGAAAATTCTTTTAGTTCTTCAACTTCAATTTCTCAACCTCTTATCGTTTTTATGCAAATATTCCAATACTTAAGGAAAAACATAAAAAAAAACTTTTTATTTTTCTTCAATTCAAGTTGGTAAAACATGAAAAGGAGAATAAATAATAAACTATGTAGGTACAAAACGAAAATGCGAACATTTTTGCATTATGACAAAAATGCTTAACTCTTTTTTTACTATTGCTCTTATAAATTTCAAAAAGGAATTTTATGCGGATATTGAACGTACTCAAATATGTTTATATGTATACTTTATAAATATACATACATGTGCTTGACCTAATTAAATGTGTGAGTCATTGATGGTCTGTCTGGCTCATTCCTCAAATTCCAACTAAGCTACTGGGTGTAGAAATATAATATCTGGGCACATAAGTACTAAGCATTATATAATTCTGATATTATGCCAAATAAAATATCATAACTTTGTGTGTAATCGAAGTACTCACTGAACAGAAAAAAGTTGGCATAAAGCAAGCAGTTGCTGAAAAAACATGCCAACACACTTTTAAATTAAAAAGTAGAATCAAGTGGATAAAGTAGAATCAAGCTAGTAAAAACAAAATATTGTATCAAAACTGTCGTTATATCAAAATATATATTGCCATAAAGTAGGAATTTAAAAAGATCGTTAATGTTGACTTTAGGCAGCTTTCCGACGTTGTTGAAGAGTGGGTTGCCCAGGGTGTTTGATCTTTCCTGACATAAGGGACGTTCATTCATATCCGAAAGGATAACGTTACTGGTTTTAAAGATATGAACTGCTTCTAGAAACCTGCACACCTATCTTATAAAGCTAACACTTTCGTCTGGAATACGCTAACTGAACTTCTCTGAGAAGAACTGTAATAGAAAAGTTGCTGAAAAGTAGTACTGCGAAACTCTTATTGAAAGACACAGTAGATTATACTATATTTTTCACCCATGCGACATTAGCATGTTTTCATGCCCGAAAGTTTTATCTTTCCAACATCCAGCTTTTATTAACTTTAAGGCACTCATGGTTACCGTTAGAACTGAACGGGGAATCGGGCAATGAGCTGTTTTATGCGGGGAATTTGAAGTCGTTCAGATTTTAGTAATTAAAGTCTGTAGAATATTTTTTGTCACATTTTAACTTATGTGAAACGTTTAACTTATGAAATACTACATATTTTGGGTCTTAAAATCTTCATCTTTTCTTAAGCAGGCCCTGCAATTTATCGGTTTGTAGAAATCGATTTTTAAAAAAGTGTGCTATTTGAAAGTATGATATTTCGAAAGTATTTTGTAAAAATTGATGAAGATGAAGTTAATTTTTTCTATGTTAAAAACCGATAGTCAAAACTTTGAACCCGTTTTTTTCAAAACAAAGCTTTTGCCATTTTTATTTGAGTCAAAAGAAATCCCATGTCTTCTCCTTGGAGAACTTTGATGTTCAAAAGTGAGCTGAACATATAAGCGTTAAAAAGCGGAGTCAGAAAGTTCGTTTCTATTAATCTACCAGTCCCATAAAAATTTGTTAAGTTTTGGACTGAGAAAGTTCAGTGTCGACTTAAAATAACACTCACTGAGGTCAATTTCGTTTTTGTAAAATGTTTATATGAAAACTGCGTGTAGCGTGTATGAAATTATCGTTTTTATGCAAATATTATAACAATGCGGGGAATTCGATCAAAAATCGGGGAATTTCTCGAGGGTTATCGGGGAGAGAGAAAAAATGAGTTGGCATCCCTGGTTGGAGGCCCCATTTCTCTCCAATCATATTTTTGTGTGCGTAGAATGCATTATAAGCTTTCTTCACCCGGTGCTCCATATTTTGCCTCCAGTTTTGCTTAGAGTCGAGTATTGCACCCAGGTATCTGACGCTGCTAGAGAGAGATAGTGTATGTCCATTGTGTTGTGGAATGTTAAATCTGGGTATTTCGGTTCTGTTGATACACACTATCAGTTCTGCTTTACTTGGCTTTAGTATCAATCCACATTTGAGATCGTCTAGTGCCCTTTGCAAGATCCCACTAATCATATCAGAGCCACATCATCCACATACGTCACGACTTTAACACTTCCTCCACCTTGGGGAGTACACCCCTAAGAACGATGATAAACTTACCGGTCTAAGTTGGTTCGTGTCTTTTTTGCCCACCTTTGGAATAAAGACCACCTTTACAGGTTTCCAGCTGGCAGGAATATGATTTAGTCTTGGAGCATACTTTAAAGATCACTTCTAGCCATGACAGCACCCTATCTATTGTTACTTGTAACATAACATGTTTTTGCTGTTTTAGTCATGTCATGCTTGTTCCTATAGTTCCGCGGAGAAACAGAGAGCAACTATACATTTTCACTGCCCTACGCCAGTCGCTTGATTTCGTTCCACATTTTTATGTTTTAATTTTGTTTTTCTTGCAAGTTTCCTTCAAATATTTTTAGAATTTGCTCTCCGCTAGCTGCCCTGCGCGTTTCAGTCGATTGCAACTTGCTGGCGATATAATCGTTAGGTCTTGATAGAAGGTGGTTGATCCATCTCTATTTTACTTTTCCGCATTTCTAATTCGTATGATGCATCCTCTCTCACGAAATAGACTTTGAAATGGTTTCTGGTCAAAATATTCTGAGTATTTTATAGGCCCAACAGCTGATGAAAACTTGTAGCACTTGAACCTGAGATGCTGTTGAATTCCACGTTTCAATTGGCTGTCTATTTCTTTGTTTGATCAACTGAACCTCGATACTAAGTACTATAAAGTCAAGATAGCAAAAAAGGCTCTACCACTTCCAGTTCAATTCCCTTTATCCTGACTTGGTCGATATTAATGCCGTATTGTACCGGTTAAATGTGAACTAACCCTTAAAACTCTAATTTTATTTGGTTTGAACATTCGAACATGAAGTTAGGTTGCATTTAATCAACTACTCAAATATTTCACCACTACATTCATTCAACTTCAACTTATATCAATTGTGGCAGCATTACGCATTATGCTCAACTGAACATTAAACTTGTTAAAAAGAAGTTTAATTGGATCAAATCCATACATCTTTACAAGTTTCGATTGCACACACTTTTTTCAAATACGATTAAAAATTATCCCAATATTTCTACGCTTTCACGTTTTGTAACGTGTGCAGCATAAATCCTTCATGTCCAGACACAATTTCACACAGATTTTTTTTCTAACTCCTACACATGTAGGAATATGTATATGTACAATGTATGTGTGTAAGTTTTTCTGTAACCCGAAATAAGTAATCTACTCTCGAATTGTACGATTTCAATTTGGTGTTTTTCCTTCATTTTGTATTGGCTTTTTTTTTTAGTATTTTTAGGTTGGCTATTTTTATTTTCCATTTTTTTTTTTTTTTATTTACTCACTCTTTACTGTATTTTATATATGGTTTTTCTTTTATTTTTTATTGTAGGTAATATTTACATTTATTTTTCAGCATCCAATGACTGATTGATTGTTTGTTCATCTTCTCTTGCTTCCTTATGCTTCAACCATTTGTTAGCAAATCACTTTTATTTACTTTTTTACACATTGAGAAAATATACTTTAAGCTAAGTTTGTTGTTTTTTTAACAATAAAGGAAAAAGTTTTAAACTAAATGGAAGTTAAACAAAAGGAAAAAGTTTTATTGGGTGATTTTCAGATAAAACTCTTCATCTCAATCATTTAATCTTCTTTGTGGAGTTGAGTTTCTTAAGAACTTCTATCTTAAATTTAAGAAGCTACTAGCGCTAAGTGCAAGATATTTTTTCAAACAACCTTTAGAATTTATATGCTAAGGTATCTACATACAGTATTGGGAAAAATTCAAACTGACTAATGTGTGAAAAGTAATGACTAAAAAAATCAATCAACAATCACAAACTAATGACTAATTTTTATTAGCCATGTCTTGTTGACTAACAACACTGCCCTGCACGGGTTTTGCGAATAAGACGAATCCTAGTGTTTCCGAAAGAATTTTTCATGCTTAACACGTCACTTTTTTGAGAGAAAAGGGGGTTCAAACCCCTAAAAACAGCGATTTTGGCCATTTTTGAAAAATTGTGGAGCTGAACCCTGACATGCCACAAACTTCGCTAATATTAGAAATTAAAGTCTACACCATACCCTTTCAAATAAGTGCTAAGCCAAATTGTTCGCATGAACCCTTAATGCAGGGTTTGTGAATATGTCTAGTGGTGCAGGAAAAAAATATGCACAGAACGGAAAAACTAAAATAAGTACCTTCCGCACTCGTCACATGATGTGATAACATACTTCACGCCTTACACACTTGCACTATTCCATTTTTGATATATGATTTATGTGTTGCAGACTTTTGGGCTAAAAGTATGTTGGAAAATAAAACTGTTTGCAGAAAACAAAACGAAAAGTGTAAGCTGCAACCTATTACATGGAAAGTGTGACCTGGAAATTTGTGAAATACCTCCAGTAAAGAAGTTATCACATCAAAAATTAATTTATTACGTCCTATTCTGTCTATATATCTGCAAAATAATACAAACGACCACGACCATTCTGCGACCTACCATGGAGTTTCGTTAAAATTAGTTTAAAAAATTGGCTGGACAGTAACTCGCTACAATATTGGAGGGAAACCCCCGGTAACAGACAAGCTAAATCATTCATGCTAAAGATCTGACAATGCAGAACTAAACTGTTGCTTAATTTAAGCACGAATCAAATCCGAATTGCCACAGAATTCTACACAGGGCATTGTAGGGTCAATAAACACTTATCGAACTTGGGTATAGGACAAGACGAGCCGAATATGTAAAGAGGAGGAAGAAACATATTTTATGCCACTGTGAAGGTCTAATGAGGATCCGACTTCATTACTTAGGAAACTCTATCTACAACCGCAAGACATAGCGGATAGTTCTCCTAAAAATATATTAAATTTACTCAAAGGAAATAAACTTATAGGAGAACTATAAATATAATAAATTCTTTGAGGAATATCACAATTGGCCGTAGATGGCCGCAGTGATCAGGGAGTCTAATGCCCACCTCCTTAAAAACCTAATCTAACTATATTCAAACTATTCGTGTTGCTATTCATTTCATCAAACCTAGTTATTGCGCCACTACCTTGTCTTTACTGTTTTCAATTTGCAATAATTCCGGTAAATGTGCTTCAAAAAAAAAAGTGTGCTTCTACCCAGAATTTTCATTTATTTATTTAGAATTTTGTAAAATAAGTATATAAGTCTCGTTAATCCAAAAGATTCAATAAATGCAGTCTATGCTGTAAAAAAAACTTATTTACTAAATTCCCTGCCAATTCTCAATATTTTGATGTTGCTAAATATTTTGCAACATTGAAGGTAGAACGTATGGTTTCCACAATGTATTGATTTTATTTACAGTTAAAAGTTTTTTATTTTGATTGATTCCTGCGGCTTTCAACATTTGATTAAATCCAAAATGCTAAAGTAAAGTTAAACAATAACAAATAGGATTAAAAAGTGTAACAAAATAAATTTCCGGTTAAATATGTTTACATATGTACCTACATAATTATAAAGTTTTTTTAGGGTGAATTTTATACAATGTGCTTTTGCAAATATTAAAATTTTATTCTGCCAATATTTGTTCTGTCATTTTGTGAGTTTTTCAACTTTGTATTATTTTTGTTATTTTTTTTTTTTTTTTAATGAATACATATTTGTGATGTGGCAGTTTTTGTTTAATTTATTTTTCAGATATCGTCTGGTATAATTAGCTTTGTAAATTATAGTTTATATGGCAGTTTACTTTATGTTTTTAGAAAAGTAATTAATTTTCTAGCTATTTCTCATAGTTCGATGTTGATTGATTTCGACATTTTCGTTACACATTTTTTCATTCATTTGTCATCGTATATTTATTTCCTACTTTCAAATGTTTCAAAATGGATTCAAATCTCTTAAAATTAAAATCGGAAAATTGGACGACGAGAAAGTTAGGCACTGTGACCTATGGGATCTTTTGCACCAAGGCCCCAAATTATAAAAGAAAGAAAGGAAGAAAGATAGATAAGAAATACCCTAGCGGGGAATCGAACTGCTAACGCCGGTTCCGAACAGCTGTGGGGCAATTTGTTATCACTTGGTGGTTTTGCCATTGCCTACCAAGAGGTGTTCACTTTCTTTTAATACTCATTCACTTCATAATCGATAGTGAGCATAAAACGGTAGGTTTCTGAAATAAAGAATTACTTTTTTGAAATCAGAATATATATTCAACCAAAAATTTAAAAAGAGCCATTTTAAAAAATGAAAATATTAATTCCAAACTAAAAAGTGTAATTTTAAAATCAAGAAATATCACTTCAAATTAAGAATATTAATAAATGATGAAACATGGAAGAGAATGAATTTGATGTCTTATTTATTATTTACCACGCGGAACATTTGGGCATTTTTTCGTTAATCAAGTCAATAAGAGGAAAGGAATGACATGTAATAATTAGTATATGGCCAGACAGGTGCAAAAAAATTTATGGCCTTCGACAGTGAAGAAGATATTTGTTGGGATGCGTTTTCCATATCTTATTCGAATTTTTCTAATTTTAAATTGTTATTTTCTAATTTAAAATTGATATTTTCGAATGTAAAGTTGATGTTTTCTAATTTTAAATTTGATTTTCTAATACTAATTGAAAATTAATTTACTTTTGTGAAAATTTGTACTGGAAACTACCAGAATTCATCTGGTTTAGTTTGTAAGACTTTGAGAATAATTCTTGTTTGATCGTTAATCAAATTAATTTTCGATGCTCATCCAGAAATTCCATCCAGATTTTATATATGTAGTTACATTGAAGTGATGACTTCTGATTGTAGCTTGCATGTGGAAATTGCAATACCTATGTATATGGTTCTATTACTGTTATGAAGTTCCTTATTATTACCCCATATCATTTGATCCACCAGTGAAGTATATTACCCATTAGTCTTAGATAAAGACCTAGGGTATTATCCCTAAGATAATTTTTTGGCTGCATGCTAAGATAATTAGGTCAGTTGTATCATATGCTGCATTAGTGTGATAGCCCAAGGTCATGTAGGCCCCACATGGGGCAATGTTAACCTGCCCCACTCTTGCGATTAAGATGAAAATATCGGACTTGCAGCTCTGCAATTACAGATTTGAGGCTACATGTACTATCCAACTTACTAAGTGGTACCACCGGTCATTGGGGAATTCTTAATAAAATTCCTAATACTCTAATCTTCTTTGTGCCAGATTTTATGACTAGGGATCTAAGTTTCGGCCGTAAAATTTTTTTCTAATATTTACCTTTCCGTTCAGGTCTGATTAGAATGCCCAATTCCCCAACTTTGATCCCTTCGCTCTCAGTTTTTATACTGACCGTTCGAATCTCAACTTCTTTCAAGCTAAAAATATACGCTATAGAAATCGCGCCAAAATTAAACTTAATTGCCAAGGCCTTCAAAGAAATGAAAGAATTTTATCATGGATCTTCTCTTCTAAGTTGGTGAAAGAGTGTTTTGACAGTTTACAGTACTTGTCTACCTATAACAAAATTACCAGGCCACTGTGGCATTGTAGGTAGTGTAACTGCTGACGAACTTTCTAGGTTCGGTTCGTCGGCTCTATACACAGGGTCCGACCCTTTTGTGGAATCAGCTGGACTAAATCAATCAAAGGCGTGGCTGAGGGGGGAATTACTATATAATTTTGGCATCTAGATCCAGGTCTTAGATAGATCAAGGAGCTTGTCAATTTCTGATCTTAAATAAAGTGGATTTTAATCCGACCACCATGTGGTCAAACATCACCTAAGGACATTATATCTGTCAAATGAGGCAAAGTGTATGGTGATCGATGAGATGGCATCCCAAATTCTGTATAAATGTTCAGTCTTGGCAAAAACGGGGTATATTTAGTAAACCGTTTTTAACAGGTAACGAAATTAAAGTATCTTCAACAAAAGATATTCTAGTCTTCATCACGGTTTTCTTAATTTGGGGCTTTGGCAAAAAAGCTCTTCTAGATCGCAGTGCCTGACTTTAGGGCCGTTCCAACTCCACCAAAAATAATAATTGCCTTCGGAAGCTTAGGGACTTAATTATGGTTTGCTGCCACTAAAATATAGATCTTTCTTGAACATTGTTTTAAGTTTTGCAGAGGCTAGATGAGTCATGAGATACTAGGAAATTTCTGATATTCAGACGGTGTACGCATGATCATGGCGCTATTTAATATTTCCTTAAGAAGGAGTGTGTTTTATGTAGTTTTTTTAGGTGGAATATTTTTGTGTGCCGAGCGGTCCGATCTTTGGGTTTTATGAGTTTATTCACGCCAAGGTATACCGGTGACTGCATAAGGCTTCATGGAGTCCTTTTGACAATAAAGCATTAAACTTGCGACTACCTGCCCTAGAAATTTTGAATCAAACGTTGCCCAAAGCATAGTCCCTACTACAATGGGTTGGCTAATTCAAAACTGAGGTCACCAGGTATACGCTTGCGTATGCATCATAGGTACGGTAAGTACCATCTGGAGCTTTTTTTTTTGGGTTTTCACTGTGGAGCTACCATATTTACTTAAATCAAGATCACCTGACGTAGAATGAAGTATTAATAGCCTCTGAGCTCATAGATACTTACCTCCAAATTTCTTAGTACCGAAAGAGTATTAAACAGGTAAAAACCAGATGGTGTTACTCACCAGTGTGTTTTCGATAAATTTTGGGTCACTGCTCACAAATCCGTTGTTGGTTTTTCTTTTCTGTTCCTCGTGTTTTTAAAAGATTGGTAGTTAAATGAGAATATATTCAGGTAATAAAATCGTTCTAAAATTGTTGTAATTGCTCTGAGCTTTTTGAAATAAACATTTTTAGTTTTTTGCTCAACCATTCAAATAAAAAATCATATCAATCAAAACTTTTTATGTAATTCTTGAAAAATTTGCCATAACTACTTAGTAAATACCCTAATACATTCTAAACAAAAACACACGTTCTACCAAATAAATCAATTCAAAGAAATTCAAGAAAATTCAAACATATTTTAAATTTAATACAATAAATAAATGTACCTACATTATGCATTAGAATTTCGCTGTCAATCCAATAATACATAGGTAAATTGCATTAAAAAATAAGTGTGCAGAGTAAGCAAAAACAGAAAAGTTACTAAAAGGGAAAAATCTAAATCTGGTTCACATGTTACAGCCGACATTTTCTGTTCCCTTCAGTTCAGAGGATATTATCGACGTCATTTTCATTGTTGCTGTATGCCAATCATATCATCAGCATATTCACCACTTTTACCAAGATAAAAACAGACTAACAACAAAACTGAGCTGTTTAGTAGCAGTCAGTGATGTTAAGGAATATGATGACGATGATGATGATGACGATGATGTTGATTCACATTATGTTGGTGATGATGTTATGTGATGATGATGGTATGTGTGTGATACTGCTGCCATGTTGTAATGTCAATAAGCCACATGACAAGGTGATAAACTCATAAACCACAAGGTTGTTAAAAACTTTTTGCGTTTTTTTTGGGCTTTATTGAAACCTTTTAAAAAGAACAACGACAATGTCAACAGCAACAAGAATAACAAACAACAACAAAAGTTAAATGTTAGGAGATAAAATTTTCTAGAAAATTTACTTAATGTCATAACAGCAAATACAGAAATAAAAAAATAAAAATAAAAACGAATTCAGCTCAAGTAAGAAAAGTGGCAAAATTTTTAATGATATGCACCTACGTAAAAACATAGATGTTGTATGTAAGTTAAGCCGCTTAAAAGTATGCTAAACTAGTTAGATGTTGTGTATTTGTGGTTAGATTCAAATGCACGCATATATTTATATATGTATGTATGCATGAGTGTATGTATATGTGATTGTACTCACTCTAAAACACGCAAATATGTTTTTTAACGCAAACAAATTGTGCATATATGGAAATAAAAAATAAAAGGTAATGAAAGTTGTGAAAACATGTCACACCAGTCGAGATTAGCATTTTTAATTAAAAATTACGAAAAGTGAAGAAGTAGAAAAAGCGGTAAAAAAAAAAAACAACCACACCAACAGTAAAAAACCAAAACCTGAAAACATCATAAATTTACATTTTAAACAAGGAGTGTTGTTGCGTTTTTATTTTATTATCTTGATATTTATGTGTATGTTTGTATGTATATCTGTGGATAGGGCAGGGCTGCGTCCCTGTTTGAAATGTTGCATGAAACTCGAAGTTGAAATTGTTTATCAGCTTTAAGCAGGGAATTAATTTACACTTCTGAGAGTTTGGAAAATATCATGAAAAGTTTTTTCTTTTATGGATTTAGCATAAATTTTTAGACCATTTTAATCGTGTAGAGTTGAAATACCTTCGCTATCAAAGTTTCAGTGACCCGAGGGAGCTGAAAGCAATTAAAATCAGTCTGAGAAAATGTTTGCGGGGTATTTTTTTTAAATAAAACGATTTTATGTACTTTAGGTAGGTGTTAAAGCATAGAATCGAAGTAACATTCAAAATAATGAAACACTTAAGCAGAGTGGTGGGAAGGGAAGGTCGGAAATGGCCGAATGAGCTAAGTTGATATAATCAAATGTGAGCGTAAATGCGGGACATTTGTGCTCATCTGAAATTGAATATGTATGACTAATCCCACCAGTAATGATATTTTTAGTAGAATTGTACTTTTTGGTACAACTGTCTTTTTTGGTACAATTGTAGTTTTTTGGTACAATTGTAGTTTTTTGGTTCAATTTGAAACCAAAAAGTGCATTGGTACCACAACAGCAGTTTTGCTACATTTGTATCCAAATGCAACATATTTATATATATATGTATATTTTTTCCTTGTCTTTTTTTTCGTTAAAAACTAGTGTTTTTTTTTTACTTTACACAAGCATTCGCTGAATTGTATGAGAAGACCATAACTTCTCATATTAATTTTGTCAGTTTGAAATTTTGGAGAGCCAGAGGGACTATAAATATCAATGCCAAGTTTTAAAAAATGTTTGAGTAGTGGGAAGATGTGAGAAGGGCATAAACGTCTGCAGTGATAGCCAGGCTATACTGAAAGCTCTTGTCAACCCTGCTGGTTCTCCAAAATTACCCAGCGAGTGTAAGGTAAAACACAACAAGCATTGTTTTATATGGGTCCCAGGATACTGTGGTATTACAGGGAATACTAAAAGCTCTGTAATTTCGCCATGGGGTTCGGAACCTCGGCATCAGCTCTGTGGAGGCCATGCATTGGATTGACGACTTAGTGGGTTCTATTTATAGAAGAAGATGGTCCGAGCTTGTCTCCTACAAAATTGCAAAGTACTTCGTGAAAAAAACACTACAGGAAATCGGGAGAATTTCTCCTGAAATTGAGAAGCAAGGATCTGAGATTACTGGTAGGTGTCTTCTACTGGCTCTATCTCGGGTATAGTACAATGGTCCTTGAGACTGAGTGCTTTGTTTTTGTCCAGCCCACCTGTAACTCTGAATCCTATTCTATAGAAGGTGCCACAACCTCGAGCCCAAAAAATACCAAATCTCGTCCAATAACTACTACTAAAATACCTTCATCTCACACAAACTTTTATTGCTTTCTTTATTACGGTTCCTCAGTTATGTTACTTCAAATTAGTTTGTATGGGAGGTACCACGCCCATTTGTTTAATTGAAATCAAATAAAGCCTATGTTAATGGGAGTGCCACCATACAATATTGAAAAAATCTTTAAAATCGGTACAGTAGTTTTAGGAAAGCCATGTGGACATACGACATAAAGTTACAAATTTATATAATAGAACAATTTGGTGATGAAAAGAGGCAACTAATATAACATTTTACATTGTACAAATTTCAACTACAAAACGAAAATATAGCATAAATTATGCACCTACTTTAATGTAACGCACACATTGTTCTGGAATAAATAAATCTGTCTGCTACCAACAGAAAAAAAAGAATCCATTTAAAATTATTCTAATCCAAGCATAAAAGGTAAAAAAATAAAAAAAACTGCATTTACGAAAAAAGAAAATAAATTTTACTAAGGGATTTATGTAAGTAGAAAGACAACGACGAAGTTACGACGACGACGAAGACAAAAAATATGAAAAATTTCATGCTTCATTGTATTCATGCATAAATCCCAGACGTTGTAGGTAGATGCTACATACTTATGCATGTGAAAATACCATTTTATATGTAGGTATGTATATATGTGTCTGTATGCATATGCATACGTGTGTTGGTGTGCACGTGTTTAATTAAAAGCACAAATTAATGCATAATTTAAAAGAGAAGGTTTTCTCATTTGTGGTCTTATTTAGAATTTTTCAAATCTCTACCTTAGTACAAAGGAGTCGATATAAAGTGAACTTAGCTACAGGCAAAAGTTGAAAAAGTTTTTGGTATTATACACAATAATACATGTATAAGTGTTATGTATGTATAAAGAACTGAATGTGATATTTTTCTACTAAGTATGCCATAATATTAAAATGTTTTTAAATTATTGTATTATTAATTGCTTCTCAGCCTTGAACTAAGATATGCTACCCATGAAGTCTGTATGGGTAACATGAGAAATCCAAACTTAATTTGTCAGACAAATACTTAAAGAATGCGATTATGGATGGGATGAGGCGAATCTTTGTGTTGTAATTACGCTAAATTCAAATATGCAATAATTCTTAAATTTTTTAAAACGAAACAAATTTTTTGTTCTACTTATAGCCTCACCCCCTAGAAACGCGTTTGCCATTCATATGGAATTTTCCCTTAATGAAGCAAATTATTATTTTATATTTTAATGTCTCCATAGAAATTAATGCTCTTAAGGATTTAGAATAATAAACTCATTTGTTCGAGTGAAAGTTAAAACAAAATCACTTGAGAAATATGCTATCTTAACCCATCCATGCCCGCTGTTCACTTTGATGTGACATAAAAAAGGTATTCAACAAATTTTATTAGTAATAATATATGCATTCTTAACGTTTCCTAGTTGTCGAGTATTTGATATTTCGTGTTTATGCTACATTTTTAAAATGAAACTTCTTTAGCGAGAGTAAATATAAAATTTTGCAACGGAAATCGCATTGTTGTTGCACTCATACGAAACTAATAAGAAACGAAGTTGTGCTGTTGTTAGTGTTAAGCGAACGAAGTGATATGGGGATCGGCTACATACAATCATGCAGGGAGGCGACTTCTCGCAGTTTTATATTATGTGTTTAGTGAGAGAGCTTGATTCTATATAGCTATATATATACTACGTCGTGTTTGTGCTGATAAGTGCAGAGAGTATCAACAGAAAAAAAGCTTCACAAAATAGAAAGAGGATGAGTATAAAAGCCTCAACAACATCAGCTGCGTGAAAAATTGCGTTTTTGTTGTACTCATACGAAACCAATAAGAAACGAAGTTACGCAGTTGTTATTCGACTACATATAATCGGCTTCTCACAGTTTTATCTCATATATCTTAGGGAGAGAGCCGATGTCTCTGCTTGATTGCAAATAACTGAACTTTCTTCTTATGTGTTACATACATGTAATACGTCGTGTTTGTAACGATAAGTGTAGAGAGTATCAACGGAACAAAAGCAACAACAAAATAGAGAGAAGAAGACTGCAAAAATTTCAACAGAATTGGTTATAAATGTTTTCTTTAAGCTTTAAACGAACATTTTTTTCTACAATAAAATTTATAAAATTTAATAAAAAAAGAAGATTTGGCTAAATTTATTTTTCGAGAACTTTTTTCTGTTGACTATTTGGGACCGATTTGTCAAGTAATAATGGAAGAGTTTATTCTTACTGCGGAAATTTAGTTAACTTTTTTTAAAAATTCAAGGATTCGTTTTTTTTTATTCGCACCATAAGTGCATAGACCAGGGACCTTCTTTGTCACACCGGATCTGATGTAGCCAGACTGACTGCAGTTCTGTCGGGACATTGGGCAATAAGACATTGGACCTTAAAGCAAGAGAAGAGATTCTAACCTACTTTCTCAGTTATTGCTCGGCTTTTCCTTTATATATTTTAAAGAGGTTACAGCTGACAAAACTTTTGTAAAAAATAAACATTTGGCAAAAATCAAGAAAAATACAAATTTTCCACATTTCGCTGTCTTCACCTTATAATCACTTCTAAAATACTGTGTTAAATACTTCATATTTCAAGTTTTAATTTTCTTTTACTCCTGGTTACCTTATTTTCTCGGGGTAAACCAAAATCTACTGCACCCTTTAAAATTAAACATTTTTTTTTAGATACCTACTGAAATCTCTTATTGAAGATATTTAAAAATTGTATTTCAAAAATTTTTAAAATTAGATCATGGCATAGTGCAGGACCAAAATGAGTTAAGATCATTGCTCTGGATTCAAGAGCCAAGAAAAATTAAAATAAACTGGATCCGCTAGAGTATATATAGCAAAGATTATTGGATCAATAGTTTAAAAGTTATGGGCATTTAAAAAAAAATGAAAAATGTAGTTAAGGTCGGAACTCTGTAGAAAATCAATGAGATTTGCAAAAAAATTATTGAAAAAAGCGGTTAATGAAAAAAAAAAGGCTAAAATGTAGTTAAAAATGGGAAAATGAAACCTCAAATTGATAAAAACAACTCCTCTGTTATGAATTTTTAAACGAAATTTGATTTTTTTTTATCAAATACAAAAAAATAAAATTGGCCAAACATTAATCCGAATCGCAATTATGGTAGTTAAAAGAGCTTATGGCCATATTGGTGCATTTCAATTGCACCGCGCTATTGCATTCGATGCGAAAAAAAACAGTATTCCGACCTTGACTGCACGCATCATTTGGCATTGCATTACACAGACCACAAACGTATTTTTAATTTTTTAAATTACACTTCAACGAATAGTTTTAATCAATTATAATTGTTGTTTGCATGTTGCTTTTTGATTTTATGTACTTTGTTTGGAACTTAAAATTAGTTTCGTGATACTCCTATACTGTTCGCGTTCTGAACTAATTGGCATGAAAAGTTAGTGAAAAGTGCATTGCAAAAAATAATTTGGCACACACACGTAGATAACGCTAGTGTGAAAAAACGAGGAAAAACGGAAAAAAACGCGGTGTTCCGACCTAGACTGTATTCCAACCTAGACTACATTCTCCTACAAGTACACAGAATTTGATGACTAATCCGAATGAAGAAACTTATTTTTATCTTATTTTCTATATAAGCTTAATTTACAAAATCACTCAGGAAATACAACCTAATAACCTGAAACTAAGATATAACTCCTTAATTAAATAAATATAACGTAAATCTGTGCTAACAAATACTCGTACACTCTAATATATAAGTAATTAAATACAATTAAATTGGAGTACTTCTAATTTACCATTATCCCGATACACATATCGTGTATGTGAGAGTATCTTTGTGTGTAAGCACCTTCATACAACTAGCACTTACACATACTTACATCCTCAAACACACACACATTGTTGTACACATACACATTCAAAAACACACGCACGCACATCACATCATGCTACATACTACAATTTCCGCTTTTTATCACATCAATCATTCTCAATTAGTTTGACAAAGCAAAAACAGTTCATATTGTTTTAAATGAAATACACTAATGGAAATTACTTTCTTCTACTCCTCCTCTCAAATCAAAGCTTCTCTAGGCTTCTTTCTCTTTCCTTTATTAACAAATAACACTTACTCCATAACTACATGCGTAGTACACCCTGATCTTTTGCCATGCGTTATTTATAAAAAGTTTATAATTACGAACGATATGCTTCATTACCTTTTGGATATTATTGATTTCCCAATAGCATCTTTATATCAGCATTAGACAGACCAGCATTAAAACACAAGTAGAAAGTAGTGAGTGTTCTTCGTTTCTTTCCGTTCCACTTTTATGTATTAATTTTGTTTTGTGTTGCCAGCTAAAATGACAACAAAATTACAAAAATATTTCATTAAATCTAATGGAAAATTATTTCATCATCATTTTTATGTTCTTGTGATGGTTGAGGGAAAAAATTTAAAGCTAGCTACTCGCACATAATACAGACTCAACATTATTACGTAGTTTAAGTATGTATATATGTATAATTTTAATGTGATGAAGACTGAGAAAAATGAGAAGGGGAAAATGTAAAAAATTAACAGTATATTTTATATACTTAAGTAGAACATAGTAAGATCTATCTACATAGTGAGATATCTTGTTCTCTGTCATTGCCATATTCCAAAGTGCGTTTCTTTTTTAATTTTTAATGATTTTTTTTGTAAATTTTTGTTTTTGGTGAAAGATATGAAATATAGTGTCACCATACATACACATATTTTTTGAGTAAATTAATGTGGTATTTTGATATGGGTTTAGATATTACTTTCATCATCTACAATACACAAAAAATTTTTATAGTTAAATTAATGTTTTATTTTATTTATTTTTTTGTAAATTTTAAATCTAGTTTAAAGTGAATTAATATGTAAGTAATATTGTTATCATCATCATTAACCCCAAGCTTTGCAGTGGGTATCAAGAACAGCACAGAGTTTCAAGAAATGTGTGAATGCAAAATGCGTGAAAGAAATTTTAGTTATCTCCTACTAAACATATTTACATAAATTACAAAATTAGAAAAAGAAAAGCAAGAAAATAAAAGAGCATGAACTTAACTACGGAAAATGAACACCTAGACTTTATTTTCATTATCTCTAAAGAAAAATATGTTTTTTTGGTTCTCCCGCCTCCCGTTCTATTCCTGTCCCATATTTGGATAATGACGCCAATCAATACTGACGAGATCAAGGAGGTAATGCAAAAATGTAAGCTAAATACTATAAAGCAGCAGGAGAAGATGGTATTCAACCAGAAATACTGCTGCATCAAATCAGCGTGGGAAAATGAAAGTTTGCCTTCATCATGGACGAAAGGCATCATTGTTAAGCTACCAAAAAAGGATGACTTGAGAGATTGTGGTAACTAGAGAGGAATAACACTTCCTAATGCGATCTACAAAATACTAGCTATAATAATCTTTGGCAGACTACAAAAATGGAGAAGACTATATGCGACGAATAAGCAGGTTTTGACCCCCATAGAAGTGGCGTCATTCAATCTAACGCGCTTCTGATGATTATCGAACAATCCATCGAATGGCGGTTACCGTTATGCATGCTGTTCATCGACTTTAAGAAAGCCGCAATATGGAGATCTTTACAAAGAAAGCGAATCCCTCTGAAGCTCATTAGAATTATTAAAGCGACGAACGAGAATCCTGAGCTAGCAGTACTATACAATGGCAACACTAGCGAGCCTTTCACCTCCAAACACAGGGGTCAAACAATGGTGCTCACTTTCACCCCTTCTCTTCGCAATACTACTAGACGAAGTTATGGCAAACATCTTCTCCGAAAAAAGAGGCATAACATGGAGCCTCACCAGCCAACTCAAAAACTTGGACTTCGCAGATGATATAAGCCTGTTCTCGCACAAACTCAATGACATATAAGCGAAAACTGACCATCTGATCAGAGCAGCACGCAATGTGGATCTAAAAATCAACATCAAGAAGACCAAAGCCATTCGAATTAACAACGTCACCAAGCGGACGTTCTGGGCGGTCAAAGAACACTTGGAGACGTTCCATACATCTAGAATTAACTAAAAATATACAACATGGTGATGATGACACCCAACAGTAATCTCAGGTTCTTCCTTCTCAATTTCAGAAGAAATTCCGCTGATTTCTTGTTAGGTTATATCATGAAGCTCTTTACGGTTCTGCAAGAGTCAAACTTGGACCATCTCTCTTTATGAATAGAACCCACGAAGTCGTTGATCCAACGCATGACTTCCCCAGACCTTACGCCAGGAAAAGGTGGGAATGAGATAGTCGACTACTTAGCAAGAAGGATAGCAGCCAAGAATCCAAGAGGAGCGCAATGCCTGAAATTAAGTAAAAGCAATCGCAGAATAATTACAGATATCCTTTCAGGGCATTGTAACTGAAGGAACTCATGAAAAATCTAGGCATAGGACAGGACAGTAACTATCGCTTCTGCCGGAGAGAAAATAAGTTCTCTGCGAGGCACTCATTCATAGGAAAAATTATGTCTAGGGCACTATTGACTAGATAGTTTTCGTACTGATATTGGTCTATCTGAATGCTTATGATTACGAAGCTGCTATTGGCATACAAATATCTGTTGATACATATATACTTATATATTTTACTTATACTTATGCTATCATAGATCAAAAAGTAGAAATATGCACACTTAATATTAGCATTTCTTCTACATGTTTGATACTTTAACTTAAATCAAAATGTTAGCAAAAAAAACAATATTTTCAAGCAAAAGAATTTAATTTCAAAAGTATTTAATATAGCTTAAAAAATTATTCTTCTTAAGCACTCATACATACTTACATATTTAAATTTATGTAAATTTTCATTGTTAATGTGTAATGTGTAGTCATGTCTTTGTTACATCGTATACATATTTACATATATGTATGTGCTAGTACCTGGTTGTGCTATTTATGCGACAGACACACTAACTTTCAGTAGCGGTTCTAGCTAGATATTTTCGGAGGAGGAAGAGGTTTTAAGGTTTTTCATCTGTTTTAAATTTTTTTTTTGATTCATCACCAACCATCAAAATGTATAAGATTTTTAGCCCTAAATCTTTCCCGCTCTCCCCTAAGATTCGCCATTGTCTGCCTACCTTACGACGCTTTCTATCAATTCATGGTTGTACCTCTCTCCCTCATTGCTAAATAAAAAAAATAATAATAAAAAACAAAGTTGACAACTACGTGAAAATTGCTTACTTTAGAATTGGCAGCATCGTGTTCCTTTCCTGCTGCTGCTCCTGGTGCCTTTTCCGCTTCTACTTCGGAAGCGTTGAAAGATTCACAAATATGAATAACTACAAAATTTATATGAAAATGTATGTAAGAGACGTGCATGTTTGTATATTCAAGAGAACGCGGAGTGGGTATACGGGAGTGGGTATGTATGTCTAAAAATGACAAGTAAGTATTACGTTAATGTTTTGATTACTATGGTGAAATATATATATATATATGTATATTTTCATATAAGTAATATGCAAATTATATCTATTAAAGTCTTTCATGTCTTTATAAGAATGAACATGTAATACAATATTATAATGAAAATGTATGCCCATGTATGTATGTATGTATTTATACATTAGTGGTATAAATACACTCAAGAGGAAAATTTTGTAAATGCAAAATATATACATATGTACAACTGCTGTTGACTATTCTATAAAAAACTTGTTTGTTTATGAAAGAAAAACTAGGAAGAGAGACAGATGGGAAATTTCAAGCATGTTTAATATCATACTCAGTTTTTATGACTGATTCACTTCAGATTTCACGAAACATGCAAAGTTTCTGGAAAAACAAAACAATGACAGAATCAATTTTAGTTAAAAAAAAAATTTAATATATTGTTTAAATTTTTTTGTGATATTGGAAGCAATTTCTTGAACGCACGTTTTGGAACTCGTCGTAGTTCTTCATCAAGGATTTTAAATATAAATAGTTTTTAATATTCGAATTAATTATATAAATACGTGATATTTAAAAAATATCCGCGAATTACAAATACTCCATTCAAATATAATTGTTGTAAAATGTGCGTGAAAGAATATGTGAAAGAAATACAGAAAGTGCACCATGTCGTATGAGTGATTTATTTTATTTATTTAGTTTCTACTTTCACTTGATTGCTTTAATGTTACCTACGTGTTATTATTGAAAGTTTTCATTATAACAACTTGTAATTAATGTATTTTCTTAAATTAGGGTTTACATTTTCAAAAGAATACAGTTTTATATACACGCAAACATACACGTCGTGTCTATGGACAGGAGTTCCTTATAAGCATCTGGAGTTTTTAGACAAAAAACACAGACATATAACTAAATCACTTAGGGAGGCCCTTATATTTCAACTTTCTAAAAGTTTAGCTCCCAGACCCCTATATTGTTTCAATCAATAAAGAAACAATCTGTGCAAAATTTGAGCTCAATCGGACAATTGCGAGGCGGCCCTCATCGACCATGAAGTTGTACATTGTCGCCCGGAAAGTCATTTTTTCAGATAAATCAATTTTTTGTTCTTGGATTTCTTGAACAATACATTTCCATAAAGAAACAACACCGAGATGATTAGCCAGAATTGTTAGAGTTAACAATGATTTATGCATTCAAGATATACTTTTCTCAAGACCAGTTTCAGTTATCTCATACGGAGATGAACTCATAAAAAGAATTTGTATTTTTCTTGCTCGCAAAAAACTTAAGAAGAAAGTTATTGTCGACGTAGAAAAAATGTGAAACTAATTCAGGAATACAATAACATTTTCACAAAAAAGAAGCTGAGAAACAATTTGTTTCATAATTCGTTGCCAAAGACCGAACAAAATACCCATCTGTTACTAAATTTTCTCTTATAGTGCGAATACACGAGAGAGAATTTCGTTGAAATTTTGAATTTCAAATTTAGGTAGACACATAAGAAAAAAAAAGAATTTCATTGAGAATCGAATTCATCGAAATCGTTTTTACCTGATTATAAGTTTGGAGAAGAAGAAGAATATTTATGTGCAATAATTATACAAGTTATCTCTGCGGCTTTGTTATTGTTTCCCCATACAATTGTCGTTGCTAGTTATACATAACAAAAAGCAAGTGGCGAATAAAACGCAGCAATTTTTTCAAACGAGTTTATCTTTAAATTAAAGATCATTCTTAAAACGATATATAATTCTAAAAATTATTTAAAAATTCTTATCAGTTTATTATTTATAGTCAAAAATATGTGATAAAATATTTTCAATCTTAAGTCGAGTTATGCTGTTTTTCATTTTTACCACAAAAATATTGCAAGAGCAGCTGTTACAAAAATAAAATGCAAAATGTCTGAAAAATATATGATATTTTTCCTATTTTTTACAACCATGTGTTTGAGAGTTGCTGAGTTACTTTCGGCATTTCAAGTGAATTTCGTTGAAATTCTTGTGAAATTCACAATTGATTCTATAGACATTATTCTTGCAAATAAAAATTCGTTTCTCATATAGAAGTTGTGGGCGATTATATTTTTCATGTTGCTTCAGGAATTGTGCGAATTTACATTTAAAAAATTTTATTCAGAAGGCTTTCACACAATTTCCTGGATGTGTCCAAATAAATTTCTCTACGAAGAAACAAGAAAATGGTTAAGTTAGGGAAGACTATACCGCTTTTGAACGCAGTTAATATTTTCGTTTACTATGTTTAAACTTCAAGGTGTTTGAGGGTCACCTATAAGTGGTCCGATGGAGCTGGAGCTTTGCACAGCCCTGTTTTTTCTTGACTGGAACCAGATTAGTGCAAGGGAGTAGCAACATTTTTACTTTTGAAAAATGTCCTATAGCTAAGGGCCATCCTAATACTTATACAGCTTTGTCTTTCCATATGTGTGAATATGGCTGGCATAGACTAATTTATGTAGTGGCTCGAGTGTGTATACGAAATCATCTTCATCATTGAAATATTGAAGCAATTTTAATATGGGAAAAGTGTTATTAATTAAAGAAAGCAAAATATTTTTTTAATAGAACAAAAAATGCTACTGAGCAATCCTGCATTAATAGCTTTCTAATAAAGTTAAGGGCTTTTTATTCGTTTGAGATTGTTGTTTTGAGATTGAGTTTAAAAAGTTTAAAAATTTATAAAAAATAGAAAGTATTATCTGACCTTCATGAATTTAGACTAATGTATATGCGAAGTAATAAGATTCGAAATTTTGTACAATTTTATTTGAAATCTCCCATCTCCATATGGTGCGTTAAAAGCAGTAAAATTTTGGAAAAGTGTAAAACAAGCGAAACACAAATTTTTCGAAATTTCTAGACATAAACAAGAAAGCTGGCAAATTAGTAGTGCTAATATATACATTCTTTTGCATAGTCTAAGTTTAAGTTATACCGGTTAAGATTCCGGGCCATAAAGGATTGGGCGTTCTTCATGGGTTACAAATTTTCCCGGAATAAAATCTCTTAAAGACTGTTGGATAGAACTTATCGGTCTCCCCAAGACATAACACCTTAAAATTAAAAATTGTTTAAATTAATTTCAGACGTAATCAGAATTGTTAAAAAAAAAAAACAATTTTTATTAGTTAAAATACGTATAAACTTAGAAAGTTTTTTTTTTAAATCTTCAGTAGTTTACTTTTTAATATTAAATTTATTTAATGATTCAATATTGTGTTTTAAATCTGCTTTGAACTTTTTATCCGGATAATCCAAAAAAGTTGTTCCCAAAATCCTCAGATTAAAGTTTATTTTTCAAGTAGAAAGATTAAACAAATAAAAAAAGTAAAAATAAGTGCAAAAAATTTCATGGAAAGTTTGTTTTTTTTTATGACCAAATTTAGTTTTCAACATGAAAACGTTTACGAATTTATTTACATGGCAAATAATTAAGTTGCAATCGCACACACATTAACATTATTGTAGTAGAAAAATATGGCAAAATTATTAATATGGATTCACATTATTATAAAAATTAAACTAAAATTCAAAGGAAAGCGGTGAAGGTCAAATACACACAAACACTCATACATAAAGTCAAATAGAAAGCGATTAAACTTTTGCATTTGTACGACTATAAACATATGTATGTGTGCATATGTATGTAGAAAGTAAAAAGTTAAAAAATTAACAACAACAACAACATACACAAACGCCTAACTACCATATTTTCATTAATTAATTTAGAGAAAAATAAACATCAAAACGTGTACGAAAATTGTACAAAATAGTTAAAGTTATAATATTCTTCATTAAATTTATATACGAAAATGAATCTATTTATTGCATGTTAAATTTCTTCTTTTTTTAAGGGTTTTACATACATACGTACATACATACATATACCTTTCAATGTTTAGTTATAGTGGTTCATTAATTTTTGAAATCAACAACATAAATTGATTTTTTATTTTTGTGAATAAACCTCAACGCACTACAGCATCATAAATCTTATCTAATTGTTTTGGCATTGCACACTCAACTCAACTTTCTTTCGTTTTTGTTTCGTTTGCTGGGATTTTCTGCTGCCACTTTTTCGCCGCCAGTTTTCTGTTTTTCCGAATGTATGTATGTTTTTACATATGTATACATGTCTATATGATTTTCTTTATCCTTTTTTCATTTTTCTCAAAGTTATGCAACATTTTTCAAATTGTTAATGACGAGTCGAATCTCATTTATTTCACTCATTCATACAAAAACACACAAAAACGCACATACATTTATATACATACCTATGTAATGCCTTCAATATTCTTGTAGTTTGAAAGAAACATACAAAAAGAAATCCTTTTAGACTTTCATGTGTACACACATCAAGACTATTTCAACCACACATTCCAAATGTCCTTAAACTTAACCCCTTTTGCTTTACTTATGTTTACCCACCACTCACATGTTCATATAGTAAATATGTTTTCTAGGCCCTAATCTAATATAAATGATTAATGAGATGTATGAATGTATGTAGGGCTATGTGAGCGTGATGTTATACACATACATATATAAGCATGTACATTTTTCTACACATGTATAAAAACGTGTACAATTTATTCATTGTCCTATTGTGACTTGGTCAGCTAATGGTGTTTGTTTAACATTGTATACATTGTACATAAAAATGTGTGTAGTTGTATAATCCCGACGGAAAAAAACACTCCAAAAGGCCTTTCGGAGTGCTGACAAGTCAGCTATAGGCGCTTCCTCTCCGTATGCTTTGAAAGACCACTCATGAGATCTTTGCGTCAACAGTTCGTTCGCTTTTTTCCACTGCCCTGCTCTACAATATTCTTCTTCTTCTTTTCGACATGTTTCAAAAGACGTCTCACGAAATCTTTGCGTCAGCAGTTTTGTTATTTTAAATTACGATGATCTTGATGTTGTTTGATTCGGTAACGATGGCTATTTGGCAGCAAGTGTTCGTTAACAAAACAAAAACAACAAGTGCTAACCTTATACTCCTCAGGCGAGCTGCTGATAATCGGACCCGTTGGGATGGTAGTGGTTTTTGTATTTGTATGTGTAAGTTTTGTGGTTTTTTTGCCTAGTCTTCATTGTCTACAATTCTATAATACAAAACAAAATTAGATAAACTATATACATGTATACATACAATTGAAAGACAATTTTTCTTGAAATGAGAAGTATACATTCTCATTTTCTTAATTGCTTTTCGATTTTTTTCATTCTAACATCCTTTTTCTAAGAAAATTAATAAAATTAAATATTAAATGAATTGAAATCAGAGCGTTTTATAAAGTCAGCTTTCATTCATACCAGGAAACAATCATTACAGTCATTTCTCTTACTTTTCGCGTGGGAAAAATATTTAATAAAAGAGTTTTCCTGTTGGGTGCTCTTAACTAGGTAAATAATTCCAAATGATGAGCTTACATTATTGATTAATTTATGATTGTGCATGAATAACCCGCATTAAGTACTTGTAAAATTATTATTTACTCCTCCAATAATAGCATAGGTAACTTAGTATAATTACTTTTAAAGACTAGCTGCCGTCTATTACGATCAAAACCCTTCGCGGCACTGTAAACATTTTTTAACATAACTACCGCTTAACTTATTCATCAAGAAACAAGCGCTTCAGTTCTTTGAACAAAAGAAACCGAGTGGAAAACGAATCAAAATTCTAATCTAATTCAAAACATCAATAAAGATGACAATTGCAGTGTTTTTACTACTTGCGAATGCTTTCCATGTGACATTTTTTGCCATAACTTCACGGTCATATTCCGTGATAGGAATAACTAAAAAAAAGTTAGACCTAAGGTTAAACGAGAGAGCTCATACTGAAATTTACGGGAATAAGCACTGAAAACTCTCTTTTTTCCAATCAAAGGTTTAAGCATTGACCTTTGTTTAACTTTTTGACGACCAATGTCACACCGGTGATCCTTTTACCTTTGAATTTTTCCTGGAAAAACTATAGAAATGATTTTCCTTAACAAAGGATTAGTCAATTGAGAATGAATGTGGCTTTCAGAAAATACCTAATTTTCAAGAGTAGATTCATTCTTTTGCCTACCAGGCCGCCCCAAAGTTGAATTTATCTTCATCTTTTCTCCTCCTTCTTTTTTTGAGAGTAGGTAGGTCTACAGGTCCAAAATTTTTGAAGAAGTTGTAGACAACCTTCCTCTTTAAAAAAAAAAAAAGAAAACGATTGTCCACTTCGACCACTTACGCGACCTGCCGATATGATGGTTTGTATTTTGCTTACATTTTTGATCGACACATTGAAAGTTAATTTCTTGCCATAAATTTCAAAGCAATTTCGATCATTACTGAAGCAAAGTGGTGGTCATGGTGGTCATGGTGGTTAGCTAGTTTTACCACCAGCTTTCTAGTGGCACACCCGCGTTCAAGTTAAAAAATAATATTTGATTTACTGATGTTAAATTCAGTTGTTTTTTGGTTGTTTAATAAAAAAAATATCATTAAAAACTTCCTCATATAGTTTTTATACAGAATGGCTGCGAAAAAACTTAAAAAATTACAAATTTTATAGTCACCCCAAAATGTAAAGCTTTACCCGGGTCAATAAGAGAACGTGCTAAAATAGTCGTATGCATTGTTACCATTGACGATCATTGGGACATTGTTTTTGTTTTCTAATGTGGAGTCGCTGAACACGAATCTGGTGTCAGATTCACAAATTTCCCAGCGTTTCAGGAGCGGTCGTTAAAGAGTTACGCCATTTTGAACAGATACCACAATCCATGACACAAATCTGAAAATATTTAAAATACAGCTTCCATAAGTCTAACTAACAAATTCTAAATAATTTGTTATGTATTTTAAAAGGTGGTAGTAGTAATTGGCTTTCCCCAAAAAACTCATCATACAATCTTTGCCAAACGAACGCCACATTCACAGCTTTTTCTTCTTTTATTTTCTGTCAGTACTAATTTCCAGTCGCATTAAACATATTTTCATTAAGCATTCGTAGTCGTATGAAAGTTTTATAATTTATAAATTCTTATATCAAGAATATGCACAAATATAAGCAAAACTAAACTAAAATGCAACAAAAACAAACAGTAGAGATTTGTTCGATTTTAAAAGTAGCGGAAAATAACGCCATCTGTATGTCAGATTTCACATTTGACATAAAGATGGCATACTCTCGCATATAAAGTACATCTTTCTTTCTGCTGTTATTTCTCATTCAAAAGCGCAGTTAGATATAAATTATAATTTTATTCGAACACAAAGCCATGGGCAAATTATTTTAAGTTTTACTAACACTTTTTCAAAGTATTTCTGACGAATTTTTAAAATAGTTGCACGAAAATTCGTGCTGATGTTAAAAATGGGTTAAGAGTAGGGACCGAAAATAATTGTTATTTTCCATTTTTTAACTAAAAAAGTTATCCACAAAAAATAGCCGAAGTGTATCTTCAAGTGTACTGTTGTGATTCTCACGGACTAAATTCCACAAATATTGTATGACTTTTAAATTCATGACTTTTATCTTAATAGGCTAAATAAAACGGTAAATTATTGACTTTTATAATTTTTGGCGAGAAATAATATTTTTAATATTTGACTTTTATTTTGTCGGGCAAAAACAAACAGTTATTTTATGACTTTTATTTTGTTGGCCAAAACGAACCAGTTAATTTATGACTTTTATTTTTTTGGACAAAAATAAATGGTCACACAATTTTTTTTTCAAATACTCAATGTTCTTAAATCCAAAATCCAGCAAAAACTTTAGACGACATTCCCCCATACATCAGTTAGGCAAGTTATTACGAGTATATTGTTATCCTTAAAGATTTCAAATATTTTTAACAACTAAATTCTTGCTCTTGTTACAATTTCATACTTTTGATACGTTTAATATTACCTTCATTGGGATTCCAGTGGGTGGAATTGTTGTTTTTGTTGTGTTTATTCAAACGAAATTCCAAAAGTTTAATAACTCAAACTTATACTTATGTACTTACAAAATAACAATAACAATTTTCCAATACATACCCACTTAGGTACAGAAATTCTTTCTTTTTATATTTATTATTATAAAATTTCTTTCAATTCCGAAAAATTCAACTTTGTTCTAAGTAAGAAAAACAAATATAAAAAGAATTCAATGTAATCGAAAAGATTAGGACCAGACTGTAAACAATTTGTGGTACATGGTACCGTAGACGAGAGAGGACATTATTGTTTTTTTTTTGAAAACACTTAATATTTTATTTTCCAAATATAATTATTATGCCTTAGTTTCTTTATCAATATACAAGCAACAAACAAGCTAAAAAATTTATGTAGGTATGTTGAGGTAGGTTAGTAAATGTAGACACCAACAAAATTTATCAATAAATGTTTTAAAGCTTAACCTCCCAAACTCATGGTATTTTGAGTATTTGGGGAAAATTCACTCAATGGATGCTTACGAAATGTTGAAAACAATTGAAAGATTAATTTGTCCTGAGCTGCAATGCCAATTCACACTCTAAATTTCTGCAAATTAAATGTTCTGGATTGTATGGTGACTAGTAATGGTGTAGATGGTGTGCTTAATGATGTACTCGTATTTCAGCTTAATGAATCGCTTATTCAATCAATCAATTCCGATTGCATTGATTGCAAATGAAAAGCTGTTGGCAATGTCCCACAATCAATATGTTGGTTTAATTAATGTTGCTTGCTCTCAATCGATAATCGGCTACGGCAGTGTTGGTGATTGGTAAATGGTGAATGATTGGTTGCTCTTGTCAATATTTCAGTATTATTTTTAATTAATGCTAATTTTGTCCATAGGCTTACATAAGCTTCATCATCATTATTACTTATGCACATACTTACTTGAATAAATATTTATGTACATATTTGTATTTACATAAACCCAAATCTTGATGCTGCGTCACGTTGTTGCTTGTCACCATTTAAAACTATGTATATAAACAACACAGAAAATTAGACATTTATTTATATTTATAAATGAATTAAAAATTCATAAATCATCAGAGTTTATTAAAAAATTCAAGAATAGTCCATTATGTACTCAGGGTCACTAACGGCTCTAAGAGGGGTTAAGGAGGGCCGAGATGACACCCCACCCTTTACCGAAGATCTTGATGGTTCGTCGAGAGAAAATAAAAATTTAAAGCGATGAAAAAATCAAAATTTTTAGGAAATGTCTGAATCCACTAGAGCTCAGTGGAAGATCTAGGATTTGGGTTTGGGGAGGACTGATTTTGGTAATAGTATTTTTAGATGCCGTAATGGCCTTTGGGTATAAAGTAACCTCAAATATATCAAAAAATTGGGGTTTCCACTTTTAAGTTAGAATACCTCGAAAATCTGGCGTGATGGAGCAATTCTGAGATTGGATTAGAATTTAACGCATCAAAAGTCCTCGGGAAAATATAGACTGGTGGTCTGATCAAAGTTCACCCAAAATTATATGAAAAGTCAAACCGAATTCAGATAAAAAATCCGACCAAAAGTCAAAACAAAATTTAAACCGAAACTCAAACTAGAATTCAAACCAAAAATCAGACCAAAAACGAGACTGAAACTCAGATCGACAGTCAATACAGAATTCAGAGCGAAATTGGGCCTAAATTAAACGATGATTCAGATCACAATCAAGATAAAAAATTAGACCAAAATTTAAACTAAACTCTGACCAAAAGTCAGACAAAAACCAGGCCAAAACTCTAATGAAAATTTAGACCGAATTTAAATTACAAAACAGACCAAAACTCAGACCAAGACCAAGGCAGAAATAAAATCAATTTTAGACTCAAATCAGACCAAAATTTTGAGCAGTCCAAAAATCAAACCAAAACTCAAAACTGGGACGTGGTTTATTATTTATGTTTTTGAACTAAGATTTCTTCTCATTTTTTAGCCAGTTGGCAATAATGGAGAATGCCGAATAAAATTCAACGGTACAATTTATGTATACAACAATGTGTCATTATCAAATGTTAACGTTTGCGTTGAAGAGGAGAACTGCTCAAACTGTAGAGTTTCATTTATCTGTCTGTTGGGAACTAGATGCCATATTGAAACCAAAAGGTAATAGTGGACTTTATAATTCATTACTTGTTATCTAAAGATAGAATGGAGATGATTATTGAAAAAGACTGTAACACCAACTGAAAAAAAGAATCCAGAATTACATCTTGATATTTTTTTAATTATTTTCTTAGCTTTTAACTGATTGAACAAATGTTTTACATAGATTTGCAACAAAACGCTTACAGTTTTATACCAGCCAATCGCTATCGACTCAATCCGGTCTATGTGAGGTAATTTGATGCTATTATAACTTTAGTGCTTGGAGAGCAAGTTGTACTTATATCACATAGCTAAACTGACAAATAAATATGAACTCGATTGCAACTCATTCTCGCTAAGTAAAATATTTTTAGTTGTTGTTGCCTGTAAAAGGTTCTACTCACATTATACTCATTTGTAATGCCAACAAGCACACGCTCCGTGATTTTGCAAAATTCAAAATTTTTGTTCTTCTCTATAAATCCAAAATTCTCAAAACCGCCCCTTATGTTATCGCAGCAGCGGTTTAGAAACGAACGCGAATAATGCGAATGATGAAGCCATCATCACCAACGCATACCACCATAAAATCATTCATCATAATTAGCGTGGTTTTTGTTGAATTTTTGAGTTATTTTTATTAACACGGAAATGAAAAGCGTCTCTAACAAAACCAAACGTCTTGCTTGATTTTGTTTCCATTTCTCCTATAAATATATATACATATGTATGTGCATATATATTTATGGATTTGTATGTGTGCATATGTCAAGCGAATCAACTCTTCATAAATATTATAATGTAATTTAAGCCTATGTTAATGAATGCGTTGGCGTAGGCGTGTCAGCTGTATCGGGTGTTTGCATGTATGAATATACCTAGGTACGAATGTTATTTTTTTTTTTTTTTTTTAGAAATTTCCATTAATTTTCATTCATTTTGCTAACGAATTTTAAAATTTTCATGTACTTACAAGGACTAGATACTAATATAAACACTGTTGTCTCCATTTTTAT
The DNA here is from genome assembly GCA_963691655.1 of Toxonevra muliebris. NCBI lineage: Eukaryota > Metazoa > Arthropoda > Insecta > Diptera > Pallopteridae > Toxonevra > Toxonevra muliebris. Next base: position 10,490,903 of record OY829327.1, on the reverse strand, counting down.
TTTATTCTTATATTCTTTTGTTTTGTTATTTATATGCAAATTTATAAATATTAGCAATGAATTTTATGCCAAATACCTATTGTTGCCTTAGAATTTATTGTGGTTGTTATTATGCATAGAAATGTTGACAAAATATGATACAAAAAATACATGAACAAACGCCCACGCGAGTAAATTTTCTAACTTTCTAATCATTTTTCTTTCCGCTACACTCAAAATATATTCTAACATTTTAAATATTTACAATTGAATTTGGTTTTTGTATTTTTATGCAACATTTTATTGCAATTTTTCACTATAGATTTGAAATATTTACTAGATTATGCAATACCAATAAAAATACAACAATATGCCGTTTTTGACACAAAAGAATTCGAAGCTTAAGGAATATGTAAACTCTCGTAAATGAAATTAAAATAAATGAAATATTTTTGAATATCAAAATTTCGTTTTGGGTAAATTGGCGTGAGGAAAGTAATCACAATTGACAAAATACAATTGTTTTTGGACAAATGTCTTACATACTTTGACAGTATTAATTTTCGACTAAACTTATGAAAACTTATAAACTTTGAACATCTTGCAGCACCAATAAAAACGATCCGATTTAAAAAAAACTATGCCTGAAATTTTTTTAAAAAATCGGAATTTATGGTCCAAATTTGAGAACTTTCACGATCATTTTGGAGCTTGAAGGTATTATCTAATTTCAAAAACCGTTTTTCCCTTGTATTTGTCGAAATGAGTAGACACTTTTCTGTGCTCAAATCGAAAAGTAACGATTTGACAGCATTCTTGGATATTTATAGTGCTTCCTTAACTGTTCCTTTACGTGAGCAGTTTTTTGAGTCACTGTACATCCAAAATTTGTGCACATCCCAACGAATTTTTGAAACAAAAGGTTAAAACAAGTATATCTACACTAGATATATCTACTAAACACTAAAATTACTTTTTTAGACTTGATTATGTTACTCTTGGTTCGAAGTAGACAGAACAGTGCCGAAAATCAACTACCAAGAAAAATCAAACAAACAAAAAAATATTAAAAAGCACATACAACTATCGTGCGATATTTATAATAACATCTACTGATAGTGTCCCATAAATCCTGTCCCAAATAACTTTTGGTGCCCTCGACCACTTTATTTTTCAATCCTTTGATCCCTTTTTTATTTCATAAAAATGTCAACAAGTTTACCATTGATGGAGTGTGAACACATAGTGTATATATTAATCTCATATATTTTTTATTCAAAACCTCCCATGTGCTGTAAGCCGTTAGAATAATCCGTTTTTTAATGTTAGGCTGATATTGTAGACATTTTCCATTTAAATTTATAAAAAATAAAAATATTTTATTAATTAGTATAGGTAATTGTTACTTAGTAATTTTTCCTTTCCAACTTTTAAACTTTGTAATCAAAAACACTGTGAAAAATTGTTTATGTTATTTTATATTGTACTGAGAAAAAATTTAAATATTAATTTTCAATCGATTTCGAGGGTGTTTGAACCCCAAAACCTCCCTCTGCGTACGCGCCTGGCCCCTAAAGACCTCAATTTTCCAACTTCAGGTCGTGGGAGAACAAGAAGTGATAGAGAAAAACTCAGTCGTGTTCAGCGACCCTAAATTACTAAATTAGCATTACACAAAAATTGAAATTCTTTTACACATGAATGCAAATTATTATATTCAAATAGTTTTGAAAGTTATTCAACCGTGGATAAAGTAGCGTTCCGCTTGAATATCGTAGAAATTCCTGTAAGACTCAGCATCGTCACATAAATAGCATGTCCACCAAGAACAGTTAACAAAAAAAGAATAGGCTCGAATGTTCCTGATACGAATGGCTTACATTTTGATGCATTAGTTGGCATTGATCTTTTCGGGATGCCACTGTTCGGAATATATTGAAGGGGACCACTGACGGAGTCAAACATTTCATAAGGAGGGTCTATGTAAAAATTTAATAATGTTTGCCTTCGCTGGTATTTCATTGCACACCAGCCACCCTGTGCATAAATTACCAGAGTGCACAGACAAGTTTATGTAGCTACTTATGTATGTATATATGTATATATATCTGCCCATTCGTTCGTCGGTCCGTGGCCACGTAACTCCAACAAAACTTAAGCAATCTTGATAAAATTTAGTCTTATAGTCAAAAAAATGTTCTGTTCTAAAATGGGAATAATCGGTCAAGTGGGCGTGGTAGCTTATATTTATATTTATTTATTTTATTATTGTCGTTGAATGCTGTAGAAATTGGCAGCAATGGAGAATAACCACACCTACCCTCCCTACAAGTGAAATCTTCAAAATGAAATATGAAAGGAAATTTTTGATACTAATACAAGGAAATTCAGTATTTTTGTTAGTGGGTGTTTTACGCTATTAGTTTTTTAAGTAGTATATATATAGAGTTTATAGAATTTTTTAAATTTAGCTAAAGAAAACATTTTTTATAAAAATTCATTACAACAGCCTGTGGAGTTCACCTGAGCCAAGTATTTCAATAAACGCTACGTTTAATTATACAACACAAAATTCATATTAATGTTCATGTTAGTTTTTTTCTTGTATCATATAAATATGTATTTATGTAGGTACTTATAAAAAGTTCTAAATTAAACAAATCAATCCTCTCTCCTTCAACTCTACATTTAACTATGGAAAAGTTTGTAGTGCATACTATCGAAATGCTCATTAACCTTATCCGCATTGCGTGTTGCGTGCATGTAAATTAATCTGACAAAATTCACACTCAACATCAATGAGATTATCTCAGAAATTACTAGCGTACCTACAAATTCTACTTCATTATTACATATAACATACATATACTTAATTACTATATATTTTGGTGTTTATATATGTACATACATGGGCATACATCATTTATGTAGATATCATATTGTTATAATCTAATTAGCATTTGCAGCGCCCGGGACCAAGTTGCATAATTAAATAAGTTGTTCGAGTATTTGACATGATGTATTGTGTAATGCGATGATGGTAATTAAATAGTCAGCCAGTTATATTAACAACAGTACAAGTACTTAGTGCATTAAATGTAAAAAGTTTTCGTACAGTATTCATCATGTGGAGGCATTCGATACCTCAATGAGGTACGAAATAAATTCATATTCGAAATGTGTAATGAAATTTTTTCGAGAGTATAGCAAATTAATTAGTAGGCATGCATTGGGGTTTTACAATAGTTATATTCTTAATTAAAAATAGTGAAATATTTATGATTAATATTTCGTATACCAATACCAAAGTTTAGCTGGCTTTAAAAGTTTATGTAAAGATTTGTGAATTTTGAATAATGTTTTTTACAACTTCTTCCTCTAAATTGAGTATTTGTTTATCAAAGTAATATATAAAAACCAATTTATGATTTATGAAACTATAAAAAATACATATATATAACGACTTGAATATGTGTGTGTGTGTGTGGAAAGTATATAATTCCTTTCAGCCAATCAAAATTTATTGTACATACATGGAAAATTAAATGTAAACACAATTTATAAACAAAGTAATTATGACCTTATGCAACTCAGTAGAAACATGATTGCAAAGTTCGTTTTGACCCTTGATCTTCACTTAACAGGCATTTTTTCAGTATGTGAGATGGGTGCATAATATCGAACCACTTCCCTTTCTACGTAAAATAGAAATTAAGCTGTCTCAATAAAAAAAGTTGCTTCAAAATTAACCTTGAAGTTTAATCTGCCACAATTTGCCCAGTTATCGTTATGGCATTTCCAAGACTACTAGTGACTGGAACCCTCAAGGCAGACGAAGGAGAGGAAGACCAGCGAAGAACTGGAGACAACTTTTTGACACCTAATTCTACGAATTTAAGCCAGAATGAAGTCAAGAGATTAGTGCTAGATAATTGGTTCTAAAACCAAGTCTGATAATAATGAAGATCTTCTTCTTTTTCGCATAATCGTAAAAGTATAATTTTATTTTACATCATATCTTGGGAAACTTCATAAATTTAAGCTAATTTTTAGATAAAATATGTAGCTCTAGAACACTTTATATACATTTCAATATCTGCCACCCGTAATTACTAATAAATGTATTCTTTCTAAAAACTGTTTTACATCAAATTTTGTAAATCAACCCTAACAACTTAAGTAGAGATTTTGTTTGCTGAAATTTCATCAAAAGTTTTATTAAATCAGCAAAAAAAAGAGTATCATAATAATTTAAAATGATAGCATTAATGAAATAAGGTAAATGCTCCCGGAAAACTTCCATTATTTTTCTAAAGCGCTAACAGGATATTAAAAAAATAAAAAGAATTACGTTGCCTTTTTAGGTTGTTTCGTTTCATATTTGTCGCTGCTGTTGTTGTTGTTGCTACGTTTTAGGTAATACACATCTGTTTGTAGCGTAACAGTAGCACGTGACTTTGCTTTGATGGAATAATGGTTTATTCTAAGAATTATTATTATTATTTTATTTTTTTTTTGCTTTACTTTAAAGAATAAATCTGCGTATTTTTCATTCAACGCTTTCATTTTTCTATTCCATTTTTTAATGTGTATACATACACATAATCTCATTTATGTTGTGGAGTGGGATACGCAAAATATTATTCAACTTAAATACAATTATTCACAGTGTATAATGTACAGTTTCATTTATCACCGCTAGCTGACAGTTTGATGTATGTAAGTTGGATTTGCTTATTTTTTTAAGTAGAAAATGCTTTTTGTATATATGTATGTATGTATGTATTTCAATTTACACTTTTGCGTATGCAGTTCTTTACCTTACTCAGTTTGTTTTACATTCTACCCATTTAACACTTGAGTAGTTTGGATTTTCTTTTATAGAAAGATTTTCTGCTAAGTTGAGTTGAAGTAGTTTTGTTCATAATAAAACCACCTTTCGTAATTGTGAACAGTAATAGGTTCTTTTGTACAAAAAATCTCTATAACTTAAAGAATCATAATCTGATTTTAGATCATTTAACACAAAAATTTAACACAGTTTTAAAATCAAACAAGAAAAAACTGATCCTTGAACAAAGTATGTAAGTAAAATTCTTCAAAAGTTGTGAAAATTTAAAACAGACGAGATTCTCGGGATATGGACAGCAGCTCAGTATCTCTCACAGTAGTAGAGTATTTTATATACTGTTAAAAGGTTTTCTGCTCTTCAAAATAACATAACAATTTTCAAAACCAGCTGAAAAATGGTGAATTTTTAACTCAATACAAGAATTAGTATTGATTTTAAGAGAGTATTGGAAATTCTGATATGCATAGGAAGAGAATTTAAGATATCTGAAGCCAGATAGTTTCGACAATAAATAAATAAAGCAAGAATCTTCACTTTTTATAAAATTTCCTCAGTGAGATTGGCATATTGGAATGCCTATAATCCCGCTCTTATTATGAGTAAAATAGACCTATTGGTCTGTCGTAGACTTCACTGTACCTATTTTACCTGTATACATATCTACCTATCGTGGAGGATGTGGAACTTTAACGCTCACCAGCCACCGCCTCGCAGCCAGACTACAAATGACCAATCGACTTGAAATCCAGAGTATGTACGGAAGCTAACAAAAGTTCGCTTTATTGGCAACATTGAATAAAGTTCAAAAATGTCAGATGATTTGGCATAGTATTGCGATATATCATTTTAAGTTTCACCACAAACAGTCAAAATGGAGACAAAAAAACGCAAAGTTACTGAGAAAGAGTCAGTAGAAATTTCGCCGCCATCGGTTTTCCATCCTTTATGGATTTCGGATTTACAAATTCGAAGTCGTAAAAATTTCGATTATCTTGGGTTCAGCATCAACACCAACAATAATGTCAGCCTTGAGCGAAGAATAACTCTTGCCAACAGGTGTTACTACGGGCTCAGTAGGCAACTGAGAATCAGCTTTCTCGACGTATGAAAATAACGCTCTTCAAGTCCCTCATCCTTCCCGTCTAAATGTATGACGCTGTGACGTGGATATTGACCACCAACAATGAGAGGCTGTTGGGAGCGTTCGAGAGTGTGCGTGGATGACTTGTATCGTATAAGATGAGCTGTATGAGCTGAACGCCGACATTGACGTAGTCAAACGCATGAAAATGCAGTGATTTCGCTGATGACCCAGCCAGCGAATGGAGCGAATGGAGGACGGTCTAATCTCCGTTGGAAAGACCAGGTACAGGGTACAACATCGGTTGTAGACCCAACTAAGTAAGTAAGTAAGCTAAATAACACATGGACAGAATCTACTAACGCTTGTTATCGTCTCGGAGTGGTTTCGTAGATTCCAAACCGAACAACTTCCAATGGAGGCCGAATCACGTGATGGTCATACAAAACCTTCAACTGATGAAGTTTAAAAGATTGACCCAGGAAATGATTGTTGAGAAACTGAGTTTGGATACCTTGATTGAATCAATAATATTTAAGGATCATCTTGGATACACGAAAAAATCAGCACGATGGGTTCCTTGAATTTTAGTCGATGCTTAAAAAGAGACGTATCTGCGTTGTGCCCAATATTATCTTCGAAAATTTTAAAATGAAGAGTCCAGAACTTTCAATATAATTGTAACAAGTCATAAAGCTTAGTTTTTCAAGTACGACTTAGAAACCAAGCAACAGTCGATGATATGGAGCCCAGAAGATACCAATACACCCATTAAATGTATGTAAAAGTAATTAAGTAAATTTATTTGATCAGAGAAAAAGTTGTTGCTTTTATTCCTCTGAAAACTGGACAAACGATAACTGCTAAATGGTTTACTGAAATTTGTTTGCCTCAAGTGCAATTGTAATTTCTGGTTGTTTCCAGAAATAAAAAAAATAATAAAAAATGAGAGTAAACGTCTTCGGAAATAATGAGGAGACAATTAATGCAGTTTATGTCGAAGTTGTCAAACCTAAAAAAACCGATTTTGACGACTGTTTTTTGCAATGGACCTACTAGCCCCAAAAATATATGTAGAAACGATCTGCTCATTCTAGACTGCTTCTTTTGGGGTTTTTCGCAGACCTGAAAGATAACATTAGATATGCAGCAGAGCTGTAAAAGATTGCAGACTTTTTAAGTTTGAAGTCAAATGACTTCTAAAAAAAATGATTACAATATTCTTTTTGTGAATGCAGAATTAAGACTGCGAAGTAACAAGTCAATGAATTTTATCGATAATTTTAAAAACGATGAAGCTATGAAATTAAAATTATTTTTGGCCTTTTTCTTGTAGCCAATTAAATTAACTTTTGTTAGTCCCTCCGTATTCCTTGTCTTATCTCATAAGTTTTTTTTACAATTCCATATAATTACAGCGATTCCCTAAAATGCTTATATCCTAATGACTCGTAAACTCAAGTTTGATTGATTTTTTAGCCATTACTTTTCAGTCATTAGTTGAACTGAATTTTGCCTTACATTGCTAGAGATAAAGAATTCTCATGAGCTTTATCCACTATGATTCTGTATGGCTCATATAATAAAGTTTCTTTAAGCAGACTTAAAAATATTTTTAAATAAAATATTTTAGTGTATGCTTGTGTAATATTTCCTTTATAAAGTAGAAATTAATTTCATAAAATGCATTTATAAAATGCATTTAAATTTATATGTTCGCATATGTACGTATATCTCAAAGTTATTTTCATCTTCACTAAACTTTGCAGAAACTACATAAATTATAATGAAAAGAAAATTCTAACATACCAACCAAGTTAGAAAATCGATATGATTGAATATTAATTTTGTATACTCAATGCATTCACTCGAATATTTTCGTTGAAAAATGAGCTTTGGAGCTTCCCTTTTATTTATTTTTTGACTATTATTTTGAAATGAAATATAATACTTCTACTAACAAACAACAACAATTTTTATTTATTTTACCAAGTATGAAGAAATCCGCACGCATTTGAAGTTTGATTTCACAATGGTATACAATCGTAAAAACAATGAAAATTCAAATTCTTTCTTTGGATATATTTTCTTTTGTGGTACAATAAAACATATATGGAAAGGTGCACTGTAGCCCAGAAACAACAGAAAGTTGTCTCGAATACCAGGAAATCAGACATTATATATTTTGTATTTACCTAAGAAAAATTGGTGAAGATGTTACCTTATTTGATATTAAAGTTCAACCTTAAGGCTATTTAGTCTTCAGCGTAGTAACTTTTAAATCATTGCAACCTTCTCAACTTTTTTCAACTCAATTTCACTCAACTTTTATAAACTTTTAGTTAATATTTATAATACAAAAGAACAATATTTAATTACTATTACTTTTCCAATATTCTAACTTTACAATGTTTTCTTGTAATTGAATAAAATTTCATTTCTCTCCCTTTTCTCTGAACAGAACTTCGCAATAAACAATTTCACGCACTAATGATTGGAAATTGTGAATAGGTAAGTGAAAAAGCAGAAACATTTTCCTCATTTAGTTTTAGGAAAAACATATTTAATTTATAAAATTGAATAACCGAAAATGAGTGAGTGAATTTTACCCCGAAGGCAGCAAAATTTTTAAGCGATTTCCGATTTGTAAAGTAAAATATTTATATTAGGAAATGATTAAGAGAATGAAAAAGCAAAAATAACTGCAGGAAATTAAACATTTTGAAGCCATAAAATGAGTTGCTGTTTTTTTGGTGTATTTGGTTTTTGTTTTTGAAAATTAATTTTGGTTAAATAAAATTAGTTTGTGGCAATTGAAATTATAAATTGAATTAATAAATTTTCAAAGAGTTTCTTCATGATGCATATTGCAAATTAGAGTTACCATTCGTTCTGTTTTAGCTAGATTTGTCTTTCTTTGCAGTGGAATTTTGGAAACTTATGTGGTTTTCTAAGCAGAGATAACAACGAATTATGATAGCCCTATACACTAGCGGATACAAGGGGAAAGGTTCAGGTTAAAACCTGCTCCTCCTCCGCTCCTCCCCTTTACCGATGAAAATTCCATACATTTTGAAAATAAAATTTCAGGGGACCACCCTTCTCTTAGGAAAAATCTGGATCCCCTGTGACCTTTTGTAAATAACAAACTACGAGCGGCTTTGACTCTTCTTCCTCTTTTAAGGCGTTAGTTTAGTTTGCAAGATCACTCGATCTGCTCATTCTAGACTGCTTCTTTTGGGGTTATTCGCAGACCTGAAAGATAACATTATATATGCAGCAGAGCTGTAAAAGATTGCAGACTTTTTAAGTTTGAAGTCAAATGACTTCTAAAAAAATGATTACAATATTCTTTTTGAGAATGCAGAATTAAGACTGCGAAGCCACAAGTCAATGACTTATCCTTCAATTTTGAAGTCGTTTTTTTGAAGTCATAAATAATCAGTCTCTTATTTGCAGTCCTGATCCCTACAAAATATTAAGTGACTTGAAGTCATTAATTTTGAAGTTATTTAAAGTAAAATGTTTTAATGCTTTTATTACCTAGTGATTCCAATGTAATATAGAACTTTTTCTCCGCTTTTGTATGTTTGTAATTATATTTGTATCGAATATAAAATTTTGGTTATTCGATGTTCTATTTATGTAGGTAGGTACTTATATGTAAATATGTCTAAGCTGAGATGTATAATATGTTTTTTCACAACTGTCTATTGTCGTTATAATCAAGAAGAGCTTTTTTGTGTTTAATTAAATAATTATAATACTTATAAATGCTGCATATTTTTTATCCTTCAATAATAGACTTCACTCACTGAAGGTGAAGTCTCAATTGAGTGCAAGACTTCAAACCAATTTGAAGTCATGATTGCGACTTGAAACCAATTTGAAGTCAATTATAATGCGAAGTCATGTGAGTGATTGTGACTTATTTGCCTTGAAGTCTCAAATTGAATGCTATAATCAATGAACAGTCATTGACTTCAAAAAGACTGGTGACTTAATTTTTTAAAGCCATAAGTCTCAAATGAAATCAAAGACTGTAATCAGAAAATGTAATTCGTTTCCAGTGACTTCAATGAATGCAGCTCGAAATGACTACAATCTGTTACAGCTCTGATATGCAATTATAAAGTGAAGCCGCGGCATCATTGGGGCTTATTTATTGTGAAGTCACAGTTGCTTGTTTCAAATGAATGGAACAGTCATTGACGTCTAAAATTTTTAAAGTCGTAAGTCTTAAGTTGAATAGAAGACTGCAGTCAGGAAATTGAATTTATTCGCAATGACTTCAATGACTCAGATCAAAATAACTTATGTATTCCCTAATAATTTTTCGAGGTGACAATAGTGGCCGAATGTCATAGGCCACAAAAATATTTTTCGGAGCCAAACCACAACAATAGGAAATAAAATCAACGTTTACAACGACATCATCACTATTACATTTCCTCTGATATGGTCCCATGAAGCTGTACTATATTTAAGTACAGTGGCGAACATAAAATTAGGGAATTTTCACGGTTAAAATTAAATGCAATTTTTCACAGTACCCAAAGTGATTTTGGGCGTTATGACCGCCTTGAAACGGAAGTTAAGTCCATCATTTTGCATATTTTTTTACATTTCTAACTTTTAATCTTTTCGGCTTACTGGAAGTTTTTGATTTTTCAAAAATAAACCAGTTAGGGTTGAACGAAACTGTATTTAAAAAAATCTGTGTTTTTTTTTCTAAAAATTCCAGCCTTAGAATGAATCAAACTTCACCTTAAATTCAAGCTCTATTAAATTCATGACTTCTCTTCTGCCTTCTTTAAACGACTGCAAATTTTTGGATTAGATTCAATAACAAATATTCGAAAATGTCTCACATGATTTGCTAAAATGTTAATTAGCCCCTGTTATTAAAATTCTGTGAAACTTCGCATTCGAAAAATGGAAAAGCCTATTAAAATTTCATACAAAGCTGTCTATGCTTGTAATTTCGTGTACAACTCCATTTACAAGGTACAAACTTTATACTTAAATGAATATTGCTAATGCCCCATGGGTGCATGATGGTCGTACATATAAAGTGGTGGGTAGCAAGCATTAAGCAGGTTAAGTGTACACAAATGAAGATATAAACGTATACATACAAACATTCATTCAACTGCATACACTGATAGGGATATCTCAGCTCACAGGTTAACTTGTGCAATATTTCGTATCCCAAAACCTTTTTCATTTTGCCAACTGAAATAAAAATACTCACCTGTGTGTCTCGATAAGCTTAAGGGTATGTAATGTGTATGTATGTAAATGTGTATATTTTTTTTACTTTTATACTGGATTTATGTGCATACATTTATACTAGTACCTAGCAATTCTTATACGGTCATGAATGATAGAGATGAATTCTTTATGGTTGACCTTCATTTTAACTCATTACGCACCAAATATTTTTTTCTATTTTTCACATATATAAGTTGATAAAGAAAAAAAAACATAGCGCAACTCGTTTGCTTTCAATGCCTTATGGTGATTTTGAGTAAATGAGAAAATATGCGCTAAAGAAAAAGAAAATATTTTTGAAACAGTTTCCTTTTATGTCTGTATACTTGTACATATTTGGCGTTATAGCCCATTGAAAAGCTTTTCTCATATACTTTTATGTACACATGTGCACACTTCTGTATGTATATATGGTAAAAAGAGTTATGACAAAAAAAAGAAATAAAGAAAAATATTATTTTTAATCAGCCACCAGCTAAGAAGTATGTCCCAATAGCAAAAGAAAAAAGAAGAAATCAACTGAAAAGAAAATAAAATAAAATATAAGCTTTTGGCTATCGAGGGTATAAAATTGTGCCAAAATAAAAAATACTTCGAGTTTTAGTCTCCAGAATTATTAATGTTAGAAACAAGAATGAAGGTTCTTAAAGTTCTTTCAGATTTAATTCATTGGTTTCAAATTTTAATATGAAATTACTGGCGGAACTTTGGAGCAGAGATTATTTTTCAACAAAAAAAAATTTAATTAAATTTATTTGTTTTGGATTTTTTTTTGTTGAAAATGTTGTAAAAATTCATAAAACATATAAAAATCATAAAAAATCTAAAAAAATTTTGTTTCCATGTATCCCCTCCAAGTTGGTTCTACCTACAGTTTAACGACGATACCGAACAACAAGAGCCTTTCCTTTATTCATCAAGATCGATGAACTAGAACTTAAGTTACGGCAATTTATACCGCAATACCTCTTAAGCACTCTCCAAAGTAAGTTTTAAAACTAACGCGATTATCCTGGAAACGTATTTTTTAATAAGCCCATTACGGTAACCAATTTACAGATAAATCTGAAAATCTAAAGGTGTTTTTCCTAATTACAAAAGCTAGCTCGTTATTTTTCTTTAGTTAAAAATTTCGGCCAGAAAACTTAATTTTTGGAGCATCGAAAACCGTTTTTTTTTTTTTTTGGGTTTCTTTCTTTTCGATTTCTTTGCCCACCAGTAACCGGCATAATGGGTAATATCCTAAGCAATATAAAATACAATCATATTAAAAATGAGAATTAAAAAATTTTTCATGTGATATTAAGTGAAAAAAGAACAACATAGCACATAAAACGTGTTTGTGATAGCAGACTAGATCAAAACCTGGACAAAATACAAAATTAGACCATAAACTAGACGATTACAAAGGGCAGAGAGTCAGAAAAAATTCAGAGCTTAAATTAGACCAAAACTCTGACCCAAAAGTCAAACCAAAGCTGACGAAATATTGGACCCAAACTCAAGACATTGTCCAAGACATTATTCATGTTGTAGATCTAGTCAGATCTAAAAAACTGCATTCTCGAAATTTCGAATACACCCTCAATATCTGGGCTCAGGGCCAAAAAAACAATTTTTGAGGGGTCCATTTGGTTATAACTTTATTAACTTTTTACTCGATCTGCAAGTTTTATATGTCGTTTGAAAGGTGAGATATAAAATATTATAACGATGTCAAATTGTCTTAATATAATAAAATATAATATAATAAAACGTAAAATAATTTGAAAATTTATAGTTTTTAATTCTTTGCAACATTTTAAACATGTATTTTGTTAAACATTTTTAAATTTTTTAGGCTTGTTGACAACCTACAAAAACCGAAACTCAATAGAAATTTACTCAGATTTGTTTATCGGTTCTAAATAAGCCTCGTTGGGTAAAAAGTATATATTCCACCTTTGGGAATAGTTCAAAATAATTTGAGTTTTTAAGATTCTTACGAATAACTTACGGTGGCGTATGAGTGATATTTTAGATAATTATATAACTTAACAAAAACTTAAGTAGATTTATTTAATGATTAAATGAAAACTACATGGTTAAAAAAAAAACAGATTTAAATTTTCAAGCAACATCTTTTCATTTTTAAAAATACGCAGTTTTAAATTGATTTGACTATTGCAAATCATAAACATTGTTTATGGTGGCGTATGAGTAATATTTATTTTATATGAAAATATTGCTTAAATCTACCAAATTCTTCGCATTACTTAATATTATACTTGAAAAACTTCCACTATACCTGCTTTCGATTAATCGCTGAGCACGATGTTTTGATCAGAAAGTTCCAGGGGAAATCCAACATCTTTCTGCCAAAAACGTCACGGATTTTAAATTTATTTTGTTTTTCAAACAGTAACTTCAGTGCTGAGGATAACTCTGCCTGAAACTCGTTTTTTCTTTTCCATTCAACAGTGTGAATTTGTTCCTATTTTAGCTGAAATCAAATCAAATCTTTGTGAATGTATCAAAAATGTCAATTTCAATAGGGTCTACTTTATTTAATAAAACTTTTCATAAAGTTTCTGAAACTTCGACCCATTGATATTAACTCTTTTTGTTTCGAAATTTCCACACTGGTTTACCTAATATCATACTAACCTGTTAAACTTACCTTCAAAAATTCAAGCTCAAAGCTAACTAAAAGTTTACCGTAAATCCATCAAATTATTTGAGTTCTAAAAAACTTAAGCACCATTGAGTTACTTTACAAAAAACTTAAAATAAGGTTTTTTGTTAATCTAAAAATCGGTTTCAAAACTTATATATTTATGTATTTAAATTGCATAAAGTCAAAAAATTAAGGTTAAACTAGGGTAGTTTGGGGTTAGCGCGCACACAAATACAACCGCATTAAAATAGAAATCCATAACCAACAAAAAAAAAATAGAAATAAAACAATAAAAAAAAATACAAATAAATAAAACCAGTAAAATGAACCAAATAACCACCAAACAACAAACAAATAAATAAACACATCGTACATCAAAATAAATCGGTCGATGGTGGATTTGTTGGTGTTCCTGCTGCGGTTAGTGAAATTGATGGCTGATGATGTTGCAAAATGATGAATTGTACTAAATCTATTTCGTTGTATTGGAATGGCAGCCACAAAAAAAAAAAAACTGTCGATTTCATCACATATTTACTTTTGATTTATGGTGTTGAATATTTCTGAGAATAAGTAGTTAAAACATTTGAAGCAATTTTAATATTTTTGACTTCGTGAAATTTCGCAATATTTATTTTAAAAAATTACCATTTTGCGTGTACACATGTAAATAAGTGTAGAAAATTTCCATTTAAAATTTTTGTATTTGAAGTTTGCAGGTTATTCTTCCGTTAACCCTTATCTATCTGAGAGCAAACTAGAGGAGGGAGGAATCATTTTTTCATAATACTTATATTTTTAATAATTGAGCGAAAATAAAGCAAATATAAGTCTTCCTTTCTAGTTTGTAAAATCTTTCTTCCTTCAACCAGTTTCCATCCAAAAGGATCTGTATATCCGGTGTGGAGACACAAGATTTTTAAACTAATGTGAAAATTCAAGCAAATATTTGAGTGCAAACGGTTGTCCTCTGTAGAAGACACTGGCCTCAAAGGTGTTAATTTTTTGAAACCAATTTTGTGAAACGAAAAACTAAAAGTTCAAATGGAAATTTATGCGAAAAAATAATAAAAATTTAACTTTTCGTTGGAAAATTTTTACTTTAATGTTTCTCCAGACTATTGTTCATTGCATTGTTTTTATTTACAGCAACTAAACTGTTGCATTTCATTACAAATTCAATTCACTAAAAAAAAAAAAAAATTAGAAAAACCTTGGTTTTAAACGTGATGGTGAAATATATATATATATATATATTTGAAACAATGAAATTAATTTAAAATTCTACAATATATTGAAAGAATACTTAAAAACTATTTCAAAAAAATCTATTGGTATATTCTAGTAATGTTATTCATAAATTATTTGTTCATAGTCTGTCATTATGTTTGTTTCATAGACTGAATAAATAAATATTATGAACCCAATTTAAGCTTAAAACACATTTGAAGCTGTTGAGGGCTAACCACTGTCAAAATGAATACACGCTTGATCATATAAAAAGAGTCGGTCAACTTTATTTAGATTTTATTCTTATTTCGTCCAAAAAGCTTATTTTCACAATAAATAACTTCAATGAGAAACTAAGTAATAGAACAAAGTGCGAAAATATACTTAAAGTCATTTATGATTCTTCATTGAAAATCCATCCACAAGGATTTCAGAAAACGAGCACGTTCAAAAAAAACAAACATATTCCAGTTCAATAATAATTTTCTAATAAAAAATTACAACTGATCGCCGTCCGTCGCAATTGTGTTTACTTGAGCGAAGTTTAAAGTGGCAGCTCAATAGCTATTTACGTACCATCGACCGATCTATCATCGTCCGTCGCAATTGTGTTTAGAACTTTAGAATATTGTGAAGTCTTTTTGAAATGATATGTATCCAATTTGGAATATTCTAAAATCTATAAAAATCAAATTGAATTATATATATTGAAATTTCTTTTCAATATTATAAATCCAATTTGTCATATTATGAAATTTATTGGAAATACTATGAGACCAATGTGGAGTAATTTAAAATCAACTTGAAATATTTTGAAAATCAGCATGGAATATTCTGAAATTATTTTGAGATATTCTAAATTTCATTTTTAATATTCTGAAATATATTTTGAGAACTAGATCCACTAGAAGTAGAGGGTCATAAATCAAAACAAAAATTTTAAAGGGGCAAAAAATTAAAAAATTATGTTTGGATTAGCTTTAAAATCACTGCAATAATTGGAGATTTTGATTTGAAGATTTTAGGGGATTTCGTTTTTCCGTAACTAATACGAAAAATTTCCGTTTCCTAAAGGAAAATATTAATTTAGCTACATACTCATTACAAAAAACATATAAAAGGTACAACTAATTGCATTTTAACGATACTGCTTGATGTGCTGTTTGCGATGAAATCATCATCAACAGCAAATGCATAAATACAAACATATTTGTATCACACACACACACACCAACAAACACACACTCACACGGAATTGTCCTCTTTTTGAATTTGTACGCGTGTGTGCATGTTCAATCCGATTTATTGCCACAGGACATACTTTCAAATAAATCCTTTTTATGGTAATGTTTCTTGTTTAGTGTAGTGTGCCAGTGCACTTTATACTGATACAGATGATGCTTTGCATTCTCAATTACACTACAAGTACAAGTATTTATGTGTGTAGTTGTAATTTCGCTCAAAGCTGATTTAATATCCCAGTGGGGTTTAATTTTAACGGCGAATTTTCATGTACGTTTCATTGAATCAGTTTTGTATATGCCCATGGACGATTTATTTTAAAATTTCCTTCTTAATCAAACAATTGCAGTAGTACAACCCTTTAGTGTGTTATATGAAACCACTACCAGGTATGGCCATAATGGATAAATGGTCGAAACCACCTTAGCCCAATTTTTTTTTTTTAAATATACCCGAAAATAGTAGCAATTACGTATTTTTGCAAGAATATCTTTAGATCAACTATTAGAAAAAACAACTAATTACTTCCAAATATTAAATTATTAAAAAAGCCAACAAAGTGCCGAGACCAGGCAACATTAATCCGAAACTGCTTTAAGTTAACCCTCAGGCTAACGCTCGTTGGCTCGATCGATTACATGAACTCCTTAAGAGTTACTGTGAAACAGTCACTAGAATGACACACATCTCTTCATCTTTGTTTCATCGACTTTGATAAAACGTTCGAACATCTCAATCAAGATGCAGCCCTTATACGCAAAGGAGTCCTTGAAAAAATCATAAACCTTATAAAAGAGTTATACTCAGATGCGTGCTGCCGCGTAAGATACGAATTACTCTGAGCAACAGTATTCAAGTGCAGAGTGGAGTAAGGCAGAGATGTGTGATATCGCCGCTCTTATTCAAATTAGTCCTGGACCCATAAATGCTGCAAGCGTCCCAAACAGCGGCATATCTTGGTGCCTAAGTGGTAGTCTAAGGATCTAGATTATGCGGACGATATCTACGTTCTGTCACACAAATACTTACATGTAACATTAAAACTATAGGCAGTAAGTAACTTCTCAGCATCTCCGAATCCCAAGACTTTCAGATTCCCGGTATAAACATTGAAATATTGGACAAATTCTGCTATCTTGGCAGCATCATCACAAACAATGGTGGGACAGCGGTAGATATAAGCAGTCGAATATCAAAAGGTCGCGCTGTTTTTTGGTATGTTCGACAAAGTTTGGTGATCAGCCCACATACCCAGGTGCAAGAAGTTAAGAATTTTTTATTGCAATGTGACGTCAGTTGTTTTGCATGATTGCGAATGGTGAAACGCGACAATGTGTGATCTACAAGCATTGCAAGTATATAATAACCGCTGTCTTCGTAGTTTTTTGGCCCAACACTATCACTAATACCGGTCTCTGATCCATGACAAGACAGGCACTTATCTATCTTTAAATACATCGCCGCAAGTGAAAATGTATCTGCCATACACTCCGAAAATCTTACTAAAAGATTGAAAGAGCTGCTCTAGATTGGAACCAACAAGGTAGTCGAAGACGCGGCAGACCATCCAACACATGGAGGCGACAAGTTGAAACTGAAGTGTTACAAGCAGTCTAGCTCTGGAAGCAGAAATATATTAAATTATAACACGTTTTTGAGGCTCTGGTGTTCCAGCTAAGAACTTCGAGAAAATATGTATAATTATACATATATAAAAAAGTTTGTAAAAAGGAATGTGAGCTCAATATCGTCAGCGAAATTTCTAAAGTTTTTCTGTCATTTTGATGTATAGTTTGTGTGGGAAAATCACACACGATTCTTCAACGAATTCTTTAAAAATTGTCTACTGGGATTAAATGCCCAGAGTTGCCAACCTACATGCATATTTTAATAGATAAGGTTGTTGATTTGTTTTATTTGCAAACTTCCCATAGCCATTAAGGGATATAACTTTTTGATTGTAGAAACTTAGTAGAGCAAAAAACTAATAACTTGTAGATTTCCGTTTGGAATTATATAAGGGAGATCAGGGCAAAATCGGTCACGTTTTCGCGGACAGACAAAATCTAGGAAATTATTTTTGAAAGTCAAAACCAAATGGATATATTAAAAAGGAAATCATTTATACTAACGAATTAGTAAAGAAGTTTTAACTCATCTTAATTAGTTTTCGTTTTAGAAAACTTTTAATTCAGATTTAAAAGGTTTTCTATTCCAAATTTTTAAGGGCAAAATCACTCATTACCTGGGTTAAAGTCGCTCACTTGATTTTCACCAAAACATAGAGAAAATCGAGCCAGCAATGACCACTAAAAACATTTTTGAAACCAAATTTGAAAACATATTTTTTCAAATTAAAATAATTTATAATTGTATTGAAATACAGACAGACTTGCCCCACTAGATTCATATTCTAGAGGGTCTAGAATATTTTTTAAATGCAATTAATTTTTTGGAGAAGCTACCTTGACTAGGAGGACAGTTTAAAACACCATAGCCTTATACTTGTTGGAAAGGTCTAAATGTGTACTATTGATGCAACTATGCAATGAAGACATGGAAACAGCATAAGGCTATGATGTTTTAAACTGTCCTCTTGGCCAAGATAGTTCCTTCAAAAAATCAATCGCGTATAAAAAATTGTGTAAAGTTGGTTAGTATATGGTCCAATGTCCTCATAACATAAACTAGCGAATGAAACCGACTTTACCCCGGCCTCCTCTACTATTTCTTAGTCATCAGTCTGTGTTATTAATTTATTATTAAATTTTTGTTTTTCCTCTAATGATTAGAGTCTAATCATTTCCGACTGACTTTTGGAATATATTTTCCATTTCCGTTGTTCTCCCTCAATTGTTCATTTCCATTACAAACCTTTTTTTTGTATTTAATACTTCCTATGTTTTAGCTGTGGCATCCTTGGTTATTGTTGTTCTGTTTTTAGTTGTACCACAAAATATTGTAACCACAAAACCAGTAAATACTTCACATAAATATGAGTTTCTAATACACCACAGAACAGGAAGAAAATAATATGAAATAAGAGCAGCCACAACCAACACAACATTATATTAATATCATCTACCCACAAATGCCTTTGGGCTAGTAAAAGGTTAAATTGGAAGCTGAAGTAGAAAGTGAAAAATTAAATATTTAAGATGCTCTATATAAGTTTTTTGTTGCTTCTGTAGCCGCTAACTTGTGGCTAACTTAATTAGAAATATTCAAGGTGCTTGCAGTGTTAGTGATGTGGAAGTTTATAATAACTAAAAGTGGCAGGTGGTAAGATTTTATGTACATAGTAGTTGAGTTTAAAATTTCTACAATATATGTGATGGTATGTAGACTGCCTTGAGGTAACATTAATATTTTCTATTAAAACAAGAGTTTTAATGTGAAAATTATAGCTTTATTACTTTTCAAAGTACTCACTCACTGTTATATTTTATGAAAAGCATTTCGACGGCACTTATGCTTATTAGAATATGGAGTTTCAGCAACAAAACTTTGGTTTGCCTCAAGGTAAATTGCTTTCTGTGTGCGAAGTTTTTCATAATTTTTGGAAATAAAATTGATTCGTTAAGTGTCAAGGCTGAACTATGAGGGAAATCGTTCAAAATTTTTATTTTACTCTACTTTTAATCCTGAAGTGTAAAATATTTACTCACTTACTGCAATCTTCATCTTCAATTACTTTGAATCTGACTCAGCTTGATCGCACTTCTCTGTTATGTGTCTTGATCTCTAAATGTGGTTTAGTAGAGCTCGATTTAGCTTTGCTGACTCCAAAACAGTGACGGCCATCTAAACTATTGGCAAAATTCATATATAGGATTGTAATTATTAAGTGACAGACACAATTTTGCAATTATTTTAAAAAAATACAAAAAAATTAGACAGTGATTTTATATATGTAAACCTTTCGTCTTCACACATTGGCTGCATTCAGCAAACTCAACTATTGGTCAACAGAGGAGTAAAATTCTGCTGAACCAACTGTTCCTGCATCGCTTACTTAGCTTCGCTCACTCATCATGGTAGCAAAAATTTTGTACGCTACCTTCGATCAGTACTTTACAAATCATACGATTTTGATTTTTGTTTGTTTCAGACATCTCCAATTTGACATCTGTTTGTTAGATCCCCTGGCTGGTTAGCTTTCCTCCGACGATTTTAAATGACTCGGAACTGTGAACATCACATCGCTGAGTGATGGACATTTATTCAACTGTTGAGTCTGCTGAACGCAGCCATTGGCTTTAGCCGATCCGGATATCGTAGAACGGCTTGCCGCGGGACTTTTTGATCGGTTTCAGTCCACTTTTTAAAAAGCCCCAAAAAGAATAGTACATTGGGTTTAAGTCTGAGGGACACGGTGGCGACTCTGATGATGTTATGAATCCAGGAAATTTTGCTCTTATTCACGTTCAGAGCTTTGCTGGAAAGTTTAATTTTCGTATTAAAAATCAATCAATTTTAATTCAACGAATATTACAGGAGTTCTGACATTAGAGAAACTACAACTTATCGTTTTGGGCATTGAAATTTACCTTAACTGTTCTGATTTGTTTTCCTTTGATTAAGATATTTTCTAGTGCGGTGAAGTGTACCAATTTTTCTCACCTTTGTACCCTTTTTTAGGTACGCTTTTTATTTTTCGCGTTATTTTTATGTGGTTTATCTGTTGAGTTTTTAGGCTCTATAAGGCTATGATCAGACCCATTATCACATATGCATCCAGTATTTAGTAGAGCAGACTTAATGTTTACAGCATTATGAAACCTCTTGTAAGACTTCAAAGGACTGTGGCCATTTGCTGTACGGGAGCTTTTCCAACAACATCTTGTCAATCCTTAAATGAATTGTTTAAGCTTGAAACTTTAACTAACGCATTAAAAATGTATGCTACAAAATAAAATAGAATAACTCCGTAAGCAAATACCTACATGTTTGATATATTTTGGCAAAACATAAAGAAATATCTAAAAATCTATCACAATACACTGTGCGACAATATTTTTTTTTTTGCTTTGGATTCTAAGAGACGAAAATATCATATAAAAATAGGTCTTAAAATGTAAAATTTTTTCTAACAATAAAAAGAATTTTTTTATGGTCAGATGGCGCGTTGGAATGGATTAGATTTACAAAAAGAGACAAAAAAAGGAGATAATAAGAGAGAGGTGGCATTTAGGCCATTTGATTTTCATAATAAAAATCTTTACAGTGTTATCAAAAAAAACTGCGAAATTTGGTTTTGATAGAAATATCCTTACGACTTTGAATGGAATTTTTAAAGTTGAAATTAGGCACAGTTCAGAAAATTTAAAAATAAAAAAGAATAATCAGAAATTTCTAAACTACTTTTCATTTCAATTTCCAAAATTAAATTTCAAATCGAAAAAATATTCCTGAACAAGCGAAATTTTTCAGACTTATTGATAATTGGATATCACATGGATCCAATGCCTCCTCTTCCTCATTAACGCCCTTTTATATGCATTTGTACTTTGATGAAAATTTTTTATTTATTATTGCAAAATATTTGGCATTTTATTACTTTTTAAGCTTTTTAAACTCTCTCCCAGGACGAAAACTAGCCTAGAAACACTTCAAATGCAGGATTACTCAGTATCACTTCTTCTTTCACAATCCGAAGTCAAAGGTAAAAATTCGAATTTTGCCGCAGAGTGTATTCATTATAGCATTTTTTGCTCATCAATAGGGAGAGGAAGGTGTTGTGCCCCTTGTCTGTTTCCCATCCACGCTAGCATGCCCGTGTGCTTGTGTTATATGCTTTTCACTTTTAGTTAACGTAATATAATGTGAAGTGTTGTCAATGTAAATATGTAAGTTTGTTTTCTTGTTGTTAACTTAGTTGGTAGTATATTGCTGATGTATAGCTCTTGGCTTGGTTCAGTTCATTGTTAGTGGTGCACTCCTCATTTATTATTCAAAAGACACTTGTATCAATCGACTGACAAAAGGAATGTTGTTGTTAATCGATTTATATAAATTGAGTACATACTAACATATGCAGCAACAATAACGACAACAACAACTAAATATTGAAGGCAGTTAAATATTGATGATGGATAAAAAATGCCAAAGAGTAATATGAAGCAACAGAAATCATCAAGGTGGATTGGCGAAATACCTTCATGTGTGTTTATAGTTTTTGAAAGCTTTTCCTGTTTTACCTAAGTTGATAAAAATCCATCTTCAAATCGATTTATGTAGTCAACGTAAAATAAAAAACTTTATAAGTACTTCATAAGACAGCAATGTTTTCCTCAATTTAAAAAAAAAGAAAATCAAAAGTAAAAGAAATTTAATAGCTTGAAGAAAAAATCCGATTCCCGAGGGAAATACTAAATACTAACTTCAAGAAAAAATCGAAAAGAAACATATCAAAAGATAAGAATGATTTATTTAAAATTTAATTATATAAGACATATAGAAATCAACATTGAAGGCAAAGCATACACACACACACACACAAAAGGCTAATGCATCTAATGTGTAAAACATGATGAGAGCGTGAACGAATGAATGAATGATTCATTGATTGTTGAATGATTAAAGTGTGAGATTATGTAGTTATAAGCTGATTTTATATTATTCTTTTTTTTGGAATTATATTTTTTACCTACCTTTCCTTTTTTACGTTAGATTGGAATTTTCTAATATATTCGCATATATTTACGTATCCCTAAGCGCTTTCTATTTATTTCTATGCAAATTATCCTCAAGTAGAAAATTCTTTCAAATTAAAAAAAAAGAAGAAAATCATTATTTTTGTTTGATATTTATTCTCTGGGGCATTACATGTTTGAATGTATGAATACGAATGTATATTATAGCTCGACACTCTACCTGCCTAACATCCCAACTAATATTTCATAGATAAGATTTTGCTTTTTATTTCTAACACCTTTCAGGATTTTGTCACAAGTGGAAAAAGAAAATAATAAAAAAAATATATATATATAAATATTCACCTAAATATATGTATTTAAGTCTGTCTTATAGAAAGGTTAGTGAAAGCATAGGGATTTATTTCCATTTAAGTTCCTTGTCTCCTATTGCACACTATGATGCACAAGAAACGATACACTTAAATGTGTGTTCACATACTAATATAACCGTTTTTTTTTAAATGAGTTTCTCAAGAGTTTTTCTATTAACTAAATATGTCATGTTTGCAATCTACAGTTCGTTAAAAGTAATTAAATATGAATTTATTATCATTTTAAAGCAGTGACGGCCAAACGTTCATAATTAATTCAATAGTTCAAGAAAAATTTTAAGAATAATATGCTTGCAAAAAGCTATTCAGTTACCAATGCTTCTTTTTTTTCTCACCTATTTTAGTGGAAAAGCTTTTCAAACACATACATATTTATTTTGTCAATGATGTAGAATTAACGTCACTGTTCTAAAATTAAAGAGAGTTTCACCATAGACGAAATTAGCTTTTAAACGAGTTTGCTGCACTGCAGCTGATTGAAGTCGAAAATTATTCTTCCTTCGTGGCACAAAAGCTCATGGAGAACACATACCTAGGTTTGGTCATCGAATTGATGCCGTTTTATACTGATTTTGAATGGCAAAACGCTTTTTATTATTTATTTTTGTTTTCTGACCTTGGCGATCATCGAACCCGGGGTTATTACGTAGCAGTCCCTCATTGATAAAAATTGCCTTAAAAGCAAATCTCTCTATAAACCCCTTAATATACCGGTTCTAAAAATAGAAAATAAAAATAGAAAGGTAAAATTTCTCCGTAACTACTGGAACGCCCCCTATCGTTCTCTTTTCAGTAAATTCACCAACTCAAATAATTCCCCAGTAAAATCCATCACTCCATGTAAAAAACTGAAAAACGAACGCTAATAAAAAAATTTTAATACTTCCACTGAAAACACTTCAAAATCAAAGAATGATGGCAAAGTTCTTGTATTTATTTCGTTTTTCAAAAAGAATCCATCCACTCTAATGTCCGTTTTAAACCGGACGTTTTTGGGTTGACTCATTTTGGCCTGGTATTAGATCTTATAACCAAACTTTTGTTGAATTTTGTCTCTTTTTCCAGATGTTTTTTTACAAAAGTTTGATCAGCTGTTGTCTCTTAAAAATATTAAAAAAAAAAAACCGTGGAATTATAACTTCTACATCAAGTTTGTTATTTTATCTAAATTAATTTCTCATTTTAATTGTAAAATAATTAATTTTACTATTTTTTGTTGATTTTCAAAACCACTTTCTAAACAAGTATATCAGTTTACCTGGTCTTCAAGTCATGTGAAAAACAATATTTTAAATTATCTAAATGTAATTTTGACGATTTTTCAAAGTTGCTGTTTGGTTTATCGAAATTTTTCCTGATCAAATAGTAAGACCCGCAAATGTGGGTTTTCAACTGAAATACATTTTGATGTGAACATCTTTACACGGGGCTGAAGGAAAATTTATAGTGGAGTGAATTGATAGGAATTAAAATCAAATGTCATATCGGTCTCGTGTGAGGTTTCATCGTATGTGTTATAAGTTATAAGAGTGTGTTTTATTATATATTTAACTTTAAGCCCAAAAATATACAACACATAATTTCTATATCAAAAATGGTGGTCCAATATACTTACATATCAATAGAATAGTGGAACATATCAAAAATTCGTTTTATTTATTGTATTTTAGTTTATAGTTAATTCTTTTCTAATTGAAATTGTAGAATATTATCAACATTAGACGATGTAGACTTACAAAAAGCGAAGAAAGTTCCTTGAAAAGGGAAAATTAAAAAACCCATGATTGCATGATTTTGGAACATAAACACGAAAACTTTCATAATGAAGAAAATAACCATGCGTAGAGTATGTTATCACATCAGGTGACGAGTGCAGAAGGAACTCATTTTTGTTTTTCAGTTGGACAGCCTCTTGTACTCATTCCTGGATCTTTAAGTTTCAATATCGCAATGAAAAAAAATCTCTCAGTAAAATTCAGTCACTTAACTTGCCTATTGGAAATAAGACTAGCTCAGAATCAGTTTTCTGCTTGCTCTTTTAGGCATGGTGAACGATCACAGTGCTCACACTTTTATATGAAACAAAGCGGACAACTTTTCATTTGGTGAAATTAAGTTAAGCTGAAGAATTTAGGCTTAACAGTATATAGCTCTACACTAAGCTTTCTGGGTTGGAGTTGATTGAAGTTGTTTCAACGCTGGTGCTTTATATTTTGAAATTAATTATAGGCCAATTATGGTAGTCTACGGTCTAAAATAACATTTATGGCAAACCTCAATTAGGAAAAAAGAAGCTCCGTTATCCTAATGAAGACTAGAGCATCCTCTTTTGTAGGAGAGCATCTGAGATTGTGTAAGCCGATGAAAACGGATTATTGAAATTCTCCTTCTGTGACGAGCCAGCTTTACATAAATGTTCACATATAATGTGAGTTGTAGTCTCATCATTGAAAGATGCTGATATAATTTTCGAAATAAAATGCTTTAAATATATTTTTTTTTTTTTGAAAATTGTCTGCTTTCTTAAAGATTTTTGTTTTGCTAAACTCAAATTTGTAAGCAAAGTTTCACTATAGGCTCATGTTTTTGAAATATATCGAGTTGAAAATCGTAAAATAAGTCCCATTTTTATAGAAGAACCAGAATAAATTCTAAACTCCTCGAACTTTAAAAGATACGCTAGATTAACGTATTAAATAATGATCGTTGCGAAAATGCTACATTTAGGGTTTTGGATCTGCTAAGTCACTGATGAAAAAAATTTATTTGGCAATGTTAAGAATTATATTATAATTTGTCAGTTCAAGATTATGCCTCATTTAGGGTGGATGGGTTAAAGATTGAAATTGTTTTGTATTGATACATAAAATCAAACGTTTTGATCCTTGTGTTAACTTGCCCCCGTTTATCTTGTTAACTGGACATTATGTGACCAAATTTGGATTAAGTTCACAAATATAAAGACAATACTACTTTCGTATCTTGTAAAACAACTGTCACCCTTGATTTTTTTCATTATTTTTTTTTTTTTTTTTAAACTCTAAGAATGGAAAAAAAATATTGTCCAAGTTCTTGCAAGTGTAAACCTAGTTCACATAAACAAATCGACCTAATCCATATTGCATTAAATTGCCGAGTTCCATTCGAAAAAGTATAAAAGTGTATCTTTTCTTGTGTAACTTAGTGTATTTATTTTATTGTGTGAATGCCCGTATAGCCGTAGAGAGAATGTTATTTGAGTTCACTCATGCGAAGCTTATGTGACAGCGGCTTTTTCTTCGCCTTCCTTTGTGTTCATTTTCATCTGCGTAAATCCTCAAATTGAGGTGGTCTAAAAATATTTCAAGATTCGTATTTCAAATACACATGCATAACGTAAATGTGGGTAATTCGGATCGATTTTGTTTTGCTATTGTAAAACTACGTAGTTTTAAAACTATTTTTTAAAACTACGTCCCTTTTTCGAAACGAACGAGAATTATTTCTCTTTTCTAATGGTATGCAACAATTATTTCAAATTGTTCACTAAACATTCTGTTATAGTTTGGTAAAAATAAGCATCATTTTAGAAAACATACTAACAAAAAAAAATGGACTTTTAAAATCGATCCGAATTACGAGCATGCGTTTTTCTACTTGCATATAATTCGGATCGATGATCCGTGTTACCAGCTAATGAGGTGTTTGCATAATTACAAAATTTAGAAAAAGTATATAGTTTTAATTATTCAAAGTTTTTTAGTTGTGATTTAGATATAATAGGTGATGTTTGGAGGTAATTCGGATTGTTCCTTTGTTTAGAAAGTTTTTGTGGAATTTGAGTTCAAAGTTTTGATAAACTATGAAAATATTTTGAATCTTAGTCAAAAATTTTGCATTTTAAAATCAAAAAATATTGAAATATTAATTAAAATTAGTGGCGTTTCTTAAAGTTATACCAATTTTGAAACTAACTAGTGATTTTTAGTCAAATTTAATATGAAATATATTTTTAAAAACTAATTTGTGTTAAATCATTAGTATTTTTTTTATTCCAGACTACCTTTTAATTTTTGACTATGTCAATATACTTATAAATTTTAATTCTGAAATTGCTTAGAATGATTCAGAGAAATAACTTTTTATATATTTCGATGTGCATCAGCTCATGGGCGTGGTCAAGCACTACCGGATCCAGAGATTTACTTTAAGGGGGTTAACATTTGTTCATCCCTTTTAAATATTTTTTTTTATTTGTGACCAATGATCAAATATATGAAATTCTTAACAGTAAGAAAGGGGGAAGTTAGGGAGGCGTTGGGGGGGGGGAAGTTGAGGAGGGGGAGGTTAGGGAGGAGTTGGGCTCGAGGTCAAGGGTATTTAACCCCAAACCCTTCCCCTTTCCTACCCCCCTTAGATACGCTATTGATCCTACGTAAGATTGCACAGTCACATACTTTTGTTTTTAATATATTCGCATCTATCGCCCAGCCACAGCCTCTACCCCTAATTTTGATACGCCCATGAGTAGGCCCATTGAGAATTAGTCCGGTGGAGAACAAGTAAGTCTCCATATCAAATTTAGCTCGGTATGATATTCGAAGATATTGGATTTTTGCGAAAATGCCACGCCCATTTTGAGATACGGTCGAATTTTAAAGCCCACAACTTGACATACACATAAATGCAACTCTACACCAAATTTCACTAAGATCGGACAAACGGTATATGATTGCATAAAGAAAATACATAGATTTGGACAATAATTTGTCTGTATGTGTGTGTATGTATTTACGCGTAGATACATAAATTTTTTATATATATATATTTTCCCTAAACACCAAATTTAGCTTTAGCATCTAAATAAACCTCAATTTAAATATAATTTGCTTTAAATTTTGCTGATCAGAATTACATGCAATCCATTTTTTTCGAAGTGATGTCACTTAAGTTACTATTAGAAAAAAGTTATGTTTCGTTTTCTTTTGGTAGTTAACAACTTTAAAAGAGGAAGAAATATGCTTTAATTTTGTATTACAAATTTTTTTCATAAATCTGTAATCCTTATTTTTAACGGTCAAAGTTTCCCTTGCAAAAATCGATCCGAATTACCCTCACTTGCGTTATATATAAACTCGTATTTTTATATGTATTAATGTGTGTGTGTGTGTGTGTGATCAGTGATTAATTTTGTAAAAAAAAAACTTTTTCTTAACTCAAATTACAAATGAAGTTGGTTAATAAATAAATAAACTTAAGGAGAAAGTTTAATTTTCTTAAAGAATATAGCCGCGTGGTGATTGATGTATGTTTGTAAATGTATAGGTAAATGTTGGAGTTTGTGTCAAATTAAATGTTTTTATACAAAAATATAGAAAAGTTTTTTAAATTAGACAATTTTCAATATACGATTTTATGTTTTACATATTTTTGGAAACTCAAAGTTTTGCAAAGCGAACTTTAATTGATATTTTTAAGTTGAAAACAAAATTTTTCAAATATGCGTTTTAAGCAAAAAAAGAGATAAATTCTTAATTAAAATATATTCTATTTTACTCAAAGGATACAAAGTCATTAAAAATAGAAAGAAAGAAAAATTATTGTGGAAATTACTTATTCTTTTTTTTTTGTTGTTGTTAGTAAAACTTTGCTAAAGCAAAACAAAAAAAAATAAAAATAAACAAATAAAAGTTTGAAAACTTTATACATTTGAACCACAAGCAGCAGCTAATTTACCCCCAAAGAAAAACAATCACACACACAGACATAATTAAGAAAATTTAATAAAACAATGAACTTCTTTTGCTTCGCCTTTTTCTTTTCCCTTTCTCTCATAAAAGAAGAAATAAATTTTATTATGTAAGATAAACAGAGAGCGCTGGCGCGAAAGGAGCAGTGGAAGTGTTGAAAGTAGAGAGAGAAAAGAAAATTTTCTTATCAAGTTGCAAAAAAGAAAAGTTTACGTGCACGTGCTCTTTGTTTATAAATTTATTACTCTATGTGCGGTATATATCAACTGAAATGGATAGTTTGTCAAATTTGTTAAAAGGAAATGTAGATTTATTGCCATTGTATGAACAATTTTCCAAGTAAAAGAAAATTTAATACAGGAAAATATAATATTAAAAATCATTTTCTTCCCATAAACAGAAAACAGAAGTTTTGAATTCATGTCTAATATTATATTTTCGTAAATTTTTATTTTGAAAGAGTTAAGCCCTAAAAAAGACTTAAGGCGCACTCAGGCGGTACCTTTCCGTGGTCCGTCAGCGTTGAATTTTTAGGTATCTATGGTGTGGGATACCAGATTTTTGCTATAAAATCAACCTTACTTCGGATTTTACAGAAAAAACATACTTTTTTGGAGCCAGTTGGCAACCCTTTTCTTTCATGGCACGTTTAAATCTATCAATTAAAACAGATGCCTTTGCCTTTCTGTACAAGAAAATAGTAATGAAAGTATAAATGTTGCACAAATGTTCCGTGAAGTAAAACTTGAGTCTATTTTGGATCAAATCCATATCAAATGAAAGGTGACAATGTGTTCTTTAATCTTGTTGTCAGATTTTCTGTGAATATTTGTGAATCCACAATCAAAACATAAGAAAGTTTGGAAAGTGCGAAATCGATTTTAGCTACTATGAGCAAAGTAACAAATATAAGAAAAATCTTAAAAATCGATTGATCTTTCGATTGCACTGATCTTAATATTTCATTTGTATGGAAGATCACCCTGGCGGTGGTTTTTGGACTTCATTTATATAAGTATAACCCGCATTCAAAATGGTATAATAATCTCAAAAATCAGTTCAATAAGGCTAGGCTTATATTTTTTTGTATTTCAATTGTATGGGAGTTGTCACTCCCTCTTTTGCATTGCCACACCCACTTACCCAATATCACCTTTACTATGCATGGTGAATTATTTTGCCTACTTTAGAGTTAGATTTCAGGGCGGGCTGGGCTAAATCAAACCACTCTGCCTCACGAGCCATTGTACTATATCCAAGCTAGAGCCAGAAAAAGAAAGTAGAAAGACAGGAAAGATATGTGGGGGGATAAATGGGAAGAAGAAAAGTCTAAGGCCTCTCAATCTCGAACTTCTTTTTTTCTCTAATGAACTTTAGAAGTTCAAGATATCATTACCTAACAGTCTTAATTTGGTTCTTGCGCACGCCAGACAGCTACAGAAATAATGCTCCGTAGTGACGGCGTTCGCATGACAAAATCGGCAGGTCGGTTCGGTAATGACGCTCATGTTGGTCATAATACCAACAGGAACCAAGCTCGAATCAACTTCTATGAATAGAACCCACGAAGTCGTTGTGCTTAGCAAAACTATTAAGTTTTTCCTTACACTCACTGACAAATTTCGAAGACCTGACAGCACGCTACATCCAAGAGAGCGAAAACCTTTATTAAGTAGACTGACATCTGCCCAGTGGCAAAGGACACAAACTTCACTTAAGCCTGGTCACTGCTGTGCAGTTAACCAAAGCTTTTCTCCACCATAATATGGAGGCATAAGTATGAGACAATCGATCTCACAAGAGCAATATATAGCCAGTAAACTAATTCTAGATTCAGACCACAATTCTTACCGAAGTCACGCCTGCACTGCCATAGTGCACGCGAGACCTACAGCTCGGCGTGTATCTTACATATCCATTTGCAATCTAAGTTGACCCTAAATACTTAACTTCAGCAAGACAAGTGATGTATTACTCCCTTCATCGTTGTTAGTAACAGATTATCCTTTTTGCGTTTCCTAGTGAAAAACATTAAGGTGCTTTTACTAGGATTCACTGAAAGGCTCTGCAGATCACACAAAAGCTCGATATTGTCCAAGACAATTTGCATTTTAAAGCACACCGTCTCTAACATCTCAACATTTACTTGGATCTGAAGTCCAAAGTTCTGTAGATGAATGAGAAGGGAGTCCATCCCGAAGCACCATAGAAGAGAGGACAGTACGTCCCCTTGGGGGCATCTTCTCTCAACCTGAACCCTGGCACTGTCCTTGTTTTCTCCCCCATTGATAAGCAACCATTTGGATAGCATGGCATGAATCCATTGAATGACGATTTCATATCCTTGAAACATTCAGTTGCGACCAAGTCGCTTTATTTTGCCATTTTGCTTCTTTTTTTATGTTTACCACGCCTACATGTGATATGTTAATACGTCATGAAATTTCGTTATAAATTTTTCCACACTTTTTTTGAGGTGTTATTTTTCGAAAAATTTTGTATAATCAAAGTTTTCAAATATCACGATCGTATCGTTTAGAAATACAATTATTTTCTTCTGTTTAAACAGTTACTTAAATTCAAATTAAATCGAGCCAAGAACATTAATAAATTAAGTTTTTTCTACTTTTGATACTTCAGAAAATAGGATATATACAGAGCTAAATAATTTAACTTTCTCTTGTCTGTTACTAGAAAGAAAAAATTCGATCAAGCCAATTTTCACATTCTGTTTTAACCAATGAAACTTTTCGAATTAGATAAGGTTCATTAGCAAAAGTCTACCTTATTCACTTGAATATGTACTAAAAAAATCAGGCTGACAATCAGGCAGTCAACATTTCAAGAACACTCTCAAAAAATAGTTTTTAAACTTGACTCCGTAAACTAAAACTTGGCAAATTAACTGCCATCAACAAAAAGAAACCTTCTAGAAAATTTCACACCCACTTGTCTTTCATTTTTATGCATAAGCCTAATTTGAATAATAAATACATAAAATTATGCTCAAAGTTCAATGATCTTCTTTACATTTATACACAAAACTTATTAAAAATAAGATAAATTTTCTATTTAAAACCACATGTGAAGAAAATGAAAACCCTAAGCTTCTTCTTCTGCACATAAAGAAAACAAAAATATTTTAGAAAAATTTTCCAAACATAAATTGGCGCCATTTTTATTAACATTATGTACATACATACATAAGTATTTATATGAAAAATGGCAGAGATACTTTGCATGCAGACATACAAATCGCTCATTGTCTTCCTTTATGTTTTTTTTATTATTATTATTATTATCCTGTGCCAAGGGAAGATTCTCATGCTAGCAAGTGACAACAGCGAAATTTTTGTGTATTTACTGTCACAAAAAAGCACAATTTTTCAATTTAATTTCATGTTTTTTTAAGATTTGAAAATGATACAAGTTTTTACAATGTCAGAATGATAAATTTCTGCACTGCACTTTTCAACTTAACTACATTGTTCAGGTATTTTTTCACGTTCTTAGAAAAGTTGTATAGAAATGTTGAACGTAACTTAAAACGTGATGATAATAGATTTCTTGGAACATTTACTTTTAAGTATTCAGCTTTTTTTCAGACATATTTTTTTTTCTAATTTTGACGAATAAATAGAATACGAGACTCATATCATATAAAATATCTTCATATTTTTTGAGTGACACACAAAAAAAAAAGAGAAAATATTTCAGATATCATACTAACACATAGACTTACTTTATTTTGTGTATGTTTATATAAAGTGACACAGAAACATGTCAAAACACGTGACATGTAGTAGAGAAAAAAAAAAACTTTGCAATATTTTTTTGGTTATTTCCCCTTTTTGATTTAGTAAACATTTTAGTGTCGCACCTGATTGTACTATTTATATATGTATTTATTTTTGAAAGCAAAGCTCGATTGTTGTACTCTAAACGGAAGCAGTTACATTGAAAAAGCTTTGTAAAGTTTGAAAAAACACGTAAGCACAATTTACGAATTTTTTTACAAGCAATTTGTATTTTCTAAAATGGACAGTATTTTTTCGGAAACTACTTTCAGTTTTCAATTATTTTATTGTGATTAAGATAGTTCATACATACATATACAGTTGCTCACAAAACTGTTCACACAAAGGGATATATTTGGACCACAAAGAATAGCCAAAAACAGTGTCAAATTAAACAGCTACAGCATAGCTAGGTTAGGTTGGAGTGGCTGTCGAGAGACACACTTAGGCCTGAACGGCCTATTGTGATACCACATAGTTGGACCTACAGTTTAACGCCGATTCCGAACGGCGGTGTGGCAATTTTTTATCGGCTTGGTGGTTTTGCCATTACCGACCAATGTGTGTACTTGTACACTATCTTATAATTCTCATACACTTCATATTGATAGTGAATATAAGAAAGTTATGAAAATTAACCACCAGACGAAGACGGGAATCGAACCCGAACCTCCCAGATGAAAGTCTAGTGCACTATCCAATAGGCTATCGAGGTCGTCTGAACAGCATAGCTAAGTTTCAACTCATCCATGAAAAAAAGTGGAAACAATTTTTTTTTTTAATCAGACAAGTATTATCTTCAGGTTCCAAAATGGAAAACCTTTTGAATTTGAAATAATTTTTGGCCAAAACATTAAAAACAATCGTAATTTATGGTCTAAGTTTCGGGAGTTTGAAAACCCTTTAGGAACCTGAAGATAATATCTGATTTCAAAAATGTAATTCCACAACTATTCTTCTGGATGAGTAGAAACTTAACTATACTGTTACTTTTTTATTTGACGCCATTTTTCGAAAAGATTTTTCTACAATAATTTTACCCTTGAATAACTTTTTAAAGATAACTTTTTTTTAATATCCCCAAACAAGGATCAACAATTCCCATAAAGGTATGAGTTAATGGGTTAAAATTTCCTAAGAAGAGATTATACCAATAATTAGACTATAGAGATTTAAAAAAAATGGTGGAGCGATACATGGTTGGGGTTTTATTACTGGGGTTATTACTGAAACAAGTTTCGTTTGGACGCTAAAAAATATCCCGAAAATTGTTCCACAGAGTTATTCATTATAGAAAAAAGTTGGTTGCTTTGAAAAAATACAATTTGATACCGTTATAATTTTCAGACTAAAGAACCACAGCAGTAATTCTCCTAATTTTCGAATTAAGATTTCGAGCGATACAAAAACAATTCAAAAAAGGAATAATTTTTTTTTTCAGATATATTTTTGCAGATAAAATGACTCAAAGCTTAGTTTGTGATCAGATTCGAAACCTCAGCGTCGAAAATTTCATAGAAATTAATTACTCTAGTACTTCAATTTGACCGAACTCAAAATTTCGCAGATCTGTACAGTTTTACTCCATTGCTTTACTTTAAGTATTTAAATATTGCCACTGTGCCGTTTTCACAATTTAAAAATGTTATTTTCTACTTTTATTTATGCAATGGTAGCACAACGTTCCGTTTGTTTTGTAAGTTTGCTTTTACTCATGAAATAATAGAATTCGTTCGTTTGTAAATGATTTAATGTAACTATGCGACAGCATGCCTGTCGTGCCTTGCATACATTCACGTGTCTATGACACATTTCTGGCAATGTACATACATACAATTTAAAAAAGGAAATCAAAATACAAAAAGAAATAAGTTGAATGTTGCAAAATTTTGTCATGCATATACTTACCTGACATAAACTATTTTTTGCTAAATCTTGGTAAATTATTTCATTGTTGCAGCTTTGGTGTACTTAGTAGGAAAATGATTTTCCTTTGTATCATTAAGGAAATTCAAAAGAATTGTGTGATTTTGATGTGGTATCTACTTATAAAGGAAAATATAAACCTATGATTTTTAGTTATTTGTAATGACATTTCATACAGCTTTCAATTATTGCAAATCAAGTAAAACTGAATACAAAAAAAAAGTATTCAAAAGTAAAATTCATGTAATCAAAATTTTCCTTAATTTCTTATTTTTTTTGGGAAACTTGCACACCCGTACCCACATTAGAAAGCAACACACGAGGTTTTATTATCTGATATCCCCGAGTAGCCCGAAACGCATATTAGTTTCAAACTATTCTCTTTGCTGACAAAGTTAAGTCTGGATTTGCAGAATAAGACTAGCCTGTAGTTCTTGTAGGAGTATAAAGCTCAATGTATTTTCCACTTCTTTAACTTCTTTTGTCAACGGAAGTGCACTAAGAGATAGACAAGTAGATATTCTGAAAAAAAAAATTTTAACTGTACAGTGTTTTTTATTTGATACTTAATACCAAGTTCTTAGACTGTATTTTCAGTAATTTCGTCGAAAATATTAATTCAGGAGCAAGTTAACAACTTGATTGTGAGCTTGTTTGGTACTGCTTATTCCACAACAACCAAAAATTAGCAGAAACGAGCAAAAATAGAGGTTTTAATTT
This sequence comes from Toxonevra muliebris, assembly GCA_963691655.1. Lineage (NCBI taxonomy): Eukaryota > Metazoa > Arthropoda > Insecta > Diptera > Pallopteridae > Toxonevra > Toxonevra muliebris. The sequence goes on along the minus strand of OY829327.1, from coordinate 10,455,387 downwards.
CTTTTTCAATTTTTAAAATTTTTATGTCCATAAAAAATTATATGTCCATAAATTTGTGACGTAGCAGAGCAAAACGGACCACGGATACTCAGCGACTCCCCATTACCTTATAGAAAGTGGACTTGTGTCGTCTCTGCATTCAAATTCAGATTTGGAAACGCAAAGTGTAAAAAAAAATATTTGTGTGCAGGCACCAGAGATGCCAACTCATTTTTTCTTTCTTCCCGATAACTCTCGCGAAATTCCCCGCACCGGTATAATTTCATATTATAACAGTACTATACGCACTTTGCACTTGCGTCTCCATAACTGGAGCTATGCGCACCTGTCCAACTTCTGCCATTGAAGCGTTGATTGGCCTGGTGCCATTACACATTTTCATCAAGAAAACAGCCGCAAATACTACTTTGCGGCTGCGTATATCGTCAAGCTTAATAAAAGGCAACTATGGTCACCTGGGCATTCTTGACGAAATTCCTAACACTCCAATATGTACTGTATCGGATTATATGGTTAGGGATCTGTGTTTCGGTAGGAAATTCAACATCATTCTTCCTTCCAGGTCCGAATGGGATGGCCAGTGTCCCGATTTAGGTCCCTTTGCTCTCAATTGGTATAAAGACGGCTCGAAAATGGACTGCGGTTCTGGTGCCGGAGTTGTAGGACCCAATACTAGAATCTCAATTCCTCTGGGTATTTGGCCCAGTGTCTTTCAAGCCGAAATATACGCAATTGAGACCTGCGCTCATATAAACCTATATAAAGGTTTTAAAGGCGCAAATATTGTAATTTTTTCAGACAGCCAGGCGACTCTCTTAGCACTCTCTTCATGGAGTTTTTCCTCTAAACTGGTGAAAGAGTGTTTTGAGAGTCTCCAGCGCCTGTCTACCCGTAACAAAGTGACGCTTTGTTGGGTACCCGGCCACTGTGACATTGTTGGTAATGAGGCCGCCGATGAACTGGTTAGACAAGGTTCATCTACCAAGCACATTGGCCCCGATCCATTCTGCGGAGTCGGCTGGACCTCTACGAAATCTATCGTTGAGGAGTAGTCTAAGGCAAAATGGCTAGAGTATTGGAACTCTATCCCAGGTTTAAGACAGGCAAAAGCACATATCATTCCGCTTGCCCAAAATAAGCCCATCTCTTATCCCAAATCTGACCTTAGGCTACTGGTGGGCTACATGTGTGGACACTATGGGCTCAGATATCACCTAAACAAAATAGGTCTGTCAAATGAGACAGAGTGTCGTCTATGTCTGGAAGATGACGAGTCGACACCTCACATTCTGTGTGAGTGTCCGGCCTTGGCTCGGCTCAGAGGAAGAATTTTTGGTATTCCTTTTCTGACGGCTAATCACATAAAATCTTCTTCTACAAAAGATGTCTTGACTTTTATTAGGTCAGCTGAACGTCTTTTGTCATAAAATGGGGAATGGCTCAAAAGATCTTTTAGGTCGCAGTGCCTGCTTGGTTGGGCTCCCCTAAATAATAAATAATAATAATAATACGCACTTTTCATATAAAAATTTTATACAAACGAAAAATACCCTTTACGTAGAATTAGAATTACTCTCGGTCAGAGTTATTTTCAGAGGCCCTGCACTTTCTTGGTTAAAATTTTTTTATCAATTTTTTTTTGGATTGATAAATTGATAAAATAATTTTTTCTGACATCTATGTAAAGACTTGAGTACAAGAAAAAATTGTGTAAAAATTAAAAAAAAAAATTATATAAAGGGTTTTTTGCAGCTTCATGGAAGACGTTTTGAAAATCGTCAAAAGCAATGGCGTGCGTGATTGCGGCTCAATAGAAAATCTAAAAAAATACCATTAGAAAAATTATAACTGTACTCTCAGGACATACTGAGATTATTTTGTTTGACCAACAATTCACAAAATGACAGACCGCAAAAATTAGTTTTCTCAAAAATTGGCCTTTTTTCGTAAAAACGAAGTTCCAAATTGAGGAAAGAATTAACCAAACTTACATTCTGCGGTCATTGTTACGTTGACTATCGGTTTTAACATATAAAATATAATTCTTCTCCTTTATAATAGCTGACCATAATTTGCAAGTTTATAGGTTACAGTCACCAAGAACTAACAGTTATTAATAAGAAGGTGCTAAACAAAGGCACAGCTAAGCCTTTCTGGAGGGCTAAAAGAGAAACCAAAGCACTGCGCGATCACGTTGGACTGTCTGAATACTAACCGTAAACTGTGTTGCATAAGGCAATGTTTTTATGGTTTTGGTTGCGAATGTGCCAGAATTGTATTTAGGAATATAGAATTTGTCAAAAAATATTCTAGAGACTGTTTGAGATATTTTAATAATAAAAGCTGAACGGTTTCAAATTCTCCGCAAAAAACAGCTCATTCCGCGATTCCCCGCACTAAAACTCCACGCAAATCGGGGAATTCCCCGCAAGTTGGCATCGCTGGTAGGCACTCACGGTAGAAGTAATATTTTGTTGTTAATTTGAAAATTATTAAAAAACATTTATTAACACAAAATGTTGAAGTTTTTTCAATCTTCTTTTTTCTACTTTGCGTTGCTCTTTTTCTGTTGATATTCTCTACACTTATCGGCACAAACACGACGCATATAACACATGAGAGGAAAGTTCAGCTGTATGTAATTAAGCTGAGATGTCTATAAGAGAGCCGACTCTCACTGAAACACATGACATAAAATTGAGAGAAGTCGAACCTCTGCTTTATTGTATGTAGCCAAACCCCAATGCACTCATTTCGTTTTATAATCCTTGGATTAGAAATGGTCAACTGGTGAAAGATTTAACAATTCATCTGTAGATCAGACTCAGCTCTTGACGGAAAATATCTTACAGTATAAAAATGGCTGCCACCCTCTCGCAAATTCATTGCCAGCACGCAACGCAAAGTTTTTATTTAAATAATTAGTGCGAAAGTACATGCGATATTTAAAGAATAAGAGTTTAATATTTTTCATTTATCCAACTGATGATGTTAATTGTAATAAATTCTTCTTATTTGTGCAGCGTGCTAAAAGCGTTATATCTTCTCATAATGAAATAAGAAGTTACAGTCACACCTTAATTCAATGTTGCCTTTTTAGAAAAATATTTTTGTATTTCCCAAATAAACACAGTATTGCCGTTGAGAAAAAGTGCTCCTGAGGGTTGCAAATTGCAACTTTAGCTACACAGCAACAACAACACAGAAATACCTTATTCACTTTCGCCTATACTTTTAAAAGAGAAACAAAGATCTTTAAGAAACAAAAAATTGTTGGAAAAATTCCTTTAAAGTACTTTTCACATACTATTAAAATATCACTCTTTAAGGGACCGTAAATATTTTTCTCTTTACTGACCTTACCTCCTTATTTCATCATGATATCTTCAATATATTTTTTAGATGTGGTTTTTCAAACCACTTTCTGATATTTTGTTTACCATTGCCCAACTAAGATCTTCCGACTGAAATTCATGTGTTGTCGTTGTGCGACTAAAGTTGCCATTTGTAATCTTTAGTGAGACTTTTTCTCAATGGTAATGCTGTATCTAGTTAGAACATAAAAATGCAGAGAGATGGTAAGCTCGTCAATATATCTTCTTATTTCATCATCCTACAGATGCATAAGTGATAATGGATGTCATCACTATTTAAGTTCCATGGTATTACAAAGTGACAGACCTGATGGTTTACCAAAACGACTTTATGGTGTGTATTCTTTCTTAAACTGAAAAAAAAGGATTAACATAAATTTGTGTCACTTAAAGTCATTTGACTTAACTACGCGTGCACTTTTGACTTAATCGTGAAAATTTTAACATATTTTCACAAGAATAGTATTAATTTTTGCAGTTTTACTTTCTCTTTAAATCATAGTCCCAAATAGTTGATGTGCCTATTAATAGTTTTTAGGATTTGAAAAAAAATTCTTTTTGCATTATCTTGTAATAGCTTCAGAACTTCAAAAGTCATTCCTATCTTATGTCATCTAGAGGAAAATCTTTTAGACGCTCACTATAGCAGAACGGAATCATCATGCCGTAATCGATTGACTAAGTATCAAACTGTTTTTTAAAGGAAAATTTATAAACTTATATAAGAAGAATAGAAAAGTATATTAATTTTTTCTGAAGGTAAAATACCATAAATAAATCTATGCATGGCAAGCCAAAAAAAAAAATGGATTGAGGCAACTTTCTACTAATCTAATAAAAAATAAAATAAACTCATTTTACGAAAAAAAAAAGATAAATTAAATAAATCATCAGCGACAGGCTCTAAGACATATTTTTTATACAGTTAATGTCTTTTGTTTTTGGCAATAATGAAATTTTCCAAACTGATTTCAGCAATTGAAGCAAAATAAATGAACTGCCAACGGCATGACCCATTGCTTGTCAATAATTTTAGAAAATTTGTAAAAAGCGTAATATTTTATTCATCCTTATTGGTTCAACTGATGAACTCGGGTAATAATTATAACCCAAATCTTTTTCTTTGGGCTAACATTCACATAAGTGCAATGAGAGCACTAAAAAGGGTTATAAATGAAAAGGAAAATGATAAAAAATTTTTTTTTTTTTTTTAATATTTCTTTAGCTTTTTCAGCAAAAAATAGAAAAAAAGGGGTAAAAGGAATATTTGATTAGTTTGGAAAACAAACTGAAATTATTGTAATTTTGGGCACATACAAATTTGTATGCGTACTAAGCTTCTCTACAGAACTCGTGTAGCAGTTGCATAGAATAAAGAAATGCTCTTTTTGATTTCATTTGAAATAAATTTAATAAAAGTTAAATTAAATATTTAATAAAAACTTAATTCAGAATGATATAAATGCTTGTGTGCATGAAACAAACAAGTAAAAGCCACAAAAATGGAAAAACCCATGCTTGCACTCAATGAAAAAATATTATAGCATCAACTCGAGAGCTTGAGGTATAAAATAAAATAATAAAAATATTTTTTTTTTTTCATTAAATGCTTGATTTAAATTTTTCCGGTTCACCATGGCGTATGCGCAACCTTAATTAATTTCCCAAACAATTAACGTCGTATTTATGGAATTTAAAGCAAACAAACGAATTTCGTAAGAAAAAGTTCGTTTTCCCGCTCTCAGCAGATATTTATTTAAACTCAATTTAAGCGACAATAGCAACAACTATAACAGCACCATAACAACAACATCAAGAGGAGAAAAATTCATCTACTGTGAAAAAAAGAGAACAAACAGCAGCAGCAAAAAACAACAAAAATTACAGCACAAAAAATAACAAGTGCACGCCTAATAACCATCAAAAGAAAAAAAAAGGCAACTTCAATAGCGACAACTACAATACAATAACAAGGTTAACAATAACAACAACAACGAAACTAAGAGTAAAAGAGCCTATTCAAATGACAGGCAATTTCCTTCATTTTTTATGTGCGCTTTTGTCGCTTCAAGCACACTTTTCTCATGCATACAAACACACACACTTCCATACATATACATATAGTGATGAGAGTGTGAGTGAGCTTGCGGAAGAGGGTAACGGAGCACTAGAAAAAAAAAGAGTGCAGAAGTATCCTTTTGTGATAACTATGTATGTATGTATGTATTGATGTTGTTCATGCTATGTTGAATGTAATGGACTTTTTATGCTTTGTTAGAAAGAAAAGCAATGTTGAAAAAAAGTAAAAAGCAAAAATAACAACAACATGATATAAATAGTAACAACAAACAGCCGAGAACAGAAGAGCAACAGCAAATAGAAATTAAATTAGGAATCTAGAAAGTTTGCATTCGTTCGCGCGCGCCACACAATAACAACAACAACAACAACAGCGAAAATAAAATTAAATAAATTTACAAAATAAATTCAATTGAAAGCAATTCAAACGCAGTCACACAAACAACAAAATAAATAAATAAACAAACAAAGCAGAAACAAAAAATTCTTGATTTGCTTTTACGAATGCTGTAGCATATAAAATGTACAATATATTGTACCAGCTAGAGATAGATGAAGATAAAGCGCATATTTCTGAAATTTCAATAGAATTTGTATCTAGCAGATATATTTTTTATATGTAAACAAATGTTTATTTGAATTTTTAAATAATGCCAATGAATGGGTTTTATTCATTGAACAAAGAGTCGAATGATTTTTAGTTGCATTCTTAAAAATGAGTCTATATATAGAAAAAACAAGAATAATGATTTTTATGACTAACTTATTCAAATCTTAACGTAGTTTGCTTCCAAATTTATAATTTAAATAAATTTTTATATGCATTTGCTATTTGGCTCTAATTTAAATCGTCTGCTTTTATAAAAATTTACTTGGTCAGCAATGTGCCAAAGCTACATAGCTAAATATATTTCTGAAAATTTTGAGGTTCTAATGCTGTAGTCAAAAGCAATAATCGTTTAAGTCTGATAAACTATTTTCGAGTAAACACGGTTCGACATAAATGTAATTGATTGTCACTCCACGCAAGCGATTATGTTTTTCCTTTCATAATTCTTTTTTAACCCATTAAAGGCGAGATGTAACTAAAGTATCAAGAAAGTAACTTGAGAATAAAATTGTTTTTGAACCTGGCTCAGGAACGGCTTAGCGAAAAAGTGCCATACGGCATTACTGGGTTAAAAAAAATCATAAAGTTTCGAAAGTTTTTAGTGCACGTACAGTGCAGTAAATGGACACGATAGCATTTATAATTCAATTAAAGTCGACTTGTCATCATTATTTTAAAAAATTAAGCGATTCAAAAGTCAGACACTGACCTATTGTACCAAAGCCCCAGGTTATGAAAGAAAGAAAAGAAAGAAGAAGGATAAAAAGATAGATAAGAAATCATAACCTAGCCGAGAACCGAACTTGAGGTCTCTAGAGGCAAGAGCCTGACACACTGCCATTAGACCATCGAAATCGACAAAAGTTGACTTAACCGATTATTACCTTTGACAACAAAATTGGTTTAAGTATTATCTAAGTTGCGTAGAAACCGAATTAACTCTCAAACAGACCCCTGGTTGCAGTCAGACATATTTTGATTTTGATCGTTGATTAAAGACTTGTGCTTCCTTCCAGCTGGTTTCCTAAAATTTTATTGGCTAAATCCTTTATTAGATAAATCCTAACAAAAAAATCCTTAGAAAAGGGTATTGTAAAAAGTATAGCCTTCAACAGACTAATAGTACGTAGCTGGCTTCCAATACCTTTTGTATGAAAATACCTACCTACCTAGCTTTTTTTTACTTTACATAGTAATTATCTATCCGAACTATCATTTATGTTCATTTAACACACACAGACGTATGCATACATTCGTGTTCATTCTTATTATTATGCTGTTTTCCTCCTCTTTGTTCGCATTAGTTGACAAGTCAACGTCTGACATATAGCAAAAATTTTTACTCATCCAGATGAACAAAAAACGAAACAAACGTTTGAAATTATACATTTTTAGGTTCCAAAAGGGTCTTGAAAGTCTCGAAATTCGAGTTTATGATTTTTTAAAATTTTTTGCTAAATTTTTTTTCAAATTTCACAGCTTTGTTAAGTCTCCTTCCAAATACAAACATCATGCAAAAATAATATTTTAAATCGGTGAATGCTTATTGTCCCCGGAAGATGCTCAAAGTTTACAAGTTTCGAATTTCTGAAACTTACAAACCTTGAATCTCTTTTGAAATTTTATTTCTGAGAACCAATAAGAGAGTTCGTATCATATGACATCATTGTCATTCCTTGTTTTGCTTTGAAGAAGATTAAAATAATTAAAAATAAAAAAAAAACATATATTTTTTTCACTTTTACAGATAGTATAACATATGCCAAAGCCACTGAGAAAGGTTAGAGATGAAAAATATTTACTTACTTATGATAAAAATAAGTATGATGGTCCAGCCACCTACCATGAGTCTGTTTAAAGGGTTAAAAAAGTTAAATAGGTGTCTGTTTGCGGGTTAAACTCCACATTTTTGGCAAATTTTGAAGGCAACTTCAAATGAATCGCACCGTTGAGAAGTCACTCATTTCAGAACTCGCTCTCGTTAAAAATCTCTGCTATCAGAAGTCGATCGGTTCAGAAATAGACCCTTCCAGAAGCCACTTCTTTTAAAAGTTGATTCTTTAAAAGTCGCTCATTTCAAAATTCACCCGTTTCAGAAGAAAACCTCCCTTTCAGAAGTCAGTCCACTCAGAAATAGATCTCTCCTATCAGAGGCCACTCACTTTTCAAATTAGATCTTTCCAGAAGTCACTCCTTTCAAAAGTCGTTGATTTCTGAAGTCATCTATTTCAAGAACCGCTTCTCTCAAAAGATGCTCTTTTCACAAGTCGCACCTTTTAGAAGTCGTTCCTTTCCAAAGTCGGTCTTTACAGTCCCTTCTTTCAGAAGTAGGAAACGAAAATCAAACTGAAGATTTTTTGAAACGCCAAGAAAGAGAGATGATGGACAAAACAAACAAAAAAGAGAGATATCATAAGAGTTTTGAGTCAACGATGATTTGGTACTAGGAACATTTAACTGATTGGAACATTTAACTGATTGTATGAAACTGTATTGTAATACTCGAATTTTAAAAAAGATTAAAATGCAATCTATTAATAGGACTTTGTAAACAATAAATGGTAATAGATGTGCACTACAGAGGAGTTTTACACTTGCCGTCCATTAGCTTAGGACTCTTTAAATTCCAATAAGATATATGTGTCCTTTTTTATAAAAAATTACTTGGTCAGCAATTTTACTTGTTAAACTTTTTGCCCACCAACTAGATATGAGAACATTTTACGAAGACCTCCACATCTTACAAATATTGAGAGCGATGATGGTTAAATATTCTGTAAATGGGCACATGACGCCGAACTTTTTAGGCCAAGTACATAATTGACATTCAAAAAAGCTTTAGATCGATTTAAGCTTGACAACCAGATGGCCCTCAAGGTACTCTCGAAACTAGTGTGAGAGAGTTAGGATACGCTCCAGCAAAAAAATTTGGGCTTACTGTGTTCGCCTGGCCGGGTTCATCCACTATATGGGCCTCTTCCAAATCGGTCATTGAAAAATAGACCAGAGATAAATTACTATTATATTAGAATCTTTTCCCTGGTCTTAGAACTCCTTATCATACCCCCTCTCTTCCCTTGTCATATAAGGTAACTTGAAACTGCTAAAAGGGTTTTTATCTGAACACTATGAGCTCCCATCTATATATGAAACAATGACATGTAATTTGTGTATGGAGGATGGCTTAAAAGAAATTCCCAGTCTATATAGTTGCACAGCTCTGGTTCGACCTAAAAAAAAGATATTCAATTAGATCTTCTTTTTCTGATTTTTGATTGCATCAAACATCGGACTCGCGGACTCTGCACAGCAGTCCAGGGCGCTAACCACTAAGCCACGGTGAGCACAATCAATCAGGTGATGTTTTTCTATCTTTTGTCGTTTGTACTTTTAGAAATTTAGCATATTTCTCTGGACTATTGCATCTTCCCACCTTGCAGATCCAGAAATTGGGGAAGGGAACATTTTATATTATTCGTCCCTTTAAGTTGTTTTTTGGATTCATGAGCAACAGTCAAAATTTAACAGATACTCTTCGCGACGGTTTCTATTTTTTATTAATTTTTAAACTTTTAAAACTCAGTCCCAGAACTAAAATTTCAAACCCTAAAATAAAACCTTATCTATAATAAACTGAAAAAACTGTGAATGTTGGTTTGATCTATAGCATTTTCTTTTTCAGTATCCGAAGTCAAAACTCCATCTACTGGCGTTATCAATTATATGCATCAATTAAAGTAGAATATCTATAATTTGAACATCGATAATCCAAAAACTCTATAATTTGAAGGATTTTAATATTTCCTCTCGTTTCGAGTTCGAACACCATTATATATCAAATTAAAATATCATATGATTCGAACTATTTCTCATCGCATTTACCTCTATAATGCGAAATTTTGTAAAGCTGACCTCTACAATTTATATTTTTGTAATGGAAAAAGGAGCAAAAGAGAAAAGTATGGATGCATATGTGTGTAGTGCATTTTAAATGGAAAATACACAAAAAGTGCACTGGTATTTTTGCTCTTATGCGATTTCCCGAATTTTACTTTTCGTATGTGTAATTTTTGCATTTCAATTAAATGAAGTAGAATTTCAATTTCAGTTGAAAAAGTTGAAAATTTGTTTATTTATTATTATAAAATAAAAAAAAATCTCAATAAATCAAAAACTCAATAACCTTGAAACCTTTATAATTCGAAAAATTTAGTTAATCCTTTCAGATTTGCATTATCTAGGTTCTAGTTTATAAAAAACTTGCGAATTTCCACACAGCAGGTAACATATTGTTGGACATTAATAAAATCAATGTACTCCAAAAGAACCTATAAGCTGTTGTTTCTGTTATTCACATAATTAACCCAATATTTTTATTTACTTTCATGTAGTTAAATTCCAATAAATATTATATATAACACATTAATCATTTTTGTTCATGAAAAATATCTCCAAGCAAAATTTACCAAATTGAGCCATTTGAGTCATTTAAATCAGATGCCAATCCAGTGATATACAAATTTATCCATGCACAAATACATACATATATACTTGTTCACTAGCGGATCCTAAGGAGGGAGAGAGTTTTGGCCGCACCCCCCCCCCCCCCCCCGCCTTACCGAAAGAAACCTCTATATGTTTATCATTGGCCATGAATGAATCAAATAAAAATTGAAAGGGACGAACAATTAAAAGCCCCCTTTAAGAAATGCCTGGATCCGCTAGTGTATCTGTATACATGTAAATACATATACACCCTGAAGTAAGCTTTATCATTAATCATTCTACCATGTAAATTCTTCATGGCAACAAATTGTAAATTTGATTGAATATTCTATTCAATTTGGATTTGGTGAAATATTTGTTTTGTTGTAATAAAATAACTACTACAAAATACTAGATGCAACAAAATAGAATATGCATAGCTATCTATCTATTCATGAGCATGCATATTTACTACACAGTTTTGCATTTTTACAATTTACTAACTAGTTAGTACATTTTTCTTTCATTTTATTTTGCAACAGTATATTCGGTAGTGTATTCAATTAAAAAAAATCAGGGTAAAAGGGAGAGCATTCGCCAAAAAAAGAAATTTTGAGTTACTTTAAATGAAGCCAGGACATTGGGTACAGCAGTTTTGCCTTAATTATAAATATCTATCGCCAGGAGCAAATGAAATTTTTTTGTGCAATGTTTGTAATCCATTACAAGAATTACACATATGGCCAATTTTCACTGTAGGATTCTTTGAACTTTGCACTATGTCGACTAAATTCCTTTCATATATATCCCATAGCATCGGGAAACACAAATGTCAAATCAATCGGTTGCTTTCGCTCTTCACTGTGCACGTTCACCGCAGATTTCATGTAACGTTAAAGACTTTTTTTTATAAAAAGTTTTTTTCTGAAAAATCTAACAAAACAAAATTGGGAATGAGCTACTTTTTTCGAGAACTTTTAACCTAGGTTCTAGATACAAATGCATTTTTTTAAAATTATTTAATTTCCTCGCTGTATTGGCCATCAAACTTATGTTACGTTAAAGACCAGTTTCATTGAAAAAACTGTACTTTGTGATTTGCCATCGAAACATAATTTACTGTTCTCAGAAACCTCTGAGCCGGGCATAGAGTAACCAGACGTAATGATTTAGTCAGTACACGTGCTGATTTTAAAATTCTGAAATCAGTACGCAAACCTAGCTATTTTTGGATTTTGCATTATTTTAGTAATGAGCTTTGTAATCTTAATAACATTTTTGGTCTTTTTATTCATTTTTTATCTATTTTGAATTCTTTTAATGAAAACTAGACAGAAATATAAGTTTTTTAAAATGTAAAAAAAAATAAATTTTTTTCGATTCCACTGAAGGAGCTTTCAGTTCATTGTTCACTTTTTAGAGGAAGGAAAGAAACAAACTTGCCTCAATGAGTTTATAACGTGAGCTTATAATCAAAAGTAAAAATTTTTCTATATCTGGAAAATGTACTGATTTGTACTGATTTTTGTATTTAATTCAAGTCCAATATACTAATTTTTTAGATAAAAATAAATGTCTGATCTGCTAGTTCTATGAACTTTTTGACATTCTCCTGGCATCATTGTTCATTCAAAGCCTATTAATTTTAATAATTAAATAGAAATTTGAACTACCGAATTTGGAAGAAATTTTCAAAAAATTTTTCCAAATCAAAAATATTAAAAATAAATGTAGTTTGTATGGAATTTATTAAAAAAAAAAAAAATCAAGCAAACAAGACTTTTAAATTTCATCAGTCGAGCTGGAAATGGTTGTACGTCAATGACTTGTTTTAGAAAGTTGTCTAACTTAATGGAAAGAATAAAAAATGAATATCACGTACATTTAATCTGAAGTTTATGACCTTCTTAGCCGAAAACCCCTAAAAAGATGGAGCTTATCGTGTTTTTTGCACCAAAGCGCACCCTAGCAGCCGTTATTGGTAAAAATAAACTGCAGATTCAGATTCCTCGTACCCGAAAACCCCCAGAAAGACATTTTGATGGTGAAAATATCCTCATTTAAATGATACTACTCCGACGCGACCATAGACTAAAACAGCAACTTCAAAATGAACAAAATCGCTTATAATCGCCAACCTGGGAAAACTGAGAAAATACTTTTCTATACACAACCCAAGCTTTCAGAAAAACTTAATTTCATCAATTCCCCAGAAAAAAAAACCCGAAATGCTCTACAGTGTTATAAGTAGTGGGGTGCAAAATAAACCCGCGCGGGCGACGGCGGATTAAGAGCACTACAATGTGATATTGCACGACTGGTTTTTGGAAACCAGTGAAAAACAAACAGAACAATGAAATAAATATTTGTTTTTTCACATATAGGCTTTGAGGCCTATTTTCATGTCCATGTAAAAAAAAATTCGGTTTCATGGAATTTTTTTTAACATATTTGCAAAAATATGCGTACGACTGTAACGTTAAAGACCAAAAAATAGGCCATATTCGTATTATTTCAAGCAATTTTTGACTAAAAATCGGGACCGTCGCTAAACTTGCAAAACCCAGTGAGGATGAAAGCACGAGATACCGATTGCTTTAATTAACAAGCTTTCAAAAATCGAAAATAACCAGACGTGGCAAATGTGTTCCAGTGGCAAATTGTGTCCCTGCTACCCTACGTAAATTTTTTGCATGCTTTTTAATGCTTTCTATATAAATACATATATTGGATTGCATTTATTATATGTACTATTTTAAACAATTATTTTATTACAGGATTCTTTTTTATCTAAAAAGGAATTGCTTTACTATGAACACAATTATTCCAAAAAATATTAAATTATTATATGCATTAGATTTAGAATTTATTATAACATTTTTATTTACAAAAATAAGAATGAAATTCTTTATATGATGTAGAAAAAAAACACAACAGATAAAACCCTAAGTTAGGAATGTTTTTTTATAAATCCTTACCACATAATTAAATGCTAATTACTATTTGTATATTTACATTTCTTGAATAATTTTGTTTTGTTTTGATATGTTTGTGGTATGCAAAGCTATTATTAAGTTTATAATCCTGATTGAAATATGTGGTTTTACACCGGCTTAAGTATTGTATGCCTACACACAAATATGTATATATACATACACAAATACAATATATTTGAGCAAAATTATTGCGTATTAAATTCAAAATAGCAAGAAAATTGTTTTCACTTTTACCACAAATGCTTTCTACACTCATACACACTAAATGATCCAAAGATTGCTGAAGAGAGTGCGGTTTTAATTTTCATTCATTCCTTCAAAAATTTAATAAAAGCTGAGGTATTTATAAGAGAAAGGGGTCTTATCTCTAAAATCACATTTTTTGGATAGTACACACATACACACTTATACTTGTGTATGTATAAAACGCTCATTACTATGCAAAAATTATCTTAACAAATTTATTTCATTTATATTTAACTTTTATTATTATTGTTATTGTTATTTCAACTAAAAATATATACACAATACAATTTCAGGTATCTCTATTTTCTATAATATAAATAAATGCTGTACATAGTAAGATATATGTAGGTGCGAACAAAACATATTCCCTGTCGGAAATGACATTGCATTCATATTGAAGATGTCTTTATAAGAGACCATCATTTCCAATAACAATTAATTGTTTATTGGTCTGTTCCAGCACAGGAAAGCGTTGGTCTTCTGCAATGTTCAGTCATATAAATTATGAAAGCATATCAAACTCTCATAGTTATATTTAAATTAATAAAAGTACCGCTAGACATTAGACCCAGTTTTAGTCCCATACTCCCAATATGCCCTCTCGTTCTGTTAAATGCTGATGCGCCGCTCGGTTGCCTGGATGTGTCATGAAATGTTTAAGGGGGCCCTGCGCTCTCTCGGTCCAGCGTTTTTCCACAAAGCCAGTGAAACTGCTTCTTCGATACACATCGTTTACGCATATTAATTAAGTATTAATTGATCTTACTAAATATCTTCCTCTTAAATTTGTCCATCGAGAGGGCTCTGCTTCGCAAATTGCTCCGAAGTTCACAACACTAGTTGGCAAAAGTTTTCCTCGCTTGAGCTCTAGGTTGGCTTTAACACAGGATCCTAAATATGGTATACCAAAACCTTAGCAAAATGCGTAATTATAAAATTTGCTCGTTGACGCAAGGAATTTCGTTTTGCTCTCGTTCACCTCAAGATACACTCGAAGTGTATTATCGAACCTTTCCTGGCTGTAAAATACTGAACAAGTGATGTCGATATCTACACCTCGATTTATTTTTTCCATTATTCAATTGAAGAGCCGTAAGGAATCACCTTGTCTGAAACTTCGTTTGGTATTAAATGGCACCAATTTTCACAAGTACACAAGTGTCTTTTGAAAAGTCGTAGGAATGCACATATTCTCTAATCGAGCTGTCGAAGATGGCTTTATAACAATTGAATGAGTATTGGGTGTATTAACACAATTGGTCTTAAGCCCCTGTTATGGTGTAATCATATTGTTGATTAAACCTGAACACAATAAGCTGATAATCCGGTAACGGTACGATGTCAGTCATTGGGGATCCCAAAATATCCGGTAGTAATCCCCTGTAGCGGTATTCGCCTTTTCTTTTTCGAAAAAATTTCGTGCCTCATTCTTGTCATCAATAATTTTGATATCTTCACACTCACACCCTTTTGCCTCTCTTTTGTGACGTTGTATTGCTTTTTAGCAGTTCGCGTTGCAACTGACTACAAGATGGCTCGGTATACTGCGTATCTCATATTTCTCCGAAAATAAATTAATTTTCCTTCTCTTGAGACTCTCGCCGCCGGATTCTGCATCTGATGGAGATCCATCAATTTGCGCTCTACAGTTGAGTCACTAATTTACTAATGGTATCGCTTATACTAGGGGAGAGTGGGGCCAAGATTGTATAGTAAAACATCAAATAGATAGATAAGATAGACGGCGTTTGAAAGCCTGATTATCTGGCTGTATTTCATAGATCTTTTTGTTCTAACTCATCATGTTGTTGAGCTATGACCGGAAAAGTAAAAAAACTTTTTCTACTATCACCAAACTTATCTTCAAACTTCTAGAGTCAAAAAATTATACTAATAAAATCAATTTTTTTTTTAAGATAACATAAAAATTAAGCAAAGAAATTTATTCCAGATCAGAAAAAAAAAATAAAATCTATAAATAATAATAAGTTTTAACCCGGGAATGACATGCTTCGTCGCATCGACGACGCATATTTACATTTTACAATTTTTCTTTCTAAGTAAGTGTTGGTAAACTTTTAGTTTATGAATAAATGTTATTAAAAAAATACCCATTGTTGTTTTTATATATAGTAAATTAACTAAATAACCAAATAATGGGATTCAATCAAATTTCAAAGTTATAAGAGATAGACCACCTTGAATAATGCCGTCGTCGTTTCGACGAAGCATGACCTGGGTTATTATTTATTATTTAAGGGTAACGCTCACAAAATAAAAATCTTTAACTGGCTTCAATAAGACATGCAACCAGTAATCACATGATTGTGGAAACCAGCAACACCAATTAATCAATTGAGAGCAATGCGTGGTATATTTTCTCTCAGTACGTGGTATTAAATATCAGTAATTCAAAAATTCCAATAATTCGAGCACTTTAGAACAAAGCTTATGCAATTCACAAGTAAAGCATCTATGTTAATTAAATTGGAAACATTAATAGTAGAAAGTTCTCACAAATCCATTATTTTCTACTGGGTGTCAACTTACACGCTAATATAAACTGAAAAGAAAACAGGATTATGAAAAGTTGAACGCATTAATTCTAAACACCAAAATACAAGTACAACAACAATCACAATTGCGAAAAATTAAACAATACCAGCAGCAACAAGAATAAGAAAACCAAAAAACATGAAAAACAACAACAGATAAAATGAAATAAGATAAAAATTTATACGCTACAAAGAGAAAATAAACTCAAATGTTGCTGATACTAACATAAAAACACACACACATCCCAACTTAAACCGGAAGGAAATGGAGGCATGTATTTGGTGTTGCTGCTCGTCGTAGACATTTCATTGCTGCTATTGTTGTTGTTGTTAATGTTGATGTTGTTAGCAATCGTAAAGTGGATTTTCATCTTAATTTTTTGTGCGGTTTAAGTTTTCATATTTTTTGCGGTTGAAATGTTTAAAGAAAAGTGGCAATCAAATGAGTAAGATGAGTAAGAGAGCATGTAATGAGAGCAAGAACAGAGGAAAGCAAAAAGAAGAAAACAAGAAGAGAGCAGGAAGAACTATACGTAATGATGTTAGTGCGCATTAAAATTACATTAAACTGTGTTAACGACAACTTAAAAGGATTCTAAAGATTTTACAATTAAATTTTCTTAGTTTCAAACAATTCGAAATAATAAAATTTTATTCTCAGAGAAGATTACAATCTTTCAACGGCTTTGCTTAATAATGGTGACAGGAATTTGTTATGGGTGGGCTGTAGGTTGTGCAGTAATAAAAATTATGAACCTGAATGAATACACGTGATAATGAGCATAACCTAGCAAAAATACAAAATGAGATAGAAGAAGTTTGAGTACAAATTGAAATAGCAGTGCATGATGATGACAACATAGCAGTTAAAAATAAACTAAAAAGAATAATGAGCGAATTGTTGCTGTTGGGGGTTTATGTTGTTGTTACTTGTTGTTTTTGCTGTTCTTGTTATTCTTCCTGCTGCTGTTACCATTACCATTCATGTTTGTATGTAGTTTGGTGAAAATTATGGGTTGTTTTCGCTATTGTTAATGTCGCATTTACTTTGATATAATTACATGATTAAACATAAATTATTTCTCGTTTTTTTGTTTTTTTATAAATTTATTTTATGTTTCTATATAAAATTTTAATGTTTGCTCCTGCTGTTACATTTCTGTTACTGACTGTGACTGTGTGTTTGTGTCTGTAGTAGACATTATTTGCCATCAACATCCTGATTATCGCTGTTGTTTTTATTATAAATATAACAAACATTGTTGGTTGTACATTGTATGCCTCTGCTGGAACTTATATTCTTTTAAAGCTTTTTTTTTTAAAAGAATTAATTGCATTGTCTGAAATTTCATAAGTCATTAGTTGTTCGTTGGTAGAAAATGTGCACAAAATTAATCGTCTTCATATTCGTTATGCTCTCTTAAATATAATTTAATTATCGTCTTTACTCATTTACATACTAATGTATACTTTGAGCTAATTTTAAGTTGTGTTTCTTTTGCCGCGCATACTCACTTTAAAAATGTTTGTATGGGGGATTAATCCTATATATGCTTAGATTGCGAGGATATCGATACCTGCGAAGAAATCAAACCAGTATAAAAAGTACGACCAAGTCATAGCTATTAGTTTCTAAAACTAGCGAACGTTCGTCTAAACTATAGCAAAGGGGATCAGAGCCGAGAGTTTTGCAGTCAAAAAAACGAGCGTTGCATGAACATTTGCTTAATGTTTGCAAACGATAATTTTGAGAGCATAAATATGGCAAATAAAAAATAATAGGTTAGAGAGTCGACAAACGGTTCTTTTGGCACACGACACAGCAACAAAAAAAAAAAGATAGTAGCAAGATCATTCGCTTAATGTTCGTAAACGTGCTCGCAAATGATAATTTTTCACTTGGTTTTGCCATTGCCTTCCAAGATGTGTATTTGTACACTTTCTCATAATTCTCATACACTCCATATCGATAGTGAATATATAGAAAGTTATGAGAATTAACCACCAGACGAAGACGGGAATCGAATCTGAACCTCGCGGGAAAAGTCTAGTACACTACCCACTAGATTATCGAGGTCGTAAATTTTAATTAAAATTGCTGTGGTAAAAAATGAAATCAGAAGAATGAACGAGTCGCAAGTAATATCGTTAAGAACTCGCAAAACCTGTCGCAAAAGGCTCGTTAACGATAACATAAAAGATTCGTAAAAAATATCTCTAAATGCTCGCAAACGATATTAGAAACGATGCATAAAAAGGCTCGCAAAATGATACCTTTTTATAGTCTATTTAAAATAATAAAATACTCGTACATGGATGGCATGTGGAATTTAATGTAAAACTCGTTAGCGAAACTTTTGCTGCCTCAAACTGAGCGACATATGATAGTTTTCGATAGTTTTGTTCGCAAAAGTTTCGCCAAACTCTCTATTATTGCGAATGTGGGAGTGTAGGCAAATAAGAAGAAAAATGAAAATAGTTAAGGCAAACTGAGAAATTCGCATAACCAACAAGTAAGTATGCGCGTTTCTTTTGCTACTGCAACGGTTTTCTTATATGCGCGACCAAAAAAACGCAGTTATAGCTACACTTAGATAAATTAAAGTTATATTTGCATTTTATTTCATTTAATTCTTTATCTCCTTCTCCTCCTGAGCCCATTCTTTTGGCTTTCCGTATTTTGGCCCACTAAACAAGAAAATTATACTTACAGATTTTTTATAGACACGTTCTCGAGATATGAATTTTCGATTTCTTTTTCACTTTTCGAAATTGTCCCAAAATTTGTAAATATGTCTCAAGTTCTAATTGCACGATTTGACCAAATAAGCACTCAAATTGAAGGTAACTTTGCCCTCTATAACTTTTTTTGTTTTGAGATCGGCTTAGTAGTT
The DNA here is from genome assembly GCA_963691655.1 of Toxonevra muliebris. NCBI lineage: Eukaryota > Metazoa > Arthropoda > Insecta > Diptera > Pallopteridae > Toxonevra > Toxonevra muliebris. The sequence continues at coordinate 10,436,148 of OY829327.1, read as the reverse complement.
CAGATGTTAACGATTTTAATAAGTTTAAAAAGTTGGTTTGTTTGGCAAAAATTTATGTATTTTTCCGTAGAAGACCAAAAATCAGCGTTTTGATTATTTTCACGTTATTTCTTCCTTTTTCCAATTGGAATTCAACATTCTGAAAATTTCAGTGCATTCGTTCAATTGATTTTGGTTTTGAACATTAATGAGTTAAAATAAGCACCGGTTATTTCTATTTCCATTTTATTACTAATAAGCATAAAAAATCGGTTAAAATCATACCTGCTTAATTGCGTTTCTTATTAAATTATTACAGAAATTTACGTTTTTAGTTCAAAATGCATTTAAATTTTTAGGTTAATTACATTTCGTCGATAAATTAAACCAGAAATTATAAATTTTCATCGGTTATTTTTGGTTAGGTCATAATTGAAAGAAGTTTATTCCATGCCCATAACTGCGAATTAAATAGGTGTTACAGACTATGCAAAGATCAGTAGGAGGGAAATATTTCTTACGCAGCTTTAGAAAGTCAAGCAATCTGACATCAACATATCCACTTCGCTCATTACCAGGAGGTTGTTTGGGGATTAAGAAGCTCGTTTTAGAGATTGGGTTTTAAATACGATAAACTCAACTGCATTTTCAAGACCCCTCTCTGATATTGATGTAGGTCATTCATAACATAACTGTTAATTGGAATACCAAAAGAGCTAGGGCGTTTTAATTAAGTGTATGAATGTCAAATAATAATGTCACCAGCAAAATCATTGATAAATACAGGAAAAAGAGTTCGATAGATCACTGAGCACTGCGGTACTACAGCATTTCTGGAATTCTTCTCCGAAGCAATGCCTTTCATCACAACAATTAAACGGTCATTGAAGTTATTGCCGACCTCATGCGCAATCAAACTAGTGCTTTATGCCACACACGGTCAAACACCTTACATATACAGAGCAACGCTTTACTTTTTTCGATTTCGACAAAAATCACTCTTTTCTTTACCAGTCGTGTTTATCTTAAGCACTTACTTTTTAAATGCGTTAATTTTGAAGCCAACTTTTTGCTATTTCGCAACGATTGATCGCCAATATATTTTGGTAATCATCATTAAATAAACCGAGGTTTATTTTTAGATTTAATAATAGATTCTTGGAACTACTAAAAATCTGATTTTATTTTTGAAATCATCGAACCAAACCAAATCCCTGTCTTAACTTCTTAGGTTACTTCAAGAAATTGCTTCCCCTATTATGAACTCCCTAAAAGATAGTTTTCTAAAAGTCTCGTGGCATTGCCATTATCAAATGCTTTAGAAAAGTCTAAAAGGTAGAAAAATGTCATTAAATTGTCTTCATAAGATATTCGAATATTGTTCATAAATTTTACCATAGTCATACAGCAGCTGTATCCTGAAATCCTAAAACAATTCTGAAAAACACAAAGACTTACGCGACTCTTAGGTTCACTTCTGAGAATTAGGGTTAAAAATGTTAATAGCGTACGAAAAGGTCACTGGTGATTTATTTACTCACATATTTATATTTTATTTCATATGGAATTAAATTAATATTAAATAGATTTAAATTCATGTTTACATATCCGTAAAATAATGTGTGTGAAAAAAAAAACATTTAAAAATAATTAAGCAATTAAATTTTTTGTAAAAACAGAACATTAATTTATGCATAAATTGCCGAACAATAAAATTGTATTGATTTTAATTTAATTCCGCACACGCAAACCACGTAACTCAATATGAATGAAAAGTTAATTAAGCGTAAAATTAAACATTTCATGATATTTTACTTTAAAATCCCAAGAATATTTATTATTTCTTTTTTTTTCAAAAGGTTTGCGGTCATTTTGGTTTTATAGGTTATTAAACAAAATAACTACAATTAAATATTTTATAGCCGATGGGAACTTAAATATTATGATTGTAAAAAACTATGTTGCTGGAAAATATATAAAAATCTCTGGAATATAGCAAATTTAAATAAGCAAGCCGAAGCAACATTTATTAATTGATAACAGTTGGATTCATACTTAACCAATACGACACGAAATGAAGTGAAATAACAAAATTTAGAAAAACTCAAAAGAGACACCGAAAAATTGTTGATACAGGTATCGCCATGCTCTTTGTATCTTTTTCCCCCCTTCTCGTTGAGAAACTCAAAAAATTGCTGGCAATAACTGCTTAATCTAAAATGAGACTAAGGTATAGATATATACTTTAATAGATTGCAATTTATTGAAAACAAAATTAGTAGAAAAAGTTTAGTAGATTTTCCTGAATTAGAAGAAAACTATTCGAGCTATCTGGCAGCACTGAACAGATACTATGTAATAAGTTGTATACTGAAACAATTAAAGGGATTCTCCATGTTAAGGGAGTAGTCTAGTAGAATCGAGGCTTTTTTGATTTTTTTTTTCATAATAAAATATTTCCGTAAATTTTAATTTCTAATGAAAAAAAAATGTTTTTATTGGTTTTTTGATCATTTGTTCACTTAATAAAGCCTTTGTTAAATCTGGTTGACATGATATCTCAAGTTCAAAGCTACGATAACCAAAACTCAATATTGTTGAAGCCACACTTCATATTTATACACCTACTATGTAATTAGGGTGGTTGTCCAACTACAGATATTTTAAATAGAATGATGTAGTGACTGTCAAACTTTCATTTCAGCCTGAAAGTATGCTGTACTATAATTATGTATCTACATATATTTTAGATATTTCACATTGCATTGCCATCCAGTTCTGAACTATGTTTAAAGTTTCAAGTCTCTAGCTTATCGGGAAGTTAGTTTACAATCGATTGTAAAATTCCACCCGAACAGACAGACTGACAGACACCATTGAAAGCGAGTTAATATAAACGTAGTAAAATACTAGATTTTAGATCTCTCTGAAACAAAAATCTTTCTATTTATGTTCTTAAAGTGAGCATGCGGTTGTATGGCCTTCATTTAGCTCCAAATGTTGGAAAAATATTTATATAATTTTTTTAGATTTTTATTTCCTCCCCTGAGTTTCCTTGATTGCACGGTATCGTTTCAGCCACAACATACTAATCCATATCACCCTTCATATCTACATATGAGTAGATATATGTAGATTGCAATGTACCATAAACATATGAAAAATTTCCCTTTACAAACAAACAATTTAATATATTTTCTATTGAGTTATGCACGAAATATACGAACAAGAAATTTAATATTTCAACTTTATTGTTTTGTTTAGCAATATAAATCAAAAGCTTAAAAAGGAGTACTCATTGTACAAATATTTTGCTATTTTTAGAATGCGTATTTTTAGAGCTATGTACTCCTAACTCAAGTTTTTGATGTGTACAAAATGTTTGCATTTTTGTCATCTATTTTTTTTTTTAGATATTTTGAAATTGTATATTGTATAAATGACCCTTAGCCATTATAATTAGGGTTGCCAGATTCTGTTAGTAAAGTTAAAAGAACCATTTTCAGTTTCTAACATAAAAAAGGGTACATTTAAGTAAAAAGAAGTACACAATTTCTTTTTTCGATTCGATGCATTTTAAATTAAATAAAAATTAAACAAAAAGTTAAAATATTTTTTAGAATTTCCCGTGAACGCCACAACGTTTTAAGGTTTTAGTCGTCACGCCTTCGAAGTAAGCATTCTGCCATTTGTTAAAACATGAGAACAATCTAAAAACGTGCTATCACTTTACCTTTGCTTCCCCACTACATTTTTTTGAGCTGCATTCAAAAGTTATTTAATAAAAAAAATTACGTATTTCTAAAACAAACAAATTTATATAAAAAAAAATGTGTAATAAGTACAGATCTAAAATGAAATACTTTGTTTGTTAAAAATGAAGTATAAGAATACTTATCAAAACAGTATGCCTGGCAACCCTAATCATGACCAACCAACCCTTCTCAACTCTTCAGCCACTTAAAGCTTAGAATACAGTTACACAAAATTATGTCATATAAAAGAGGAGACATACATACATTGATGCATAACATTTTAAGTACCTACTCGTTCGTATTTTTTTTTATAGTCTATTTAAAATAATAAAATACTCGTATATGGATGGCATGTGAAATTTAATGTGAAAACTCGTGCATTAAATTGTATACAATTTGAAAATTGCAAAACAGGCTAATTAAAAAAAAAAGTATATTCGGGGTACTTAAGTAAAGAGTTTTATACCTCTCATTTAATTGAAGTGTGGTTTATAATTTGAATTTTAAATGTTATGAGTCATTTTTTCGTGAACCCCAATGGAAAGATTTCGTTACATATCTATTTTTTTTTTAGAAAATTAATAAATAAATAAATTAACCGAATTCTTTTTAACCCTTTAAGGAACGCATGAACTGTGCCGGCACTTTAACAACTATTTTTACTTTTTTAATTTACTTTTATGAAATTAGAATAATCAATTTCAAAACTGAAAAGTTGCAGACGAAATGCAGGAAATCAAACTACCAGATAGAATTTCTTCAATAATTGCCGCAGAAATTCCTGCGTCTGTGTCTTCTGCTAAGAACCTGACATCTTCATCGTCAATATGACGCGCATCTTCGTCATCGCTAATATTAGTTTTTTGGGAATTTCTGTTGTCTTCTTTCTTATAGCAGACGTTTGAAATTTGTGATTTCTAATTTGAAAATCAATACTAAGTATAGTAAAAAAAATTTTATCGAGCATGAAATTTGCATCCCTATAAATCACAATATATGCGGCCAATATACCTTATGGCCATCATGGGTGTTATCAACGTAGAGGAGGAAGAGGGGAAGTGGCACTACAGGCAGATAGTGTTTTGAGAATACATTCTGCACATTCCTTTCCTCTACTTAAATTTCTTTGGTTCCTTACGGGGAGGAGCTAAAAATTGATTCTATTCCCGTTTTCAGTATTTTCTCTCTTAGACCCGTTTTTAGTATTTTCTATCTTAGACCGAAGACGAAGTATATTTAAAGTTACCAGAACACTTATTCGTTAACACAGTTGTTCTCACGCGAAGAGAGAAACTTTACAAAAAGTAAAAAATTCGATAATACTATTTTCTGTTTGGATTTGTAATGATAAAAACGTGTGATTGAAGCTATTTTGTTTTTCAGTGGCCTCGCTCTTAGACTTAATCGATTAAATAAAGTGGTGTAGTGCTTATCAAACTTTCATACCACTCGGAGAAGTGTAGAGATTCCAACCCAAAAGTATGCTGTATATTAATAGTATATGTAAATAAAATAGTCGAGGACCGTAGTCTGGGGGGAATAGGTTCCAAGCCTTCCTGTATAGTTTATATTAATTTTATTGAATTTTTATTTCGACACGATATTTTATATTCTTCATATCAAACTACACAGTTATTTTGATTCGAATAAATAAAATAACTTTTTTCCTTTTTTTTAAAGAACACCCCAAAATATTTTTCTGGCTGTAGCACTGGTTGCATTGACATTGACTCCAATTTAGTGTAGTGTTATGTTATGGTTAGAATAGCAAGCTTTTGGGCTTAAGATAAAAGCCACAGCGAGCTTTTGGGCTTAAGATAAAAAAATACAGCGAGCTTTTTTAGGTATAGGATGAAATAATCTGTCATTTCACTTCCATGTAAAATTTGTTATTGGCGGCAGCATAGATGTTTACACATCAAAAATAAAAATGTCTTTTACATATTAAAAATTAGTAGGATTTAAATGAAAAATAATGTATATTACTTATATTCTTGGCTTAGTACTTTGTTTATTTGGATAATTGAATGATAAAAGTTTATGCGAGGAGAGGGGGTGATTTAAATATTAAGCCAAATTGCGCACTATGTACTTTTTCCAAATATATTTAATTTAAATTCAAACCTTTTCGTTATTACGTCCAGTGAACTACAAGAACTGCAGCCCCTCGCAAACCTGTTTATCCCAAATACTTTGACTACAAAAAATCTAAAATTTTAGGGTCAGTTTATATCCTACTTTTGTGAGACTTGATAATGGTTTTGGTCCGATTTTTTTTATCAGACTTTTTGGCTAAATATTGGTCTAAATAACGGTCTGAGTTCGAAAACTGCTTCTCATTTAAGTGTGATTTTTGCTTTGAATTTTGGTCGGGTTTGTTGTTTGGATTTGATCCCAATTTTTAATTTACTTTTGGCCTAAATTTTGGTCAGAATATCGGGCAAAGTTTGGATTTGAAGACTGATCTAAATTTAGGTATGAATTAGATAGGAATTATGGTCTGAATTTGGTGTTTTTGGGTTTGAATTTGGTCAGATTTTTAATACGTTTTTCATTTTGATTTTTGTCTGATTTCTGGGTCGACTTTGTGTCTGGATTTTTGTGCAGTTTATATTATGGTTTCCGATTTATTCTCTATTTTGGTCTTTCTCCACTTTTGATCTAGACTCCTCTAGCCCATCACAAACACATTTTATGTTCTGTTGTTCCTTTTTCCATTTTATGCACCATAAAAGTTTTATGTATTCTAATTTTTGTTGCCATAGTTTCATTGTTGCCGGTCTTTTCGTTTGATCCACTATAAAAGAAATCGATTCAAGGGGCAAAGTTTTCTTTTATTTTTTTCGCTTTTATCCCAAAAATACTAAATTACTTATTTAATCTAATTTAATACGTTCCTTTCATTTAGCAAAAACAGCACCAAAGTTAAACTTGCTTAAAATTATTTATGAATAGTCAAAAGAACCTAACTCAGTTTTATCTAAAACAACATAAACAAAATCGTTTTCAAAAGTAAAATAAATAAAATGAATGGTTTTTTACGTAAACCTTTTACGACTATTTTCTTGTTTCTTTTATGACTTGCGTTACGTTGCGAGTTGAGTGTAAAACGCTCCCTTCCTTCATAGATCTCCCTAATGATTTTTGATTTGAAACATATTGCAAACATATAAAAACATCAAAATATCAACAGCTAAATCAATTTGATAATGATAACGAGAAAATTTCAACAAATCATACGCCAGGACAGACACATACAAACACAAAGAGGGTGAAAAGTAAACAGTTATCTCACAAAATACAAAAAGCATTTTAATTCAATTTATGACCTTTTCGTTCGGTCGGTCTAGAAAGACTTTAAGGCTTTTGTTGAAATTTGTATTATTTACCAAATGAAAATAATAATAAAAAAAAAGAAAAAATTTCATTGTGCTATTATAAGAAGAAATGTCATGCTGTATGTTGGTTGTTGGTTGGGTTCAGAAAATATTCATCATTTCAATTATTTTCAAAAACATATAGACATGTATTCGTATATATGTATGTACATATGTTTGCTATGTAACCACTTATACTTATTGATGCAAGAAGTACAAAGCCATTGTCATCAGTCTCATCTTATTTGGTATCGCTGACTTCCACAACCATCAGAAACAAAACAAGCAAAGAATTTATCAAGTAAATCTGCTGCTGCTGCTGCTTTTTGCATTGTTGCATATGTGTCATATTTATCCCTGTACACCACCTTCACCATCGCATTCACCATTACCATCGTTTTCATTATCCAAAACCATATACTGAAAACATTCTCTCTGGACACTTGAAACCTTAATCTTGCATAACGAAAATTGATTTGAAACATTCAATGTTTTTATTTATTTCGTAAGCCTTTTATGCCTCAGCAAACAAAACTCATGTTGATTCTACTGGTGATGCCGTTGTGGCTGCTGCTGTTGCTACTGCTACTACCTCTATATCTTCATTTTCAGTTTGGTTGTGATTCTGTTGGTGTTGTTGTTGATATTATTCTTGCTATTCCATGCAAAATTTCACAGTTTGTTAGCTATCTGCTTGATACTACAAACACAACTCTACTCAGAGTATTACAAGCTGATGAGATGTTACTGTTGCTGTGTTTGTTTTGTTGTCGTTGGTTCTTTGGTTATTTTGTTGTTGCTATTGCTGCTGCTTTGCCTGTTTTGTTGCTGTTGTACTAATATATCTACACTTTAGTTGTTGTTGGCATAAATTGAAATGTGTAGAGTGTTCGATGAAATGTCCCTGAGGTGTTATTGTTGAATGATGAAAAATGTCACTAAAAGTGATAAAAATTACTTTATGAGCGTAGCACAGCAAAATATATATATAAATTGCATATACATATTTATATTTTTGTATATAGTATATATGTCTAGATGTTTTATTAGAAAAACAGTAACACGAAATCAATAATAATAATATTATATGAAGAAAAAAATAATGTAAATTGTTAGTTGATTGAATGCATTCAATATTTTATTTGTTGTTAGCAACACTCACATAAATAAAATAAAAAGTTAATAGCATTTGAAGCACATCTATAGATATTGATATATTGATAGTAATTTCCTAGTACGTGTTTTTATATGTATTAAGAAAACTATGTATATATATGTGGAAGTAACTAAGCTCGAACGAAATCATATTCTTCAAATGTATCAAAAATTGAAAACGCAACGAGAGGGCAGTGTTGCCAGATGAGGTGATTTGCCGCCAATTAGACGACTACTGATTTTTTGTATCGGTGACTGTCGTCAATTAAGGCGATTTTTACTGATTTTTAGAAAAAGTTACTCCTTGAAACAACAATGAAAAATGGCCCCAAACAAAAATTAAAAATAGCCCAACAAAAAAAAAAATTAAAAATGGTCTCAAAAATTTTATATGAAAAGCAACAAAAACAAATTTTGACGTAATTTGGCGTGAAATTTCATAATTTGGGACCTTTTTCATTTTTAATTTTAGGGTCATATTTCATTATCTCATGCATGTTTAAACTCTTTCTCCGATTCAGACATCTTCTTGCCTCGATATCTTCACCAGACATCCTTGGAATGGCCCTATTGGATGCGGACAGGATGTTAATGTGAAGAATTGTAAGTTCTAATATGATCTCCATAGATACCGTTAGACAAGTTCGCAAGTCTTAAGTTATGCACACACAAGCTAATCTCTGCAGCTTATTCTACGCATTAATTACTGTCTGTTTCCTTGATCTTTCTGTCCAGATTACTGAACCATACATACACCACAGTATATTTTGTTTCTAGTGCTCTGTGGGTTCCATTCTAGTGATGATCTACAGATCTCATTCAGTGATTTGCGAAGAGTATAATAGATCCAACTCCACTTCATTTGTTTTGCTCTATAGTAGCTCTATATTGCTAATTGTCAGTGGCCAATTTGGAATATGAAATCTCAAAATCAATGCTAACTCTAGATAGGAAATTTAATTTTGCTTTTTTCCCGATTCCTAGTTATAAGTATAAAGATTGATCTCCAATAAAAAGTGGGCAGGTTCACTATTATGCGAGGCTGCCCTCAACATGAGAACAGAAACCTTTTACAGCCGTACAAATTTTGCTATTGTTGCGATTTTAACGAAGTAATCAAAGCCTCTATGCACTTAGGTGTGATTGTACTTTCCACTTGGTTCCATCTTCAGCTACGATTATTGAAGTTTCCAGAAGATAGACTACAGTTTGCAGCTTTCTCAACTTCTCTAAAATCTATATTGCATTTTATAGTCCGCATAGGCTAAAACCTTAAACACCCTTCTGTTCAACTCAGAAAATATTTCGTCAGCTATAAAGAGAAGAGGACTCCCCTTGAGGTTATAATTTTAATTATAACATATAATTTTTTAATAAAAACCTGTATGCATATACATTCAATATTCACAACTCCATACTGCTGAATAAATATTAATTTAGTATTGTTAAACTTTTAATCATAAAATTCATTGAAAACCCGCAAGCCAATAAACTACCTACCCAGTGGATTTCAAAACGAGTGCTTCAAAATTAGGTACTTAAAAAGCACTTCCAAGTGCAACATGTCAACCAAAAATTGCAAAGCAACAGCGAAAAAACGACGAGAAACAACGAACGAACGACTAAGCGAAAAACAAAGCGATCTAAGTTATAAACGGAATTGCGTTGTATCAAAAAAATTCTGTGTATTGCTTTAGTTTTTACGCAACACCGAAGCAAAGCGATTACTGAATTTCATGAAAAATGTGTACATTTTATTTTCAATAATTCAATCGTTTTATAAAAAATACAATATACAAATGTATATAACCAAATATATTTAAAAATATTTTTGGTTTAAAACAAAAATAAAAGAAAAGAATAAAATAAAATTTTTCTCTCCTCTCTTTCTGAACTAAAGTAAGCACGAACCAGTGAAGGAACAATTGCTACTCTCCTAGGACATGCAATGTTAAAATTAATATACATCGTATGTGCGAATAGAGCTCTTAAGTGCTCGCAGTTAAGCACTTGTAGTGCTTCAATTTACCACTGGGTATTCGGAATGAGTATGTGCATGCATACATACATACAGATATATGTAAATGCAGAGTACCTAGATATGCAAGTATATATGTAAATAATTGATACACGTACACAAAAAAAGCATAATGTGCAATTTTATACACACGTACCCCCCTGCAAAATACACGCACTACACACACACACACATTAGATTTGCCACATTTCCACTTGCATATTATCACTCATACGACATGTATGCTGTTTGCTGATGCAAATTCTGCTGTCTGATTGCATTGCAAAATGCAAATGTTTGTATTGCATTTATGGAAGATTATACATATGGAGGTGCAAAATAGCAAGCAATTTAAATTTCCTTAGAATTAATGTTCCAACTTACTATATATGTATGTATTGAATAATAAAAACATGATTGATTTGTAGTTTTGAAATTTTCATTTTATATAATTGCAGTTGCCATTGAAGCTCTTTACAACAATGCAGGAGCATCTCTTTAGCAACGTCATCGTCTGTCGAACTCGTATAACTTGCCCTGTTTTCTAAATCGAATGATTGATAATTGATGTTGGCCAAAAGAGAATAAACTGCAATCAAGTTTAAACGGATGCAAAAACCTCATAAACAAATATGAATGTGAGCGAAAAAATTGAACTGACATCATTGCAGTGAAGAGTGAAAAGAAAAACAAGTGTAAAGTGTAAAGCAAAAAAAAGAAACACTAATAAACTGATAAAGATAGTGGAAGAGGAAGAGTGAACTTAGATTATGCTGAAGTCGCGGTTGTTCCAGTGAAACTTATATTTTTTCCCAATAAAGAAACGAAAACAAAAAAATGGTATGGTCATTCTGTAGGGTTTCAATATCATAACTTGTCAACAACGATGACGATGACAACGACATACATAGCTAGACATTTTCATCATCCACAGATGCACAATCCTCAACATTAACTCAAACCAAAAACAACAACAAGAGCAATTTTTAAAAACAAACAAGGAAAAGCTACGATTTCAATAGATGCAGCATGGGTGCAAATGCATCGAGCAGATCGGATACCAATCTGCTCAACGATGAAGATGGTAAGTACACTTAAATACACAGTACACTAGCGGAGCCTAGGGGGGTCCCTCTCCTTAGTGATTAATATCTCATATATTTTTATGAATAAAAAAAAAAACAATTTTTTAAAGGTAGCGCACAGATACAGACTCACTCTGCTACCTATTATTTGCCGGTATAGTGGTAACTTGGGATTTTAAAGCAACAAGAAATCAATGCGTTTTTGTTTTCTATTTTTCGATTTTTCTAATTTTTCTTTCTCCCCATTTTTCCTTCTATTACTGACTTCATATCTATTACAACTCGTTTCGAACGTGTTACATACACAGGTCACGTTTATTTGGTTTCATGTAGTCATCATTTGATTGAGTTTTTGACGATGAGTTTGTCGTTGTTATTTTTGTCTCTTTTTTTTTGTTATCGACTTTTATTATTATTTTTTATTATTGACATTGAGTTTGACTTCATTATGATAAATTAACTTAAATTGCAGTTCGGTGTAGTCATATTTTTTTGTTTTTTTTTTTTTGGCTAGTTGCATTGGTTTGAAATTGAGCTAAAGAGGCGAGTCTTTATGGAATTATTTTATTTCTAATGCTGAAATTAAATGTAATTATTTAAGATTTAATAAATTTTGGTATTTCTTATTTTTTTCACCCGCCAGTTAATTTTGATCATTTCCAAATACTACGTGCCATTGGAAAAGGAAGTTTCGGAAAGGTAAATTAAAATTTATAAATTATTATTATTATTATTATGTGGTACTACCCACATTGTGGTAGTGTGTAAGACTATTAAGATTAATCAACCAATCAAATCTAAACTACTTTGTCAGCAAAATAGAAAAAAGGGATTACGATTTTGCTTTCTTTGACATTGAGAATGCATTCGGTAATGAATGTAGGGATCTTGACTCTTTAACCATCGTCGAGGTGGACACTGCGCTAAAGAAAGAGCGAGAAATTACTTCCGCACTTGGCAATTCTACCGTATACATTACAGCCATAAAACGCTGTACGCCCTTGATAACCTGTAGCGTTAGATAACTCTTAAACTTTTAACTAATATAGATGCTTATAAATTCATCGGTTATGCAGAGGATCTAGTAATCATTTTCACTGGAAAGACTGATTCAATAACAAAAGTAATAAAAACAAGTTTCTAAGTTAGTCCGTCACAGAAAACCTATCTATCAACCAAAGCCATAATTGTTCCGTTCAACTGAAGGTAAAAATTAGATCATTTGCGACACATTTATTAAGTATTATGAAGAAGTAAAGTACTTGACAAACAATAGATGGTTTATATTTAGAAAAAAAATTTTTTCCCTTATTTTTTTGCTCCGGAAACCCTTTTGGAATATTGTTTAAAAGAAAAAAGAGGCCATAAATAGGTTTCTAGATCCAAAAAACTTTGGTGGACCAAATTTTATCAAAATCGGTAAGCCCACAGATGGCGCACCATTATAATAGAAAATTCTATTTTCTCCAGATTTTTTTAACTTGTGCTCTGGAGCACCTTTCGAATATTATTTAGATCAAAATGGAGCCCAAAAATGAGTTACTTAGCCAAAATAATACTGGTACACAAGATTTCAACAAAAAACAGTCGGTTCATAGATGTCGCTTTAGTATAAGGAAAAATTCAACTTTCTCTGATTTTTCTAACTTCAATTTTTGTACACTAGGTTTTTTTGGGACATGAAATTTTTCAACTTCAACTAAATTAGTTAAAATTTAGTTGAAATTATTTCAACTACAACTAAGTGATAGTTGAAAAAAAAAGTAGTTAACTACCCCCAGTCTGCATGAAATACAAAATTTTTTCCCTTTATTTTAATTTAATAAATGTGTGGAATTAAGGAATATTTCACTTTCAGTAAAGAGGATAAAAAAATACTTTGGCGCGGAGAAAAAAGAATATAAAAGTGCATGCATTTATGCCGACAATCATGTTAACATTGTTAACGACATAGAGTTCTCATTTGACATTGCACACGGATTTATTCGGCAGGATGGTCGCTTAAAATACTTAAATTGCTTTTCCTGACTAGACATTTTCCGCCATAGGAATGGTTAATTTCTTAGAAAGTTATAGAAGTCGATACACGAATATTCCAAATTGATTGTAAAAGCTGTGCATCTCAGCGAGGACCTTAGAGCGCAGAACTCTCCTGTTTCCAAATTTTCTTCGCTTTTGCGAACACAGATCCAACCGGAGATGAAGAGCCAGGAAAGCGAATAGCAAACTCGGTACGGGACTAGCTGTGCGTGCATACATTGGAAGATCTTCACTCAAAGTGTTTTTTAGCGCTAAATATTACTTAGGGGCAATCAATGCTTCGTCATAGGAATCTACAGCGATGAAATCAATGTGGGTTGGTGTCTACACAAATCATTTAAGACTTTTTAAATGTTTAGCCTGTCTGACTCGGTTAGCGTGTTTTAGGCCGAACTACTAGCGACAAAGAAATCATGGAAGACGACACACAATTCAGAGTTGGGCAAGAATAGCTAATTTCACTGACAATCATGCTCCTATTAAGGCCATAGACTTAATAGTAACAAAATGGTGAACAAATCCTACTCTCTACTGAGTTTAATCTATATGAGGTGCGGGCTATAGAAATTTTGATGCTAATGAGAAAGTGAATGGATTATTTATTTATTTATTTATATATATTTCAGTCTACTGATAATTTAATCTTACAGACTATAAAATAAATGTATATTTAAATAACAAAACTTTATTAGTTAGATATTGTAATCGGCTCGAATCTCCCTCGATAAGGTTAGAGGGGATCTCATATTTTCCTTTCTATAATTCGAAAAATATTACAGACTTTCCAGAATACAGCGTTACTTAAACCCAGTAGTTCTATAATATAGTCGACCAAATTTGTCTTTGTTCTTACAGAGCATTGTAGCTCACAAACAGTTAAGTTGCTTTCAAGACCCTAGATTCATTAGTAACATCTTATAATAAAGTAAAGATCTTGCTCACCCAAGTTTCAGACTGGATATCTAGCTATTGGAATATTAAGGGAAATACGAATAAATTAGCGAAATGTGAACCAAGTTTAGACATTTCTCAAACTTAAGGCGTGATCAGTTCTCAATCCCCTGGTAAAAAAACTATAGTAGATATATTCTTTATTTACTTGAAATCAATTATAGACTCTCTGCTTGTGCCACAATAAAGAAATTTAACCAAAATGTAGCATTACCAGTACCAAGCAGTCACTAGAATACAGTATACCAAATGTTTCTAGACAAACAGCAGTTTTCACTAGATACTGGCCGATGGTTTTACATGCAACCAAGTCTTTTTTAATCTACAAACCCAATTACAGCCATTTTTCGTTTTTTCCCATTTTTTTCTCTTGCCGAATGACTCAAGATTGACTCTACTAAAAATACAACTTACCTTCTTAGCTCCTTAACGATTGTTGTCGAAATGAATTTGATTACCCAAATTAAACCATAACCAAAGCCATTTATTTTACTCCTTATTTAATAATAATTAAATATGTATGCATAATAATAAAATTCCAATTTTAACTTTATTAGAAAAAATTTATTCAGTTTTAAGAACATTTCAAATTTTCTTCTGACATGAATACATAAATTATATAAGAAATAATAGCAAAAAAAAAAAATAAAAGTGTTTTTCTATTTGCTATTCCATTAAAATGTGATAAACTGAAGAAAGTGTTTTTCATTCTTTTACTATTTTTTTTGTTTTCTTCTATTTTTCTTTTGCAATTTGATGACTTGTCAGTTGCAGAAATGCTACAATTGTGGCATGAGCTTTTTATGACAGAGAGCATTTATTATTGAATTTTTTGTTATTCTTGAAAGTCTTCTAAAAGTATGAAAATAATAAAAGAAAAATTGAAAAAAGTGAGAAAATTTTATTTTTTTTTATTTTTTTTTTTTTTTTGTTATTGTCAATAAAGTGTTGGCATAAAGAAATTAAAATGTATCACCACAGACACACAGTCAAATTGTACACACTAAAGTGCCTTAATTTTCGAAAGTCGAAAAATTTTCCGTGGTACCCCTCGATCGGTTTGTTTTACTCAAAAAATAATCTGTGTAAAATTTCAGGTCAATTGGATAAGGGAAAGTGATGCCCCGAGAGCTCCAACTTTTGGAAAAAACGGTTTTTGTGCACAAAATTCATATTTGATTGTTTATATCTCAGTCATTTTTTTTTTACATAAAAACTTAAATCTATCAAAGAGGAATAATTCACTCATACAAGTTTTTTTTGTATTCCTAATAACTATCGAATAAAAGAAAGAATAAGCCGAAATTACCCGATTAAATCTAGCAGGTTTTACAAATGTAATTGTCCGCACAACTAGTCGTTCATAGGAATATGAAACCAATTTTTTCTGTCCAAAAGTGGGCTGAGACTTGTGTATCTATTAAAATGAACGTCGAGTAAATCGAAACACTCGCTAGCTCTCGAAAGTTGTAGTAACCCTGTTCTCATGATTCCTACTCCAAATAGTGGTACTTTTGCATTAATAAAGGAAAAAAATTTAGTTACAAACGAGGTGAATGTTCCAGTAATTTTTGGGTCTCTCTGTCTTTTTGTTTCTTATAGCAAACGCGGACTGAAATTATAAAATTAAAATTCGAAAATCAAAGTTTACTAAGTTATGTCTGCAATTGTCAAAATGAATACGATGATACATTTAATGGACCATACCAAACGCCAGAAGATTATGCTTAATGGAAAACGACGACTTAGAATTAAAGAATAACATTTTATGATTGTCTCCAAACACTTTGGAGTTGATACGATAGTTCTGAAAAATTTTTTGAAAAATTAACAAATTAATTCCAATTTATATGGCAAAAAATTCCCAATTTTTTCGAACCAATTTTTTGTAAACGCTCTTCAAAGTTAAGAACTCTCAATTTGAAATGTTTGTCCTAGTACCACTAGATTTAAAAATTTTAAAAATTAATATAATATAGAAAGAGTAGTCGAGTCTTTGTAAATTTAGAAAAAACAGTTCAAATTTGGAATTTTAATTTATGTAAAATAAAAAATGTCTGAGATATAAACAATCAAATATGAATTTTGTGCACAAAAACAGTTTTTTCCAAATGTTGGAGCTCTCGGGGCATCACTTTCCCCTATCCAATTGACCTGAAATTTTACACAGATTATTTTTTGAGTAAAACGAACCGATCGAGGGGGTGCCACCAATAGATTTTTCGAAAAAAAAATTCTTCATATAACTTAATGGCACCCTAATAGACATATTTAGATCATAAATACAGTCGTTGAAAAAAAACCCCCTTGACATCAAGAATTGTTTAAGATTGTTTTCTTTAGGCGGCAAAATCACATACGTATATGTATTAAAACTTCCATGTGATTAGAAATTCATCAGTGTCTTTGGCTAGTATTAAAATCGGTATTAATTCAAATTATAACAGGACGGTCCAATGTCGTGGGAAAGAAATAAAGACGGCCAGCAAAGGAAAACCTAGCTTTCATCCCAAAAATATAAAAGAACTACTAGTTTAAGCTCAAACATAACAAAAATAGGCACAACCGAATGGGAATATTTTCCTTTTTTGCTAATAACTTTAGTGAATTTTTCTTCCATAATGAAAACAAGATTTTTACATTTTTCTGTAGTATTTTTTCCCAAACAATCCTTCACCGATTTCTTTTATTCCTCGTTAGTTTGGAGAAAGTGCTCTGACGCATACATTTTCAAAATGGTGTCGCTCAAAACCAAATTGGATGCTAATATAGCCCCTAATCCTTCAAAAGTACCAGTGCCTGTAGAGAAAAGTTGAATAGGTATGATGAAAACTTTACCTTTAACTCAGATCACAATGCCCCATCAAAATTTCTAAAATAGTATTGAAATATGTTCGTAATGATGAAGGAAACCTTTTCTAATGATCACCACTAAGCCCTGACTCGTCACCAAACGGTATTAGTTTAGTTTAGTTTATTAAGCCAAATAGGTAATAATCTTACTGACTAGAAATACAATTATAAAAATTTTAAAAATAGTATGTTATGAATGCATATAATTATGAATAAATACTACAAATAAGTTTATAAAATTCAGTTCTGGGCACTGAAAAATCAATAAAATGATTATTGGACAGTGAATTATATATTGCAAGGACAGATTGAATATTCATGTTTCGGAATCTCAAAACTCAAGAATCCACAACTCATTCAAATATAAATACGTCAACAGATGACGCTGGTAGCAAATCTCCTGGTAGTATATTACTTTTTTTTACATCTCACTTATGTCTATAATTAAGCTAGTAGTATTCGCAAGCTCGTTTGCTCAAATGAAACTCCAAGTTATGTTTAATTTTTATGAGCACATTAAATAAGTTCCCTTCGTTATTACTGTTTTTACTTAAACTCTTTATGTCAGTATAAACGTAAATATAAAAAAAAAAAAACAAAAATAATATAGCTACAATAAATTTTACATTTTATTTTATATTTTTACCTATGATACTTCCTTCATCTTCATTTCTTTCCCCACTTTGCAGGTATGCATCGTTCAAAAGCGTGATAGTGGCATTCTGTATGCTATGAAATATGTAAGTCGTTCAGCATGCGAATCTCGTGGTGCACTTGGTGGTGTCATTAAGGAAGTTGAGTTGCTGGCTTCGTTGGAGCATCCATTTTTAGTGAATTTATGGTTTTCATTTCAAGGTGAGTACAACAACAACAACAATCCCAACAATAAACAGTAAAGCATTACCATTAAATCATCAGCAGCAGGTGCATAAAAGAAAACGTTGCTAATTGATTTTAATGTAAATATTATTTGTTCGTTAATGCTCTTTTTATTTTAACTTCAATCGAATCCAGAAAATATTTAATTAATCAAATTTATTTCTTCAATGTTTTTTTTTTCTTTCTTCCTTTTTTCTGCATTCCTTTATAGATGAAGAGGATTTATTTATGGTTTGTGACCTATTGACAGGTGGTGACTTAAGATATCATCTACAGAATAGGGTAAGTATTTGAGATGATTGTTTAAAATTATGTTTAAAATTATACCTAATTATTTCATATGCACTTCAGGTAGAGTTCAGCGAGCAATGTGTTGCCTTATTAGTATGTGAGTTAGGAAGTGCTTTACAGTATCTGCAAACACACAGAGTAGTGCATAGGTAAGTTTGCATAATATACACAACTTTATAATTACTTAGGTTACTTTAAAAGTAAAATCAATGATTTTAAAAATGTAATATGTTTTCTTTTCAATTCTATCTTACAGAGATATTAAGCCAGATAATATTCTTTTGGATGATACTGGTAAGTAAAATTTTTTATTGCTTCTTTTATGGATCTCTATACTTTTTCAAATCAAATGATTTAACTCATTTTACACTTGTACGATTACACTTGAACAATAATTTCTTATATGTACATACATAGTCAATTAGCATTACGTGCTCTTCTTTATACTCTATTATACTATTATTACTAGAAGATAAAATCTACCTTCTTTCCAATCATTACACAATGGATATTAACACTATGCATAAAAAATTAGCACAAATCCTAAGTCGTTTTTTAACATATATATGTTTGGTATCTAAGAGAAAATTATTACGAATTTCTGAATAATGTTCGCCCTTTCCTTTTGGGTTTTTATTAAGTCCTGAATACAATGCGTGAGGAGCATGGCGACAACTATTAGCACTTCTATCTCATGTATTCTTATGGAGACTAACGTATTGATTGGTTACAACACTTTTGATTATGCAACACAATGATTAGTCGCAGTTGTATGCTTCAATTAAATGATAAACAAAATAACAACTTTGAAGTAATTCCATCTTGCTTTTTTATATCATTTTCCTTGAAAATAAATAAAATAAAAAGTTTTATTCAAAATTAGGGTTGAGCGAATAATAATACCGTGTCCACGTGTAATGCATAAGTTCCACTTGCAGTTCATTTAGCTTTAGAGAACACACGAACTGGTGGCATCAAAACGCCCATTACCACAGAACATCTACCATAAAAATAGCGATAGAATAAAGTCCCGCAGGCCACGCTCCTACGATGTTTCAAGGATTAAAAAGAGCTGGAAACTCTACTGCCTTCTAATACATTTATCGTTCGATGTTGAATACGGTTCAAGATCTTTAGTTGAGTTCGTGAAACTCCTGCCCATAGATAAGAATTGTATTTAATTTTGATAGGTGGTGTAGATTATTCGGAGATCAATATGAATGAAGTATTTCTTACACTGGTTTAGAAAGCCGAGCCACTTGCTGTTTCTTTCGACACGTCAAAAATATGATTATTCTTACGAACGTCACATTGGATGGGTATGAGTTGAAATTTGGTTCTTTATTCTCTTTACAAATGACAAAAAGTTCTTACTGACGCTGTTCGAGAAGAAACTTTTCGCGTCTTAGAAAGGCATTAGTTACAGCGAGCTCTTTCCTGGTTACGCTGCTGTTCACCATTGGCATTCTTATTAGATTGCTCGTTTTATTTTTGTCTGACTGACAGCCAGGCAGCTATCAAAGCACTTAAATCTCACCAAGTTACATTAAAACTGGTGATGGAGTGCATTGATAAGCTGAACATCCTAGGTCAACTCAATCAGATGTGGATTCTATGGGTTCCGCGGCATGTAGGAATCAAAGGTAACGAAACGGCAGATAAACTTGCCAGGAAAGGAGCATCAACTCCATTTGTAGGTCCGGAACCTTTCTGTGGGTTAGGATAGGGTAACATATCCCATATTATCTAGGAGAGCCTAAGAAGATTGAACTTGGAAAACTTACCGGGGTTATCGCAATCCAATGTAGCGCTGGGGACATATAACCTAAAACACTACGAGGACTGTATGAACCTAACGAAAAACAACTTGAGAATCATTACCGGATTATTGACAGGATATTGCAGGTTGAAGTATCAGCTAACAAAACTGGGAATTTTCTCTGATGCTCTCTGTAGGTTCTATATAGAAGAGGACGAGACTGCATGTGATAGGAACTTGCTCTGCCCTGATGTACAAGAGAAGGAAACACCTAGAAGAATTCATCATACCCGAGGACGAATTTAGACTCTGTTAAGTAGGACCAATATTACAATTCATCGAGGCAACTGGGCTAAAAGATATACTCTAGGTCCGCGAAGAGGGCACAATAGATCTTATAGGTCGCAGTCTAACATCCCCAATGATAATAATAATAATTGCGTTCTATTGTGAGGCTCTTTACTTTGTGTTAGGACACTATCACGAAGCTGTATTCGCACGGTAACTGAAACTGAAATCAGTCGGTATTCTTTATAAATTTCAACAAATTTCGTATCTTTATCTTGAATATGTCTGTCAAGTTGTTCAAAAACTTTGCAGTGCAAGGTATCCACAGAGTAAATGTTAGACTGATTCAACTTCCTCTACATCACCGCAGCTTATGTAGTAATCCTTGAGTTTTAGTTGCCATTTTTTAAACATAGTTCCAATGGTACAATGTGCCGTTATCAATTGATTCGTAACATAATTCTTCTAGTCGTCTAACTTAACTATCATTTTTCTGAGTGGTGTAATCTGTGTAACAAATGTAAATCAACACTTCCGATTGCTATTTTGTTATTTCCCTTTCAAAATGCCAATCAATTTAAAATTCATCATGGATTTCATGTTTGCCCTCGTATGCACTTTTACCATTCAATGTTCTTTTGTTTTTTATTTTTTTATTTGTGCCTTGCCTGCGTTATGTTTCATTGTTTTCTGCAAAATGTTGAAAAATACTCCCCCTCTCGTAAATGCTAGAAGTATTTAAGTTTCAGCAAACATATTTTGCATAAAAATGCTGCAGTGGGATGAAGAAAATAATAATTTTTTGCTTATCTTTTATGAATAGAGAATGTGGCGAAAGGTTAAACAAATTGAAGTAGTTAATTCCAAAAAAAAAAAAAACAATAATTCCAAAAAATTAAATTCCATTGAAATTTATAGATCAACAAAACTTTTTTTTTCTGTGAAAAATTACGTTTTCTGGCAAAGCAATTATGTAGCTCCCAGAAAAATATTGAGGTATATTTATATTAAAAAAAAAACTTGTTCGTGTTGATTATACTCTGATACCTTAAATTTAATTATTTATTTTTAGTAAGAAGTTAGCTTCCTCGTGGATGTTACTGGCTTTTGATGCTTACTAATTTATATGCAGTTACTTTTGATTTATTTTTTTCATATGTACATATTTTTAATTACTTTTTATGTCAAACATTTGAAACATTTTGCTTTAAATATTCAAATGAATTTGGGTATATTTGTGAGAAGAAACCAGGAAAGCACACAGATTAATTCAGTAATGTGGATTTCATCGTTATACGTGTGGCTCTCTAAATAATTTAGATAATCAAAGCTATCGAAGTAGATGTATGTATGTATATGTTGCAAACACACATAGTTTTCTATTATATCTATAAATGTCTGTATGTAAATATACCTTGAATATTCATGAGCAATACACATCAACAGATTATAATGCGCGTTACTTTCCTTTTCAATCTTGTAAACCATACGTATACATATTTATATGTGTGTATAACACTCACACACACACACATATATTTATATATATATATGTATATATGCAAATATATGCGTTGAAGCATTTCAACGTTTTTGTTTTTTGTTCATATTCACGACAACGTCCACAAGATTTCGCCTCTATCATATTCACGTCTATAGCTCAACCTCATTTTCCGCCACATGCCTCACCACCAGCAAACAGTTTTATTTATAAAATCTACCAACATATAGTAGTTATGCTTATGCATACTCGTACATACAGCTATGGTTGAAATAATAGCACGAATAAAAAAATCCGCATATCCAAATTTCACACATAAATTGCTTAGATAGCTTCAGATTTCAATTTTTTAAACTCCGATGAAAACGAACCTCCTCTTCAAGGTCGATAAACAGCATGCTTACTGTTGAGCGCGATAATCGTACAGATATACAATAGGTGGAAAAAATAAGTTATCAAAATGAAAGCAAAACTTTAGCGCCAAATATTTTCGCAATAATAGATAGCTTTAAATTTATTTTTACATCATTGAAACACTACATGAAATGTGGTTGAAATAGCAATTATATTATGAAGAAAGAAATTTAGTTTTGATTTTCTTTTAAAGTTTAATATTACTAAATGACAGAACGATAATGTAAAAAAAAGTTATCAAAAGCTTGAAAAACCAAAAAGGCCACCTTTTTCGCTAAAAGTTTTAGTGAATTGGTCTTTTATAATGGAAACAAGATTTTTACATCGTTCTGGAGTATTTTACCTTAAACCATTATTCACCATTTTCCTTTATTCTATAATACTGTGGGGAGCGTGCATATAAAAATACATTTTCAATCTGTCCTTGCATTACCGTTTGATGACGAGTCAGGGCTTAGTGTTGATCAATAGAAAGTGCATCTTTCATCATTATGAACATATTTGGACATAATTTTAAAAATTTTGATGAGACATTGTGATCTGAGTTGATGAAAACTTTAACTATTCAGCTTCTTTCTTCAAGACCTGTACGACTTTTGAAGGATTAGAAACTATATTAGCATCCAACTTGGTTTTCAGTGATACAATTATGATTATACTACCCATGTACAAACATTTTAGAACTATTTTCTTCTTTGAGATGCCTTAGAGGTCAGTAATGGGCCTAAAGTAAAGGGGAACTCTCCAAAAATCGTTCCCCCTATGAGGATTTTTTATTCATTTCATGGGCTCGACTTTCTACAAGATGGCTTTGTAATAAAATCTTTACAGTTTTATTTTGTTATCGCTATAGAATTAAAACCAATAAAGTTTGTGAGTGGATAAATCCATGATAAGAATGAGAAAAGCTCATAGATTGCATGATTTTTGAAGAATTTTCTCTTTACAAAGGGCTTTTTTCTAGCTTCTGAAAGAAAAAAAATGTTCCGAAATATTTGTGCATAAATGGTTTTATAATATTTGTGTCATTGGAAACCAAGTTGAATGCTTATAAACTATATAAGCCCAGAAAAAATGAATTAGTTCTTGATGGGGAAAATCTAAGTAGTAGTTGATGTTTTCATCATTTCAGATCACAGAACTCAAATCAAAATTCGTAAAAAAGTACTGGAATTTATTCACAATGATAAAGGAGACATTTTTAATGATCATCCCTTAGCCCTGACTCGTCATCAAATGGTAATGCAAGGATAGATTGAAAATGTATGTTTGTACTACTAAAAAGGCCTGAGCTTTCGTTTGACACAAAAAAAGCGTTATTTTTTGAAAAAAAAAGTCCAAACAATTTTTGATTTAGAAAAAGGTCAAATTTTGGATTTTGTTTATTTTACTTTTCTTTTTTCAGAAGATTATTTTTAATTAGCTCCAGGAACAGTGCCCTCAAAAACTATGTTTTCTACTTCAGTGCTCATTCAAAATAGCCTGAGAAAGAGTATAAAAATAGACTTAAAAAAAATTACAGATGGTGTGCTTCGTGCACAAAAATTTATCAGTTGTTAATTTTAAGTATTTCTTTTTGTTTTTTTAAATTATGTTACACCAATTTTTCATAGAGATCAATATATATTCTTGAATATATATACATATACAGGTTAGAAAAGATTGCTGCTATTTTTCCTTTTTTCTCATGAGGAACGTTAAGAATGTCGACTATAGGATTTATGCTAAACTTAAATCTGCATCACAAAATTTATGGTAACGAACCTCAAAAGTAACCCAATACCTGTCAAAGATTATGTCGAA
The DNA here is from genome assembly GCA_963691655.1 of Toxonevra muliebris. Lineage (NCBI taxonomy): Eukaryota > Metazoa > Arthropoda > Insecta > Diptera > Pallopteridae > Toxonevra > Toxonevra muliebris. Next base: position 10,412,001 of record OY829327.1, on the reverse strand, counting down.
CAGTACAACTGTTACATTAACCGAAAACCTGTTTTAGCTGAATTTCAGTCCACCTACTTAGGTAATCGAATAGCACAGTTGTTAGTGAGGAACCCGGGACATTACAATTCGTATAGCCCAGTATATCTTTACATGAAGACCCTACTTAATGCTCATGATCGACATGGGAATTTTCGCCGAAGCTCCTTTGTCATCAAATGCTAGAACTCCCACGTTGTAACTACGGGGGGGGGAGGGGGGGGCACTCACTCAAAGGACGGTACCTACTCTTTAGGCCACAGATCTTTAATGGTCGTTGTGATCTTTTCAGTCACACCCTTTATCTCTATGGGATATTTTAGTTGTCCCATACGAAAGAAATACTTTATCTTAAATGTGAAACAGTTTATGATTCATAGCTGGTTCTCGATTCAATTGTCATAAATGTTAATGTTTTCCGAAACGCAGAACATTTCAATCTGTAAATCAAATCGGGAATAATATTTAGGTCCACAGAAATCAACAGAACCAAATTTGAACAAATTTACATTGTCGTAATGGTTGAAGTCATATAAGCCACATGCTACATAATTTGTATATGCTCCATAAAAAGACATTCCCCGAAAATATTGATCCTTAAAGTACAAGTTAATTTGAAAAATTATTCTCTCATAACGAAATAGATATTCTAGAGTACTTTCCTCAATCTCCAGACGTGAACTTGATTGAAAACATTTGTAATACAGTTCTCAAAATCAAACCTATAATTTGAGTGAATTTACTTAGCTTTAATAATTACAATTCCTTACTTAGTTGCTACTACAACCGACGATCGGTCTTGGTCCGCTGTACCTGGTCTTTTCAATGAAGATTAAATTGTCATCTTTAGCGTATTCCATTACATAATTTGCCTACAATTTTCTCGTTCAATAGGGACCTTAGACCTTACGAAATATGTATGTTCCTCTGGAATGCCAGTAATCTCTATCATTGTCTGTGAACATTCATGGTCCATTGTTTCATGATCCATTGTTTCAAGGCGGGTAGACTCGTAGCAGATTTTCCTAAATCAATACTCTCAATTTAATGCTACAAAAAAACTACAAAGCTATAATTCATATTTAAATATTCGATTTAAAAATAGACAATTAAAAAATATTTTTTCTGTGATATGAACACTTTTCTAAATAAATAACTGAAAAATTCTAAATGCTATGTATGTCGATTTCGTTAAGAGCAGAAAAAAGGTTTGAATCCCCTTTATATTTTTGTAAGAGTTTAATAAACTTCGAAAATTTGTTTGCTGGATTACTTTTTTTTATGGATATAATAGATAATCCACACACTCCATGCACACACGCATTACATTTTTCTGTTGACGTATTCATTTTATTTTATATACTTAAAAGTGCAATATTAAAATTTCATGTGAAATATTTCACTGTATTAAATCCTTTTGCTGTAATATGATAGCAAACATGTATTGTGATTACACTCAAAGAAAAAACTTTTTTCAATTTTAAAATATTAACTAAAAAAGTTATCCAAAGGATGTCGTTGTAATTTTAATGAAGTTTATTTATATTTTATAGGAATGCAACATTAAAACAAAATAAATAAAAAATTTTCAAAGTATTTGTGTTTATATAAAAAATTTTACTTAATTTTTTCGTGTTTGTTAATAGTCATATAAATAATAACATTATGGAGAATTCCTGTGGCTGTGAGTTAATCAAAAATTCCTTAAAATAAAATTGTGTTTTTTCAATGAATTCAATGAATTTGTTGGTTTAAGTTTCACACTACGCGTTCAAAGGCTCGGAAATTCATTCATTTTTTGCGAAATGTTACTGTGTGACTGTGAGCTGTGCGGAATAAGATTATAAATGTAAATAAGTTATATTTTTTGTTGTAATAATAAAATTTAAATAATGGCCAATTATTGCGAATCGTTCGCTTCAGATTGGTATGGATTAATGCTCTGTCGAACATTTTGTATAAAGTTTGAGCGGTTATTTATTTAATTAAGGTCTCAAATTCTATAGTAAATTGTCAATATAGTTTAAATCCGTAGTGGAAGGTATATAGGTAATAATTCAACATTTAGTCCCATTAAAAATCAAAGAAGAATGGAAAAAGTATATAAAATGGTAGTAGTAGTTCCTTTCAATAGTACTATTCAGTGAAAATAACTGTCCCAAAGATGACTGATGAGAAACTGTAGCGAGTTCTGAAACGGTCGTCTGATCTGCTGCTAGTTCTATGAACTTTTTGACATTCTTCTGCCAGAAGATCATTGTTTATTCAAAGGTTATTAATTTTAAATAAAAATCTCATTATTTTTAATTTTATCTGTTGAAAAAATAAGTGTCTGCATTTTTATTAACAACAAAAAGAAAGAAAGTCTAAGCATAATAACATTGAACCGAGGTTCGAAGGTCAAAGTTCGTTGCGATATATTTATGGTCAAGGCATTACAAAGCACTTGATTTCTGTGAGAAATCTTCAAAAACAGCGTAGGTTTGCTTAGAACACCTAAAGGAACTAGGCAAAAAAACGAGTGTAAAGGCTCGGGCACATAGAGTCCATTGTGTAGGTGAGAGCGAAGTATACAACTGGCACGAAGTAAGCGAAGGATATATAATTATACACATCAAGGTTGCCAACGGATATATAATTATACACATCATACACAAAATTAATCAGCTGATAGCTGCAACATTCTCAACTTTCTCTCAACGTACGGCAATGTTGAGAATTGCCCAACTTCTTGCGTTACTTTAACGTATACGTTGTGTATAGGCCACACCACGTACGATTTCATATATTTTATAGTAGTTGCCAGTTATATACTTCGCTCTCACATACACAACGGGCTCTATGTACCAGAGCCTTTAAGTTTTTGTGAGCACAAAGGAATAACCGGTAACAAAGAACTCAATAAATTGGTACGAAAATCTTTCAATTATGCTTCAAACGCATTGACGACTTCAAAATTCCGTCGGCTTCAATTGTCGCCGTGTAGGCAGCTACTAAAACATGTTGAAAGCGGCAGCAGCAAGCACTGCTAAAATATCAAAAACAAACTCATCTTCTTCATCAGTTGCTGGTTAAATTAGAAATGGATTTAAATTGATTCAAATCCAAGGCTTCCTTCCATATACAGCTTTCAGCTTTACACAGAGTATGACCTACCCATACTCAATTTTTTTCTTCCAATCCAGACGTCAACGGGTTCTATATAGCCATATAGGTACAATAGAGTAACTCCTCAGTGTATCGACAGAAAAATCGATAGCTTCGCTGGATTCCACTGCTAGGTTTAAAATATGGGTTTTCTTAATTTGATTCTTATGTAAGGGCTTAAAAAATGCAATTTTTTAATTTTTGCGCTTCCTTTCCGAAACTTTAAAAGAGATTACCCCAATCCTTTTTTCAATGGGTTAAAAATCGGTGCAGACGTTTATTTAAAAGCTACATGGCTATTCGGAAATTATTTGGCATACATTTTTATCATATTTATGCCCAATGGATGAACCTCTGACAGACTACAAATTATTAAAATAAGCTTGTTCTTGGCTGGGTTAAAGTTTGAAATTTTGTCCGAAAAAATCGACTTTTTGATTCTTAGATTCCCCAATTCACCAATTTCAGATATTCCGACGAGGTGCTGAAGTGTGCACCGCATTTGGCCTCCCTTCCAGGTAACTTCACGACGACTCGCTTTATCTCCGCCATTTTCAATTTTTTTTAAGAAATAAAAATTTTTTTAAAACTATAATTTTACAATAAAAAGTACATATGGCCCCGAAAAGATATACACATTCCTTATTCTCCAAAAAAAAAAAACATATTTAAAATTGGCCGATCTAGCTTCTATATTTAGTGCATTGGTGAAGATATAAAGCTGTCACTGATTTTCAATACAATTCTATAGCAAGCTTTCACTATTTTTTTTTAAATACGTTGTCATTTTTTCATTACAAACTGTAAAACTTAAACTAAAAGAGAGTAATAAAGTTATAAATTATTAATAATAGTGATTGTGATGACAAACTGACGCCCATAATCCAGGGAGTCAAGTATGAAACAATTACAATCACTGCATCCATCACTAATACAAACACCATCCAACACTCGTACGTACATATAAGTAAATGTTCACACCTACCTATGCTACAACTACATATGCACATTCATGAAATAATATATATAATTCATTAAACACAATTTCAGGTCATGCACACTTGACTGATTTTAATATAGCGACGAGACTGCAAAAGGATGGGCTTGCCTGCAGCATGTCAGGGACCAAACCTTATATGGCGCCGGAGGTGTTCATGTGCGCGCTGGACGAAATCGGTAAACAATCAAGTATAAACCAAGCTGCCAATGGTGCATACTAATTAAAACGTTTTTCATTTAATACACACGTACACACGTGACTCTGATTGTGTGTGTGTGTGTGTGTGTGTGTGCATGGTTTAATCAATTTTAATTGTCAATATGTATGCAATTTAATTTTTTCAGCTGGCTATAGTTTCCCTGTGGATTGGTGGTCTCTAGGTGTGGTCGCATATGAGATGCATGCAAATACGCGACCATTCGTTGTGCATTCGAATACAGCATTGGTTGAGGTTAAAAATATATTGAATACACCTGTGTCATATCCACGCTACTGGAGTAATGATTTTGTGGATTTACTGACAAAGGTGAGGAGAGCATAAATTTTTTTGTTTATGTATATTTACGTTATCACTTTACCTATCTTACTTAGTTACTTTGTGTACATCCTGGTGGGCGCATTAGTTCACAACAAGAACTACAGCAGACTCCGCTATTGCGTCACGTAGACTTTAAGAGCGTGGTGGAGAAGAAAACCAAACCGACATTTAAGCCACCTGAAGATCATTTGAATTGCGATCCATGCCTCGAGTTGGAAGAGATGATTGTCGAGACACGTCCGCTGCACAAGAAGAAAAAACGTTTGGCCAAGCAGCGTTCAGCACAGCGTGATAGTGATCCAGAAACGGTACTCATCAAAGAGTTTATCGTTTACAATCGATATAAGGAGCTAAAACGAAAAGCAATGGAGAAAAAGGAGAATGATTGGCAACGTGAACTGGAGCATGCAATGGCGAATTCAATTGTAACTAGCTTGGCGCCAATACAAGAAAAACCAACAACATCAACAACAGATACTGACTTACCAGTGGGGGAAACTGCATTACCACCACTGCCTGCTAGAGATGTAATAATAGAGAATACGATGGCCACTGCATTAGCAATGACTACATCATCGCTGGCCAAAAAAGTCTGCGTTAAATGTCAGCATAAAGCAGGGAAATCTAGTACTGCTAAAGATAACGAGAGCATTGAGTTTATCGATCGAACACCTTCACCTTCAGCAGCAGCAGCAACAGCATTAATTGCATCGTCTTCAGCGAAGATGGAAGCGAATGTAACAGCAGCACCGGCACCAAAAGCATTCAAATCTACTCTAAATGAGCAAGCAACTGCATTGGCATCTGTGCCAGCAGCTAATGTGATTGACGGTGATACTGCGAAGTAGAAATAAATTTGAATTTGCTAAATTATAAATGGTTTCCCTGATTAACACAGATTTACACAGAGTCGTATACATTTTACCGTTATAAATATGTTGTACAATTTTAAATGCAATCTCAATTTAATTGCAACCGATCATTTGAAGTAGAAGTTAGAGTTGAAAGTATAATGGATCGAAGTTGAAGTAAATATATGAACTTTGATACATTAAACTTTTCACCCTTCATTTTGTAAATCAAATTTTATAATCAAAACTAAAAATAACATATTTTGAAATTTAACATAAAGAGCATAACATAAAATTTAACACAGATCAAATAGTAGATAAAAAAAGAATGAATTGTCGCCGCCAGGGAAGAAAGATGTTTGCAGCAAATAATTTGCCTGAACCACTTTTCCATCATGAATGTCTTTTCTGGGAGTACTAGTAGAGCAGCTCATTAATATTTTGTTGTACACAGGCATAATCATTCCATGAGATCCAAGTTATTCATGAGATTGAGAAAATTAAAGTTTCACAATAAAAAAGACCCTCTGAATTTATGCCGTAGTTATTCAACTTTGAGCATAGTGAGTACTAAGTGCGCTATAATATTGAACAGTACTTCATACTTACGTTCGGCGCTATAATCGTCTATATCTTTGGAAGTATTCACAGTTTCTTTCTGAAATTTCATAAAATGCTTTTGCCCTATACTTTCGAATAGGGCACTTTGAACAAAGTCGATTTTACCCAACTGAGAAAGTGTAGGGCCTCTTAAATCAAATGACCACAATTGCTGTATTCGGCTATGACCGACTTCATTCGATAATGAATTTCAGATTATGTATGTTTATTTTGAATGCCCGAATAAAATAAAAAACTCATATCGATCACGTATACAAATAAATATGTACATTCGTAGAAAATAGTTCATTGAAAGTAATAATGTTGCACATTTTTAAATAAAGTTGCACCCAGTCCACGTCAAATAGAGCCACTTAATGCCAAATTTCAAAAATTATTTGTTAGATCAGTTGGAAAAAATTTAAAGTAATTAACATTTAATAAAATTGGAAACCATATGGTAGAATTCTCTTAAGTTAAGCTGATATCCATAGTGGTAGGAAACGGAATGAAAAAAGAAACAGTTGTTATTCATTTAATCAGTGATCCTGAATATTTTTCTTAATTACCCTAAACACAAAAACAGTTTCATACCAGAGCGTTGCACAGTGTTCGTCCCATAGACAAAATTCAAAAAATTCATAGAAATACTTCAACTAAGAAAACCCCAAAAATCTTGGCAAAAAGTGTGGGTGCAAATTAGCCCAAAGTCGACAAATTTTTCGCAAAAGTATTGGATCGTTCGATTTTAGTTTTTTAGTCCATTGAGTAAAATATATCTGAAAAATAAGTTTTTAATAATATTCTGCCGAAATTTGCAGTTTTGTATTCACAATTTGATAAAAATTTATTAAATTTTTGGTGTTATTTTTTAATCAAGACTTGAAAATCTAAAAATTGAACATTGTTTTTTAAAGTTAACTATTTTTGAAAATAGGAAAGTTGAGGAATTTTGGGGGAGAAAATCTACGAAATATGAGAAAATAAGTTCTTGGATTTTTTCTCAATTTTGGAAGACATCTTTCTTTATCGGACGTATGCTTCGCTATCTTCCTCTTTCTCAAAATAATTTAATTTGAAAATAAGTCTGAACACGTTTTTTCCGACAAAAATTGGAATCAAGCTTTTTTTTTGTTAACCCTAAAAGTATGCAATCATGCTGAAAAATTAATAAAAGTGTACAAAATCAAAAGGGGCATTAATTAAGGGGACATTCCAGTTTGAAATTAGGAAAAAATAGACTTTTTGGGGAATATTTTTGTAAAAAACTATGATATTTTGTTACAAAATGCTTAGATTTCCGCTATCTCCTCTGGTTTCCTTGCGGTTCCGAAAGGGTTAAACAAATGATGTGGGTCGAAATTTAAATGTTTGTTATTTAATATTTTACGGTATCTAAAAGCAAAATTTCTCCAAATTTCTTCGATGTTATTGAGAAATTATATTTACATACATGAAATTTTATACAAAATACAATTTTCAATAGAACTTTTTATATTTTTTTATAAAAAAAAACTAAAATTACTAAATGAGGACTGGTTGTCAATACAACAGAAAATGTCAACAAATTTGGCCCAATTTGAGCAAAACATTTCAACCGGCACGCCCATTCTGCCATACAAAATTCACATAATAGAATAGCACACGCAATTCACTAAAAACGAACACTAGAAAATTATCGAGTGGGCATGGTCTACCGCTTATTGTAGTCAATCACTCCATATTGCATTATTAACATTAAACTAGTAAAGGATTCAATAAATTAGTTGTTGAACTACTATTTTCAGTAGTCAATAATTGGATACTGATTCCGTACTAGGAATTTATCAAAAGATAAAAATTTCTAAAAATAAAATCAAATGATAAACACATGAATTGAAACTATTTTTGCATAAAAAAAAATTAATTAAATTAATAACATCTATAGAAGTTTATATGTACTAAGTAATTTTTAAGGACTGTCTTAGTTTTCTGTTTTCTTTTTTTTTTTCTATAAAAAATATACTTGTAATTGAAACCGTGGAACAAATGTTTATTCTAAGTAAAAAAATAAATGTAGTAGTGTATGTATGCATGTATGTGTATGTAGTTCTTGTATTTTTATGGAATTTATAAATGTACTTAATTATACATAGGTTAGTAAAAAATGTATAGTTATTTAAGTTTATTCTAAAATTAAAATATTTTTATGCACAACCAAGCAAAACTTACACACTCACATAAATATAGCAGAAACTATAATAACTTAAACTAAAAGTATAAAATATTAATTTTATTATCTTATAAAATATGTACCCACATCACCATAAATAAACCAAAGAAAAATAATAAAACCAACTAGAATATATTTACAAACACAAATAACTGTAATTCTAGTTTGCATAAGCATACAATTGTAAAATTACAATTAATTACGTACATAGTATGTCGAATTTAAAAAAAGTACTTAAATTTACTAAATTACTCTACATAAATATACTAAATACAATATAAAATGTTTGCTTATTACATATTTTCGCTTGCTGGAAAGAAAACGTCATGACTAATCTGGTATGGTTACGACACATTTAATTTTTTTTTTTATTTTTTTTTTCGGGTAGGTAATAATGAAATCAAAGCTGAATTATTGCCTTTAACATCAGCAAGGCTGCTGTTCCCGATAACCAGAGCAATCAATTGTGGGTAAAAGAATGCAATCAATTGTGGTTATAAATCACAAATAAAAAATAACTTTTGATTGCAGAAGTCTTTTTTTGGAGTCGTCAATTGGTTATTCTCTTTTTGAGTCAAGAGAATGCGATCTTTTTTGAAGTTATAGGAATGCAAATCTTATGAGTTCAAAATCATGACTGCTTTGAAATTTTTTGAGGTAGATTTTAAAGCCGTCATTTTGTTTTTTGGGATCCGTAATCAGCGACTTGGAAAACTCCCAAATATAGAATTTCATGCATTTTTATAGGGACTTTCATCCGTTTTTGTATTTTGCTCCAGTGTGCGTTGAGCTAAATATGTACCAGTGTGACGTTTAATGGTTCAGATATTATGTTATCAGCAGAGCTATAAAAGAATGCATTCAATTTAATTGCAATACCCAAAAATCACAGTTAATAAACGACAATCCGTGGTTGCAATTATTGAATAACATATTTAATTCCAGAATAAAAAATGCAGTTAAAAGTATTTTTCGGAGTCTACAACAGGATACTAACCACAAGGAAAGCATCAAAAGATACGTGAAATTTACAGAAAACGAAAAAGTTGTATTGTTGAAATGGTCACAACAGCCATTAGATCGTAACCCTATCAAAAATTGGTCCGGTCATTCAAAAATTACATTTACAGTAAGCAAAATTCAATTAAAAACATGGATGGGAGTGCTGTGTAAGTATCTGTGGTAAAAAGAAATAACAACTTAAGTTTATTTTCTTGTCAGCCGAGTTTTATAGCTTTCAATAGAAATTTTAAATAAACTATAGTATTGTTTCAAAAGACTCTATACACAAATCAAAAACCTTTCTTGAAAGGAAATACAATACTATTTAAAAATTATTCAAAAATTCGCACCAACTTAACATTTATAACCAAAAATATATGATAAAATATTTTCCATCTTTAGTCGAGTCATTTTCATTTTTTGAAATCATGCCTTGGTAAAAACTTGGTAAAAAAAGAGAATAAAATCATTCATTATTTTCATTAGTTTCTTTAATAGAATTACATACTGCTATGCCGCTCCACAATTGTCTAAATGACTTCATTAAAAATTTATTTTTCCTAAATAAAATTGAAATTATATTTAAATGTTTTTTCTACTAACGACTACTACTTTTCCTCTCGACATGCATATATCAAACATTTACATAGTTTCGTCGCGCACTATTTGCGTTGTGAGGGCAAGACACTCCCATTCCAAAGATGTAGGTTATAAGGTTCGAACTAAGAACTCACTACAAACAAGACAGTTTTAATACTTCCTATATCGATTCTATAATTTCTATATTTACGAGTACTCTATACATTTAGTTTTTCGGTACTTCCCATTTTGAGTTCGTGTCCCTACGCCAAATTATTAAGTGTGAGTATCGGTATTAAAATGCTACAAATTTCTCCAAAGTCTTAGTGCCAACAAAAACTAAACTTCTACTCTGCTAGGTTCGAGCATTCTAATATAATATGTATATAATAGGAAATGATATGACAGACGAGGTTGTGAGACTGGATGCCCAATATCATCTCACCATAACTCAGTTTACGTTTATTCAATACATTTCTCGCCATTCCGTAAAGAATCTTGTTTACTGATGGATTGCATGGTTACTGGGCGGGTATTGCATTTTGAAGTATAACGTCAAAAAACTTGGTCTGGTAGAAAACGACCTTGGAACCTATTTTTTGTTACCGTCCGAAATTAGCTAGGACTATGTTCGTTATGGAATGCATTTTATCTTTCGTTCAATAATTTAACATATATCAACTTGGCTCACTTAAAAAACTTTGCATAAACTATGGAAACAGTGTTGAGGTTGCACCGAGTTCTCTCCTGCCGATCTAGTGTCAACTGTATCAAGCTAATAAATAAATACCCAATCAATTCAATATGCTGCTGAATATATGTAATCGAATTAAAATGCAAAAAATCGTTTTTTGTTCTTTTTTTTAAATATATTTCAATTCATATTTCACAAGTTTATAATATTTTGTTTGTATAAAAAAGGAAAGTGTAATTTTTGTTTATGTTAAGTGGAAAACAAAAAATAATTCACCAAAAAAAAAAGAATATTTTAAATTAATTAAAATAAACGCATAAGTTGCTTTTAAATGTTTCGTTTGTTAGTTCATCAGTATTTTTTGTTGGTTTCTTCGAAAACGTTTTTAGTTTTTTTTTTTTTTTTGTTTCTTTCTTTTGTTGTTGTTTTGTTTGATTTCATTGTAAAAAAAAGACTGAAAGACGTCAACATCTTTGGTTGGCAAAATTCAGTGCCAATTAAAGTTGAGCGTCACAGATGGAACGGGACATTTGGAAATTGCGTTGAGGGATCGATTTCTTATGTGGTTTTTATGATATTTTAGGTTCGGTTTTAGTTGTTTTAAGCTTTTTGCATTTCATTTTTTTTCTACAACAATAAGTTTGTTTGTATGTATGTAAACTTGTAACAAATGTGATATTTTCGATTAGAAAATTTAATGACGGAGTATTATTTCTATTATATAAGTACAATAAATTAGAAAAAAAAAATAAAAAACACAAATAAGGGGAGCAGCAAAATGAGAAAATAGAATGTAAAAATCAAGAAGAATTAAACAAATGCATTATTTGAAAAGTAGCAGTCATTTTGTCATTGCATGTAAAAATGAAAAATCAGTTACGTTTTATTCTGCTTGTTATTCGTACGTGCGTTTTGCAACGAGTTGAGCTGCAATGACGTCCAACAACAACAAAGCGGAGCACAAGCGTGTATGTGTGGGTGTGTGTGTCTGTCTGTTAAACAATTTTCTCTCGTTGAACGCATGATTCCAAATGTCCCAACCAAAAGTACAGCCGTTTCAAAACAGCACGCAATTCATACTATACAGTGGTGGTGTCGACAGATTCGATGCGTGCAGCACCAGCATCACCACCCGCGGCTGCATCACCATTAGCAGCTCCACCGGCAGCAGCCTTCTTCTCATCGAACTTAATTAGTTCAACGCTGACACTGACGGTCTTGGTCTGTGTTGGCGACTGTGCTTCTGGATCAGTGGCAGCAGCAGCTGCAGCATCACCTTCGGCGCCACTAGTATTACCCTTTTCCTTATTCTCGCCACCTCCAGTGGTGACAGTCAATGAAAGATCATTCAATGATTGCAAGACCTTATTGATGTCATCCTCAGTGCTGGGGATGCCATTACGATTACCGAAATGCAAATAGCATTTGCCATATTGACCTATCAACAACATGAGTGAAGAATAATTAATCAATTAAATGCATAAAGCAGCCTAAGGCACTCACCCTTCCATGTGATGTAAAGTGGATTGCATTCGCGTTTGCGCAATTCTGATTTCAAGTCCTTAACGCGTATCTCACGTGTAATATTGGACAGCTTAATGCAGAAGTCACGAGTTGGACGATTTTTGCGTTGTCTTTGCTTTCTATTATTATCGCCGCCAGTCGATTTCTGGCGCTCTTGGCTTTTACCTTCGACACCAGATTGATCACCTTCAGATTTTGTTGGTCGTCTTCTTCGGTTGGTGAAGCGCCTGTTTCTACGTGGGTTACGCTTTTGTTGTTGATTATCCTGCTGCAATATCAAAATAAAACAAAACAAAAACATATAGCAAAATAAAGAAAAACAGTGAAATTGATGACTTACTGCTTGTTGTTCAGTATCAGTTTGTGATACGGCGCGACGTTGATTTCTGCGCCCGAAACGGCGACGCATGGGCCCACGACGGCGGCTTCTATTATTCTGATTTTGTTCAACATCAGTATCCTCCTCTTTGAGTGTAATCACTTTGCCAGCCTTCTCTTCGCTCTCTTTGAGCACTTGCAACACTGGTACAATCTTGAGACGACGCTCAGAGAGCAATTCCCAAAAGATGCCAGTTGGGCGTGGCAAACGAGTGCCAACACGGATGACTTCTGTTGGTGTCACAATCAAATCAACCGGTGTATCGTATTTTTGAAATAGATTTTTGGGTAGAGTATCTACCACCTGTCATAGAGAGAGAGAGAGAGGGAGAAGATAGAAAAGATAATGTTAAAGATCAACAAAAAAAAAATTGTATTGAGTAGAATATGAAATAAAAAAAAAAAAAACAAAATAAAATATGAAAAATGAAACGTGTCTTCATCAAATAGCGAAATGTGATAAGCAAACAACTAGACTGAATATATGAAAACGTTTCACTTTTAATATTGATGACGATAAGCGCCACGTTCTTTGAAAAGGTAATGCAAGATAACCCTATAGGGGAGCAACTAGCACAGAATTCGTCGATTTGATAATATAGTGTGATGGCTTGCTTTACCTGTACATCATGCACCATTGTAGCAATAATTGTGTCTGGTGTAATCGATCCAATTTGAATGAGAAGTCCAATATCAAGATCAGCAAAACCATTGCCACGTCCAATACGATAGCCATCGCGTGAGACTACCACGGATCCAATAACGACCATGTCCAATTTTAGCTTATTCTCAAGAGCTAAAATGAAAATAATTGCAATTTGGTTAATTAAAGAGCCCAAATCACCACAAAAAAAAAAAAACAAAAATTTTAATTTTCTAAAATTTACTGGGCATAGTGTCAGTTTTATGCGAATTTAAGAAGAGCCCTCGACCAAATGTTTAACACTTTTTCTTCTATCTCATTCTCTGGCGACTACGTTGGCGTTTTCTCGCACTTTTATAAGGGAAAAATTTAACGCTTTTTTAAAGAAAATACGAGTTTTATTCTTCATTTTAGCGGATTTTAAGAAACAAAAGTTGGCCACACATATATATACAAAATTTGAGTATGGCAGCTTCCTATGGCATTCCTTATTTCTAAAAAAATATTTATGAAAAAAAAAACTGAAAAGAGTGCGTCTTTAGAGTAGGGATGTTCAATTATTTCCGTAGAAGGAAGAGGAACTAGTGTGAGAAACGGTTGATTCGAGAGAGCGCAGAAGAGAGCATCACCCTTCACCCGCAAACTCAAAAAAATGTCTGCCAATTATTGCCTTATTAGGGCGATGTTACACGATCAATGTTTTGCTGTCAAACAATGCAATTGTTGTTGCTTTGAAAAATGAACACTGAGCAAAAGAGAGGATGAACACATTTCACTTCAAATTTTTTTTACTGTCGAAAAAAACCTGCATCACTTCAAATAAAATGGGGTTGCTGAAGATGCACTGTTGCATTTTATGGGAAAATATTAATATTTTATGAAAAATACTAGACTTTTTACTAACTTATAAATACATTTTTTTTCTTTGCTACCCTTTGCGTTGCTTGGCTTTTGTTTGTTTGTAAAAATGAGTGCTGTTTAAAAAATTACTTAATAATTTCTATAAAAACATGGTAATTCAATGGCCAAGTAACAAAATGGCGGAGCTTATTTTAATAGTTCGCAAATTTTAAAAATTATTTTTCACGTTTTTCATATATAAATGCAATATTTTTTGTATAATTTGTGGCTATTTCCACCAATATTATCTCATTTTGTCATTATAATTCCATCCAATTCCATTCCAATTGTTGAATTTTCATTCACTCCAAAATACAATTAAATACTTTTTAGTTGGAAAAACATAGTTGTAGATAAAAGCATTAAAAAAAACATTCAGCAAAAAACTGATAGTGTAACAGGGCATCAAACAAAACGATGAAAAGAGAGTAAAAATAGAAAACATTGACAGCAAAACATTGACCGTGTAACATCAGCCTTAGTTATTGTTTATTTCTAACTGTAAGCTCCTCTCTCTATCTCTTATATTTACTGATGTTCAGTTTGCACTTCAATTCAATTGGTCCTGGTGATTTATAAGGAATGAAATAGCGTATAGCCTATTTTATTTATATTGTTAGTAAAGATGACCGGTATTTCTTCACAGTCGCTTGGATTTTAATTTGCTTTATAGGAATCACAGAAATTTTTGGTAGTTACCAATTTTACTGTTTTTCGATTCTGCGTTTTTTGTTCCAATAAAGAGACTGAAATTTATTCCTGGTTTTCCTAAAAAGAAGGCACTATAGGAAGGAAGCTTCCAACAAAAGTGAAGAAAGTTTGTCATTCGCCTCCTCTTCTTGATTTCCATTAGTTACTGTTAAAAAGATTCAAATTAAAGTTGAAACCATTAATCATACCCAACAAATTCAGAAACTTCGCATTCAGATTCCGAGCTCCAGTAAATTTTAGAATAATTGTTAAATAATAATAAATCAAAGAATACAATTCATTTATAAATTAAATACTTACAAATTTCGGTACGATGTTGATGTACATCATTAACATGAAGAATTTCCTTCTTCTGATCATCGGTAGCATCAGCTGGCACATCAACTCTCAAAAATAGTGCGCTCGAGTCACGTGTTGCAGGCAAGTAGAGTGTCTTGCCAGTCAGCAATGTTTGCAATTTAACAGCATGCAAAGCGCGATCGATGTTAACTTTAACGTGCTCTGCGAAAATTCAAAACATTTACAAAAACTACAAAATTTATATATATCAATTTCAACTAACGAGTTTTCTTAAATTCATCAGTTTCGGATAGCAAGATAGCGGCTTTATCGCTATCTACAAAACCGGGAATACGATTGAAAATGGCATTAAAACCAACACCACATTTATTCTCTTGAATTTTCTTCCAGGTTTGAACGCGCAATGAGCGTTTTGTTGGCTCAGCTGGAACTGCTGAAACTGCTGGAGCTGCAAAAGATGATAACAAAATAAAAACAAAATTTAATTAAAATAATAAAATATTTTTCATTTTAAAAAATACAAAATACTCTGTCACCATGGAATGTAAATTTCAGGTTTTATTTTTGTATAGTTTTATTTTATTTATAGCAACACAAAACTATATTGCATTGCGTATTGTGGCTAAAAATAAATCTAACTCAAAAAATACTTAACAAATTTCAATTTCGTTAAAATTGCAAACAACACACATACAAACATACATACACACACACACACAAACAAGTGTAGTGATTATGTGATGATGATGCTGTGGTTAAGAGAGAGGCGAAGAAGAGTAGAAGATATTTACGTGCATACATACGTAAATATATATACCAAAAGGCGAGAGTGAATGCCAAAGCAGCTGTTGTTGTTGTTTTTTTTTATAATCATTTGTAGTTGTTGTGTTTATGTTTGTTGCTAGTGATGTTTTCAAAAACAACAAGCCCAACAACTAAACATGTTGTTTTCATTTCATTTTCTATAAACATGTGTTCAATTGCAATTAAAATTACTCTCGGTTCTCAAGAGCAAACAATAACAACAACATTGACCCATATTACATTTTGGATATATGAAATTGTAAATTGCAATCCAATGTAAAAAATGCAGCAGAAAATTTTGTTCAAACGCACAAGTGATTTGCAAATTTTAAATTTAAATGTTTAAACAGAATAAATCAAAAAAATTTTTTTTTTTTTTAATAATTTATCATTTCACAGGCGAATTGTGCAATATGTTGTATATTAGCAAAGCATAGCTTTGTCATTTTCCAAAGCAATTTGCATCGTCGGGTTTCACAGAAAGGAGCGAAAGAGGTATAAGACCGAATATAACAATGGAAAGTGAGACTTGTTTGGTTTTCATTATGCTATATTCAATGACAGAGAGAGAAAAAAGAGAATTCTTAAATGAAATTGCAAAAATATTGGCAAATTCGATTGATGTGATATAGTAAAAAACCAGCATATGCTTTAGTAACAGAATGTAGAAACCTATCGAAGATAGAACTTTACGTTGCCTTACGATTTCCCTTACCATTTACACGAGGCCGTTCCATGAGATCGAATACGCTTCGAAAATGATTTTCATAAATTGTAAGCTTCAAAATTACTCTAATCAAGGTATCCAAATTAATTGAAGAACTCCTCACATAATCGCTTAGTTGGCCTGTAGCTAAACATTACACAGTAGGGGAGTGAAAATAACAGAGTAGTGACTACCACCATCGGTTAGATATCCATGAGTAGAGTTGATATGCATAGCCGTTTGATTAAGTTGGCCCTTGTTTTCCAGATATTTATTGCTGCGTCATATTAAATCAGTTGTCAAATTCAAAAATGTCAAGGAAAAGCAGATGGACGTATGATTTTTAAGTTCATCTTTTCAGTTCCCAAAATCAAAGTTAGTATCGACATTTTGGATAAACGGTTTTTAAAATTAAATTAAATTTAAAATCGCAAAAATGTGAAATTTCATAAAATAAACACGAAATAGCGCCTAAAACGAATAAAAAAAATGTATAAAATGCTCATTTAAATTGGAGATTATGATAGTCGTGATAAAGATAGGCGTGAGCTCCAACACACACAAAAAAAATACATTTTAAGTAAAGATTTAAACGTTTTTGATAAAAAATAATCAGGACCAGAAACTCAACTTAGCCAAACGGCTGTGCACATAAACTCTACTCATAAATACCTAGCCGATGGTGGTCGTGTTATTTTAAATGTTTACAATATTATTGAAACCATTTGATCAATGATAGGCCCTAAATCTAAGGGGAAAATCGCCATAACTGTCACAGAACTTAGAAAAGTAACAGAAGAGTAATAGTCGATACATACTACAAAATTTAATCTGTATAAGTCTATGGCGAGAAGAATACAAGGCGTCATAAAAACTAAAGAAGTCTCAACAAAATACTAGTCTTAAGTAAAAACACCAAAATAACTAATGACTACTAATTACTAATCAAATCATTTCCTGAATTCCTTTCTTTTATTCCATTTCGTTAATTTATTTGTTTTTAAACGGAAAATATATTATATTTTTCCTTTTTTTTTTTGTTTTGTTATTGAAATTCATTAACACCTAATTTGGAAACTTTGTTCATTAGTTTATGTACTAGAGATGTAACGAATGGTAGTTTAGCGGATACGGATGAAGCTCACAGAAACCACTGAAATGAAGAGAAGAGAAAATTTTGGCTGAAGCGAAAAGGCGTTATTAACCCTAGAATATAATAATCATTTACCTGGTCATAATTCTAGGGTTAAACATTTTCGAATAGCTTTTATTGTTTTACACATTTTTTTCAACTGATCGGAATAGTAGAATAGTGAGATAGAGACCGTATAAAACTAGTTTTACCATCTAATAATTTTGTTGAACAGCTTTTCTTTGTTTTAGGCTTTTTAGATGTGACTAACAAATTTCATAAAAATATTTTGAGTCATCAAAATATACATTAATATTGTTAAAATCTAAAAGATTAATGACAAATATTACTGATGTTTTGAAACTTTTTTGTGTGGGATATGCATGTGTGCATATGTAAAAAGGTCAATAGTTACTATTTATAATGGACACAAACTGGCGAAACTGTTGCGAGAGTGTTTCAAAAACGAGTAGTTGTGAGTTTATGATCAGCACAAATATCATCATAAATCTGAACGCAATTTTTCCATCATACTTTTTGGTGATTCAGGTTACACAAATTGCTAAATTTATGCTTTTTAGAAAGGTGACCAATACTAAAACTCTATTTCGCCCCTTACTTAGTTTTACTGTACTAAAAAATAAAATCGAATAGACTAATATTTTTGGTAGTAAACAATTTTAAGTGAAAATAGAAGGAAAATTAAATAATAATCATTAATTTTTATCAAATAATTTGTTTATTTATTTAGCTTGTTAATCTAATAATTTACCCAAACTTAACAAGTGCGAAAAAATTTTATATTAATAAATTTTAATAAGATTAAAAACAATAATGGATGTGAAAAAACAAATAAAAATAGAGCAAAAATATAAAATAAATACTAACGAATGAAACAGTGAAGGGAAATATGTATACATATTAGATTAAAATGTCAAGTATTTGTAAATTCATTCTATCCGTAAATATTATCAAATGTGATACGACGGTAAGTTATGGAAATAATATTGATAATTTTTATCAATTTTTTATATTTATTGTCCTACATTTAGTAGTGCTTGGACACATGTTGTTATTGTTTCAATGGGTTTCAATGCTTTCAAGAACACTCTCACAACAATAGCAAAAACAAAGAGTATTTAACAGTTAACTCAGTAAAACTTATCGTTTGATGCTCCCACACTGTTTTTTTTTTCCTGTAAAATATTCATGTGTGTATATTCATACACACAAATGTGTGTTTATACTATGTATTATTGTTATTTGTTGTTGTATTTTATCAGAACTGTATGTCGGTATGTGGTGCCATAAAAAGTTAGCAATTATGTCATAAAACCGGTTTATCATTACCACTCCTCAAAAATAATAGAAACTAAAAATGAAATCAGCCACAAAATTTTAAACGAAGAGCGAGAAAAGCATGCAAAGCCTGTTAAATGGGGAGGGTGTTAAAGTGTTCTAATGAAATTTGCTCTTTTCTTATCAATTGCGATCGATTAATATATGAAATACTTACATATCGCTGCCCTAATTTGATAAAGCCCTAACACGCATTTTTCAAATTTTACAGGAGAAGCAAAAAATATTTTGATATTTAGAGTACTGCTTCCAGAATTTATAAACTTGTAAACAATTAAAACTCAAAGAAAAGATTGTAAGTTTTCGGTGTAAGTCTCTAAAATTTTTGGTACAGATGAAAATGGGCACGCTTTATCATAATCCATCAAAAACTCGATATTAAAAAATTTGATGTTAGGACCTTAGCAAATTAAAGCAGCGATATGTAATTTGAGTCATTTTCAGATTACATAAAAAATATGGAAATCAAATTAAACACGAAAAGTAAAATAAAATTTTTAGAAGTAAAGAGGAAAATGTCAGCAATTGGTTTTTTTTATTAATATCAATTGTGAATGAATTAATGACAGCAACATCAACCGTTTGGTTGGCATACATCAGCGATGAGCGATTCATTACCCAACTAATTTTGTGTTTTTAGCCCCCCCGTCCGTTCATACATCCATTCGTCCACCATATGCATCCGTTACTCCACCGCTATTCTTACCGCTTCTTTGCAAGTACCAAGCAAACAAAAAATTATATTCAAAGAAAATACAACAATGAAACTACTCAATAGAACAAGACTAACAAGAAATGGCACAAAAAATAATGACAGCTAAAAAAAAGTAAATGGATGGACAGACAACAAAATTTAACAAAAAAAAAATGATTCACAAGCAGATATTCCACACTTACACATACTTTTTTTTTCTTTTTTTTACATACATATACCTAAATATATTAAAACGAAATGAAGAAACGAGTAATTTAACAACAGCTACAACAACGAAAATGAGATAAGGTAGAAAATTAAATAAAAGAATAAAACTAAACCAAAATGGGTAGAAAAAATTTCGTGTTTAAATTTAAATAAAAGGAATTTGGAAAACGAAAAATGGCGAAAGAATTTGCCACTGGTGGCGTAATATATGCAATAACAACAACAAAACAATATATACTATACATACAGCGCTCAAAGAAAATGATTGAAACCGAAATCAAGAAACAATAATGCAAAACTTGAATTTGATCGCATGCGATTTTTGTATTATTGTTGGCGTTTATTATGACACGCCTGGAAATTATGTTAAGGCATGATTAAACTTAGTTCTGGGTTACGATTAGGATGATTTATATTTCTTTTCCCTACAATTTTAAATTCTTAAATTTTATTTGAGGAGCTTAACATTGACAATCGCTCGAAAAACATAACCTTTTCCTTATATTTTTAGTAGACTATGAAAATTAAATCTAAGCTTTAATTTTTCAAAGTCTTGACTACTGTTCCATGTTTTTAGTTAATTTAGGTAACGTATAACAGGCTTAAGGAACGTATATATGTCGTCATCACAACAACAGTGTATAGAGACGGTCAAATCACCTTTTCCCCCTAACTTTGAAGCCTTGGGTTAAATAAACTGCAATTTAAACAATAATGAAGTCTTCAATTCAAGACGATTCACAAAATGCATATTGTGAGAAAATTAGGAGTATTGCTTTCATGTAAGCCTACTAAATCGCACTTTTTCATTTTGGTGTCAAATCATCCCAAAAATAAAATGTCATTTCATATTTCAAAGGCCACTTAAAAATTTCAACTTTATACAACAGATTTTAAATAGCTTTCAAAAATAAAATACTACACTAATGAAAATAATTTAGGCAGACTTTTTGGCATCAACAACGAAGAAAATCTTAGTTTTCCGTGATTGTGAATGAATCACAATATTCCATGATTTCAACGAAATTCCAACCCAAAAGTGATAAGTCGTGACTTTGCCAAATTTTAAAAATAAAGGTTTTCCCATTCCTCCATTCGATTCTCAAACAACAAAATCGAATTGGAACAATCCAAAGACTTTTCAAAAGCTGAATGATTGCACTCTATTATGAAACTGCCGGCGTGTACAAAAAATGGATATCAATTTTATAGATGATTAAAATATGATGATTAGAATACAATTTTTCACAACCCTCATTATCACTTCATGGGAAAAACTCAGGCCTGTATTATTTGATGGCTTTAAATTGTTCAATGTTTCACTTTCCAGATTGCATTTAAAATATTTGATATCTCTTGCACTTTTTTTCTATGTACAAAATGTGGGTGGTAAGCCTACTTTCATGCCCAGTAATCATGCTAATAGACCAGCAAGTCTGTCAATCTCAGGGACAACAAGTTATGGTCACGCAGAATTTAAAATCCACTATCAAGAACACTCAACAAACTAATTCATTCCAAAATTTTGGTTTTTAAGAACGTTTCGAGATTTTACTATTGTAATAGAGAAATTAGTTTAAATATCACTTTCCGATGTCAACTTCACTGGCGAAACTCAGACACTTCTAGTTGAAACATAGGTTATATTAATTCGGGGTTAGCTAAACTGCAATATCGCTCGAGTAACTAAAGGAAATTCCGAATTGATGGAGGAATGCAGAGAAGAAATGAAGCCCCAAATTTCTATGCCAAAAATGACCCACGAGGGCAAAATGTTTGTTTCCCCAAGGCAAGGGAGATGATAGCGTTTCCTGTTTCCTTTATTTGGGAAAACAACAGAATTGTGCCCCACTAGGGTAGTTTCTGTGTCCACATACACACACACATTTATTTATTAACTGAAAATGACCATTCCCTATAAGCCCCAAGGAAGCAGCAATATAAACTAAAGAAAAAAAGAGGGAAATCATCGAGCACGTGTTGTGAAAATGCATCATGATGCGGTACCACTGCAACGGTTTAGCCGAGCATATACCAACGAAGCGATAAATCAAAAATACTTGCATTTTTCGGAAAGCCACTGTCGTAGATCGGTAGCATTCGGGATTTCAAAATATGTATGTACCCAGAAATAAATTCACTGCCATAAATAGCCAAATAAGCAAAGAAAGAATTAAAATCAGCCAGTCTTAAATTAAAAATGCAAACAAAAAAATATTCCATTGCCTTCTGCAGCATATAAAGTATGAAAAAACACATTGACGAGTGCACAAAAACGAAAATATTTAGATAATATACTCGTGATTACAATGCTTTCAACTGACGTGGTCAGAGATGAGGATGGATTCACATACGAGTACATACGCACCACCTTCCTTTTATTATATATTTGATATCAAGCCTTATACATCTTTCTACCCTTATGCGCTATAGTAGCACAGGGTAGGTATTGTATCTGGAATACTGAATAATGAAGAATTTTTCTCATCACATTTGACATCAAAGTTTTCATTTGAGGAGGGGTATAAACGTGTGTATGCCTTTTAGAATTAGAGTCGCATTTTATAAAAAAAAAAAATTTTGTTGATTCAGTACTAAAGTATTGTTTTTTTTTCCTTTACTATTATCAACTAAAGAACTTTTTTATTTTACCGTAATTGATTAATTTTCTCCCTTGAGCAGAATAAAAAGAAAATGGAGCAAAATTAAAGTAATGAAATGGCGGGTGCAAGCGCCCCTCTTTCGTCCTTGATCCAATGAACTTAATTTCACAGTACATACATTCTTTTTTTTTTTAATAATTTTTCATTGAGAAATGCGTCACCGTTTTGTTAATGCCATCCCATCATTTAATTCTCTACTACTTAAACCCCGCCATTAAACACAGCACTTTCCTACACCCCTCATCTATAGGGGAAAATATTTTCATCATAACCTAATCAAAAATTAACTTACTTGTAGATGTAACTTCTGCATTAGCAGCAGGAGCAACAGCAGCGGCATCATTGTTACTCTGATTCTCCATTTTTTCTTCGTTCGTACGTAGGATCAACCTAGTGTTTTTTACTGAAAATCTGATAGTTTAATTTTTGTCGAAAATATGATTTTCTTCGGCGGCGCTTCTTAGCAAACCACGTTTTTTCTTTTCGGTTTCTAGCAGCACTACACTTTCTGTACTCTTCTCGCTATCGGCGTTTTGAGGGAATGTAAATATATTTGTCCTTTTCCCACGAGACTAGACTTGGCGGCCGACTATGATTTTTTCTCAAAAATTATTTTTCAACTTTTCTTCGACGACAATCAAGTCGACAAGTGCTGAGTTTTTTTCAATTGAAAATTCTCGGCGCAGAAAAACTTGTACGCGAAAATTATTTTCACTAATTTCCGTATGTGGTTTTTTGGCCTCTTTTGGTTTCGAATTTTTTTCAACGAGAGAAAATTTTTTTTTGTTTTTGGGGGGGTTGACAGAAATATCACGTCAGCTGCAGAAATAGATTTCTGTTCTTGGCGAAGCTGTACGAAGCTGTGAGGAAAACCAGCGTCAATATAGTTATGTTGTTGAAAAATCAACTGATCAAATAATTGAAAAAAGGAGACAAACGACAGGGTGCAGCAAATCTAGAATAATAATGTTAATATGGAATAGTTTCAGAGCAACACCAGAGTGCAGTGTGGCCAATTTTTTTTCTCAAAATCCGCTAAAATTAATAAAGCAAGTATTTTTTTTAAAAAAGCTCTACAATTTTTTCTCAATACATTTAAACTTTTTCACTAATACACGCACACATTTGCTACTTCTAGCCAATGAAAATTTCTTTCTTTGATTTTTCGAAGATAATACATATTTCAACTTACAGTAGTTTGCATGAATGTTTATGTTGTAAAATGAAGTAAAAAATTACAATGTTTCGATTCAAATTTTGTTAGGATTATTCAAGAAATGGATTATTTAGTGAAGCGTTTAGTGTCTTTTAAATTGAAAAAAATGCGCTAAAAAACCCGCTGACCGCTAAATCTAAATTTAGCTGGAAAAGCGCTTAGTTGGCCACACTTCCAAAGTGTTGTATGAATTAAATATAAAATTCATTACAGCGCGACTCCACGGGCAATCGTTCATAGTATACTATTCATAGTAATAAATATGTAGATTGTAAATGGAAACCACTCATTTTACATAGGATGCAATCTCTTCACTTCATGCTATGACATGTCATTTTTTTAGTTTGACAGCTATATTTTCACTTCAAGGCAACACTCGTCATGACAATAGCAGCGGCAAAATAAAAACAAACAGAAAAGTAAAACAATAAATATAAAGAAAATTATAAAATGAAGTAGAGGATGCTTGAAATTGCCCAAAACTTTTATTTCTGTCTTTTGTGAATATCATCAAACAAATTTCTTAATTCCTTACGTTTTCCAACACAACGAAATGCCCGTATTAAAAATATAGCTTGAAGTATTTATTGCATACTATGAAAACTGGCAGATAGTATGTTATGAATTATTACTCAGGAGACTTGGGGTTATAACATTATATATTTTCAGTGGAAAATCTTGTGAAAACTTGAAAAGAACTGATTGAGATGATTGCCCTGAGTGATTAAAAATTTATGTGTCTGCAAACACTCACAGTAGAAGTGAAACTATGTTGTTTTTTAGAAAATTGTTAGAAAATATTTATAAAACATTCTGTTGAAGTTTTTGCAGTCTTCTTCTCTCTATTTTGTTGTTGTTTTTCCTCTGTTAATACTCTCTTCACTTATCAGCATAAAGACGACTTAGTACACGTATATAACACGTGAAAGGAAAGTTCAATTATATGCAATCAAGCCAAGACTTCTATATCGACTCTCTCACTAAAGCACATTCGATAAAACTGCGAGAAGTCGTCTCTCTGCTTGATTGTATGTAGCCGAATAACAACTGCATAACTTCGTTTCTTACTGGTTTTGTTAGAGTGCAACACAAACGCGATTTTTTCACGTGACTGTTGTTGTTGAAGCTTTTGCACTCTTCCTCTTTCTATTTTTTAAAGCTTTTTTCCTGTGAATGCCCTCTACATTTATCGGCACAAACATGACGTAGCATACGTATATAACACACGAAAGGAATTATTCAGTTCGCGGGTTAGGTTTATCGTAAAACCAAATATCCCTTTACAAATATAATGAATGAGAAAATCTCAACCTAGCCCTTCAATAGACTGTTGTTGTACCATAATAGAAGTAGAGATTAAAAAAATATTGTGAAATGTGCAATGTCCAATTAGAAGTGAGATACAAAATATCTTCTTGGCTGTAATTTAAATAGACTCTTGGCATCTAGTGTACAAGTTACAGTAGCTTACAACATTTGACTGCTGGATTGTCAGTAACATTTATAGCCACAGCTACGCCACTTTCCCCAGGAAACATATGGAATGGAACACAATCTATTACAACTCTTTGCAAACAGATTACAAACTGCAGCCATATCACTGGGATTTGAAAGCTACAGTTGCCAGATGAAATATTCCATAAAAGAGATGATCAAAAAAATTAATTAATTGGAAAATCCTAGTGATTTATGCACAAATTTGAAATCATTTTTTTAGTACGCAAAAGTTTTGTTTATTTTCGTTATATAAAGTATACATTGATAAAAGGAATATTAAGTTCGACAAAGTTTTTTTGTTGGCTACATTTGTAAAATAAATAAGTGTATACTTAAAAATTCAAAACTTACATATTACAATAATTATACTGTTAACAGTGTTAAGTATTTTCGTTACATGCTTTTAAAAGGAATTTACACAGGTTTTTTTTTTCGGTTGGCCCAAAAGCATTCTATTTTCAGCACCACTATTGAATATAATATCAATTTGTTTTAGTGCGCAGTGGATTATAGTCAATGGGCGTTATTAAATCACAGAAAAATTAAAATAGGGAAATTCAATGTTCAGCATGACGGTGTCGTTGCCTCATCGAATTGCCTGTGCCATGTGCAACGGAGTGACCATAAGAGTTAATTCCGCATCTTTTAGATTGGCACCACGTAGATTTGCTTCCTGCAAATCACTTCCAGATAAATTACAGCGCTCTAAATCAGCACCAGCCAGTACCGCAGCGCGTAAATTGCAATTTTTCATATTGGCATTCTTTAGATTTGCAACACGCAGATTCACGCCAGCCATATTGCTGCTTTCTAGACATGCTCCCTTCAGGTTGACACCCTCCAGATTGGTGCGTACACCTGTGGGATCTTCAAAATTGCAGCCACGCAAATTTGCGCCTTCCATGTTAGCGCAAAGACCCTTCACGCTTACCAGCTGTGAGCATTCAAGATTTGCATATGCTAAATCGGTGCGCTCCAGGCAGCAATAAGTAAGATTGGCATGCGACAAGTTACAGCGCTGCATGCACGCATACTGCAGAGAAATTGCGTTAAATTCTTTGTTTTTTGTGGAGTTTACAAGAGATCATCATACCTTGAAGTTAATGTTCCGAAAGTCCAGTTTTCTTAGATCTGCGCCGGCTAGATTTACACCCTGAAAACGTATTTCCGAAATGTGCGAAGTCTGTATTAATGCTTTGATCACATCACGACGCGTAAGTGGTACATTATCCAACGATTGATTTGCCTGTGTCAATTGTGCTTCCAATTGTGCCACCAATGAGTAGACACCAAAGAAACGTGCTTCTTCCAAAACACCTTCAAGGCTCACATTTGAATCCACTATCAATTGTCCATGCCGCAAATAGTTAATAATAGGCTCAAAGTAGTGTGCTGAACGATCAATTAAATAGGCGCCTTGTTCATCTTGTTCACTGGGCAACATGGCACCATCCTGAGAGAACATTCGAGCCAGCATACTATCTGGTTCCTTACTTACTAATGTACACAATGTCGTCACGTAAACTTTGCCACCAACATTAAGTTTTACCCATTTTGATGATGGAAAACTATTCTGATTTTGAATGACGGAGTTTTTAATGGAAGACTGAGCTGTGTCGACGGATGTTGCTGGCAATAATGTCATATTACTATTTTCTGTTGCACTTGATGTAGACATTTTCTCTACTTCTCCATCCATTTTTATTGACATCACTTCGTTTTTCAGAAATAAAACAATATATATCTTATCAGGGATCCCTTGAATATGTTCTTATTTTTTGCTTGTGTTTTGTTTTGTTATTTTTCCGTCAGAGATTGGCAAGCTTCTAGCGAATTATCTGGCCTTCCCACACTTACAGTATTTTTAGAGTTGCCATACTAATGTTTGGATGAAGAAAATTAATTTTAATAACACTATTTTCGAAAAAACGTATTCAATAAAAATAATAATAACTGCTTAAGATATATTCCACGCGACCACAGTCTGGAGTGTTTTCAATGGATTCTTCAGCTAGTCTCATATGTTTTGTGATAAGCGAAATAAAAATAATTTTGAATCTGAATCTCTTCTCCTCCTTAGGTCAATCAATTTGTTTTGTATATCTAAGCATATGTATTCTCGTATTCTAGGTAATTAAAATACCATGACGTACTCCTCAGGCAGAGTTCCGAGTTTCAGATACAATCTTCAGTTATACTATCAAAAGCTGTTGACCAATTCTCAAACAATAAATGTAAGTTATAACTCCTTATATTTCATTTTTGTACTATAATTTTGGTTATACTTATTGCGTCGGATAATGATCTGTTATGACGATACCCAGTTTTTTTTTCTTTTGAGGTCTTATATAGGAGCATAAGCTCCCTGTAATTACGAAATACTAATAGATTGCCCTTCATGAAGCTAGTCTTCCAGCACCCGTTACCAGTCTCTTCTTAAAAAAATATCATAGCTCTGGTTATAGTTAATGGTATTTTATAAAATACAGCGCGTAATAATACTAAACCTGCTTTATGAAAAAAGAAATGCATTTTGAAGCAAAATTAAGATATTTTCCGTTTTGAAAATCAAAAAAAAAAAAAAAAGAAGGACTTTCGCTGAATATACTTCATGGATTAATATTTATATTCGCAGGTTTTCAAAAATTCCCTTTTCAAATAATTTTAATTTTTTTAAGCTTTATTATACAGGTTGTCTAATTAAAGTTAAAGCTCTAAATAGCTTCAAGTGGGTGATGTTTGAAATGTTATTGGAGTAACGAGTTACAAAGTTGTTATTCATCAAGAACTAGGCAACTACCTATTACACTATACTATTTCACGCAAGAGCTAATAGTGATAAGATATTGGAGTTATACAAAACGGAGTGAATCGTGTGAGATTGCAAAAGTGACATGAAAAAAGCAAAGCCGAAAAAAAAGTGAAAAAAATTGCAAGTGTGGTCAAAGTAGGCGTATTCTTACACCAAAACGTCAAAAATGCAATATCGAGCGGTTTTCTTAAAATTTCGCTTGCCAAAAAGTTGTATCACAGTTTCAAGAAATATTCTTTAATATCTTCCCAACATCTTGAAACGTCGTTTAATAATAATAGTTTTTCAAATATTCAAAGACAACATAAATCCGTATTCTTTTCTAGTTCCTCTGCGTCACCCTGTGCTTCGTGTAGCTTTCCAATTTCGAAAATTTGACATTTTGTTTCCATTTACGGCAGTCATGGAAATGTCATTCCTATAATTTATTTTTTCTACACATTGTTGTAAAAGTTGAAGAATTTTGTAAAGAAGTAGACGAATGCAAGGCAAAACGTAGACTAAAGCAAGTAGTTAATGGATCTTTTCAAATATATTTGTAATCAAATTGACACAACAAGAAAGTAGAAATGACAGCAAGTGCAACGGAGAGGGGCCAACGCGGTGTCAGCCGAGTACTGACCAAACTGGACAACTCTATAGAAGCTGGCAATTACTATGAGGCACATCAAATGTATAGGACATTATATTTTCGCTACACGGCTCAGCGTAAATATGACGAATGTCTTGATTTACTTTACAATGGGTCTCTGAAGTTGGTGAGTAAAAACCAAGACACCAGTGCTGCGGATTTGGGATTGCTGATTGTGGATACTCTAGAAAAACGTGGCATTAGCAACGACAGCGATGACGTGTGGATAGAACGTTTGGGTAAAATTATTCAACAATTGAGTGCTAGTACTGTCGAAAGGGAAACCCTAATTGTTAGTTTTGAAAATGAATGCACATATTGTATCGACATATTTTTACATCTGTTCAATATTTAATTTTCAGAATCGTTCGATTAAATGGAGCGGCGATATGTCCGGCAATAGCCTCGGTCACCCAAAAATGCATAAATCGATTGCCGTAATTTTTTGGGCTGAGGGTAACACCGAACAGGCACGTCATCATTATTTGTTATGCCGCGAGGGCCATCTCTGCGGTCGTATTTTAATAAAAATCAACGAGAGCAAGGGTTACACCAGCGAATTGGATTTATTCATAGTGCAAGCTGTTCTACAACAATTATGCCTCAAGGATCGCAAAACAGCCGAGGACACATTTGTCTCCTACACCACACAACATCCACAGATACTGCGAAAGGACATGCCTTTTAAACAACCATTACTTAATTTCATTTACTTCCTTTTTCATAGCATCGATATGGGTCGCTTAGATTGCTTTCGTTCACTGTGTGATTTATATAAACCCTCACTGAATAGGGATCCATCATTTGATAAGTATTTGGTTAAAATTGGTGTACTCTTCTTTGGAGCTGCGCCGCCAGTTTCGGCTGTAGGTGGTGGTGGTCTAATGGGTGGCATGTTTGGAGATTTGTTTACACGATTGTTTCAAGGCTTCGACGATGATGACTACGATCAGAATGCTGATGATCAGTTGCGGGGTGGTAGTGGCCGAGAGAGCGGTGATGGAAATCATGCAAATGAACTTGATTAGCATTGGCCAGAACAATGGCTTCTTCATTGACTTTACTTCGAAACTGTAGAATGTGTTTCTTTTGTTGCAATTTATTTTTGTTTTTCTTTCACAACTTTTCGCTTTAAGTGTGTCTCTAATTCTTTCTACTTACTGCTAAAAGCACACAAATATAAAATAAAATGTAAATTGATTTAACTTTAAATCGAAGATTATTGGGGACATTATCAGAACTTCTTTCTATTCTTATTCTAACATATTTAAATTTTAAGAAATTGTAAAAAATAAAATGACAAATACACATGAAGATTACATTTCAACTAACTATCCATTTATTGATTAATATGATTTAATACCTATTAAGTATAATAAGAATTAATTTTATTCATGTATTTGCAGTTAAATTATACACTGTCAGTTGTTACGAATCCTATTGAAGTTTCATTGTTATCCAGTGACAACGCTTTTTGATTCAACTTTTATGTAGACACCACTGCAGAACCAGTGGAGCCGTTTGGCTTGAAGAATAAAAGGTATACTAGTCCAGTCGTAATAAGTTGCAATCATCTACCTTTCGAACCGTTTTTAATTTGTTCTAATCTGAATTCTATTATTTGAGATATAGTTATAGTAAATTGAAATGAATAAAACATCTGATTCAGATTTACTAGCAATATATAGTAAAAAATTGTGGAAACCCTCGTCTTTTTCTGCAGTTTTAGATTGGAATTTTTCGAAATTTTGGCGTGGTAGAAAAATTCTTTTGCCAGAATCGACGTTTGGATGAACTACTTGTACTTGTTTAATGGTTTTATCTATTTTTTACCAATTTATTTGCGAAAATACAGATTTCTTAAATCCCAGTCCTGTAGATGTCTACAATAACCGAATACCAGGGTATCTTTTTCAACTTTGATAGCGAAAATATATAAGATATATATATTGGATCGATCCCAAGTCTTGAATAGTCTCCTACATATCAATTCTTAAAATGATTTGAACAAAAAAAAAAAAAAATAAATTCCAATGGAAAATTACGTACAAAACAAATTAAATAATTTCCATAGATATTCCAGTTTTTCATAAATATTGCAATTCAAATTTTGGTTAATAATAACGAAAAATATGTGGAAATTGGGGTATGCTGGTTGTTGAGTAAAAGCTTAAAATCTGGTTATTGACATAAGGGTTAAAAACAAAACCAAGCAGTGCGTTCGCCCAAAATGATCGAACTAACGCCGAACAGTTCAAATGAAAGAAGTCTCGTTTGTTCGACCATGGCAACCGTACCTACCTACACTAGGCGCGAACATTACTCGCGAGATTTTTATCGCAAGCAAAGATTGGAAAAAACGTTTTTGGAATGAAGATATTGATTTATATAAATCCTTTACCCAATATTTATGCTTACTTTTGGTTTTCCATATGTGATATTTATTTTCTTTTATTTTGTTTTGAACTATTTCATTTATAATTACACTGTGCAACAGCCAAAATCGTGCTGGCGATTTGACATGAAGTTTTGGGTAATTTAGGGCCACTGAGCTCGAATCTGACCATTTTGCTCCATAACGTCAGGTTTTTGAGATAACGTTACATGAAATCATGAAAACGGCTTTATTAAGATTGTACCAGGGCATTCTTAATTTGTTTTATTGTCTATATATCAAACGCTGATGCATGCACGTGGAAATGCGCAACCGTTAAACTGCGTGCCTGCAGATGGGTTCTTTTACACGCCATGCCTATATCACGGAATCGAGGCGTAACAGCTACCCTCCGTTTACATCAGACAGTGCTCTGAAGATATCTGAGAATACGTATTAGCTGTTAGAAAGTTGAAAAACTGTCTGTGTGATGCAGGCGTCTAGACAATTGATAGGATTGATTTGCTCGCTCCGCTCTACATTTTTTTCTTTCCTCCCACACTCGACTGAAACGTCAAATTATAGTACCACCAGATTCCAATATCTCAATATCTATAAGGCCACTTGGCTGTCCCATGACCAAAAAACACGAAACCAAATTGATCACATTGTGATCATTAGTTAGTTGCAGCCAAAGTATTGTCACGTCTTTGTGAAGCAAATCTCGTACGAGTACTGGATATCGGAAAGCTGCAATCACAACGAAGAGCCGAGACCTTCGCCAGCCTGCCCTCACTCCTCCATTCGCAAAACACTCCTCAACTTTATGATATATGTGCACAGTGGCCACACATTTCCCGCTATATGCGTACTACCACTGCAGAATCCCGATAATTCGTAAACGCAAAGGACCAGCAATTTTTTACGAATTACAGAGGTTTACGATTTAACCCTTTCACCCCCGAGTTTTTCCTCAAAATCTGGTTGAGTTTCTTCAATATTTTATGCAAATATTAAAATAAATAAAAAAAATAATGTGTGCAGGACTCTTAATCCTTACAGCTATCCTTAAGTTTTCCCGCCACTCTGCAGTCAGTTGCAACACCAGCTACTAATGAGCGATACAGACATTTGAGAAGGGAGCAGAAACGTATTTTCAGGGGCAAGAAACGAGAGGCAGAAAGACGTAAGTTGCATGATCTTGATATTTGAGTACCGAAATAAGTTTGGAAAATTCTTCGAAAAAACAAGACGCCTGACTAACGGTTTGAAGACCGGAGCCTCTTCTTGCAAGGATGAAGACACAAATACGGCCACTGACGCCATTGAAGTACAGCCGCCGACTATGACTAGGTGTTAACAGCAATCGCCCGGCTTACATTGATATAGTTTGGTACCAACGCGCGAGCAGTCAGCACAGCTTTCTACAACTTGGAAAGAGTATGTCAAGTGGTAAAGGAGAACAAGATGAAATACGTTGTGCCAACATAGGAGTCATGGCGTCTTGGACAAAATGTCATACTATTATTTTAAACTACCATAAAAATTTCCTCCTTTGAAGAATAAAATACCGACCTACCTACCTTTTTCAAATTAAAAATCATTAAAAAGGAGTTGGCAACACTTTGAACTCTCGCTGTCAGGCAAAACTAAATTAAAAATACAGCAGAGAAATTCGAAATCCTGATTTTCCGTCCTCTTGTGAATAATATTGAAAAAATAAATTTGGTATTATTTAAATTGATTAATTTTTTGAAATTGAGTGTAAAATTACAACGTTAAATTGAAATACAAAAAAAAAAAGAAAACAAATGAAAAGTCTAAAGGGAATTAGAACACGAGCAAATTTATGAAAGCGAAATTGACACCTCAACGTAGTAGTTAAAATCGCAGTCTCAGCTGACGTCGGCAACGTTTGTTTTCGTAGTCGCAGCCACCGCAGCTCAGAAGAAATAACATAACAGAAGAGGGAAATAGGCAGAAAAAAGGTGAAATTGAAAACTTGAAACAATAGTAGGTACAAAATTCAATAATTTTAGCTGTTCTAATCATTATTTGCAAAAAAATTGAAACAGCACAAAACAAAAAAATAAAAAAAAAAGCGAAGAGCTGAAATTGGTCTTAAAATTGAAAAAAATGCTAACAAGTATTTAGAAGTTTTTACGAAAATCCAATTAACTTAGAAAAACAGAGAGATCCATCCGATATTCCATTTACGTTCATGACTATATAAACATGGACGATTTAAATGCAAAGAAATCGGCCAATAAAAGTGATGAAAATGACGAATATAATACCAGCCGCCATCAACCTGCAGCTGCATCGAATGAATCTTTGATTCCCATTGCAAAAACACAAACGGAGGACACAGAGGCAACCTTACAAATGAAACTCATTTCTGCTTCGGCCAGTATAGATCGATTGGCAATGCAGGAAAAATTACAAACAACCAACAGTTCAGCGGATATACCTTCTACTTCACAGCAGGCAAGTGACGGTGGTGGTGCCGTCGTTGTCGAAGACGCGGATGAACGCAGCTGCTGGATTTGTTTCGCCACCGACGAGGATAATCGTCTGGCTGCATGGGTGCAACCGTGCAAATGCCGTGGCACCACTAAGTGGGTGCATCAAAGTTGTCTGTATCGGTGGGTGGATGAAAAGCAAAAAGGCAACGCCCTGCGTTCGGTTAGCTGTCAACAGTGCCAAACCGAATACATTATTGTTTTCCCGCAAATGGGCAAAATAGCCAATGTGCTCGAAGCATTTGATAATCTAATCAAACGTATGAGTCCATTCTTGGCGGCGGGTATTTTTGTGGGTTCCTTGTATTGGACAGCGGTCACCTATGGTGCGGTGACTTTCTTGCAGGTGAAAATAAAAACATGAATTTATTTTACATAATTATAATCTTATGTGTTTATGTTACTTTTCTTAAGATTGTTGGTCATAAAAAAGGGCTGGCGCTCATGGAAAATGGTGATCCATTAATTCTCTTAATTGGTCTGCCAGCAATTCCTGTAGGGCTCGTGCTTGGTCGCATGATTCGCTGGGAGGATGCAATTATTCGTTTAATACGCAACCGTCGGAATGTGGCGCGGAAATTCCCATTGATGAATTTCATTATTCCATATCCGTAAGTAATTTAAATGTGTGTTGAGGAGTAAAATTAAATATTTAGTGTTATTAGCTTTACTTAAAAAACTGGTTCACTCTGTATAACTGGCGCATTGTAAGGTGCGGAAACAAAAGCTTTGATTATCATGTTTCATTTGATGGTCGTTAGAAATTACCTGCAAAATAACGAGACTTATTTAGCCTAAACTAGACAGTCGAAGAACAAAAGACGTGCCACTAACAAAAAGGAAATATAGGGATCATTATGTAAAGTTTTCGATGACCTAAAAGACTTACTGACATCTGTTCACAATAGTTCAAATGGCATGAAATAGAGAGAGACTTCCCAGTTTTTATTTTGCGAGCCATAGAAAAAAATCAATTTTTTTTTTCTTTTAGTAGCAATCCAAATTGGCACAACTAGTCGTTATATCACCCGCAGACAGCCATTTTAACTTAACCTATCTGTTTATGCTATTATATCTAAGCAAAGTTATGCACTATACGCATCTGTCGAATGACAAATTGCATTCCCCTTCCACCATCCACCTTTTTTGAGTTTTTATTTGTGTGCTTCTGTAATCATTTTTAGCGTTTACATCGTTTTTAATTGTTTTGCTATTCTCTTCCTACCTACGTCTTCCCACTACCATAATTGATTGCATTATAGTTGTAGTTGCGTTATATATTGATATTGAAATTTCTTATAATGTAAAATTATGTATTTATTTAATAATTTCAGTGACGAGGAAGAAGAGCAAACTGCACAAAATCCATCAACACCAACGCTTTCCGATCCAGTATCGGCGACACGAATTTTCTGTGGTGCTTTATTACTTCCAACGATATCCTCAATTGTAGGACGTTTACTTTTCGAATCAATTGAGAATACATTACATCGTACACTACTAGGTGGTCTTACTTTCATAACGGTAAAGGGTATTTTAAAGATTTACCTCAAACAACAACAATACACAAGAAAGAAAAAACGTCGCATTGTCGATTATACCGAAGAGAATGTACGCACATTTGTAAATCGTAATTCAACAAGACAGCGTTTTGCTGGTGGAGCAGGTCAGCCACCACAACATAATCACCATTATCATCAGCAAGATCAGCAGCAACCTCCACAGCAACAACCGCCATCTAATCCTCCAGAGCCAAATATACAACGTGATAGCATTGTGTAGAACTCGCAATCGTTTTTTTATTTCAAGAAAAAGAGCTAAATTTAAAGCTAAAAATGTTACACTTTTGAACATCACTCCTCTTCTATAACTTTTTCACATTTTTTTTTTTTATCTTTACATCCAAATATATGTATCTCGAGATATCATGGTTGTCTAATTCAACAATATATTAATATATATATTTAAAAATGCGTGCTGTTAAATATAATTAATACATTTTTAAATTTTACCTATTATTGAAAATTAATATACTTAAATAAATTGTATTAACTGAAATAATCAATTGCTAACGACATTAAATCTTTATCAACTTTAAATTTTTGGATAATAAATTTTACATAAATATTATTCGTCTCTTTGATATTTGATCAAGAAAATGCACAATGTACGAGTACGAAAAAAAACAAGCAACCGCAACAACAACACGAAAACGTAGTATATTTTGTAGCATAAAACTTCAAGTGTTTTTTAAGCATACACTTAATAATTAAAACAACAAAAAAGAAAACTTTAACGTGTTATATACAAGAAATAATAACAAAATTTGAATTACAACTAAGCAAAAAACAAAACACCAATTAAATGTTATTTAAAGTTGATTTTGTTAAACATGAAAATAGCTTTAAAAGAATAAACAAAAAACGAAAGATAAAATACTTGTAATATATGAAGAAATTGTGTATATTTTTACAATTTATTTAATTTGGAATTTATTAAATAGCGTCATAACTGTTCTATTTCTGGCATAATAATCTCTTACAAATTCCATGAAATACAGATTGGTTTATTATTAAAATTTTATTTCAGTATCTCTACATACGAGTACAGTTGATTTATGTTCAATTTTGATTTTTTTCTTTCTACTTAAAACACTATTAATTTTAAAAGTGTATGAAATTTTTAATATACATGCATATATAATTAAATAAAGAGGCAAGAGAAAATATATGCTAAAAATATAAATATGAGTTATCAGCCTTTTATTTTGCTGTTACTACAGAAAAAATCGTTGCAGCAGTGATTGTTGGTGTCGCAGACCAAGAAAACTTTTGAAATTTATTTTGAATCAGTTTACAGTTTTACTTAATATTATAATAGATCTTTGTGCCTTTTTGTAAACACTGAAAATACAACATTGTATAACTATTTCGACGAAATGAGTCTGAAATGCAGAATTTCATTTGACACTTTTTATATGGCAGAATTTCATTTGGTACTTTGTATGGCGAAACATTTAAACGAAATGTTAAATTTACCTGAAATGCACTCTCGTGTGTCCGCACTATAAGAATTGATTTCGTAAGGGTTTTTTGTTTAATACAAATACAAAATCAGTAACAACGAATTGTCTTCTAAATATTATAAAGAGAGAACCAGGCCCAATTCAAACAAAATATCTACACTCCATCTAATTATAACGGACCTCCTGCCATTAAAATTTTCTACAAAACATAATGCCGCAGAAAAGTGTTTTTTTTTCATTCTCCCAGTGTAGAAAGTAAGGGTTAAAACTAAATGCTAACAGATTAGCTTAAGCGTTGAACTGGTGAGTGAAAGACTCCGATTAAATTTTGGAGTCCGGCCAATATAAAAATTTAAATATCATTTCTTGAGATTACTAGAATTTGGCTCCAAAAGTAAGCTAATTCGATGAAATAGTTGTTCACTTTTGTTGTTGGCATCGGGCTAATGCAACCCAAAAGTTAATAGCCCGAAGTTATGTTGCGACACTTTCATTAATCTGCTCTCATTCTCAACTTATGTCATTATCAACTTATGACATCATCAACTAATGCCATCCCCAATAAAGGTAGAGTTTTTTTTTAATTCGTTTGGTATTCTATTTTCACCTGATCCAATTTTTATTTCTGTCATTCCACTATGGTTCCAACTTGAAAGTTTTGGCATAAAATAAAAAATTTTGTTGTTATAAATTATATAAATTCTTATTTACAATAAAAGTATATACTTGAAGGATGAGGAAACTGTTAAAAAATATATGAACCTGGTAGCTCTGTCCTTTTGGCGCGCATTTACTTCTGTCAAAGTTATTCAATTCAAAGCAGAGAAACAGTGGTTAAAGAAAAAGAAAATATTTTCAACAAAAATGAACGGAATTCGGTGATTTAAAATGGAAAATACTAATAATAGTAAGTTGTTTTAGAATATAATTAAATTAAATGTCTGGTTGTGTTTTTGTACATTTTCTTTTTTTTATATATTGTAAACATGTGATTTGCATGGTGAGAAAAAATTTATGTGGTCCTTCTGTGAAACGTCAAAATTGAAGACGCTCCGACCTTCTCATGAAATAAACGTTGTGTGAATCGTCATAATGCGCACTTTCATGTGGTATTTAGAAAACTTATTTCAAGTTGCCCCAGTAAGAAAATTCTCTATTTTAGATATTCTCTATTGGAGGTTACTGATTTTTGGGTTCGGGAGAATCAGGATACTGACGCTGTATTTAATTGGATCCCTGCTTAATCTAATAACATGAATGCAAGACATGACGACAACGTACTTTTTAGTATCCATGCCGGCCTTGATACAAAGAATGGGACCAATATGGCTGTAAAAAGTGATATCCGAAATGGTAGTTTTAGAACAAATTGGGGGCAGCTTGCAGCACATTTTATTCTTTGGATATATTATTTGGAACCATATAAACCATATAAACAAGAAGCTCGGTTTTACAGATCTTTTTGGGTTGGTAAACTAAAAATAGGAGACACCATAGTCTAATGGTTTGTGTGCTGAGCTGCTACGCAGGGTGCCCTAGTTCAATTGTCGGCATAGTCAAAAATATAACATACATGTTTTTATTTAATATTTTTCAAATAAATAGCAAAGTATCACTTCTACCGTGAGTGCCTGCACACACATTTATGTATTATATTTAAGCCGAGGGAACATTTTTTCCTGTTTGGTTATTGTTTGACCTCTCAAAGCCGTTTATATTTTGTGATATATTATTTTCTTCGTTCTATAAAATTTTTACTGAAATATCCAACAATTTTAATGAATATATATATATATTTTATCATAATAGGTGAAAAATATGAAATAAATTTTTACAGTGATGAAAATAATTTTTTTAGATCCAGCGATTTGGTATGAGTGGTAAATTGGAGTCACCGTTGCCTCAGGTTCGATTCCCTGGCGGAGAGTAATTGCTTTAAAAAATTACCGTACGGATTGTTATAATAAAATTAGATGACTTTATGCTCAAATGCTTCAACCGCGAATCAGCTTTGCGGTTGATTAAGTTGAATTCTTTAAATTTTTTAAAAATGTCTAAAAATTTACAAAAAAAAATATATATATATATATATGGAATTTGCGGAAGAAAATTCGTATATTCCAGGCAATTACTCCACATATTTTTGGAGCAGAATTTCATGCCTATTGCAAAAAGATTCCTAACATAAATTTAAAAATTTTCATCCACGAGGTGTACAATAAAAACAAAATACATAATTTCGTAAAGGAAAGAAAATAATAGGTCCGTTCCCGTACTTTTTGGGTAAACTGAAAGTTAACGAAAAATGCTCTTTCTGATTAATTTCAAATTTTCAATATATTTTCACAAAAGCAAAACAGCTGATTGTTTGACACTTTTAACATTTTAACCCGAAGAAAAAGTGCAGGCTATTTCGTGCAAGAAGAAGACAATTACTCTGTCATTTCTGCTCTCATTTGCAAGTTTTTTGTGTACGGGAACGCTTTCTGGGCTGTTTTGGGCGAACGCATTTACCCGCGTTGTAGTACGGGAACGGACCTAGTATCTTACAAAATAAACTGTCGCAAACAATTTTGATGAAAAATTCTCATTTGACGCAAAGATGAAAAACAACCAAGAAAATACAGTGTCGGACACAACTAAAGCACGGATTCTTCCTTGTTTGCATTTTGTTCACTAATATTGTAAATCGTGCTTGGACTGAAATTTTTTTATGAATGTAGTAAGATAAAATTAAATATAAGAAATATAATATTATTTATCACATAAAATAAAAATATTAACTCAAAAGTAACAAAATGCATAAAACTGGCGCGACAAAACTAAAGCACATATGGAATATATTGATAGAAAAGTTCGATTTCTCCACTATTTTGTAGCGTATCCATTATTTTTCAAAGATGTTGCACGTTTACGTAGCATGGACTCAATAAAATTGCTCAAAACGTCCACAGAAATGTTATTTCATGCAATCTCCGATTGATAGAATATGGAATCCTTGTTTTTATCCTTTATGCGCTGAATTTTACGATCAATAATTTCCTATACATTTTTTGGGATTGAAATTGAGTGAATGGCTGATCTTATTGACAACAAACCACTATTTTACACACCGTGCAGATCTTCCTCAGTATAAGGTAACATAACATTCTGGGTAATATCTTTGCACATCAGACGGTTCATAATACCTCATCACACGGTTCATAATACCTCCTATTTTATGAATTGAATCAATTCCATGGCCTCCCCCGAATTATACGGTGCTCTTCCAATAACGCGGATTCGTTGCCCTTTTGGTCAGCACACTAGCTTCAATCCTTCGCAACCTTTCGTATTAAATATAAATTCATCAGTAAGAAGCACGGTCTTTCATTTGGCAGTAGCACAGCTAAAGTGCGCGGCTACAAATTCGAACCTTGCCTGTCGATTCTTTTGAGAAATAAATGGCTTTTTTACGCTTTGGTATGTTGCTAAGCCACCCTCCACAGCTCGTCGTTGAATAAACCTGTATGAAATGTTTAAACGCAATTTATTTCCAAGATATAAAAGGATCTTTTTTTATGAACCGAATAATGGCCTGACCGTCACGTTTGGTTGTGCCCCGCGGTCTGCCACCTCCATATTTAGTATTTAAAAAATGGGAAGCGCGAAAATGGCTTATAGCTCGGGAATTAACGTAATGGCGAATACAAAATTTTTTACAATGTATGTCGCTGATTCAGCTTTATTAAATCCACTTTGAATATTTTTTCTAAATTATGCAGAATACTTATTTCGAGCAATTTTGGGAAACGAAATTTTGAAACGAGAACGGTGACGGTGAATGATAACCAACAACTTATATACGCTTCCAATTTTTTTTAAAACCTGCTTTTTGTTTTCCAAAATAACGGGTTTCTAGTTTAAAGATGGTTGTTGTTGTTTATTTTTAACAATTGATTGTAATTGAAAGCGAAAAAGATTATATGCTTTAGTTTTGTCGCGGCAGGTTTAGGCATATTGCGCAATGTTAGTAAAAAAAAGAAAAACGTTACCCAGTTTTGAATGTAATTTTGTTTCAACAAGTGCATAAATATACTAAATTTATAAAACAAAAAAAAAAAATATGTGCATAGTTGCATATTTTTAAATTTTATTGAACTAAATGTTGACAAGGAAGAGTTTGTGCTTTAGTTTTGTCCGACACTGTATATATGCATATAAAATACAAATTTGCAGTTACATATAGATCCCTTTGGTTTTCAATTTCTTGATTTTTAAACTTAGTTTTGGAGTGAGTTCCCGAGATTGATATCCCAAATCCCTTTATACATCCATATACACACATTTATAATTTTGATAAAAATGAAATAAAAACTGTTTGACTTTTTTGCTTATATTTTTATTATTTAGTTAGTTTATTTAGATAGTGCAATATGTATAAACCAAAAGGCGCTTGTATTTGGAAATGAGCTCATTTATTTTCCCTTGAGATTTGAGAGCAATAACTGAGCTATAACTATTCGATTTTATACTTTCTTGCACTTGCACTCACTCAGTACAGTAATAATATTACTTACCTACTAAACAAATTTATTATTATTTTTGTTTACTTATTTTATAGTTAGTAAATAGGTGTGAATAAAGCGTGATAATAGAATGCACAGGCAATAGCAGCAGCCAAGTTAATTAGTTAGCGTGCCAAGTAAGCACCTCTCTCTCACACACTCTCTTTCTTTCTCTTTTTTATTTCTTTCATTGTATAAATGTTAGTTAAATCAATCGAATGCATTTGTTATATAGCATTTCTCTGATAAGATAAAAATGAATTTATTTTGTTTTTAGTATTGAATATTTATATTATAACAGTATTTGTAATTAAGCGTTTTACTAAACACAGTTGTTAAATTATCGCTGTTGCTGAAAATGCGGCTATTTAATGATTGAAAGACGTAACTTATTAATTTGACGAGTTCAATGATTATCACCAAAATTATGCAGATGTGCAAAAAATGGAAACAACTATTTAAGCATAAATTTTCTTAAGTTCATTGCATAGGTGGATCGATTTTTGATAAACTTTATTTAAAATTCAGATATAAATTATAAGCAAGAAAGTTTGTTAAGCAATATAATGATTACTACAGTTGTTGTAAATAGAACAGTGTCTGCCATACCAAAGCACGTGTGCAAAACTGAGCAAGAAATCTCACACATACATGGCTCATTGCCATAGAAACAAGCTCTGTCGATCATTTTGCATGAGTGTGAACTAAACTCCTCTTCCACTTGTATTCTCACTTTACTTACGTTTTATGTTTTATAGTTTTATTTTAACGCAACTGGTTCACAAGTTATATATTAAGACCTTAATTAAACAATAAAATTTAAAATTTTAATTTCGCAATATTTCATTATCAGATGTCAGCAAGTTCTGATATTTCAAAATTAGTAACCTTCAAAATTTGTGTTTTAACTAATTTTATATCTATATTTACATAAAGGTTTTTGAGACAGCAACCAAAATGTTTTAGCAAAAAATATATGCTTCGAAGGAAGACCATTACTTGTCGTTTTGAACATCTCACCTTATTAAAATCTCTAGAAACAGAAATTAAATTAAAATCGAGCACAGCGCTGAAAATTATTAAAGTAATAAAATAAATAAGGCAATATATAATTGAGAATCATGTTACCTTAATAAAAAGAAATTTAAATTTTTTTAATGGAAAATATAAAAAATATATCATCTCACATACATACAAACATACAGAAAATCGTGAACTAAAATCATAAAATATATAATAAAAAATTAATTAATACCAGTTTATTTTATTATTTATATTTTTCACATATATGTATACATATGTTTCTTTGTATATATGATGCTCTGATATCTTCTTCACACATGTCTATTTAGTATAAATATACCTGCCCTGACAAAACGACTCATTATTATCAAGTCCAAAGGCACTGCAACTTTTACAACAGTACAAGAAACTCGAAATTTTTACAGTATTATATTTGTATTGAAGAATAACCAAATTTATTTCAAAATATTTCAATTCGATTTCAAATTATTACAAATAGATTTGGAAAATTCGAATTGCATTTCATAATTGAGAAAACTGTAAATTGATTTTAGATTTTTTCTTCATTTTAGAAAATTTCAAATGCACCTAATTTAGGAAATTTCACTTGTATTTTAGAAAGTGTCAACATTTTAATTTCAATATGTAAAATTCCATATTTGAAAAAAATTACAAGTTTCTGAAAATAACCAAAAAAAAATTCTTATTTATAATGGTTATAGAAGACCAAAAAATAAATTGGTGGCATTATAATTTTATAGAAGTAATTTTTTTTAAAAGCAATTATTTTAGCCACAACCAATTTAATCTTAAACAAAAAATAACAATTAATTCGGGTCCCTGCTTAAAACTCATTATCCATTTTTGATAAAATCATTTTATTTTGTGAATTTTTTATATTGGCACTTTTTTTTTTTTGTTAAAGCTATCAAATAACAAATTTTCTTGACTACTACTTTTTTACACTCAAGGAGCAATGTTGTGTTTCTTCAGCAATTACTTTGGAGATCGATACAGACCTTTAGGACTACTTTAACCTCTAAAATTTCAACAGAAGTTTTTTGTAAATAGACTCAGCCTTTTTCCATGGGCTTTATTAGTCCAGTGGCTTGTTATGTAAATCACTTATTAACGTTTGCAAGCATTTGTTATAAACAAACATTTTATAACTCTACAGAATGGCTTTAAACGTTCATACTTAAGTAATTTAAAACTCGTAAGACAATGCCGGGTATTTACAAGCTAGCTACATACATCTGATACATATACAGGTAGTTAATATAAATCTATCATTTGAGAAAAACTGAAAGACTGACTGACTGTGTTAATGGCCTAAAGAGTTTTTATTAACATTATCTATTAACTTTAACACAATGAAAACTAATCTGATGTCTGCTTGTATGTTTTCTGCTCTTGCCACTTTTGCTCTTGCTCTTCAACTCGGTTTGTTTTTGTTTTTTTTTTTTTTTGTAACTGTTTTATGTGTTGTATTTGTAGTGTCTATTTGCGCTTATCAAACTTTAACAAAGCAATAACAACAATATTTAGAAATAAAAAAGATAATAATAATAACAAAAATAACAACCTGCTGCCGCTTGCTGCTTCCAACTAAACAAAACTCTTTTTTTTTTTTGCAATCATCATACAATATTAGCCGCACACGTTGAACAGAGCAAGCAAACGTACAAACCTCTCCGTCTGTCTGTTTTGAGTGAGTCAGAGATTCAAAACGGTAACGAAGACGGCGACGACGACGACATTGGTGCTCCATCAATGTATGCTATTCCACCAACACTACCACTACCACCACTACTACTACTACCAACATTCTACTTTACTCCATTTTCAAATTGT
Source organism: Toxonevra muliebris (assembly GCA_963691655.1). Taxonomy (NCBI): domain Eukaryota; kingdom Metazoa; phylum Arthropoda; class Insecta; order Diptera; family Pallopteridae; genus Toxonevra; species Toxonevra muliebris. The sequence goes on along the minus strand of OY829327.1, from coordinate 10,367,817 downwards.
ATCAGTTTGAAAATTTCCTCTTATGCGCTGCTGCTTCAACGTTTTTGTCTCACCTTCTTTTTCTTCTTCGTCGTCTACTACATCTATGAGTATTTCGTTCATATTTCTATTTAGACTTTTTACTTTTCTTCTTTGTTGTTAATATCGTCGGCACAGAAAAGCAACAGCAGCAAAAAAAAAACACTAAAACCAACGCAACAAAGTGAAAAAAAGAAGGTGCCTTCAAATCGAAATGTACTGTCGTAGTACGAAAACGTTCGTTGTTCGTTTGTATACAAATGTTATTATGGTGTGTTGGTGATAAAAATAAAAAAAAAAATAAATAAATAAATAAAAATTATATACCTACTTATATTATTTGAGTATAAGTGTATGTATGAAGAAATAAAAAATAATAATAATAAAAATAAAAAAGTTAAATTTCGAGAGTACTTTTTTCATTATAAGTATTATATTATACGATACTGTTAAAAAAAAATATTTAACTCACAATATATATACATTTGTGGTCACATAATTAAGTCACTAGAATAACATTTTATGCCGTTGTATTTATAAGTAGTCCTAGAATTTTTTAGCATCGCCCAATAGTTGCTTCAAAAAATATTATGTGCAATAAAAAAAGAGTGAAGTGCCGGGGCAATTTTTTGTGAAGAAGTAAGGAAAGCGCACGAAAAAGTTGTAGATAACATAGAAAAATCAAAAAATCAAGTAAGCCGAGAATCCAAATTATGCGAAGGCTTTTTTATCATTATGTAAATTCTTTACAAACAAAATTATTTAAATTCTTTGCTTTTAAGGAAGTTTAAAACTTCTTCAGGAATTACCTCCATCAAGATCTTTATGCTGCTTTCATTAATGTTTTCGGAAGCTGCAGTCGGCTTAATTTTAAATTCTCTTATGACCTTCGATGCACCTTTTGTCTCCTTTAGTTTGTGCTTAAGCTCTAAGCTATATAACGCTCGACTGGCCTCAACTTTAGGCAGTTTGGCGGAATAGCTCGTTTTTTTTCATAACCAAACCAAATAATGTAAGATGCTTTATGCTGCATTACAAATGATTTTAACCTCCTGCAAGCATTCAGCAATATAAATGTCCGTTTTTATTGACCCATAAGTTATATACGGCTGGCTTTTTTTACCGTAGCTGCATATGGCCTGTCACAATTTTTTAAGGAACTTGGATTTTTTTTAGCTCTGTACTTTTCTGGGACATTTCCCTGCTGATCCGATATGTAACAGTTGTTGCCTGGAAACTGCCAATACGTACGTTTCGCCATCCATGATGCAACACTGTTACAAAGTTTGCCTGCGTCTTTTTTGTTGTATTGCCTGCGTCAATATTTTTCGTAGCATTCTGAATTGGGTCTTTCTAAACTTTGGACAATTTCGCTTTGCTGGCAAATGACTTAGAGTAACTGCGTATTTGAGCTACTTTTCTACCTGAAGTAGTTGGATTTCTAAAATTGATAATATACTCATTTCAGTATATTTTATTTGAAAACTTTCAATTGCAATTGTCGTGGAAGCGCTGGCTTTTTCACTTGGAAAAGTATTCAATTCGGTCGTTAAGCCTTGGCTAAATGAGAATCAAATAAAAATTCTGAAGGCCTTTGACATCGCAGAAATCTTCAAATAACGCTTTTTTATGGGCTATTATTCAGGAGGAATGGAATAAAATCACTGCGGCCCAATGCTCTGTTTTTTAAGATATGACTTAATTATATGATCGCAAATTAAAGTATGGATATACGATAATTTGGAAAAATTATACATATTTGACATTAGAACTGTTTATTCGTCTTATAATCTTAAATATTGAATTGAATATCAGTTTATTTCAAAGTTGATTTTCTGTCTTTTTCATAGAAATTTAACAATTTTTTTTTAAACCTTCTGTTCATAAGTATATGACTTAATTGTATGTCTACAAGTGTACATACATACATATGAATGTGTGTTTGCATGTATGTGAATTGCTCGTTCATATAGTTCATTATCGATGGTGTTGCTGTTGTTGGTATTATTGTTGCTTGCTTGCGAAGAGTGAGCAACAGCAGCAAGAGCAACATAGTAGAGTAGAGTATCTCACACATATTCGAAAGCCCAAAACGGAAAACTCAATTCAACTCAACTTCGCTGAACTAAACTGAACTTAACGCAGAACACCGCCGAGCGCAGCAGCATTTCATTGCATTCGTCGTGTCGTTGTTAACTGCCAGCAGAAGCAACAGCAAACAGTAACAGCAACAGAAGCAGTAGAGTAATCATCATCATCATTTCAGTTGTGGTTTTTGTGTCATTAACAAAAAGTGGTTCGAACAACGTAGCTGCCTGCTTACTGCCTGCTGACGCCTGTTGGCTTGCCTGTCTTGCACATTTATACAATAACTACTTACATACAAAAAAAAAAAAAAAAACAATAACAACAACAACAACAACAAACCTAACACACATACGGCTTAGTACCTCAACTACAGTTCGTTCATTCGTTTGTTTGTTTGCTTCCTCCAACACAGAATTTGTGGTAAATAGTACGCGAATAGTCCGTGACCGTGAGGGAAAAATTATTACTTACTTAATAAATCTAAGTTAACGTACTTTCTGTTAAACTTTACATGAAATATATTGATCTCTCGGAAGTGAACAACTAAAAGCAAAAAAAAAAAAAAACATTAACACTATGACCGCCCATGAACCCATAAACTACTTAGATTCGGTCCTCAATGAAGAGGAGACACGTTGTGAATATAGTCATCAATGGCGAAATTTTACAATATCACGCTCGGGTCGTTTCAAATCGAAAAATAAGAAACGCGCTGAAGTAGCTGATGGTAAATTATTCGATGATAGCACACACTCCCATAAATCGAAAGAAGATGAGAAAATGAAGAGCTACAAGGAACAACAGGATAAGGTAAATGCTGGATAAATTCTATAAATATGTATGTGTAAATATCAGAGGAAATTAGAAGTTTCAAGCCGGAAATGGTCTAGTTTTTAAAACAATTGAGTATTTTATATATCCTATTTATGGAATCTATGGTTAATTCAAAACGGAACCTACGAACCCTTTCCTTTCTTTTTGACACATATAAATTGGCACCTACTTATAGTTAGTTATACATATGAACGTACGTACATACATATATATATTTCAAGCATCTTCTTTTTTAAAAATTTTCCTAAACGATTTCTTATCACAGCTGGTTTTTTTTTTTGCTATGGTTTTTGTTGTTGTTTTCTTTTGCATTTTATTAATTTTTTTATTGTGAAATTATTACGTTTACCTTCTAAAAATAAAAGTGTGTGCATATTATTTTTTGCAAAATAGATAGAAAGAAAAAAGCTAATAGATATAAACAAATATGATATATTTTTGTTTTATCAAATAACTACGTCGTCGTTGTTGTTTTTTTATTTATTTATATTAACATTTCCTACAAAAACGAAACTATAATTTTTATAAATTACATTTAGAAACGGTCAATTTTTTAAAACGGAAATTTATGCCTCACTGATAAGGTTGACTTACTTTTAAATAAATAAAACAACATCAAAAAAAAAAAAAAAACATTTTAGTACATGGTATTAAAATCAAGACAAAATGATTAATTTTAAATATATTATTTATATAGAAATATCTTTATATCGTTTGCGACATTCAACAATAACTAAAAGTCATGTACACATATTCGGGTTGCTACCAGAACTACGAATGTGCAAGAACTTTGTTTAAAGAAAATTTCAAATATTAAAATTTTATGTCTGAATTTTTTTCAGAATCAACACTTTCATGCAAAATAAACCTTAAACTGTAAATCAAATCAATGATTATGATGAATTGTGTATAGACCAATTTTAGTTATCGTGGCCTATTTACCTCAATGTTCCCTAAAAGCGCATTCATTGTTTTGGCAGCCACCCGAGGAATTGTGAAATCCACTATTTATTAACCCATTTTGTTCTTTTGATTTATTAACTCTTTCATAGCCGACGTTGTGCATAAGTAACATTCACTTTGATGTTGCACCATCTAGGTGTTAAACAAATTTTACTAATAATATTATAAGTATTAGGTTTTGTTAGCTATTCTTCACGTTTGCTGATTGCCGAATATTCGAAATTTCGTGCTTATGCCATTTCTTTTTTAATTTTTGTCTCTTAAGTCAAGTCAAAAATCTAATGTTACTACATTTTTGAAAAAAAAAATTCTTTGAATTATTAAAAGCCTAAAAAGCAGTAAAACTACTTTTTATTATAGAGGATGATGTGCCAATTCGGAATGGTTGCGTTTATGACGTAGTAAATTGGTATTAAAAACTACCGATCGTCTGCAACACGGTTTTTCTTGAAAATTTTTGCTGCAAAATTCAGGTTTACGTTTAAATCTAGTACTTATAGACGATACACAGTGAGAAAAATGCGAAAACCTTCGTTTGTGGCCATTTTGCCAAATCGTATACCAAATCGGAACAGCGACTTTATGAGGCGATTATTTCAACATCTATCTCAAATATCACTGATTAGGAACCGTAGCGGGCTCCGAAATGATCGTCTGATCGTCTAGTTCTATGAACTTTTTGGTATTCTAGTGCTATTGTTCATTCAAAGTCTATTAATTTTAAATAATTAATTTGAATATGTGAAATGCCAAATTTGAAAGAAATTAGTAAATTTTTTTTTTCAAAATTAAAAATATAAAAAAAAAAAAAATTGATTCATGACATTAACAGAAAAAAGGCGTATGAAATAAGAACAGAATCAAAAGAAAACAGTAGAAAGAAAAAATTAATCGAAATCTGTATATGAAGGTGTGGCCATTTTTTGACAAAAGCCCGTATTGGAAACGTTTACTATAAAAAATATCGAGTTCAGATTTGGTATTGCATCACTGATCGTAGCAGTTATACTTGAAATCGGTAGAAGCTATCCCATATATATAATTTATAACTTCTTATATTCTAAGTTAATTCAATTTTTTTTTTAAGAATTTGTAAATAACTATGATATGAAATTTCTCATCCACATTCGCATTCATGCCAGCTTATGACATTCGTATTCGGATTCGCTAAACTATCATCCGTCACATCACTAATATAGAGGTATGAAATTTGGAGTCGTAGTTGTGGATGTTCTAAGTAACCATGATTTCAGTACAAAAGGTTTCCTTCAAGTCTCATTAAATTTCAGGCGTCAAAGGGTTAACGAATCCTAAGCTTTAATAGTAATTCGATCTTTGTATTGATTTTTCGGGAAAAATTGGAAATGGGAAAACTTGGTTAGAAAATATCCATAGCGTGTTTTAAAAACTGACGAAAAAATTAGATATGTAAATTAGACAGTGTACTTATTGGTAGCTTTTCTAAAACGCAAACTCTTATAACTGTTGCGAGAGTGTTTTAGAAACTTACATATCGCTGAATTAATTTGTTAAGGCGTGTCCACTTTCATCTGTACTGAGAATTTTGGAGACCTACACCGCTTTCTTCTTCTGTAAAATTTGAAAAATGCGTGTAAATTAAGGCAGCGATATGTAAGTATGTACTAATATATAGGAATAAAAATGAACTAAATTTCGATATCATAGCCACCCGCTCTCCCTCCGAAATTTTTTCTACGTTCCCACCTGGTACCCGGATATGTCATAATTCAAAATTTCGCAAATTTGTTTAACTTTTAATGGTATTGAGATATTTTTAGAACTTTGAATTTATTAAACTAATCACTAAAGTCAGTCAGGGCAAAGTTCTCCTAGAATAAAGTTTGATAAGATCCATTATGTGTACAAAAACGGTAACCTAATTAACTAACCTAATTAGATAAATATAACTCGTATAGCAACTGAGAAAAGAAAAAATGTCGAAGGAAACTTTGTTTTTACAGAATTTTTGCTATACTTATTTGTTTTTCGGAATTTACATACAACAAAGCATCGATTTGCGTCGTTAAAAATTGCATCATAAAAATAATCGTAGTTTCAAAGTTGTGTCGTTACCTAATTATAAATTAAACTTTTATTGTTGTAATACATAATAATAATTTATATTTTTCATTAAATATTTTATTTTGGAACTAATAAAAAAAAAACTTGATGAAATATGTACCTATATAGAATTTTTTTTTTCGATTTGCGTCGTTTCGAATTTCGTCGTTTTTCTCTAGTCCCAATCAACAACGCAAATCGAAGCTGTGGAACATTATAAAAGTGTAATTTATATGCTTGATAATAAGTATTATAAAATATTCCAGGAGCTTCAAAAACTTATCTGGATTGCATTAAACATTGCAGATTAAAACTGATAAGAGTCAATCAAGATTTTAGCTTTATTGGTTCCTTGTTTCAATATCAATATTTTTATGGTTGCTGGCGCCATCAGTTCAAGTCTTATCTAAACAAATTACAAGTGGAAGCATAAAACCACGCCCCTCCCCTTCTTTCCGATTAACATTTCAGTCATTGTTCGTAAATTAAAAATCCTTTTGAAGGCATATCAAATCTAAACCTTCCCTAAGTATTTCCGGAATGTAGATCACAGAGGTCACCGAGGTTTAGTAGATATGTGCTGGGCTGCAACGCAGGCTGCTCAGGTTCGATGCACGCGTGGTCAAAAATCAAATTTATGTTTTATCAACACATTCCACCTCTTGGGTGGCAATAGAAAATCGCCAAAAGGAAAAATTGCCTTATCTTATCACTTCACCGTTCGGATTGGGCATAAAACAGATGGTTCCTTCCATTTTGGCACCTATATGTAAAGAAATTTTTGAATTGAGCTAAACTAGTTTAGGCTTTAAATTACTCCTTCAGGCTAACTTTCCAAAGAGTCATCTGTGATGAAATTATTTAGTTTTGGTTTTAAATCATATTTCTCTATTATATAAACTATTTCTAAATTAGGTTAGACAACTTTACTATGCAAAAAAAAAGTTGAGAAAGTTTTTTTTTTTTGCCCTGGGACTTGGGATGCCAGAATCTGCGAGATTTTATAGCCATTTTTGGGGCTACGGGTTTAAGCGCAAATTTTACGGGTTGAAAATTTATTTGAAAGAGTTTTATTTTTCAACATCTTATATATTTTTTTTTCGTCCCTTTAATTTTGTTTTATTCCTGAACAACGAATTTCTACCGACTCTTTCTCAACAGCTTTGCGCTTTCTTGTCTCCAGTGAAATTTAAAATGTAATATCGCAACACTACGCAAAAAATTTATTCAGTATTGCCATTTATATACTTGCTAACTATATCCTTTGAATATACTTTTTAAATATATTTAACACTTTGTTTAGTGGCAAGGCACCCCTGTACCTTTTTCTATATATATTTCGTTTTTGATTATAAATCGTATTTAAATCGCATGTAAATTTAATGCTTTCCGAGTTGAACTTAGTTTCTGAGATTAAAAATCACAATTTAAAATGCCTTCTTCACAATTACAAAAAATTATTTTGCGACTGTTGTGGATTTAAAATCATTTTACAACTGTAATTAAAAAAAAAATTACATTGGCACTATGTATTCAGACATAATCATTTTATATAGATACACGGACGGCACCTTGCCGCTAGAAGGCGCAAGGTAAACTTTGCTGTTAGCGAGGGGCAAAAAATAATAATATTAAAGCAATAACATTAGAAAAACAACAACAAAATCAACAAGAAAGCCACATTATAACCAATCTACTAACGTCAATTTTAATCAAACACACAAATAAAAAAATAAAAACAGAATTAAGATATAGAAAAACCAAATTTATAACAAGCACCTGATTAAAATTATCAGATTATCTTATTTCAAACTACGGCGGGCGGGGTGATCTAGCTAACTAGCTCGAAACGTCATTTAGCTAACTCTATATATACATATGTACATGTATTAACAGTTATATATATTTATGTATGTATAAACCCATATGCATAAATATAAGATACGAGCAACTTGATTTCCAGGAATTGCTAATTTAGGTGTTTTTTTTTTTTATTGTTTTTGCCTTTTTTAATTGATAAAAACGTCGGTTTGTTTTTGTTGTTTTTCGTTTTTTCTTCTTTTTTAAGTTATAATTTGCTATAATTGATATATTACCAATAAACTACAATGCGCTATATTGTGTTGCCGTTTTTCTCTTATCGATAAGACTAAAGGTTATAAAAATGAAAATAAAAAAAATCTCTGCAAGTGCAGATTTTTTGTTTTTTTTTTTCGTTGCTTGATAAAGTTTTGTCGAAATAAAGGCTGATAAAACCCCATAAACAATGAACGTCTTTTGTTCTATACACTTCTAAAATAGAGTAAATTTAAGTATTAATTCAATTTAAGTACTTACACATGTATAAATGTGTGTTGGTGGTTTGTATTTATTTTTTAAACAGGCACTTAGACGAATATTATTGATTCTGTTTTTGCTTAAATAATAAAGAAATATAAAAATAACAAAATATTGTATTTGCGTAGATTTATTTGCAATTTAGAGCAGCTAATGTTTAAAACTTTAAACAAAATAAGAAATCCCCTTTAATACAATTCCATAGATACTTATGTGCATATACTCTGAGCAAAAACAAATTTTTTTTTTTTATAGGTAATTATAATTGCGGAAAGTGTAAGCCCCCAACAAAATTGTCAAATAAACACGAATAGAATAATATGATTTTGTTAAAGTTACATACATAAAACTAGTATCTTAAATTTATTTTTGTTTTAATATAACCTTCATTTATTTACCACTTAATATAAATCAATCAACATTATCATTTTATTGAAAATTGATGATATGATAGAACCATTGAAGAAAATGTTATATAATAATTTTTTACTTATAAACCGAAATGGTTTGATATACAGTTCTGTGTTTAAAAAAAAAAAGGAGAAGGGAATTGCTAACAATTTTTAAGTTGCTGGACTTGTAAAATCTTCAGAACCGATATTGTTTTAAACAAAACAATTAGGTTACGTTTTTTTGAAACTGTTTCAGTAATCAGTAAAACCGTGAAATCATATTTATTTTTTAATTTAAGGAATAGCAATTATTATACAGTTCAACAGATATTTGGCCCAACGGTCAAATAGCTAATGTTTTTACTTTCTGAAATTAATGCAAAACAAATTCTTGACGATATTTTACTAAAATTGGCTTAAAATTACTAAAATTGGATTTTTTGCACTTACATAGATTATTTTATTATAAATTGCAATTTTTGATTGATTTTTTGATTTTTTGTACTCTCTTTTTGTCTATAATATATAATAATCTCAGAATGATAAATGAAGATGAAGATAAAGATTATTTTAAAATTTTTACATTTAAAAATCTTAAACAAAGGTCACAAAGAGAAAAAAAAATAAGAAAAAGTACGTCATCAGAATACTAGTGAAAACTTGCAAGTAAACAATTTATTTTAGAATAATAAATTTCAACATATTTATTAGTCTATAGTGCGTCTTGCCGTAGCAGTCTCCAATCGGCGGGAAAGATCTTGACTAGGTAGTAAAAAAAGCAATATTTTGGATCTTCTAATTCAGAACACCCCTTAAGTAAATAGAAAACCATTCTAGACTTCTTTCTTTTGGGGTTATTTGCAGTCATTAGTCTATGTGAATAAACCAGAAATCCTCCCAGCCCTAAAAGACAACATTACACAAGAAAGAGTGAAAAGTGATGCTATAAAATGGGCTCAATTTGCGTAAATAAGGGATGCCAACATTTAAACGATATAGTCTTCAGTACTTAACGGAACCAAAGCCAAGATAAAAAAAAAATGTTATATTGAACCAAATTCTTTGTCAAAAAAAAATTAAATATTAAAAAAAGAAATTATCATTCTTTATATAATTTAGAGAGATTTTTAGCTAAATCTATCGGGTTATTACTTTTGCTTCATTTTGTACCTATAGTTCAGATATAGCAATTTTGTGCCAAGGTATTTTTGTTCAAAATGTGTGAAAATCTAAAAGTCCAAATACATCACGTCGTGAATAGCTATATTATTGCTATGAATATGTTAAATATACCGCGATCTATTTAGACCTATATCACGACTTTCTTTTCTATTGAGTCTTACATCCTCAATCCTATCGAATCGCATTATTGTATTTGGTAAAATTGTTCCCGCCACACTTGATTTCAACCAAGCCTCATTGTTACCTTAGTAAACATGCTAACTGAACGAATATAAAAATGAAACTTTCAATAAATTTGAAAAGCTATAAAAATTCACAATAAACAACTATTAAAAAAAATCGATAATTATCGCACAACGGTAAACTGTCCATCATCGATGAATTGCTTACACAATAGGCGCCCATATTTTTAATTACAGTTTCAGTTCTGCCAAATTTTCATAAGTTTTAAAGTGATTTTTCTAAATTGCCACTCAATATAAATTAGTTACCCTTCAATTCATTTGCTATGGATAAAGAAAATACCATTCCGCCAGATGAAAATAAGCAGTCACCAGAACCAGAAAACCTATCTATGGAAGAGGGGAAAAAAATTGTAGAAGTTGAAAAAGAATCCCCGATGGAAATAGACGACTCAGAAGAAAGGATTTCTTATGGGGGTTGCAATGGTCCTACATCTGAGTTTGTCATACTTAGATCATCTGATGGACATGACTTTATTGTAAAACGGGAATATGCTTACGCATCGAACACTATCAGGAGCATGCTTACAGGTCCAGGACAATTTGCCGAGCATGAGAAAAACGAAGTGAATTTTAGAGAAATACCATCACATATTTTAGAAAAAATATGCAAATATTTTTATTATAAATTGCGTTATGCAGACAGTTCTGCTGAAATTCCGGACTTTCCGATTGCTCCAGAAATTTCTCTAGAACTATTAATGGCAGCAAATTTTCTCGATTGCTAATAAATATATAATATCAATGAAATGATTTTTCAGAATAAAACTTTGTAAATAAATCGAAACAAATTAGTAAATATTGAAAACTCTTAATTGATTTCTTTAAACTCTGAGGGATTTATATGGTAATACCTTATCAAATTATGTGAGGATTTTCTTGTCGCCACTCGATCACTTAACGTAATCTGAAACATATTTAATTATATGTATGAAGTTATGAGTAATTTTCAAAATTGCAATTGCAAAAACGTTTGGTGAGGGTTTAGCCCAAGCTTTCCACATCATTTTCTATACCGAATCCAAACGGCGAAGTAATAAATATTTTTTTTGCCAAGTTTTTCTCTTGGAGATTTGTCATTGTCCCCAGAGTTGAACGAATAAAAAAGAATTAAACTTTTGATATGAAATTCTTCCTATAATAGTGCGAACACACGAGAATAAATTTAGTTGAAATTCTGAATTTAAAATTTAGGAAATAAATAAAAATATGACCAAGGTAAATTTATACAAGGTGAAGTTACCAGCAAATCCTTCTTCTTTCTTCGTGGTCAATACCATAGGCTGTCAAAATCATTGTTTAATTTTGATTGTTTGTTTAATTTTTTTCTCCATTTTGGCGTTCACTACATGCCGCCATTATGGTCACAACAATAAATTTGTGGTGTTATTGTTTTGTTGTACGGCTGATTTTTATATTTTATGGTATCTGACGCAACAACAAATTGTTTTGCATTTTTTTGCCAAGGTAAAATTGTTCAATTGGATTTGGATAGCAAGAATTTATATAGCAATTATAGATAATTGGAGGACTCCATTATTTTATTTTTTCACTAAATAAATATTGCAAGAAGATAAAATTCAAAATGCTGAAAAAAATGTAAGAGATTTTATATTGTCCCTGTTTTTTCGGCATTTCAAGTGAATTTCGTTGAAATTCTTCTGAAATTCAAAGTTTTATTTGACAGTTTTTATGGCGAAATTCCGCACTTCAGACTTATTTCAACGAAATGCTAAATTTTCCTGAAATTCTCTTTCGTGTGAGTTATAGTTAAATGCTTGCACTCTTAAGACTTAAGTGTGTTCCTAGACAACCACTTCAACCTAACCTTACCTACCATCTTTTATTTAAGTTGGACTTAATAATTAGCACACCACATTGATAAATTAATACTTGTACTTGTCGGTCTAAGAATTTTTCTTGTGAAACATTGCCAGCCATAAAAAGGTAATGACGTGTGGGACATTTTTTTTTATATTTCTATAATAATATTTTTACTTGAGCGGGGTAATGAACTCGGAGTTTCTTCACAACACTTACGTAACCTAGAAATTATCAAATATAAAATAATAGAGTTGAATGAATAATAAAATTATATGAGTAATTGAACAAAAGTATTTCAGCCTACCTTCCTGGAGTGCACTGACATTATTCAATTTCTTATTCCAATTTAAAGCGCTATGCACAATGGGATAATTTTTGTAGAATTCGTTGTGAAGTTTTCGGTTTATATTTGCTTAGTTGGGGTACCTTTGACACCGGGGTACTTTTAATTTTACCATTTTCAGTGTGACCACGCCTTAAAAACCATGAAATTCAAATGCAGAAAAAATCTAAATTTGATTTAAAGAAACGTTATGAACTTTGAAGGTTCTACTTTAACTCTTCTTGGATTAATACGTGTTTTTGTAAATTTGCTAACGCTGATGTAATTTTCGAGAACTAGTATGTAAGCGTTTTGTGAATTAATTGTAACTATTTTTTGAAAAAGAGTAACAAAATTTGTTAGCACTGCTCTTTAATGTTAACAAAATAAAAGTGGGTTTTGTGAAAAAGAAGAAAAAATCATCAAGAGCATTTGGGGCACATTTGACCCAACCCACGTTTTTCCTGTAGTATGGCATTGTCAATCGACATCCTTGCGCGAAATTTCAGTACTGTACCGTAAATGGTTCTAGATATATACCCTAGAAAGCATATAGTTTGTTATGGGAGGTGCTACAACCACCTGTAATTTTAAATTCAGACTATGCCTATCTTATCATCAGAGACAATGCGTCATAGTGAAATTTTAAATGAAAATTTTGCTAAATAAAAAGCAAATAAAAATAATAATAGTCAGAACAGAAAAATAAAATAATAGTAATAAAATAATTATGCATCTTTGTACAAATTTGTGTCAATATTTTGTGTCAGTGTTATTTCGAGATATATAAAAATATTTTAATTTTTATACATAGATGAATGACAAATTTATTAACCTTTGTCAAATGTGCCCCGTGCTTGGGGCACTTTTGACTAAATGGGTATTTTGGAAAAAGTCCAAAAAATAGTGATGCAGTTTTTATAAAAATATAGTTTTTTTTTTAGGTTTGGTCTAGAAAAATCAGTGTAACAGTAACAGTACCATCTTTTAAAATCTATCAGTAATTTACGGAATTACAGACTTTTAAAAATTAAGTGTCAAGGGTACCCCACTTTACCCTATATATCTAGGACTTGGTCTCTTACTAATTATTAACTTAATAAAAAAGTTAAATCGTAGCTCCATGAGTGACAGAAATGCAATATGATCACTTTGTGCTCAACGAATATATTCTTGAGCGATTGCCAAATGCAATTTAATGAACAATTTAAGGCTCACATGCATTGGGTACAAAAAAGCACACATGCTGACCTCGAATCTCCGGACATGAAAAATTTAGACAAGTTTATTAAAACTACAAGATCGTTGGAAAAAGATTAGGGAAATTGTGAAAATATCTCATTTGGTGATATAATGGGTCTCATTCGTCTAAGTAAATTCTAATTAAATTTAGGACAACCACTATAAGCTAACCTACCCTAATCAAGCAACGAAATCGAACGTGTTTATTCTTAAATTAAGGTGCTCGCTTCAAAATAAATATACGTATGAATATAAATTTGAATATCTGCTGTTGGTTTTATTACTTTTAACGAAAAGTAGATCGATATTTAAATTGAATATGCATGATTTTAATTAGAAATTTAAATGACCACCTGCTTCTATTTTTCAATACATGTATGTATGTAAGTACATGAATTCATACTAGCACCATTAAAATAGCGTAATAAAATACCAGTTCGTTGGCTTTATAAATCACAATGACACCATCGATGGAAAGCCCAAATAAGAAATTGCGAATTATTGTATTATTTTTTAGGCTTTTATTGTGGTGCTTGAAGGAGGGTTGCAAAATTGTATTAATTTATAAAGGCTTCTGCCTTTTATCAGACTTTAATTTTATGATTCATGTGGAACTTTAATTACATGCAGGTAGAGATATCCAATATATATACATATGTACGTATGTATATGTATCAGTAAATAAGTATTTACCAAGAAAGTACAAATTGTACGCCGTGTATTCCTGTTTCATTAAATTCAAGGAGATTGTATAACATTATCGTGAATTTTGTCGTCGCAGACAGCAATATAAAACCAAACAAAAAAAAAAAAAAAAAAAGTTACAGAATAAAGGTGTAGGTATGTGTAAAGTAACGCTTTTGTTTTCGTTTTATTGTACGATAAGAGCAGAAAACAAAATTACAAAAACAAACAAACAATTGCTCGTGAAATTTTCATGATATATTTATATACAAAACTTGCAAATTAATTTATAATTTCTTTAACAAATTTTTTAAAGCATTTAAATGAAAAAGTTGTATCTTTAAAATTTTGCTTTTGTTCTTCTTCTCACACACTACCTTCTCTTTGATATATTACAGAACTCCACGCGCTCGTATCAACATCATTCATCATCATCTTCAAACAGTTCCTCCTTTAAGCAGCATCCCTCAATGATGTCGGCAGCGATGGCGACATCAACGTCATCATCCGCAAACACAAGAGGAAATCGTAGCGACCGAACAGCAGGAACTTACAAAAGCTATTACGAAACGAATTTATAAATATTTCAAACCTATACATATATATGTATATGTATGTAGGAATTTATGAGTATATAAATTAATTTTTATTAAAAAATATATCTAGTAATCTTAAGTAGTAAAATTAAAAGTTAAAAACAAAAAAGAAAGAAAAACGTTAAATCATTTGAGAATTATGCATGTATTTTAAATATAAAAAAAAAAACATATTTAAACATATTAAAATCAGATTAATTAAGTATTTATTTTTATATACATATATATTTAGAAAGGCTAAGGGTTGGTTTAGTATTATTAAAAGAAGAAAAAAAAACACATACAGCATACACATACAAATGAAACAATCTTTGTTTTAATTTGTCACAAGTATTAAATCGTGATAATTACAATTGTATAATATATTAAATAAAAAAAAGAAGAAATTGGAAATTATTTTAGCCAAAATATTTAAACTGCACACACATAAATGTATGTATATAAATAATAATTAAAAAAAAATTATCTTTATGTAAGCAAATTTTATAGAGTATGTAAAATAAAAATAAACAATTCAATAACTTTAAACTACATTACACGAAAAAACAAAGTTATTCGTTATGACATTAAAATCCTAGCAGTCTACTTGTATGCGAGAGTACGAAAACTGGCAAAAAAAAAATAAGTTTAATCAATTTATATATTGCATTTTATATTGTTTCATTTTATATTTATTCCATAAAATCACGTAGTATTTCCTATTCCGTCACCATCTTCACTACCGTTTATTCTGCTTGAATTGCTATCGATATAGCTTACATCTAGTACGCAAAACTTAGCGCGACACATGGGGCACGTACATTTTTGCTCCAGCCACACCTCACGATCGTGCTCACTTTGACGTGCTGCAAACCAACGCGCCAAACATTCGACACACCACATTGGACGGCAATAACAATTGGTACAACAGTTATCTGTCGCTAAAGGACGCCCACCTCGATCGACATCTTCACATTGTTTGTTTATTTTTATATTGGGCTCAGCGATCATGCAGGCAAAACATTTATCTGCTATACGATCCGCAGTATAGATCGGATTCTGTGCTACTTGATCTTTGAAAACATCAATGAATCGATCGATGACATTTCGATGGAACTGTATGTTGGATGGTATGATTATCGGGCGACTAACGCGTTCTTCAAGATTGCGAAATTCGAGCGCATTAATGCGTATATGAAAGTCAGCAATACCTGCTCGATTTGGTTTCACCACAATGCTGATCATTTGTAGGGTATCGTTGTTATCTTGTGATATATTGTAGGTCTCGGTCTGTAAAAATACATATAAAGAAAATCTTGTAACTATGTGCTGCTATGAAAATGTTTTGAAATAGAACAAAGTTTTTTTTTTAGTGAGCCACATTCAGAAAAAACTATTATTTTATTTTAAAAAGATCCTTTACGCATAAAGTTGCCACTAAAGAAGGTTCGTATAGAAAACTTAAATGTAAGTAATACAATAGAAATACAATAAGGTCGGAATTTTTGCAAGCCTCTGGTTTCTAATAACGTTATGGTCGAATTAAAGGACATCTTCTGAAAGCAAATCAATAGGTAAGGTGAAATTTTTTCTCCTTGCAGGCGTAACCCACAAGTCGAAAAACGACGTGTTGTTACAGGTGATAAGACTGGAAAAAGTTAAAAAAAAAAGAAATAGTTTTGGGGCAAAAGTCGGGGGAGAAAAAGCCCTTTAACTTATAATTATACACACTTTTATGCGTTGTTTAAAGAAAAATATGGAAATACATTTTTAAACGTATTTCTCTCTAACCATTATGAATCACATGGTCCATTGCCTTGATGATTGCAAAAATTTCTGCATTAGCGTCACAACATATTATGAGCCTCAAATTCGTCCTTTCACAATACTCTACAAATCAACAACCATCGCTAGGGGTGGGGGTAAAATTGCATCGTATGGAAAGTAGGCAGAAGCAATCGCAAATGTTTCCATTCTCGACTGTCATGAAAGCTCACCTTAGCAGCCACCATATCTTGGCCACAAAAATTACAAAGTTTGGTGATTATAAGATGAGGAGAGCTATAAGCAGGCTCAGTCTATTATAAATCTCATTGTATAGAATCGTGCGTCCCCTTAACTCACCAAGTCCACAGGTGCAGCCTTTATGGACCCAAGGCTCTTGGATTATTGTTATGTGGATAAGCGTTTACATAGAAGAGCTTTGGAATGTTGCAAATTTATCTGCATTACTATGAGTGCACAGATAGGTTCCGCAATATTTGGAGTTAGAAGACCGATGTAGCCTCGCGTTATCATTGCCGGCAACAGTAGGCATTACAGAGGTGACGTTAGTACTTTGGAAAGTATTAAAGTCTCCCATCTGCGTGTACACCATGCAAGAGATGGCAGCGCTGACCGTATCAGTCTTCGCCAGAGTAGTGGCCGAGGCCTACTTACGTCTGCTTTTCGGTTTTTATTTTACTGAGGCACTTAACGTGATAAACGTTTTATGTTTATAGACCTTAACGTCAAAACTTTCGCGGTTAGTAGTGCAGTTATACTCAGCGTCAGTGAGTGGGTGCTAGATCGCCAGATCACTTGGTCACAGCAATAATGTGGAGCAGGAGCTGATGTCTTTCTTAACTCAACTCGATTAGCGTGTTCTAGGCACAATCTTTTGCTGTAAAACAGGGTAATCCATGTCAACGTACATAATCAAGCCGCTATCAAATCAAAATTAGTGAGCGAGTGTAGGAAAGACCTTCTCAGACTATGACAATTTTCAGCACAAAACAAAATATTACCTTGGCTACACTCAACGCTGTGTCGCTTTGGTGAGCAAAGTGCACATTGTAGATCGAAGTTTTAATAATCCAGTTCTCAGTTGCAATCACGGTTGATATGGAATTCAGCTTCTTTTTGTAAATGTCATGTCTAAAAAAATATTTTTAAGCAAAATAAAATTTTATACTTTCTCTCATTTTAAAGTGCATTGAACGTACCTGCGAAACTCCGTGCTGATATCACTAGCGACTGCGCTATAACTATTTGGTGCATTGGAGAACTTTATTAATGTTTGCGTAATAGGATGACGACGCCAATTTTGTTGTCGCCAATTGAATATCAAAGCAGGTACTGCCAAAATCGCCATAAGACTGAAACGTTGGGCGACCTTCCATGTAAGCGTTTTGAAGGCCACCGCTTCCTGGGGCATTGGAAAGTCCGGATCAACATCCAGCATCTCATCGTCATCAGGTGATTCTTTTTCCGTGATAAACACTGAGAATTTAAGCTGGTGTATGAGAAAATAGACGGCCGGAAGGCAACTGTGTACAATGAGATTTAATGAGGTACGCCGCTGATGGTAACGAATGAAGTTTATACTTTCGTCGCCGAGCAAACTTGAAAATAACTGCTCGATGGTTAATCCGATACGTTGGAATTCTTCCGGTGGATAAATAATGCACATGCATATTAAGAGGTAGAACAAATTGAAGAGCAGTTCAGACTCGTCCATGTTGCTGCGGAAAATTGTGGAAAATTTATAAGAAAAATATAAATATAAAGCAACTATTTCCTTTTTATTGTTCTTTTCTTCGTTTCGTTGTGTTGATGTGTCAAAGTTGTTTTTGTTTTGAGTTTGTCGCGAACGGAATGCAGGCAGAGCGGAAGAACAAGCAAAGAAAGCGCGACAGCGATGACAGCATTGCAGAATTGTAAGAGGTGGTGGCAGCACTACACAAGAAAAACAATGTGTTATAATTTCGCCACCAATGCCAGTGTTGCGTTTCAAAACAGGATTTTTATTCTCAATTGGCATAATGAGAACTTGAATTTCTTTGCAAATAAAATGAGTAAAAACTTGTTTTTATTCGAAAATTTATAATTATGCGTTATTTACTTTATTAGCCTTTAAATTTAAGTATTAAGTCAAATTACAAATGTGTACAAGAATCTAATATGATCAATTATTAAGCTTATTACGTCAATATACATTTATAAAATGTTCTCACAAATATGTTTCGATTTTTTCCAATAGTCTTGAGCATATCATTTAAAAAATTTGATAAAATTTATATTTAGTAGGTATATTATATCGTAGTTTTTTTTTTAAATCTACGTATTATTTATGCAAATGGAATGAAGACGTCATCTTGTTTAAATGCATTTTAACACGGAATGTTCCCACTCTCAGAACCCGAACCAGAATTGCTATCGTTTGTGCTATGCTCAAAACTATTCGAGCCGCTTGTACCAGTCACCGTGGTAAGACTGGAGTCATTATTAGAGCTTTGCTGGTCTAAAATACTTAGGTCAGGTAATGGAGAATCATTATCGTACATGTCCTCCTCTTCCTGCTCCTCATTGCTTCCCGTAAGGTCACACATTTCTATAAGATTTTCATCATTAGGATCGTGGCTGCTATTATTGCTGCTGCTGCTATTTCCGCTGTTTCTTCTTTCTGTTACTTCCACACAATTCATTGGAGATGATATTGCATTTGTATCTTGTTTGCTATTTGCGTTTAAAGCACTAATCAATGGTAAATTCGGAAAAATTTCAGTCGTATAATTATCTGTGGCCTCATCCGTAGCAGTACTCTTTCTATCTGACGTTGCTGATGTGATCTCCTTTGAGTTTGACATGGATATTGTTTGTTCCCTATTCATGGGAAGAGTGCAGGATGCTTCGCCCAAACAAGTGGATTCAGTGTTTGCAGATTTTGGCATTAATGAAGAAAATTTTGGTAAATTAGAGGTGTCCAAGTCACTGTCGAAGTGTTTACTTGTGGTGGGAAATTGTTCATGATGATTTTCTTGAAATTGCGGTTTTAACATGGAGATTGTTGGTTCTGTATTGGTGGGAGGAATAGAGGATGTTGCACTTAAATTAGTTGTTTCAGTGTTTGTAGAATCACGTAGTAAACAAGACAAAGCAAAGCTGTCGAAGTCACTCCTGAAATGTTCAGTTGTGGTGGAAAAATGTTCATGATGCTGATTTTCTTGATATTGCGATTGCAGAGCATTCTCACTTTCACTATCTTTACCGACGTCATTATCAGATTGCTGTCCCACTTGTTGCTCCTGCTGTTGCCTTCGTCCTGCTCGTGGTCTCGATGGTGGTTTTGGTGTTTCGGCAGTAACAGCAGTCGAATCACTATGATCAAAGATTTTCTTTTCTGTTCCCTGATACTTAACAAAACGATTTAGGTTGTTACCCATAGCCATGCTATCTGGTAAATTATTTGCATTAAAATTAATCTCATCAGTTTCAGGATAATTTGAACTATCAAAGAGTCTAGTTCTTAAGGGGTTAATTTCTTTTTCTATCAAGAATGGGGAGATTGAAGCCGCTGGTCCTATTGATGGTCTTGCCGGTGGTAATTCTAAAGTAAGCATATACATACATACATTATATATATTTCGATTAATACAAAGTTCATACTAACCATTGAGCCACGCTTCTGCTACATAATCAGCACCTTGCCACAATTCTGCTTCCACTAGTAGTTCCAACAGTAAACCGATATTGGGTCGTTTGCATCCACTAGAGCCCCACTCGTCGAATAGAATCTCTGTAAATAGGCGTTTTCCGCCACTGTTTTCAGCCGCTTGTTGAGTATGAAAAATGTCTGATTGTTTGTACTTTAGAGCCGTTTGGTCCTGATCTTTAGGAATAATTCCCATGAGTGCTTTGCCGCCATCTCCATCGCACGTTAAATCCAGTTTTTCAGCAAGTGCATGTACGTCTCTTGGATCTACCTTACGTAGCTCAGTTTCTCGGAAATACTTTTCGTTTGGGTTCATTCTTTTCGTTGTTTTTGTTCTCCCCAGAATTTATTCTATTTGTTCTTGTGATTCTTTTCGTTTGAAGTCGTTGCACTTCTCGGACAGGTAGAATAGTCGATAATTTCTGTTCGGAATGATTTCTATTTTATTTTAATTCATTTATTATAGATTTTACATATTTTCACTAGACAATATTCAACAAGTTTTGCAAAAATTTGATATTGTTCTTCAGCTGCCACCAAGTAAAGTAAAAAAATAAAAGGGTAAGAAACAAAATTAGGCTTTGCGTCTTCGTTTTACCGATTCTTCTGACAGTTATTGGGGTGTATTCACACGAGAGACCATTTGAAAACGTATTAAGCTCGTTTATGCCTTAAACACAATTGCGACGGACGACGAAAAATCCGCTGATGGGTAGTGAACAGCTGATCAGTTGTCATTGTAAAACTGGTTCCAGGTAGAATTTGCAAGCAACAAAATTCAAGAGAATTAGAGAGTAATCGGTCAGTAAAAATATCACAAAAAGTGAACGAACAGCAATTTGTAACAATTTGCAGGTAAATTAAAATAGGTGATTGGGAAAATCGAATACTAAAAAAAAACTTCTTTGAATTGGTCGCCATGGAGAGGAAGAGAAAACTTGTTCTCCTTGTTTAAACGATTGAAATTAACTTCTAGAACTTAATTAAATGAGGTTTTACTTAGTTTCTGTAATAGCTTTAGGCTTACTTAGTCAATTGCTTATTGATGCAAATAAAAACTGTTATTCCATCTGTTTGTGCAATGTTTCGCTTAATTTTTAAGCATCAAGCATTAAGCGTCTATTTTATTTTTCAAGAAAAACATAATTAATTCTTATACAAATATATGGTATACACTTTGTAAACATTTAAAGATTCATAACACACTTACTGAAAGGACTAGAAAATCGTTTTTATTTACTTCTTTTATCTTAAACTCGTTGTTATTTCTTATTTTCAATGAATACTTAAAAATATATTTTTTTTTGTTTACGCGTAAAATACAATCATATGTTTTCTTGCTTGCAAATTCTTGAAAGTAAAAATTTATCCAATAAAATCTTTCAACTTTTCTTACAGCGTACTGTTATTTTGTTTTCTCATTTCAATTTTTTGAAGTGAAACTTCTTTAGCGGGGATAAATCGAAAATTTTGCAACGGAAGTCGCATTGTTGTTGCTGTTGTTAGTGTTTAGCGAACGAAGCCATATGGGGATCGGCTGCGTACAATCATGCAGAGAGTCGACTTCTAGCAGTTTTATTTCTTGTGCTTAAGTGAGAGAGAGTAAAAGCTTAAAAAAAAGAAAAAAAAAAATCGCGTTTCTGTTGCACTCTAACAAAACCAGTGAGAAACGTTATTCGGCTACATACAATCAAGCAGAGACGCGACTTTTCGGAGTTTTATCTCATGTGCTTTAGTGAGAGAGTCGATATAGAAGACTCGGCTTGATTGCATATACCTGAACTTTTCTTTCACGTGTTATATACGTGTACTAAGTCATGTTTGTGGCGATACGGGTAGAGTATAAACAACAAAACAGGGAGAAGAAACTTCAACAGAATGTTCTATAAATGTTTTCTAACAGTTTTCTAATAAACAACATAGTTTCATTTCCACTGCGAGTGCTTGCTGACATATAATTCTTTGATAGGTTTTTAATTTAAAACTCAGTTTTTTAAAAGTGCATACATTAAAATTTAAGACAAAAGTATTTTATTGTCGGGTTATAATTGATATACATGCATTAAGTTTATACTATACTGGAAGTAGTACAAAAAAATATTCCGCCTTCCTAAACCTAAAAAATAATTTTGATTGTTTTATACATGAAGTATTATAATAAAAAACTTCCAATAGTTCGAACTTTTATTTATTGTTTAACGTCTGAATATTGAAAACACTAAAATTCGAAGATTCATCCATTCCCTTGAGCTTTGAATTATCGGAATGCAAAATAACAATAATGTCTTAAAAAATTAATTCATAGTATGTATAACAAGCAGAGGAAGTAGAGATACCGATGGGTGTTGCGATATCAAAATAATATTTGTTTTCTCGTTGACATATAGAGAAAATTTAATTTCTTTGAAAATAAAATGAATAAATCTGTTTTTCTTGTATAGTTGCGATTTAAGTATTGTTTTTATTCGAAAACTTATAAATATACGGTATTCTATTAGCTTTTAAGGTTAAATATTTAGTAAAAATACTAATGTGTACAGGAATTAAATATGATCAATTGTTGAGCTTATTACAACTAGAGTTCGATAGATGATTTTTTTTTTGGTTGGAGCCGAACTTAGTCCAAAATTAAAATCTCGGGCGAAACCGATTATTTACACAAACAAGAGCAATTGAATTTTTGTTTCATTTATTTTTTAAAAATATGAAAATTAAATTAACAATACAATGTTCAGAAAGGCAAATATTGTCCAAGTATACTTTTTTCTTTTCTTTTTTTTTTTTTGGGATAATCCACTTCGAATGTCTTAATAAATTAATACATAGTACGTATACAAAGGCCATTCATTTGAAATTTAAATCAGCGCTAAATAAAATTTTTTTTTTAGTTTTGCAGTCTGAAAATATTTATTAATGTTTAAGGGAAATTATATAAAATTTTCAGAGCAGGTAACTTTTTTAAACAGTGTCGTAAATAGTGTTGTGAACATACTTTTAATATTATTAAAACATTGTTCGCATTGAAATCTCGAGTGTTTCCTTTAGGTGAAATTTCTGGCCGAAGGCGTTTAATCGATTGGACTATACTTATTACGTACAATATACATTTATAACATGTTCTCATAAATATGTTTCGATTTTTTAATAGTTTTGAGCATATCATTAAAAACATTTGTTAAGATTTATATTTAGTAGGTATTTGTATGGAAGTTTTTGTTAAAAAACTATGTTTTATTCAACAAAATAGCAAGATCAGGTATTAGAGAATCATCGTACCCGCCCTTCTCCCCCTGCTCCTCAATGTTTTCCGTAAGGTCAGACATATTTATAAGATTTTCTGACGTTACAGTTGTAATCTCCTTTGAATTTGATGTGGGTATTATTTGTTCCCTGTTGATGGGAGGAATGGAAGATGCTTCGCTCAAATTAGTGGATTCTGTGTTTGCAGAATTTGGCATTAAGGAGTCAAATTTTGGTAATGTAGAGATGTCCAAGTCACTGTCGAAGTGATTACTTGTGAGGAATTGTTCATGATGATGATTTTCTAGGCATTGCGGTTTTGACATGGATATTGTTTGTTCTCTCTTAGTGGGAGGAATGGAGGATGTTTCGCTTAAATTAGTGGCTTCAGTGTTTGCAGAATTTTGCATTAAGCAAGACAAAGTAGAGGTATCGTAGTCACTGTTGAACTGTTCACTTGTGGGAAGTTGTTCATGATGTTGATTTTCTGGATTATACGGCTGCAGAGCATTGTCATCTTCACTAATTTTATTAATGTTCTCAGCAGACTGCTGTCTCACTTGCTGCTCCTGCTGTTGCCTTCGTCCTGTTCGTTGTCTCGGTGGTGGTTTTGGTGTTTCGGCAGTAACAGCGGTTGAATCACTATGATCAAAAATTTTCTTTTCTATTCGCTGATACTTAACAAAACGGTTTACGTTGTTACCCATAGCCATGCTATCTGGTAAATGATTTGCATTAAAATTAATCTCATCTGTTTCAGGATAATTTGAGTTTAGTCTAGTTTTTAAGTAGTCAGCTTCTATATCTAACAAGTTTATGGAGATTGCAGCGGCTGGTCCTGTTGATGGTCTTGCCGGCGGTGATTCTAAAGTAAGCGTATACAATCATACATTATATATATTTCGATAAATACAAATTTCATACTAACCATGTAGCCACTCTTCTGCTACAAAATCAGCGCCTTGCCACAATTCTGCATCCACTAGTAGTTTCAACAGTAAACCGACATTGGGTCGTTTGCGTCCACTCGAACCCCACTCGTCAAACAGAATCTCTGTAAATAAGAGTTTCCCACCACTGGTTTCAGCCGCCTTTTGGACACAGAAAATGTCTGTTTGTTTGTACTTTAAAGCCGATGGGTCATAATCTTTTGGAATAACTCCCATGAGTGTTTTGCCACCATCCCCATCACATGTTAAATCCAATTTTTCAGCAAGTGCATGTACGTCTCTTGGATCTACCTTGCGTAGCTCAGTCTCTCGGAAATATTTTTCATTTGCGGTCATGTTTTCGTTTTGTTTTCCCAGAATTTATTCTTTTCTTGTTAACATACAGATGATCAGGTAGAGTCGTCCAAAGTGTTTTTATAAATACACTTGGGAGTAGTTGATAATTTCTGTTCGGAATGATTTATATTTTATTATAATCTATTTGTTATAGATTTTACATATTTTCACTAGGCAATATTCAACAAGTTTTGCACAAATTTTATGGTGCACTTTAACTCCCACCACGTCACGAAGACAAAAAATAAGAAATAAAATCGTAAAAACACAAATTCGCCTTTCTTGGCGTCTTTGTTTTTCCAATTCTTCTGACATTTGTTAGGGTTTATTCACACGAGACACCGTGTGAAACAGCGGCCCATAGAACCCGTTGTTTCCGTGAGACCAAAGTATAAACTGACAGCTAAGTTGAAATACATCCAAAAATTAGAAGTTATTACTTCGTCGCTTTACGAAAACATAGCCGACAGTTGCAATTTTGTTCTATGTCATAGGTTTTTGCGCCGCGTAAATTCGTCTATGCTTATGAAGTAGGATAAGCAACATCAACAAAAACAAGCAATTTATTCATTTTATCATTATTTTTTGAACAAACTTGTAGTTTTTTTGTAGTTTTAAAGCACATAATTAATTTTTAATTTGTAATTTTTACATGGAAAACAACTTGCTATCACGTTCTTTTTGTTACAAAAAAATTCGGTATGTCGGCGCTGGTGTGAGCACGACAGTCCTTCCCAGAGAATACAGTGAATAATTGAAAGTCTTTCATCAGATGATATTAATAACGTTAAAATCAGATAAGAAAATAATAAATTGTGATTGTTCACGATTGATATTGAATACTTGACAATTCGTAAGTAAATTAATCCGAAAACTGTCAAAGAATAACAATTGAACTAAAACTAAACAAACGAGGCGTTTCTACTGTCCCAACAGCCGCAATTATGTCCCATTTCATACGATTTAGTGAGTTTCAGTTTTGACACCGGTCAACTGTCGAACTGCTACACTGTCGTACGTCGCAATTGTGGATAGACATTATCCCAATAAAATATACTTACTTTACATATTTTCTACTACGTACCACTGTTATTTTGACTCTTTTTTTAGATGTGATGAAAAAGTGGTAAAGTTTGTACAAAGAATCATTCCATGGTGAAGTCATGTTTTTCACCACAAAGGAATAAGGAACTGGTAACTCCACCTTATATAAATTCACCTCGGCTGATAACTTCACCTTGTAAAAATTCACCTTGATGCAACCATTATGGCCGCAACAACAAAGATGTGTGTGTTCTAATTGCTAAGGTGAACTAGTTGCAATCTTGCTATCAAGGTGGATTTATTCCGGGTGAAGTTACCAGCAACTCATTCTTCTTCTTTCTAAGTGGTCAATACCATAGGCTGTCAAAATCATTGTTTACTTTTGATTGTTTGTTTAAGTTTCTTCCCCATTTTGACATTCACCACATGCCGCTATTATGGCCGTAACGACTTTTAACTTTAAAAAAATTTCTGCACGGCGCGCCGCGTCAATTTAGTCGCAAAAATGAGATACCAATTTTTAAACACAAACAGTACCTGAACGATGTAATGCAGAAACCAATGGCTAACGGTAAAACATGATGTATCTCAAAACTTACAAAGTACTCAAGTGGCAGCGGTCGGCTACTATGATTACTATTTTAAAAACACAACACGGCGCACTCTCCGAAGGGCTAAGAGCTCAGACCCAAAATTTGGCTGCTCCAAAACCCTGATAGAAACTCAGGACTTCAAGTTATTATTCATATATTAACATTGTATATATAAGTAAACATTTCACAAAAACATATTGTTTCCATGATATGAAACTTTTTCTTTAAGCCAATACTATTATTTTGACCATAGCTGTATGCGAAGTTTGTTATAAAAGAATGGGATTACATATAGTTTGATTATATATTAAACCTGAAAATGACCCTTCAGTTGTTGTAGGTATATTTACTTTTAAACCAACGCAAACATTTTAAACCAACATAAAAACAATAAAACAATTTTAAAAAGTTTATTTTAATAGAATTTTGTATATATTATTTTTTATAAACAATCATTACACATTGCATTAAAAAGTAAAACAAATGGAATTTTTTAAAACTTGTTATATAAATTTATACATAACTTAATGTTGGACGAATTCTAGAATCTGATAAGGGAGTAAAAATTTTTCACATTGCTTTCCATTATAGTAGAGAATAATACAATATGGTTGGAATATATAAGAAAAGGAATAGCTTCTTACATCAATAGCAAAATTGGAAATTTCGTTGTGTATTCATAAAAGTATTTATGTATGAATTGTGTGTGTGCATATATGACAATATTTATTGCTTTATATAGAGAGAGATATACTTAACTATTATTATAAGGTCACTTTTTGGACATATATCAATTATAATTACTTTGTATTCAAAATTAAAATTTGTAACATACTCAAAAAAAGTAAAAAATAAAACTTGCTTACCTACAAATATATATTCGAGCTTAAATAAAAAAGATGGAAAATGTAAGACGGAATCGGTTGACGAATTAACATAAAAGTTAAATAAAATTTCTTAAAACTAAATGCATTTTTTTGTAATTTAATGACTGCAAAAATGCTTGAATGTTCCAATTAAGTAAAAACAAATATTTGATTTTTTTACGTTAGACCGCTTTCAAATAGTTTTCGTAGCTACTGCTACTTTGTTTTTTCTTATTAAATTAATTCGTGATGTGCGTTTGATTGAATTTGAAATTTCTAATGCCACTTTTTCTATTTATTTCTTACTACGGTCAATTGCTGTGCAGATAGGCCGAGATAAAGGTGAGCAAAGTTACAATAAGCGCGGTATTGATATTATGCGTGTAGCGGCGATTTGCATGATTACGTGTGGTTTTACCTGAAAGAGAGAGAGATAGAGAGAGCGGATACAGAAAGAGGAAGCCATTAAATTAAGCTTTTTAAAATAGATTTTTAAGAGTCTTACCCATTTGGAAGCGTAACGTCGGACTGGACATGCGCCCATCACCGCCATTGCTGAATGCTAGCACACGCATATTGTAACTTTTGCCTGGTGTTAGATTTGATATATAGGACTCTAGTTTTTGTCCTACTGGTATGATTGTATTATTGGCGGTTATCATATTTTGATCGGTCTCCCAAACGCGTACCTGCAAAAGAGTGGAGAATATAAGTTTAGAGCTGTGATTTTCAGGATATTTATTACTGCATAAATACCTTATATCCCTCGATAGGTTCTTCATCTTGCGCTGGTGAAACATAACGCCACACAACACGCACCGTGGACGGATTAATGCCATAAACATGCACTGATGACGGCGGTTTCTGTGGCGCTTTGCGATATGTACGTTCTAAGTTCGATGTAAAAAAGTATTAATTTTAGTTTTTAAGTCTTTGTTTTTATTTGTTACCTTCGAAACGTTCACTTTCAGGTCCTTCTCCCGCAGCATTATAGGCCATTACTTTCACGAAATAGTATGTGTCTGGTTGCAGTCCAACAATTAGAGCCCAATTTCTAGTTGTACGTGATAGATAGTAGACAGAGTCTTCTTCTTGGTGCGTGGTCTTCCAGTATTTTAACTGTTAACAAAAATAAATGTATAAATTTCAGATTTCCAGTTCCACCAAGTTTGAATGCTACACTCACCCTGTGTCCAATTAGTTTTCCGCGTATATTCTCGCGTGTTATAGAAATTGGTTGCCAGGTGACATTGAACGCCGTGGAATTGTAAGCCAGCGCAATTGGTTTCTGTGGTGCCACCTGCGGCATGTCTTCTGCAGAAAAAATTACTACTGGTTCACTTTCTGGTCCATCGCCGACATTATTCATAGCCTTCACTTTCACTTCATATTCGGTATAGTAATTATTTAGTGGTATATGAACAACTGCAACACCATCATTTTCTAAACGTTTCAGTATCTCCGATGCCCATTCCAGTGTACCTTTGAGACGCCAAAAGACCTTATAATGAATGCCATGACTGTGTTGCTCTTGTGGCAACAATGGATCCCATGTTATTGTAAGATCACCAATTTTACCACCGCCTCCACCTACGTTGCGTGGCGCAATATATGGTCTATCTTCGTAGGTACTATAGATGGGTGAGGGGGTTGATGGCGTACCAATTCCTAAATCGTTGACAGCAGCAACACTGAATTCATATGAACACCACGGTGTTAAATTGGTAACCTCAGCCTGTTGACGTCCGGTGTAACGATCAACTTCACGTGCACGCAAATGCATCGAGACATTAACCCAAGTACGATTCCAATTGGTACGTCCCAAAATGTTGTAGTAGCGTATTTGGCGTCCATTATTGGCACCATCAACCCATTCAATGAGTGCTTTCGTTTTACCAATTTCAATTACTTGAACACCGCCCGGAGCTCCGGGTGCACCTTCAATGATCACGGTAGATCTTGCTGAAATTTCATTAACTGAAGACTTGACAACGCATTCATAGTCGCCGGCATCCAACATTGTAACGTTGTGTACGGTGAGGCGATTGCGATCGATAATCTAGAAGCAGAAAGTAGTAAATGAAAGAAATTAATTAGAATATAAATATTTCAGCGCAGCATACAATTCTCTCCGTGCCATCATGATCGTTGCGCAGAATTTCACCATTATGCTTCCACACAAAGGCAATATCCAGCAGCTCATCATATGAAGCATCGCATTCCATGAATATCAAGTCGTGTACTTGCGTGGTAATACGCGGGGGTGGTGTTTGTATGAAACGTAGCTCCTCTGTAATGCAAAAAAAAAGAAGAAAGTTTTAAATTTAACAATTAACCAAGGCTAAACAGGAGCAGAGCAAATAAGGGATAGTCTCCTCCTCTTCTTCATTTTTACAGCTCATACAAAACTCATTTGAGGGTGCACCCAGCCTAGTGGCGTCTAAGCCTATGACTATGGCTAGTTATTACAGGCACAATTTTTGTTTATTTTGCTTCTTCCTAATAGTATTAGATTTTTAGAGCGTTTGGGATCATACCTATTCAGTACATGCCGACTATCACAAGGCACTTGGGAAGCTAATGATGCATTAGCTTGCGATTAACTCTCGCTTAATAGCGTTTCCTGTTTAATTGATTACTGTAGATCATTTACAATCAGGTTCAATGATAATTGAGTTGTCATTCTTACTACGGTTCTATTTACGGACAAGCTTTCAAGTTTTGAATTTAATACACATAATTCAAAGTAGCGACTCAATAAAATCTATTAGAGACCGAATTTATTTAAGGATGCCGTGATATTTAAAACACTTACGCAAGACTATGACTCGAGATCGTGATTCATCAGTGCCTGCCAAATTTGAAGCAACACATGCATATACTCCTTCATCATCTCGTGACGTGGGAGATATAATTAGCGTTCCACTTGGGAGTATGCGTCGATGTCCGCCAGACCCAATTATTTGGTTATCTTTTTTCCATTGGAATTTCGGGCGTGGTGCTGCTTCAGGATCACAAACAATTGTCGTATTGCCATTGTGTACTGCATAGATTTCGGATTCTAGAGGATGTTTCTTAAACGATGGTTTCATTGAAAGAACACGCAATTGGCCGGCAGAGAATGAGGTTTTCAGCTGGTTTGTCGCACCACACTGATACATGCCATCATCTTTATCGGGTGACAAATATTTTATGGTCATCACGTTATCTTGCATGACATAACGATCCTTGTCGATAGTTTCTGGGTTCAAACGTTCCGCGTTCTTGTACCAAGTATAATTCACATCGGGTATAGCAAAGGCTTCGCAAATGAAAGTCACATCGCTATTGAAGTCCTGAATTTTGTCCTTTAGCGGAATAGTGAATTCCGGTTTCATTTGAATATTAAGGTATACCGACTTTTCGATTGTCTTTCGTGGATTCGTAATGGCGCACGTATATTGGCCATTATCATTTGTTGTAGCATTCTCAATGACGAGCACACGATTATAATTTGTTGTGTATGCATTGCGTTGCAGAGGCTGACCATGTCTAGTCCAATTGTACGAAGGAATGGGATAACCGAAGGCGACACATTCAAGACGTATCTCATCACCGGCAACGGGAGCTTCAGGGAATACCTGCAAATTTAAGAGAGAGAGTGAGCAGATAATGAATTTTTAATTCGAAAACTTTTTAAATAAATACACTCACCTTTGGGAATGTATTGGCAAAAATCAACGATTGGTAATTGCTGTTCGGCATTACGCGCAATGGAAAGAATGGACCATTGCGTCCATTATCTGAAACCAAAGTTTGCACGGTACATGAATAATTCGCACGATCTACTGTCTCGATGAAGGAGAAATACAAAGCGCCATCCATCGATACAAAAACACGTTGATCTTCGTCGACAAAGTTGGGGAAATAGTCACGCGCCCAGTAATATTTCACATCGGGATAATGTTGTGGCGGATCACAGAAGATCGATTTGCCCCAATTCATGTCGGCCGTCTCAGCTGAACGTTTCAAATTGAATTCCATAATGAATCCAAAATTCAAATGTGAGCTCTCTGAACGTACGCGTCCAAATTTATTCTCTGCAACACAATGATATGCACCCTGATCCAATGCCTGCTTCGGGTCATATATGATTAGGTTGCCGCCAGAAATTGTATAACGATCGTTGGTAAGTGGATCGATTGGTTGATATTCGAGTGTATCGTTTACGTAAACCTCGCGATACCAGCGATAGGTGGGCGTGGGGAAACCACCAGCCAGACAGCTTAAAGTAACATCGTTAATCAGACGATTTTTACTTGTATCGAAAGTGGTGTCATTCGGTTGCTTTACGAAGTAAGGACCACGTGGAATTTTCTCGAAATCACGTATATCGAGACCATAGTGGAACGGGCGTTTATCATCTAGTTTCAAATTGATATTTTCAGGGTTAAATAAAGTTTTCGATTCACAAATGAAGAGATTCATTTCAAAGTCGTATGTGGGCATGAACATCCAGCGATCATTCTTTTTCGAATAAGCATAAACCAAATGATCTTTTATATAGCCGCGGCCGTCACCATAGGGATTGTTACCAGGACCTGCCAGATGGAATGGAAAGAAAATTTGTATTAGAAAATACTTATATTTATAGAATAATCGAGGGTATTGTTTGAGTAAATAGAGTAATAAAGTTCAATTAATCGATTAAACTTGATTAATCAATAAAACAGAATTTAATTAATCAATCAACCAGAAATTTAGTTATATGATTGATTAACCAGAAGTTTGACAAATGTTTGTTAAAAAATCGGTTACTCAGAAATTTAATTTGATTTACTATAAATTACATACACAGCTCTTAATTTATATGAATACCAACAGTCCACTTACCTAAAAATCCTCTCAAGTTATTTTGATTGCGACTGGTGATCGAACCGGGAATCGTATTATAAAATTGATTTGGATTGTTGCGATTATAATCATTGTTAAAGCTGTTCTGTACTAAAAACCGATTATCATGTAAATCTTCATTCTCAATAGCTTGTTCTTCATCGAACGAGAATGAATCTTCTATCATAAGAAACTGCGAATTATCATCATTAGTCCAGCTATTTGGACCGACTTGACGTGCTGAAATCCAAAAACGATTTTGACGATGATTTTGTATAATCAGTTGTTTCAATATAAACGCATGTTTCTCAATATTATCAACATTTAGCAAATCAGCAGTATATGCCTTGCAAATCTTTTTAGCATCGAGCCAAGTACGTTTCGGTGAGCGTATGAAGCGATAGCAAGTTTGACGGAATGCAATCCAGTGTTCAGGGCAGAAATTTTGCTCATCATTGTAACTATCAAAGAAGCCAACACCAGAAGAAATGGCACCGCCACCACCACGATTAAATGGATCATAATTACTGGTACCAAAGGTGCCAGCACCATAAGAGCCACTACTACCAAAAGTGTTGCTGCCACCACCGAAAGCGTTACTGCTGCCTCCGAAATTTGTGCTGCCACCGCCGTAAGGGTTATTGACACCACCGCCATAAGGATTGATGCCACCTCCGCCGTAAGGATTGCTGCCGCCGTAATTGTCTACCCCACCACCACCTAAAGTGTTGGTATTAAACTGACGATTTGTCGTCGATTGATCGTAAATGCCATTATTGAAATTATTTTGATTCGTTCCTAGCTGTACCCCAGTGCTACTGACGCCACCGCCTATGCCACTTTGCGGATTTTGTAAATCAGTTTGTGTTGGTAGAAGTGGATTATCGTTATTGGATGTGGGCAATAGAGTTTTCTGTGTGTTGGTATATTGAGGATTATAGCGTGGTTGATAATCCTTATTGAATGAAGGTTGATATGTTTGTTGCTGCGCTGTTGGTTGTTGTTGTTGTTCTTCGGTTAATTGTGCTGCGGGTGTTGCTTCAATATTGCTATGCTGATTTGTGGACAGCAGCACCAGTTGCAGCAGCAACAATAATAAATATTTTGCTCTACTAATTTGTGACATTTTTTTATTATTATAATTTAATTTTTTTATAATTTAAAGGCACATTTTTGTTATGATTGTTGTGGATTAAATTCGTTGTTACTGTGCAGCTGTTCAGACTGGATTGTACTGCGGCTGAAATTATGAATAGTTTATAATTAAAATCAAGCTTAATACCATTATTAAATTAAATACATATTATTTCATATTATAAACTTTCAAAGTAAGTAGGGCAAATTCCTTGAATCATTTTTGAAGTACAGTTCTCATTCTATAATAAGTTTTCAATAGTTTTTGGTGTTCATTAAATTTTTGCTCAAAATAGAAATAAAATATTCTCAATATGCTGAGAAGTTAATTATCAACTCAAGGAACTTTATTTGCTCTTTTTTGAGGCATCCACACTTATGAACTTATTAATTACAAATCTAAATCATATTGAATTGTTTATATCAGTAAATTTATGCGTTTTTAAGCATATTTTGTTTTGTAAAAACTCACAATACAAATTCAAATCAAAATGATGTGTGAAAATATTTAATTACCACTCACAAAGTTACTATAAACAATATAAAAATAAAATTCGCGAATTATTAGAATGAAAAATTCAAAAATTTTAAAATTAACAGCAGCACTACAGCAGCGCAGCATACAAAATAATCATTCATGATGAATAGGAATCTAATTAGCGCCACTACGTATAGGTGTGGTCTATAGCATATAAGAAATAAAATTTGAATATTTGCAAATTCCCTTCTTTAGAACTTAAAAATATATTAGACATAACTTATTCAATTAAATATTTATTAAAATTATTAAATTATTCCATGAATTACCTTAGTCACACTGCCTAGAGAAGCACCTCGATGCCTACCTTTACGTCGCTGCCTGCTGCTTTTAAGACGTCATTCAAGCGCAGCTCAAAACTCTCAAACCACACCTTAATGGTATTAGTCAACCAATCCACCCAATTGAAAACACTACAAAACTTTATTAAACACACTTTTAATTCGCAATTTTCTATATACGCTTATAGTAAAGCACTTTATTTATATTTTCGAATAAAGAAAAACAAATTTTTCTTAATTGGAAATTATATTTCAATTCAAATTAGAAAATTAAAATTCTAACTGGCACCGAACAACAAAATGCATAAAACAACACAACCAACAAAAACCTGAAATATGAGAGAATGACAATTGAGCGATTGACAAGTGTATGAGGAAATGCCAACTACTTACACAAATAATCGATAGTATTGCCAACTATTGAAGAAAAATGTTGGGAAAGAAAATTAACCGACTTTCAATGAGAGTTCGGCTTAGATAAAATGTTAGAAATAAATGAAATATATATTTAAATGAATTTGGCGCAGAAGTTGATAAAAAAAACCTAGCGTTAAATATTATTGAAGAAACTTTTATCAGCAAAATCAATAAATTATCTTCTAAAATTTTTAATAAATCTTTACTTCTCGAATAACTAAAATAACCATATTTAAGTTATTTTGATTATTTTAGTAATTTAAAAATAAATGGATTTTAATTATCTTAAAATTAACGTAGAACACTAAAAAACATTTCCATGGATATTTACATCCAATCAAGACATTTTTGTGCAATGGTTTTTGCTAATGTAAATATTTTAAAAAAAGGTGGTATATAATTAATTACTGTTTATAAAAAAATTTTTAAACTAAAAATTTCCTAATTGATGTTCTTTTACCTTTTTGTTGTCTTTAAACCTTTTATACCAAATCATATGCATGTTTATTTGAGTGGAAGAACAGGGAACAAACAAACAACACTGTTTTCTTTCTATTGTTTTTGTTTTAAAAACATTCGCGCTCTCTCTCTTTTAAATTTTCTATGTGTGCTCATTTTCCTCGCATATATTTTCATTTCTATATTCTATTTCATTTCTTGATGTTTCAATAGAGAATTATCGCGTGTTTCTTATTTAAAATTCCAAAAACTTTGGAGAAAAGTTAATTTTCTAAATGAAAGCAGATTTTTATATAAAAAAAAATAACAACGGCGGTTTTATTCCCTAAAAGAAAACAAGAATAATTTGAATTTAGTAATTAATTTAAAAGAAGAACTTAAGAATTAGAAAAATCAAATAATTAACCTAAAAACAGGAATAAGGGTGCAAAAGTTCGCACTGTGAAGGAAAGTGGTTGTTGCTGCTTGTTTTCGGAATTTTTTTTCGCATTCAATACATCAATCCCTCATATTACGAAGGGGTGCAAAATGAGCATGAGTAAATTAATATCAACCACCACGGAAAATTCATAGCAAAACAGAGAAAGAAGACGAATTTTTAAGCATAAAAGTGTAACAAGAGACCGGTAACAATAACAACAACAAACAAGCAACGCCAATTGATAACAACATAGAAGACACAACGAAAAACATCAGGCATAAAACGCAATAGCATCAATTTGAAAAAAGAAAACCGTTTCAATTGGCAGCGAGCAATATAGTACGGGGTAATAGTAGAAATCAGCAGCAGGCAGCAATTGCAGTCTTGGCGCGACATTCTAGCACAAAAGTACCTAAGAAAATCATAAAGAAAAATGCCCGCGGCAACGCCAACAAGTGAAATGGGTTTGTTTACGCCAAACTCCGAGGATCTACCGTCGTTTTCAAGAGCTGCCGGCGGTGCCGATAGACAAGATAAACGTGAAGGTTCCGCCGAGTCGAAAGTTAGTAAAGTACAAATGAAAAAGGAGCTGGGATTGCTAGAAGGTGTGGCAATTATTTTGGGTATCATTTTTGGTTCTGGCATATTCATATCACCCAAAGGTGTGATACGTGAAGTGGAAGCAGTGGGTACTTCGCTTATCATATGGATACTTTGCGGGCTTCTATCAATGATTGGTGCTCTATGTTATGCTGAATTGGGTACTGCGATACCAAAGTCCGGCGGAGATTATGCGTATATATATGAAGCGTATGGTTCTTTGCCCGCATTTCTGTTTTTATGGGATGCAATGATGATATTTGTGTAAGTTAAGTTTTTCTCATCAATGGATTAACTAAGATAATAATTTAAAGTATTCTGCTGCTGTTATTTTTTTTTGTTGTTGGTGCTCGCGTGTATATGTGTATGTGTGTTTTTTTTAGTAGTAAGTAGGTGCTTGGATATTTATTTGTTGTTACGTTTCAATTTATTTAGTTTGCCAGTTCCTCCCAATGTATGTCGCATTGCGTCGTCGTCGTTGTTGTTGCTGTCTTTGGAATTCGTATACTTTAGCTAGTAGCTTTTTGTGGCTTTACTCTGCTCTGACATATTTAATTGCAATTGTAGCAAATTTCAATTTAAAGTTGATTGTCTTACGAAATCCATGTACACGTGCAGTTTTAGATATCTACATATCTATCTGTGGGCATATTTTAACAAATAACAATTTAATAATTTTTATTATTGTTTATTGTTGTTTATTAGTTACCTACTTTGAAGAAGAGCAAGCTAAAGTTCGATAATCGTTCATTTAACTTTGAAGGTATATAAATCAATAAGTAAATTAAGTGCCAATTGAAGTGAAGACGCAAAACTATTTTTCGCATATATGAGTTTATTCTAATGTATGCTAATTGTTAATTAATTGAAACACAAATTTATTTTTAAATATTGTAGAGAAAAAAATGAGAACAATAACAACGCTGGACGAAGACTGAAAACGAAACTATATTAATAACATTAAACTTTCAGAGTTGAATGAAAAAAGACCTACCAACCTTTCAATTTTGAGCTAAAGTAGCATACTACAAAAAAAAGAACACTTTTCACTCTTAGCCAATATACCTATATATTATAGTACAACATCCCTTAAGCTCTTCTTAATATTTGTGATAGGTTCATAGCTTTGCTATAAATTGAACCCATAGGGCAACTAATTGTTTTGTTTTCTGAATCATGTAATATTATTTTTGATGCCTAAAATTCTGTTAACAGTCATATAAACTACTTATTTGAAGGTGTTTTTTAATTGCATGTTATTTTATTTCAATTTACCGAAAAGCAACATGTTGAAGGTTTATTTGCAACTTAATGCTTCAGCAGCTCGTTGTTTGTAGAGTTTTCTATTGAGACCGATATGGCTGCTGTATTCTAAAGTGCAACCATAAAGAAAAGAAACATTGCAAAATTCATATTTACTTGATATTTGTTTTATTTAATACCATATTTGTTTATAAAATTTGCTTGACGTTTGCTTCTTTCAAAAATTGTGTAATATTAATAAATAAAAAAAAAAATCTTACAATTGCACAAACAATAGATCCAATAGAAATTCTGTGAAGTAGTAGATTATAAAATAAATAACTCAAATAGATAGAAAATAATTGTATGAAATTTATTCATTTTATTTTAAATTTATTTTCTTTATGTAATCTATATTTTGTAATTATAATTTGTTGCAATATCACGATAAAAAATGTGGACATGTACAAAAAAAAAAAAAACATGAATTTTTCATGATAATACAAATGAAAGCTACTTCGTAATTTAAATGTAATTTTAGTTATCAATCAGATACATACTTATGTATGAGTAATTAATAATAACATAAAAAAAGACTACGTTTCAATTATTTGATAAATAGAAATTTTTGTGAAAATTGGGGGTAATATACAAAGCCTAAAAGTATGCTGCAGGTTAAGTATATGTAACATGTGTTAGAGAAAAAATTTAAAATGTGAATGGGTTTTCAACAAACTATTTAAAAAATGTGAATGATGTTTATGTTATTTATTAATTATGTTAATGTTTATTAAACCTATTACTTTTAGACCCACTACCAATGCCATAATGGGCCTGACATTTGCCTCGTATGTGTTGCAACCATTTTTCCATGAAGACTGTAAAATCCCAGAAATTGCCTTACAAATGTTGGCAGCCATAACTATTTGCTTTCTCACCTTTCTCAATTCATTCTACATGAAGGTGACAACAAAAATGCAAAATATTATTATGTTTACAAAAATAGCAGCGCTTGTAATGATCATAATAATTGGTGTTATTTGGATGGCATTTGGTATGTCCAAAATTAATCTTCCCGCCATAAATATTTATTTATTTATTTTTTCTCTTTTTATTGTACCCTAGGAAATGTTGAAAATTTCAGTGCACCATTTGAAAATTCAAAAACCGATCCTGGAAAATTATCTGTAGCATTCTATTCAGGCATATTTTCATATGCTGGTTGGAATTATTTAAATTTTATGACTGAAGAATTGCGTGATCCTTTTAAGAATTTACCACGTGCTATTTACATTTCACTGCCTTTGGTGACAGTGATTTATGTGCTAGCAAATATGTCCTACTTGGCGGTGCTATCGCCAGCGCAAATGATTGCATCTGATGCTATTGCAGTGGTAAGTAAAATATATAAATTTATTATATTTTTCAGTTCCTTCCGCTTCCGGTCATTATTCCAATGAAGCAGCTGTGGGGAATGTCCACAGGAAGAAGTACTATAATCCTTAATGTGGAGACTGGTAGTAAATGAGCTTCTAATGAAACTCTCAGAGAGAGCAAAGCTATACGGATGAATTTATTATCATAGCCAGATGTAAATTTGAAGAAATTCTCTGTGAAATTGTTCTATCAAGGCTGAGAACTTCTAGCAAATGGTTCATTCGAGAAAAGTTCATTCACGCGTTAGAAAAAATTTTCACTATCCGGAGAAGTTAAATATCTGAACTTGGTATTAGATAGTAAACTCAGATGAAAATATATGCTAAGACATTGACAAATAAAAAGAAAGGTGCAGATAACACAACATCCCGATGGATGTCAGGAATGCTAACCTCAACAACTGAAATGAAAATAAAACTCAGGAGTGCTATACTTTTATTGTATAGCCTGGTAGTTGAAGAGCTTCTAATTAATTTCTCATTGGTAGTCCTCAGACTTCGAAAGTCATTCGGATTTCATTATTCTCATAACCAGAAGGATCTCTTTGCAACATTATACAAAGAGGTGTAAGAATCAGGTACAGGTTAGGCGGTTTAAATATCAATCCCTCAAATACATCTATAGTTTTATTTACCAAGAAAATGTCACTCCCGAGTTGGTAATAAATTTCACTAACTGTAGAACGTACTTGAGTTTGGTACTTGATAACAACTTCACACAGAAGTTGCTTGACTAAAATCATATTTTCAAAGAATTCATGATCCAATGAGTCAAGAACCAAATACCAAGCCAAAATCAAAATAAAAACTAAATTCATCATAAATTCAAGCCTAAACTCAGACCAAAATTCACTCCAAAACTAGACCAAAAAACAGGTAAAAAAACTAAACCTACAAAAACGTTCAAAGACCAAACTTAAAATTATTTTTAAGCTTTTGAAAAGTAGGACATATAAACTGACTTTAAAATATCAGAATATTAGAAGCATACACAGTTTTAAGATGATTCTCCCCCCACTGGAGATTGTGTAATTAGGAATATACTCAGGCAAGAAGCAATAACTCTTTACTTAGTAACTTTAATAAGGAAAGACGTTCATTCTGTTTGGTTCTCAAGAAATATATTTTGTAGATCGCAAAATAACCATTCTAATAATATTATTAATAACAAATATACTTTCTTTGCAGACGTTTGGCGATCGTGTTTTAGGCACTTGGTCACTCATCATCCCAATAATGGTTGCCGTGTCTGCCTTCGGTGGTCTTTCCGTACACATTATGACATCGTCACGTATTTGTTTTGTAGGAGCACGTAATGGACATATGCCTGCCATATTATCACATATAAATGTTGAAAAATATACACCCGTTCCATCGTTGGTGTTTCTGGTAATATTACATAAAATTATTATTATTTTCTTTTAAATGAACTAAATTAATATGCAGATTGCTACACTATTATACATTAATTTATTTTCATTCTTCTGCTTATATGAATTGCATAGTCATTCTTCTTTCTCATCCCAAACAGTGTATTCTTTCGTTAATAATGCTTGTTGTAAGTGACGTTTATGTGCTGATTACCTACAGCAGCATTGTGGAGTCGTTCTTTATAATGTTATCCGTATCGGCGGTATTGTATTTTCGTTATACACGTCCCAATATGGAGCGTCCAATTAAAGTAAATTTACAGTGTGTTGAAGCAGGCTTACGAAAATAATTTATATTTTTTTTAATATTTGTTTCCTTTTTTCGGTTTCTTTTTCTCTACTTAATGAATAGGTTTCTTTATGGATACCCGCACTATTTGTTATCATCTGTGCATTTCTTGTAATTGTGCCAGTTTATGTTGCGCCATACGAAGTAGGCATGGGCGTTTTAATCACAGTGATTGGTATTCCATTCTATTATGTCGGAGTAGTTTGGAAAAATAAACCAATATTCCTGAGGAAGATAATAAGTATATAAAATTTTCCAGAGATATTCAGCCGTATTCCAATTATTCCCTAAATGAAATTCGCTTGAAAATTTGTTTCTCTTCCTTCTTTTTGTGATTTCATTTCGGGAAAATTTAAAATAGGACTGATTATGTTATAAAATTCTCCAAAATTATTAATTTCTATTTTTCTTTTTTTATTGTTTAGATTCGTTAACCTATACTTGCCAGAAGCTGTTTATGTCAACCAAAGAAGAAAAAAATGACTGATGACATTTATGAGTATCATTGAGAATTATCACTTACATATTTTTTTTTTTGTAGAAATTTGTTAAATTATTTATTTTTGTTTTCATCTTTTGAATAGTCTATGTAGAGTATATGAAAAATTTAGATTTCCTTATAACTCAATAAGCAAAAACAAAATATTGCATTTGTTCAAGGAAATAATGTTCAATTGTTTGTTACTATATGATGTTCAATTGATGTTTGACTGCCTATGATAGTACATACATTTATGTATCAATAACATTAAAATAATGACATAAAACAAATGTGAGAGATTTCATATAAATGTTATAATATTATTGTTATAAAGTGCTTAATTTATTGTACACAAAATTGCACTTAATTAATTGTAAAAAAAAACTTGTAACAAAATTATTGCATTTTTCCTCGCATTTTCTTTTTTTTTTGTATGAATAAATTATGAGATTTTGTTCTTTTTTTTAACTAATAAGCCTAAAATAAATGTAAACTTTTTTA
Organism: Toxonevra muliebris; assembly: GCA_963691655.1. Taxonomy (NCBI): domain Eukaryota; kingdom Metazoa; phylum Arthropoda; class Insecta; order Diptera; family Pallopteridae; genus Toxonevra; species Toxonevra muliebris. The sequence continues at coordinate 10,326,429 of OY829327.1, read as the reverse complement.
AATGTTAATACATGGAGACTTGTTCTTTATAATGTAAAAGATTTAAAACTGAAAGTTCAGACAAACAAAAGAAAAATGAGCTGAATGAAATCAAAGTACACCAACATTGATGACCCGAGAGAAATCGGATAATGAAGATGTACAAATAATAACTAGAATTCTAAACTCTGTAGAGGGCTAAATGCAGACAGTGGATTAGAGTCAACTTATAAAATTTTTAAGCTCTCAAGAGAAATGCAACCAGAAATACCTAAAAGAAATACTGTTAGTAAAAATAAATAAAAAGAAAAAAGTAAACAAAGGAAAGCAGAAAGAATATTTAAATTGCAGATGATTTGTATAATATCGAAGCTCTCTGTGCCAAAAACAAGTATTCCTAGTAAAAACATATAGCATCCTTCAAAGCTCTTGAGAAGACAGCGTAAATAGTGGATTAGAGTCACCCACATTATATTTTATAGAGTCCTTAAGCCCTCAAGAAGAATGGAACTATAACAAAAGAAGTAAAAATAAATAAAAAGAAAAAAACGGCGAAAGGAAAGCCAAAAGAATATATAAACTCTATCTAAGATCCCAATGCTTTGTATTTTATCTAAGAGAAATTAAACTGGTATAAGAATTATTCATTCAAATATATAACAACAACAAAAAATAGTGGAGAGAAATCAGAAAAAAAACAGCAACCCAAGAATATTTAAGCTATTAAGATTCTGTTAATTTTAAGAATCTCTGAGCATTCAAGAGATATAGCTGTGGATAAAAAAGTATTAATACTGAAAAATAATAAAAACAAACGAAAAATTATAAAAAAAAAACAGAAAAATATTATATATCGATCGAACCAGAAAAAAGAAGAATATATAGTAAAAAGAAAAAGTGATGAAAAGCAGAAAAATAATATATATCTTATGAACTTTAAGTTCAGGCATTTGCGTCAACTAAATTATTAATTAATTATCACGCGTTTGCTCAGATAATTATAAACTTTAATATTTTTACTTTTATTACAAAAATTATAATTTACGTGTTGGTGACAGTCACCTTTATATAGCTGTTATTAGTGTATACTTCTAATTAACAACTAAATTATATAAAAAAAAGACAGATTGCAATGTGCTAATACCTTCTGTAGTGAATCGTCCAAAAATAGATTTTTTTGTTAAGTCTATATAATTTTTGTAACTTAAATTATTACAAAATCACCCGCTTCATTTCGTTTCATTTTGCAGGTTTTTTTTCCTAACACAAATGTTTGTATTTCTGAGCAATTATCATTAAGAAGAGAGCTGGTTTTACAAATGTAAAATAAAAATAAATTTTGAGAGGATTTTCCATTTCATATAGGTTAAGATCGATCGATAACGTTATCGTTTAGTTTGTAGATGTAGGAGAAATTCATTAAGATTTGTTTCATATTCGAAATATTGTTCGTATTCAGTTGATAAGTTATTATACTGCAGTGCGGTATCGGTATACGGTTTGGCTGCAATTACAGCCTGGAAAGTTTAATAGAAAGTGTGAAATAAATCGTTAGATAATTTGAAAAGAAAAAAATGTTTGAAAACATAATCACTACAATTTCGGTTTATTTAATTTTAGTGTTTTTTTGTCAAGGTAGAAATTTAGAAAATCGAGAAAATATAAAAATTATATAAGATTTGTGTAGAATTATTGAACGGAATTAATAACAACTTGACATTCAAGTGCTGTTCTTATTATATCTTAGATTCTTGACATCTTTTCTTGAAACTTTATTTATTGTTTAAAATTTAATTGTTTTTTTTTTGTTATGGCTTTATAGCGCACTCTGTGCATTTTAATTATAAAAGTTTATTTGATTATCAAGTGCAAAAAAAGAATGTGAAATTGTTTGTTTTTCTCAAACAGTAACAAGTGTTTTTATTGGAATGAAATTTTTTATAACTTTAGAATTTTATTAACATTTTGTTTATTCATTCAAAAAGTATACTGATGATCAAGCTCACAGGTGTATTAAATGCAATTTTGAGTGAAAACTAGTTAGCTGCCTTTTTCAAGCCTTCGACATATTACCTGCGTAGTGTGCAGTTATTGTGAGTGACTAACCAGTAATATGGACGCAATTGAGGTCGCTGTTAGGTGCTTAAACATTTAAATTCGAACCACCAAATTCGCGTTCTTGTAAATTTTCATATTTGGCACTTAACACATCTGTGATTTAACTATCAATATTGCCTTCAACAAAAATCAAAGTTTTAAACAGTTTTTTATAAATATTGGTAATCGATTTCATTGATTACCTTTTGTTCAAGTTTTTATTACAGCAATGTTTTTAAATAACTTTTGGTTATATCGTATGAATGTGTTTAGGTTTCAATTCTCTATGTTATAAAATTTTATGGCTGATAAGAAGCATGGTACTTGATTCTATTCAAAAGATACTAAACAATTTTATTACTATTTATATTAAAATAATTACTGCAAATAGTATGAATCGTTGTAAAATAACAACCTTTACCTTTCATACAAAATGAAAATCATAAATCAGATATCAGAACTGATAAGTTTTTTAAGAACTTTATTAATTACTAAAGTGGGTTTAGTCAAAACCATCAAACTCCACTTTTCAATTGGTAAGGGGTTACATAGGTTTCGAAGATTGCAAAAAAGCTTATTTTCTCTAATTTTTTTCTAATATAATAAATGAAACGTTTTATTCAAACTTTTCAACATATCAAAGATAAACCTTTGAGAAATATTTTGTAAATTTTTTTTTTTTTTTAATTTTGAAAATTCAGTAGTCGGTTCAACAGAATTCTGGGCCGATCAAAAAACGTGTTTCGAGAAAAACGCTTTTAAAATTTTGACAACATGCGTTCTCGACTATGTGCTATAGCTTCGTTAATACATTGAATTGTGGTCTGAAATTTGTACAGTATACTCTCAATATATTTTCCAAATACATTAAAAAAACATAATCGATTTTTTGAAACTCGAACACCAGACCACATCCTCAAGGGGTTGGCCGAACATTTTTTATTTCATTTTCTCAAAGTACATCCTTTTGAAAAAATATTTTTCAAATTTCATAGGAATCTGATGACTAGAGCCAAAGTTACAGCTGTCAATAGCGTGCTACCTCCGAATACCTCAACATGATGCCAAAAGTTATCTCGAAACGTTGTTTTTCAAAAAGTTCCATTGCGGTGAGAAAGGTTTCTCTTGGACCACTTCACCAATCGAATTGAATTTTTACTGGCTAGTTTATAACTGTAATACCCTCTTAGTGATCCAAGGAATTTTTAAAACTTTTTTTTTTCTGGCTACCGAAATCAAATTTCCAGAGCGTCAAAAATCAAAAATATTTTTAATAAAATCGTTCCCATTTTTTCGCAAAACCCTTCGTCCACTCAGAGCGTGACGATAAAAACTAAAACATTTTTTGGTTTTTTTCATTTCCGATAACGCTTTCTTTATTTATTTTGTTCTCATCGTGAGGGGTCAATAGTTTTTGTTGAAAAAATCATGAAATACCTTGCTACATCAACAACTAGATATACCGTGCCTATTCTGATAAAATTGTAAAATTGTATCTCCTTGGCAGAAAAAAAAATACCATTTTTTTCCGACAACAATTATTTCTTTAACTTAACAATTATATCTTCCCTTAAATTATATCTTCAACTCTGTATTAACCCTTTAGCGTCTCCTTTGTGATACTTTTTGCTTTCAACTCATTTAAAAGTAAAGGTTTCATATATTCTAGAACAATTTTTCTCATAAAACTTTTTTATAGGCCCGGAACACTAGAAACCCTTAAATTTAATTTAAGAATATATAAAAAAAAATCGATTTTAAATATATTGGTAAGCTTTTTTAGTTTTCCTGGGATTCAATTACTTTGAATTTGATGCACCGAGGAATCAATTGGATTAACTGAAACCTACATATTTCACTTCTTTTCTGTATTCCATTGATTTCACTTGCTATATTTCATTATTCAGATTTTATTATAAAATATTTACTCACATAATGATTAAAGAATGTTTAAAAAATTTAATGCTAAACACGAACTGGTAGTAAATTTTGTTTGAATTATTATCTTTTAAAGTTTAGCTGCTGTTGTTGTTATGATAATAATAAACAAAAATTCGAACTTGGCATTTCGAAAAATTGATTCTATTGCATTTGCAATTCTCACTTAATTAATTTACCATAGAATAGAACTGTGTTGTCACAATTTCACGAAAAGTACAAGCAGTACATAAATATTCTTACAAAAAATCTTCACAATCCCTCCTCTACCTACTCTCACAAACACACACTTTGCTAGTGCACTAGTCATACTATGTGCATGCATTACAACTAAATCCCAAGTAGATCAATGTGAACTACTGAACGCAGAAAATACGTTAAAATTCAAATAAACTTATGTTCTTATAATAAATAATATGTCAAAATCAGCTTATTTATCGCATTAGTTGAAATTAAGCTACCACGTTTAAAGTACTTTTTGTTTGCTTACATTTTTTTCCCCATGTTTATTTATTCATCTGTCCTCCTGTGTGTGATCGTATTTAAAAATGAAGTTTGTGATCGTGTGGCGGCAGCAATAATGGTAGCTGGCGTCGTACGAATGTACAAACGTTCGATAGATTGGTCGATCGATTTGCACCTTCCTCGCAAATAGAAATTCTAATTTGAAATAATAAAATAATTTTTTTTTTTTGAATTAGTTTCGTTTGACGACATCACGGACGGTGTTATCATTGTTTGAACGAAAGCGGGAAGAAGAAGAAAATGAAACATATCGCAAAAGGTGTTTTATTTTCGCATTGATTACTTGTCCGTCCACGCAGTTAAGTGTTTGCTACCCTGTCGTGCGGTTCTTTGGTTTTCATTTGATCGTTTTCCTTCAATGTATTGGATCACAAGATTTGTGAAAAAATAAAAATAAAAAACTTTTTGTGGTGTAGAAAATTTAGTGAAAATGTTGCAAAACCAAATTTTAACATGCAGTTTATTATTGGTTCTATTAATCCAAGGTAAAAAGGGTTAATTAACAAGTGAATTAAAAAAAAAAAAACAACAAATCAAATGAAAAAAAAGTCAGTGATATGAAATCATGTGATGATCTTAAATATTGCAATCTAAATTTAATAAATAATGTAATTAATATATGTATAAATGACAAATTTTTCTCGATTGGACCATAATCTGCCAGCTTATAGCTCCTTAAAATACTTCATGCTTATTTGAAATAAAACAATATTATGCGTTTTGAGCTGTTGACTTAAAGTTCGGTTTCCAGTAAAATTAAGGGGAAAATATTCTAAGAATATTAGAATCATATTTGAAGCTTTTTGAAGTCGGTATTGGTTATGTTACGTTAACGTAATGTGGCGTAACGATACGTTTGTTTAATTGAGACTTTATATTAATGGTTTGCATTATCGATACTTTTTAATACTTTACTTTTATCAAGTATAGTGTGAACATTCTAATGCCTGAGTTTCACTGTAAGATATTTCATGTCAAAGAGAGAGAAAGAGAGTATTTCCCATATGAAATTTGCCAACATGCTGGCAAATTAGATTGAATTTGACATAGTGGAAAGCAGACATAAGGAAAATATGTTAGAATTCGAATAACCCATTTTGGACTGATTGACCTGATTTTACATATTTGCTGCCAAACGATGCTTCTGTATTATACTGTTTGATGCAGAATTGTATGATACAAAAGCGATCCGTCACTGAGAAACGGAGCGAAAAAATGTAGCTTGCGCTATTGCGCGCCTTGCAGTATGACAGCGAAACCAATTGTTGCATTTCTAAGGCGCAAGAACTAGGCAGCTGCTGCGTGAGTGATTAGTTATCAGTTTTGTAATTAGCTTTGCGTCTTAGAAACTGCATGATACATTAATTGTAAAATTTTCGAAAATAATTTTTAATTTATTAATTTTCTTTTAAAAATTAATTTTCTTTTAAAAATAAAATTATGGTCGATTTCGAGTTTGTCAACTGTCAAAATTCAGAGAAAGCAGGATCATTACAAAAATAGCGACCAAATGCCAACAGTTGTGCTAATCAGAATCACTCAGCAATGAGTTTTCAAAACACTTTCGCAACAGTTTCCAATTTTTTGCATTTTAGAAACATACCCAATATTATGCTGGAAAATCATTTTTTGGAGGTTATGGCTCGATATATTCGTTTGGAATCCTATGAAATAAAAAAGGGAGTTAGTGTAAAATTGTATGCACACTATCCGGAATATCACCTAAATTCGAATTCAACTGAAACTAGAAAACGCAAAGTCATAATCTCAATGAAAAGGTGACGAAGTGTGCCCCCATTCTAAACTTTTTTAATCTCCATTATTTAATCAAAAGTCGAAGAAACTTTTCAATACATAATTATATAATTTTATATCAAATTTCAAAAAAGAAAAATATACTTTTTTTCAAAAAAAAACTAGGGGACACTCGGGTTTGAACCGGGGACCTCTCGATCTGCAGTCGAATGCTCTACCACTGAGCTATATCCCCACATAGTAAAATACTATACAAAACGTTAATAAATAGCATGAAAAGTTTTTGCAAAGCAAATGAAATGAAAGTGGGCGAAAATTTTAACGCATGCGAACAAGAAAGCATCAGAACAGAAGAAGTGTGTCAAAATATGTACAAAATCCACCCTTCCCTCACTCTACTTATTAAAGGCTGATGGTTACTTGCTTTGCATCGAATAAACAATTTATGCAGGCAGTATATGGGCTTTTATATATATTATATATATGTTTTTTGGTTTGACTGCTATTTTTGTTGTGGTTGTTGTTGTAATCTTATTTCTTCTTTTGATTGTTTTTAAAATGTTTTCTCAAAAATATCGCCTACATGAACTTTGCCATATTTAGTTGATAATAACAAAAAAAAAAAAGTGGAGACAATGCATTGTTGCTAGGTCTAGTTGAAATAAAAATGCGCTACTTTATATTTACTTTGCTTCTTCATATTTACTTTGTCTTTCTAGTGTAGGGTATCTACCAATGTAAACATTCTGTCATGCATTTGTTTTGCTTTAAAAATGAAACAAAAAACATTTACACGTGATGATTTAATTAAAAAATTCATATGATCGATTGAAAATAAAACAAAAAAATGATTTACTGATTTCTTTTCACTAAATACACTCAAAGAAATATATTAAGCAAATATTTATTACCATTTTAAATTGAGTAGGTGATATTAGTGGCATTACTTAGACCGAAAATTCTCATGACGATATTAGAATTCCATACCAAACTATTTTTATTTGCATAAATTTTAACAGCTATAGTTTTATAAATTTTTTTAAGTGTGTTAAATTTGAAAAAAAAACTTTCATATGTTTGTTCGTTTATCTGCAAATATTTGTTTATAGATTTAATCACGGATATTTCAATTTTATTATTTATTTACGAATACCATTGCTTAAAATGCCAAGATAAAAATATTGGTAGTAAATTTTCTTGTTAAATGGATTCATTAAGATATTTGTTTTGGAATTACGAAATGGTTTCATAGCACTTTGATATAAGAAATACAGGTGAGCGGGGCAAAGTTGGTCACTTTTTAGTGAACAGGTTAAAACCTAAGAAAACGTTCTTGAAACTCAAATCAAATGAATACTAACAAAAGTTAATACTTTCCACTATTGAATTAGTAAAGAGACTTTGACTAATCATTATTAGGTTTCATTCTAGAAAACTTTGAATTCGGACACGCTAAATTTTTATTTCGAAAGTTTTGGTTATTACTTGAGGTAAAGTTGGTCATTTGGTTTTCTACAAAAAATTGAAAAATTTTGTCCTTTTTATACAGCAAATTTTAAAGCAAAGAAGTCCATCAAAAATAGTTTCGGAGACAAATAATGACAATAACCAGAACATCATCATTAACCATTTTTCTAAAAACACGATAAAATAGTTAAAAAAGTTATCAAAAATACCAAACAAAAAGAAGCGATTTACTTTGCTCCGGTTTCTTGTAAATTAATTAATGAAAAAAAAATTGGTGGCCAGCTTGCCCCGGAATTTTCTAAATTAATTAGCTAAAAGTCTTTATAATTTCACCTTAGAGCACAGAAATAATGGAAGTACTTTCCCATTTATTTTTACTAAGAAAAAAAAATAGAGAAACAAATTTTCATTCAAAACCGCTAATAAATTTTTGCTACCCAAATCCAATTTTTATTTATTTCTATTTTTACAAATTACTTAAAAATTCTTCTTCTGCAAACTTTTAATCTGTCAAAAATTAAATTCTATTCTCAATGAAATTCCTTTTTTGCCGTGCGTCATTCAAAAAATATTTTATCTCAAAATCTTTTCTTTTTTTTACATATTTTGGATGCGAAAAACGTGCAGAATATCAGAATATTCACCCAAAATTTATAATAAAAATTCGAAGTACATAACAACTTCAAAAGAAAAAAAAAACTTCAAACGCGTTTTTCTCACAATGAGACCTCTTTTGAAACCATAACTACAACTACGGTACCTTGTGAGATTTTTCAATTGTTTTTCTTTTATAAATACAACTATTTATAATAATCTTATTGCATTAGGAATTTTCTTATTGCAGTGGAATTTATTATAGTTTGGATAAAAAAAGACTGTGAGAAACGAAATACTCTTTCTGTAATGAACGAAAATAAAATGGCGGCCTCAGGGCAGCTATGACCACGGTTGCCACTTTGGTACAATTCTACTAAAACTGGTAAATTTTTTTCCATTTTTCTGCGCTTGTTACATTGGTACATGTTCTCAAAATTTGGTACATTCTGTGTGGCAAAGTTAGCTTTTATAGTAATCAAGAATTGTAAACATATTTTCAAAATACTTTACAAATTAGAAAATTGTTCAGACTTAGCAATTTTTTGGCAAAAAGTAAGTTATATTAAAAATGGAGTAGACGAAATGTGGTTTGAAGAATTGACTAAATTGACTAAAGGCGGGAATTTTTTTCCTTTTTTTGTATTCGTTTTCAGCTTTTGACCGTTAGAGGGTTAAACACTAATAAGAAGAAAAATTTGTTTACAGTCCCAGAATTTAAATTTTCGCCATCATAGCTTTATAAAAAACAATTTTATATTCAAAATCGAATTATAAATGTATAGGACAAACACATAATAAACATACGGACTTTGTTACGTTGTTGTGGACAAAAAAAAGGCACTCATAATGGCTGCAACAGATGCTTTTTTAAATAATTATTTTTTTTCAAATGACTTATTTGAAGTAAAATAAAACTGTTATTTTTAGTCTCTGGAATTTCTCACTCTTTTAAAAATTTTACATATTCTAGCGGATCTCTTGGAAAATTTTTTTGAAGGCCAGACTAACTAGAATTTAGCTATTTAAATCGCTGAGGCAAATATTCTATTCACTTTAAAAATGAAAACATTCTGCTAAAAAATCTAATGCAATTTTAGATTAATGAAACGTCACTATAAAGTGTTGCTAAATATTAAAGCCGATTCACGGTAGCAGTCTCTTCCTCTTACGACTTGCTCTCTTCTACTTATTAAAATTTATTGAATTTATAATTGCACAAAATTTTTAATGGAGCTATTATATTAATTTATTATTTTCTTTCTTTCAGCCATTACTGCGAATCGGTTTGGTTACTCAGAACCAAATCAGAGACGTTGGGCGCGACATCATGGACATTGTGCGGGTAAAACTCAATCACCGATAGCTGTACATTCCGGCAAAGTAATTTTTTCAAATCAATTTAGTATAAACTTTAGGTATTGAAGTTTATTTTTGAACTTTATACTTTTAATCACTAGCGGATCTATTGTCTCTTTAAAACTTGTTTTTGATTCATGAGCAATTACAAAATGCATGAGATTTTCATTACTAAGGCATAGCCCCAACCCCTCTCCTCCCTTTCGATCCTCTAGTGCTTCAAATAATAACATAAAGGTTAATTTTTGTAGGGTCAAGTCATTAATTGACTTTACTAAAACTAAAATATCTAAATCAAGCAAAGATCTCCATGAAAATGTATGGAAAATGAATGAAAAATGTTAAGCTATGTTCGAGCACTGCCGAATTTCGCTATCGCTGCTACAATCCGAAAATCTTTACCTAAATCAGCCTTATACACCATAATTAAGTATGTACTCAAGTGATTAATACAATGCCTTTAAAACTTTTTAGTTAACGACATCTATTGGTTTTCTTCATATAAAAAATGTGTTGGTGAAACAACACAAGTTCGAATAATTATATCGTAGGTAGAAATTTTGGTATTTAAAATTTGATTGAGATTTCATAATCTCCAAGAAGTAATTTTCAATCAAACATTAGTATAAATGAAAATACTTAGCAAATTTAATTTGTTACGTTTTACAGCACACACACACATACAATTGTAATAAATATCTTATAGTTATCGAAACTTATTAGCATTAATTCCAACATTTACATAACAGTAATAAAGTCAATAGCGTTTCAATAATAATAATAATGATAATGACAATGAAGTAAATCCCTTTGTAAATATAAATTTCTTATTTTTCGTTTGATATAGACGATTCCATTACATATGCCTGCTGTCGATATGATAGGCTACCATAATTTACTGCCACACCCACTGAAGATTATGAACAATGGACACACAGGTAAAGTATAATACACCCACCTCTTTCCCCCTTTCACTACACTTTAATATTTTAATTTAATTAATTAATGATATAATTTTGTTATGTGAGGTTTGACACGTGTTGTTTTCTGTTGATCTTTGTGGTGCATAAAAAAATAAATATTTGCATACCACCAACAACAAATTTCATCACCATTCGCACCTTTGCCCTTCATTTTCGTTTTTATTTATTTATTTTTTTTTTTTGAATTTATGTAGTAACAATTGCAATACCAAAACTTAGTCCAGAGGCTATAGAAAGTGGTGAATTTATGCCTTATGTACGTGGTGCCAAATTACCGGGTGAATTTGAAGTTGAGGGTATTCATTTTCATTGGGGTGATAAAAATAATCGTGGTGCAGAACATGTCATCAATGATATACGTTATACAATGGAAATGCATATTGTGCATCGTAATAAAAAATATACATCACTGGCTGAGGCACTTGATTATGCAGATGGCGCTGCTGTATTGGCATTTTTTTTCAATGTAAGCTCAAGTTGTTGCTGATAGGATTTTAATATTATTATATTATTTTTGCTTTATTTTCATTTCTTATTTTCTGTTTTTTCATTTTTTTGTAGTTGGATGAAGATGATGGTACTGGTCTTTTAACAATAGCACGTCATTTACATATGATTGAAGAAGCAGATGATGAAATTGCATTGAATGTTACATTCTCGTTGTCATCTTTGTTTGCATCTGTCGATGTGGATAAATTCTATACATATCGAGGTAAAGGAAGTGCATACAAATTTCATTTTTAACTATAACTCAAAAGAGAGAGAGAGAGTTTTATTAGCTTATAAAAATACAATTCTATAAACATGCTTTGGATTCGTGCTATTTATTTTCGATGAAGAATTTTAACTTTTTACTATAAAATTAAAATATTCTGAAGCAAAAGAATTATCATGAACAACTTTTTATTACTTGGTATAAATTTGCAAGTCTCTTCCATTTATGTTGAATTATTGCTAAGGTTCTGTTTTGAATCGATCGAATTATCACAGATGAAGAAAATGGTGTCTCTATTGTTGAAATAGTTATTGCTGTAATTCCGTAGAAGTATTCTTACAGTAATATTTTCTTTATAAAAAAGCAAAACAATTGCCCACAAGGGAATAAGATAAAGGGTTAATATGTTCCGGAAAAATTTTCCAAATAAAATTTTACTATAAGACGTTGAACTATCGAACTGCTTATATTTTTGCCAAGAAATTCTTGGTTTTATTTCCCAAATTAAAAATATAAATACAATTTACAATGTTACGATTTTATTAAAGGTCTAGACTCTTCGTTTTCACATGTTGTTAGTAAATATCGTGGAAAGGAACTCGTGCCTCTTTTTAAACATCATTCAAATTTCTTCATGCATTTCAAATAATTTTAAAATATTTGTAATCATCGCTATTTAAAATAAGTTCATAAGCGACAATTTCTTGGGTCAAACTTAATCAGAACGGATGACACATCCACTCCACATGCATTTTGGCATTCGTGGGTGAAAAATTTACAATAATTTGAGTTGACATTGAAATTCGTCGAAAATGCCGAGTCTAATTTCTTACTGTGTTTTTCTGGTCTCCATTCTTACTGAAGTATCGTAATATTATTACAAATCATCTTTCAAAAATTAATAAAATACTAATAGATTTTGAAAATCCCCTCGTACATTAATCCCATGATGTAAGAAGGGGCCAATGGAGTGATATTTTTTTTCTTCGAAACTCATGAATCCCCTCAATATTTTTTCTGCTTTTTTAGCCGAGCTTTTTGCTTTCATTTATTATATACGAGTTACATATAATCCGAACGGCAAAGTGAACTGCTTTTCTTAGGCAACTTTCTCTCTTGGAGGTTTCCTATTGCCAAGACGTAGTGCCGTGTAGAAAAATTTTTAATTTGAATCTTAAATCAAAACCGATTATTATTTATTCTTTATTTCTCTGGAAAACAAACAATTTTCTTAATAAGTCTTAAAATTCCAGAGTAGACATGGATGCCAGCTAATATTTGAGGGCGTAGTGACCCAGAGTATGCGATGTATTCATTCTTGTTAGAATTTCTACTTGATAAATGAATCAGTCGTCAAGCAGGCAAAACCTGCGTCACTTCTAAGTCAAATGCTGCTCCTGACCCATTATTCTACTTATGACACAAGAAGTTTCTCCAAGATCCAAAAAAAAACTTTGATTTCGAAACAAATCAAGATCTTAGGACCCCACTGTTGACATAATACCTATGAAAATCACTGCCTTTATTTAAAAATTTTGGATTTTCACATACTTATTTTTCATTATACTAAAAATTGCCAAAATGATAGCATAAAAAGTAATCATCTATTTACCACCTGAATCAATTTTTCTCTCAACGATAACGATAACAATTTAATTAGAGATTGAGCAAAAAAATTAATAGAGATATATTTTAATATAGATCTAAATAGATATAACACATTAACATATCTCATTAGCATAATATTAGCAATCATGATAAAATTAAATTCAAATTATTTTTTCATATACGAAGTAGTATTGAATTGTATGTACCTATGTACTTGCGAGCTGTGTATCTCATGCAAAATATTGACAAATGGCAAATGTAATGGCAGCTATGCGCTACGAATACATAATCATGCTAAGGTGCTTGCTAGCCAATTAGCATATGGGGCAATTTGCATCTAAATGCATAGTATATAACAAATACGCTCAATTTCAATCTTAACGAATTGTTGTACGTGTTTGAGAATATTATTTTGTGCTTTTTTCTTTTTTTTTTTTCGTTAAACTATTTTTAGCTTATTTATTTATTTATCTACATAAATATTTACTTTAAATATTACTTTTTACAGGTTCACTAACAACGCCACCATGTTCGGAGGCTGTTACTTGGGTGCTCTATCCTGATCCAATACCAATTTCACCAAAACAAGTAAGACAACATACTAAGTGACGAGAAAATGATTTAGTGTAATTTATTATTTCAACTTGGGGGATCTTTTGATTAAGTCGAGATCATTTGTGAGATCGGAATATGTTATTTGATTGTTGACCAATTAATTTATTTGTACCTAGGATTATTAATCAATCAATCAATTGTACTAGACTGTTTTATCTCTTGAAAAGCTGGCTTCCAAGTAATTGGCTATTCAGATAACATAGCAAACGCCATCTCGGCCGAAGTCAGTGCAGGATTGATGGCATTTCATTTGGGGTTGAATCATCTGTTCAGTGAACATACTATTCGTCACGTAATTCACATCAAAATACTTACTATTTCAACAATTATTTTCTTTTTAGATTTCCCGCTTCCGGCAATTACAAGATACACAAGACGGCGCTCTCGTCGATAACTATCGTCAATTGCAACCGATGGGTAATCGTCGCGTATTTATGCGTGTCAGTAATACACGTCATGCCCACATTTTATCATTGAGCAAAGAAGTCGATTATAAGAAATGGGATTGGTATCATTGATTGGATTGAAGGCAATTACTTTACACTCAATGATTGTGGCCATATTTGACTTACAACATAGTTGATGAATTCAGAACACTTGAAAGATATCGACATTTGAAAAATATATTAGAAAACGAAAACGTATTGAATGAGCAGATTACGAAAAATTTTTTTATAGTAAAATTAATTTCATTCTATTGTTTTGAATTATATGTTGTTATTGTTATTTTATTTAATTTTAATTATGTACATACATTTTTCATGCATTTTTATATAAATAGTGTATATAATAATGATATTTATACATACATACATAATTTTGTTAAAATATTTCAGTTTTTTTGAAATATTCTTACATACTAATTTTCTCAACATAATTCAATGCATTTGCAATTTTCTTTTTTATTATTACTACGTACTTGTACATATTTATTTTAATTAATAAAACAGCAAATATTTCAAATAATTATGTGCTCCTACCAGCCATTTGTTTTATCATTTATATCTTAATAATATTAGTAATGTATCAACAGTAATGATATAAGAATATACTCGTATGAAATATGTCTGTATCATTAATGATATATCATCAGGTTATTTTTGCTTGCCATATAATTTCTCTGGTGTTGGTATATCTTCAACAAAGAAATTCGCTGGTATTAAATGAAATACTTTTTGTAATAAATCCAATAAGATGCGTTCTACAGTTTCAGAAACTAAAGGACGTAATGCCTCAAAGAAATCACGCCAATTTTTATTAAAGAATTCATTGGTGCTGCGTTCAACGTCTTTGCTATTGCCATTGAAGAGATTTTCGAAATTTGTTTTGACACGAGTCAAATCCAAATCCACGCGTAAATTTGTCACATTGTAGAATGTGAAGCCACCCTTTTCATAGAGACGTGTCTTTGTGTGCATATGAATATCCAGGTTTTCTAGAATATAAAAAATTATTATTGATTTTAAATTCCATATCAATTCCAACTAACCGATTTCGATAAACATATTTCCACTGCCACTTAATGGTATCAATAAAATTCTTCCTGCCATTTTATATATCCCTTCTAACCGCATTTTCGGCATGAATACTTTAGTGTCCCAATGGAAATCCTTTTTGCTTACTCTGAAATTATTGATAGAATTTATTATATCTGATTTTGTCAATAAAATTTATGAAAATTATGGAATGTGTGATTTGTATCCATCATTAGTTTGTAAAAACAAAGAAAATTCATCACTAAAATAATACTGTAAAATACAGCTCTGCTCATTGACAGCACACAAATTTTGAATTTTTTTCTTTTTTTGTAATTGTCCCACCTTATTTCTCCATGACCTGTACCTGACTTAACGTCACTTGATGAAATTTTTTCATTGTTTTGTGTCGCGCATGAATCAATCAAATTTTTATATTTATTTTTTTATAATGTTATTTCTAAGAAAAAACAAGGTTGATTCAAGATATTCTTGATTCACGAAAGTGCATTTGCAGTTATCTGCTTTATTCTAGCTTGTTTTACACTCTGCAAAAAACTACTCCACTGCTAAATGATTCTGTACTGTTTAAATGTTAATAAGAAAAATGCTCAACTGTTATTATATTGTGTTGAACACACACGACTTCAGTGTTTCACCTGCGTTAACGTCAAAATATTGGCATGCAACTTATATTGTATTATGCTTCACCAGTTTACCTTTCCAACGATATTCATGCGAATATGTAGACGTTAATATAAGTAAAAAGAGAACATATTAGTTTATCAACATATAATACATATGTAAACAAAAAAGAACGAGGAGAAAAGTTGTGAAAAAAAAATCAAGAGAAAAGTAATATAAAAAATGGATTATGGTGACAATAGTGATATAGTAATAGTTTTATTACTAAATAGAATAATAAGTCAACATCTATTGAACAGTGCTGTTACACAAATTCAATACTTAAATGTCGATAATGTGAAACCTGCAATTAAACACCATTTAAATTACAATTAACTTAAATCCCGTTTAATTTTATCATCTAAAACCGGCACTAATAAAAATAATTGTATTTGTAGCTGATTATAAAATCAATGAAAGCACCTAACAGCTATAAATTGGGGTTTGTCGTATTAGTGCGGACACACGAGAATGAATTTCGTTGAAATTTAGAATTTAAAAATTAGGTGAACACACGCCAAAAAAGGAATTTCCTTGAGAAACAAATTTCGTTCTTGACAGATTGTAAATTTGAAGAAGAATTTTTGTGTGTGTTTTAAGAAAATAAAAATAAATAAAAATATTTCCTTTTAATTGGATTTGGGCACCAAGAATTTATGTAGCTATTATGGATAATTGGAGGAATGGCAATGAGTTGCTTTCCGACTCCATTATTTTATTTTTTCACTTAATAAATATTACAAGAGTAACTGTTATGAAAACAAAGGGCAAAATGTCTAAAAAATGTAATGGATCTTATATTTCTCTTATTTTTACAACTTTGTGTTTGAGGGTTGTTAGTTATTTTTTGTATTTAAAGTGCATTACGTTGAAATCCTCCTCAAATTCAAAATTTTATTTGACAGTTTTTGTATGGAGAAGCTCCGCATTTGAGACGCATGTCAACGAAATGCTAAATATGCCTGAAATTCTCTTCCGTGTGCCCGCATTATAACGCTAGTCGCTTGCAACTTCCATACATAGTTATAGAAAAAAATAGCATTTGGTCACCTTAATTCACCAATTCAGCAAGGCAGCCATTATAGTAAACTTATTCAATATGTAAAATTTTTTTCTGCTAGATTCTAAACCTTTTGGTTTTAATTTCATATCTTTTCTGGATTAAATGATTTTTTTTCAATTCGTTTTCTGTTTGGTTTAATCTTTAAACAAAAATGTATTAAAAGTAGCATTAGTCGATTGACTTAATTTAAAATTGATTTCAAAAAAGTTTAATAAGTAAGCGTGATAGTTCGAAGCTTGGTTTAAAAGTAAACACAACTTTTTGACCGTGTATTTTAGTTTAATTTTCTGAATGCACTCCACTTACCTGCTTTCATTAATCATGAGTTTTGAGAATCCTGTCACTATTAAATCTGTTATATTCGCACGTATTGTTGCCACTTCATTATTGTCCTGCTTAAATATAATTTGCTCTAATTTCAACGGATCAATTGGTCCAAATGATTCTTGTATCTCGGGAATCCCTGTAAAATTAATAAGCTATTTATCTACGTTTTCTACTTATTTATTGTCGCTTTTTTAATATTACCAATAACCAATTGTTCCATAAGTTTCTGTATGGAAGCTGTAGAGCATTTTGTAAATCCAGGCTCATATATCTTGCAGGTTTTTAAATAAGAAGCTAGGAATATTAATTATTTATTTTAATTATAAAAAATTGATAGATTAGTAAAGAATATAACTTTTATTATTATTGTTATTATTAATTATAATAAAAATGTGTAATTTAAACTAATTGCGTTATTATTTTAATTGTTGACTCAAATATATAAATTTAATAGTGGATTCAAATTAATTTCTTCATGAATTTACTTTGCTTTGTTTGCAGCTGTATGCAGTGTAAACGAAGCAAAGTGTTTATTCCATATTCATTAGAAGTAAATCTGATTGTTGATAGCTTATTGATTTATCTAACAACTTTTTTCATCAATAAATTTCTAGAAAGGGTTTTACTTATGACAAGGGTTTTACATATGACATTAAGTGAGACACAGTAAAGTAAACAATATAAATTTACATATTTTTAGTACAGTAGCTAATAATTAACTAAATACGTATGAATGTAAATAAAAGAGATTCGAATAATTTATGAAATATTTGAGTTTTTGAAAGGCTCTGAGAAGCAAATCGAAGGAAAAAACATCCAAATAAAATATTTTGTGATTTGATTCCAGGTAAAACAATGAAGGTAATGACTCATAAAATCGATAATTATTTAAAGAATGATGAATATTTGAAATTAGTAATAATAATCACAAAATTACTAAATTAAAGAAAATATATTTTACAATTCAAAAAGGAAATTATTACGGTGGATTCAAAACAGTAATTTAACTTCAAGTGAAAGATAACAAAAGGTCCCTCTGCATTACAATTTTGATCTGCATGAAATCCCACTTAATATTTATATATGTACTAGTTTCTCTTCGCCCAACTTCGTTGTCCGGCCCTAACAACAGTTGGGTAATACGAAAATTATAATGACAAAAAACTTTTGCCAAAAAAAATATCGTAGAAAAGTGACAACTCCCGATCTAAAATATTGGGAGGCCAAGGTTCAACTAGGATCGTCGCGCCAACAATCATGCTGATGATCATTCATATCGTTTACATGGGCTGTTCCACTTCACCTTGTCCAATAGTGTCAAATCTCTTCTCAGTTAATGAAATCAACATGCCATCTTAATATATAAACCTTGATCGTATTAAAAATCAAGGTTAAAAAGGAGGTGCCATTTCCACTAACTCAAGTCTACCCATATTTTACCCACAAATTCTATTGACAAATCAACGTTTTCTTTGTAGCATAGCATTTTCAACCAACATTTTTGTAATAAATTAACAAATCTCAGTATTCGCCATACCGAAAAATGCATTCGAGTAGTATGAAAGGTGCCACGCTCACTTATTCACAAATAACTAAGTTCTACCCAACCACTATCACTAACATTCCGCTTTTACATACAAATTTGCATTGTTTTATTATGGCACCACAGTTACGTTGTTTCATCAATTGGTTTATAAGGCCGTGCCCATTAATCGACGCCCATACATTTTCTCTCCACAGATGCTATTGACAAACCATGTTTTCATACTAAATCTTAGGGCCGTACTACAAAATGGCTTAGGTCATTGGGCATGTGCCATGCCTCCTTTTTTATTTCCCCCGCATTTTCCTTGTTTCATAGCATTGTTAACCAGCATCGTTGTATCAAATCTCAGTATCGTACTGTAAATGGAAACGAAAATATACCGAAAAATGTATTTGAGTTGTATGGGAGCTGCCACGCCCGCTTAACCAAAACTCTTTATTTTTAGTTTGTGACATTTTGCGGAGACCAACGGATATGTGTACTCAATATTGGTTTCATCAGAAACTTGGCACGCATCAAAGGCCTCAAGCTATCAACTATTCAACGAATCTCCCTGGTTCGAAGGACTGGACAGAAATTACCAGTCTTTGCTGATGGCTTCCAATAACCCGAACACGAATCTAAAGCACGGTCAACTTACTATCGCAGGATGCTATGAAAGGAAAATATTTCAAAACTAATCGTAAGTTTAAAAATTGAGTGCAGATGAACTTTATTGTTTCTTTTTAGAAGAAAAAGTAAGAATTTAAGTTTAAACGAAAAAAGTCCTTGAAGGATGAAAGGTTGGTTTTATTTTTAACTCATAGAACTAAACAGAATTGCTTTTTATTGATGAGTAGATTTTTATAATAGTGCTTTGGTTTGATGGTTATAGTCTTGTTTCCGATCAAACTGATTTTGGCCAATTAGATTGTAAATGAAACACGCACAAACTGACGTTAATCGTTGTTATAGAGCAATGAAAGGAAAATGCCAGGCATAGGTTTAAGGGGTCTTCTTAATTTTCAAGGCGGAAAATTTACCAATTTTATTTATTTTTATCTCGTATATTTTATAACATATTAATATTTTATGTTTAAACTTTAATACAATTTCTTTTTCTTTTTTCTACGTTCTGTTTTCAAGGCATCTAAGAAAATTTTATTCTCTCGGTCTAAAATCCAAAATGCAAAAAACGACATTTTAACCCAGATATGTCCATTGTCCTGTATATAGATCACTTCAAAAAATTTTTGATTTTGATTAAATGAGAATATATTCAATCAAAATAAAAGCTTTTGGAAGTGTACTAGATATAGGCCATTGGACAAAGCTGGATTAAAATTGAGGCTTTTACCGAATTAATACGGAAGCGCTTTTTTTTAATAAAAAGTTTAAAAAATGACACGCCCTTAAAACAAAATGAAAGGAAGTGTATTTTTTTTTTAAAGAAGGCTGCTAAAAATTTTAAAAATTAGAAAAAGAAGCTTGCTTACTCGGTAAAAGTCTCCATTTTAAAATGCCATTTTGTTTTTCGTTTTAGATTGACCGAAATGGAGCTGTGGTTGCAACATTTTTTAGATGTCGACTTTAACACTCTCTGCCGCAAAAACGGTGCGCAGAAAAAAATAAATTTAATAATAAAGTTTAGACATAAAATAAAAATCAGGAAGACTCTTTATCACTTTTGCTCTCAAAATCCTCAATATCCCGAAATTTCGTAAAGCTGTGTTATTTGAAAAAATATTCTTTTCTTTTCATAGGAAGCCTGGCAGGAGCCTAATGCCTGGTTTTCACTATGTCATATTCCATGTCAAAGAGAAAGAAAGAGAGAATTTCCTACATGGATTTGCCAACATGTTGGCAAATTTTATTGAATTTGACATAGTGAAATTCATGCACACCTTAAAAAGAATATCAATTTAACGCATTTTTTTTTACAGTAAGGTACAATCTTTGTGATTTCAGTGAACTTCGAATGCAAATGTGCATGCATTTAGTAGAAATTAGTGTAGACGTTATTTCAGTAATCACAAAAATAAGTTAAAGTTTATTTAATCAGGCAAATAAATTGTTCACAAATATAATTAGGTTTCTGTAGGACAAATAACCATTTTTTCTAACAATCACATATTTAGTTAAAATTTTCTCAGAAATTTTTTCACTTAAACACTTGTGGGATTTTGTAAAACTTACGTTTTTCAGTATAATATTCAACACTATCAACACAATTTGAGGAAATCAATGCAATTAAAATAAAACCGAGTAAAACATAACTGGGTGAAAATAAACGATTACTCCAGTTTTCTAACATATTAATGGCACACTGAACAATTAAAAATTTGTAGAGGAGATTTAGCGAAAACGCGTGTTCGTTGTAAATATCGCGAGCGAATGTGAAAAATCTCAAGATGAAGTGAGTTTTTTATAAACACATCGCCTCAACACGGCAATAAACACTTGGGAGCCTGGGGAGGGTGAATGGGGGAGGGGGTGGTTTTTGATGCTGCGTGGGGCTGGTCTGGTGTACGGGGCGCATGAAGAAGAAGAGAATACCGGTATTTTTAATATTTCTAATATGAAATCAATCTGTTTAAATATCTAACTATTTATTATGTATAACATTTGTGTACAAATCATAAATATGTGTCTAACTAACAATAATAAATAAAGTACTGTTCAAAATTATAGCGCACTTAGTACTCACTGTGTTCAAAGCTGAATAACTTTGGCATAAATCCAGAGAAATCCATCGGGTCTTTTTTATTGTGAAATTCTATTTTATTCGATATTAGTTTGAGAAATAAAAATTATCACTATAATACAAAAAAACAAAAATATCAAATATTCGAAAGACTTTCGCATTTAGTAAAATTTAGTTTTAAGTATAAAGAAGGGTTACCTCAGCATTTTTTAACACATCGATACATAAATTTCTGAAATGTGTTCTAAATTTCTTAACAAACATCTGATTTTAGGGATCCCTAATAATATTCAGTTAAATTGAAGGATATCTCTCTTCAGGAAGTTTTAATTCCAAAATTAAGACCATCGTTATAATTGTACTGTTTACTGTTGTTATTTTCCTTAACGCTGAAGTTACCCCCAAATGTTTTCTGTAATGCTTGGTTCGTGCAACTATGGGAGCCAAGGCAAAATTTGAGAATTGTGGCTTACTATATCCGATTTTGCAATTCATTATGCATGATTCGGAGTCCGAAAGTCCTTCGAATAAAATTTAATATATTTATTTTTTTGTATTAAAGCGATCATTTTTATTTCTTAAACTAATATAGAATGAAATAAAGTTTCACAATAAAAAAGAACCGATGGATTTCTCAGGATTTATGCCAAAGTTATTCAGCTTTGAACAAAGTGAGTACTAAGTGTGCTATAATATTGAACAGTACTGTATATTGCAATGGCAATGTTTTTAATTTTATTTTAATACAAGCTTATAGAATAACTGTCTGACTTACTAACTGACCGTCTCGGTTAAGTGCATTTTACGTTAAGTAAGAGGCAAAGTAAGAAATTAGTTGTTGTAATTGTTTTCTCATTTATGTTTATCACTTGTACTTAACAAATAGCATAGTTACTAGAAATGATTCAGTAGGGTTGTTTATTAATTTATTTTCTATTTGTTATTTTATTTAAACACAACTTTGCAACTGTGGTTTGAATACTCATTTTAAATATACCATATACTAAAATTCTAATAATATTTTTTCTTATTTTTATTCGTATAAAACAGTAAAATTAATATTATCATTATATTGTGAAAATTATAAAATAAATATGAATAATTATAAAAATTTAATTAAATTTTTTAATGTTAATTAAAATCATAATCAAACAGTTATAGCTGCCTATTTAAATGCTGGCTATTATTATTATTATATAATTAGTAATTGCAATTACATGGTAGAATTTGCAGTTAGTAGTAATGACCAAATACAGAAGTGACAAGGAGTGAGTAGTAAGTATTATACCAAAACCAAATTGTTTAAATGTTTAAAAGTCTGTGGAATGTTAATTGAAGTTATCTAAAAAAGAACTAATGAAATAATATAACTAAATAAAATAATATAATAAGACAAAAATTTTAATCTAAAATACTAACCGTGTATTTTTATATTAGTGGATAGTGGAGTTCACGATCTGATGCATACGATCTTGCAATATTGCAAATGCAAACTATTTTTGTACTTTGCTATAACTTAACAATAAAATCGCACAAGATGCCTAACTCGAAAAATCTTCGGAATTCAGGCAATTCGAACAATTCGTATGAATTTGAACGAAATAATTTTTTTTTTCACTTTATTCATACATACTTGTATTGTTAGCAATTCTACAGAAAAAAAAATTTAAAAAAAAATTCTCTTAAAAAATTAACTTTTTGGTCGCTTACGATAATTTGGTGATCACCGCTCGATATAATTACAATCTGACGAAAATTGAGCCATGTGATGGTTTAAAGATATGCATGTCCTCCGAAAATGTAAAATATTAAAATTTTTAACCCCCACTGACTCGGAGGAGGTTCAAACACATTTGGAAAGCCTAAGAATCTTGCATAATTTCATGTTTTTTGACTTGTAAGTTGAGTTAAAACTTATTAAAAAAAGATTTATATTTTTCAAGACTAATAACATTTAAATTTATGATGTAAGATTATTTAAATGAACTTGAAATCAAACTAGAAACTGCATAAGATTATAAGCTAAGAACTATTTACATGTATAAATACCTATAAATGTATGTGCACATATACAGTGATGGTTAAAAATATTGAAATAAAAGAATTATAAATTATTTTATCAAAAGTGATAGAGGGGGATTTCGTCTGAAGTGCACCCATTTTTAAAATCGATTGGGCGCAAGTTTGCACAAATTTTAGTCCTATTTAGTAATAGTGCCAGTCCAAATTTAAACGTGATTGGTCAAAAATTCGCCGAGTTGGAGGGATAGATTTTTGACATTAGGTCAATTAGCTCCTGTTTCAGATCCGAATAACTAATCACCATTGCAGTTAGAAAATAATGTCCAATACGGTTTCGAGGTTTTAGAGATTGTAAAAGGTCATTGACCGAAAGCTAAGTAATGGAAATTGAGTGATGATAAGATGTTAAAGCTTATTGGCCACCTTTTCGATTATAGCAGAATGTCCTGAGGAACAGCATGTCTTCTGATCAGCTTGTCGGTCTGAGTAAATATTTTTTCGCAGATCATTTGTGCTGCTCATAAGACTTTGGGAAGTCATATGTATTACCTTCATTACCGCTCGAAAACCACTACAACTGTTGTAAGTAACTGTTTAGAATATTTTTTTGAATTAGTATTCGATACAAAGAACGCTGCACCTACGCTGTCTTTAGATTTGAAGCTGTCAGTGAAGATGTTGATTATGTTGACTGCGTCACCAGCCCAAAAGTTTCTTGAAAAAAATTTAATTAAAAGTCTTCAGCCTGGATGTAGGGGATATGAGTAAGGTAGCCAAATTTGAATGGAAGATCAGTATCTATACATTTATTAGTGTAACTGCATTTTTATTCCAGAAGATCAAAAAGTGCTACACTATATATCTACTATATATCAATCTAAAGAGCTCGACGAGTAGGTTAGCCAAAAATTATCAGATTTAAAATCGGTTTAGCCAATTCCAAAATATTAGCGTCTGAAGTTCTTTAAAGTTCACTCTATTGAGCAAAGCATTGCATTCATCGTTGTAAAAATCATTACTTAGCCCCAGTTACCGGGGCCTTACCGACTACTATTTATTTAAAGCAATTTAAACATTTTTCCTATTTATTATAAGCTCACTTTCCAAAATCATCAGGGCAAGCCTGTTTCTTCCCTTCCTCTAAAAACTGAACATTAACTACAGTTGGAAATGTGACATTGCTTCAAACATTCATTTTTTATTACAAATGTTAAAATTATAGATTTTTAAGATTGAGATTTAGAAAAATCTGTATTAAAACAATGCAAAAGACAAAACCCAGTAGATTTACGTACTAATTTCAGAGTTTCAAAATCAATATTTTTAAAAAAATCCCTTCATGTACTGACAATCAGTACGTCTGGGTACCTTAGATGTGACAGTAATATTATTTTTGTTCTGATTTTTTTGAAAGCCACTGTGCCAGTAGAAGAAAAACTTGGGGCCTTTGCAACAAAAATATCAAAAAAAAAAAAGAATTGGTTATGGTCAGGGTTACAATAAATGTACAAGTACAAATAGAATAGTTGATATTAATGTCAATGTTAAGAGTCCGAAAGAGAAAAGAAAAACAATAAAAGCAATAAAATTGCATGCAACATTTTTATTAATCGATAATTAGAATATAAAAATGCAAAGTAATAATAATATTAATAATAATAATAATAATAATAAGTTGGAATAAGCAGTGCTAAGATAACATAGAATTGTGGTGCCGAATGGGTGGTTATAATCAAAAGCTTATTATTTTTCTTATTTTAGTTAATTAATCAGATTTATTTTCAATATACTCTACTTTCTTACCATACAATTGCTCTGATGTTGGTAAATCTTCAATAAAGAAATTCGCTGGTATTAAATTAAAAACTTTATACATAATATCATATAAAATATTTTCAACCGTTTCGATGATAATCGGCTTTAGAGCCTCATAAAAATCACGCCAATTCTCATTAAAGAATTCGTTAGTGCTGCGTTCCACCTCCTTGCTATTGCCATTGAATAAATTATCGAATTGTGTTCGCACGCGAGTCATATTCAAGTCAACACGCACGCTGGTCACGTTATCGAAAGTGAAACCGCCACGTTCGTAGAGGCGCGTTTTCGTATACAAAACAATATCCAAATTTTCTTAAAATAAATAAATAAATAAGATTTTTATTTACAGATGTCTGGCTTTCTGATACTATTTTTAATTTGCTTTACCAATTTCAATAAACATTTTCCCAGAACCACGCAATGGTATCAATAATATACGTCCATCCATTTTGTAAGTGGCATCCAGGTGCATTATTGGTAAGAAGAGTTTAGTAATCCAACTGTAATCCTTTTTGTTTACTCTTTAAATTTATAAAGATTATTTAATAATTTTATTAATATTTTATTGTTTTTTTTTTTTCTTTCAGAAACTTACTTGCTCTGTTTGATTAGCGCCTTTGCAAATCCCTTCACAATCACATTTGTCAAGTTGGCTCGAATGGTTGCTACTTCATTGTTGTCTTGCTTGAATATGATATCTTTGACATGCATAGGATCGAAAGGCCCAAAGGTTTGCTCAATCTCAGGTATACCTGAAATAAATTTGTCACAAATTATTATTAAAATCATCTAAGGATCTATTCAATTCATTCACACTCACCAATTACCAATTGATTTATTAACTTTTGTACAGTATTCGTTGAGCATTTTGTAAAGCCGGGTTCATTTATCTTACATGATGGCAAAAATGATGCTACAATTAAAAAATTCCATCAATATATATAGCCACACACTTCACAAAGATTTATAAATTTCACTAACGTTTTTCAGTATAATACTCAACACTTTCAATCGTATTAATATAATTTAATACAATCAAGCTGGAAATTATTATGCGTAAACTATTTTTCAACATTGTTGGTTTTTATAGCCAAGTTTCAAACCGTCTTCCAGCGCTTTCATCAAACAAGTGATATAAAAATTCTTTATTGACTGTATTATAGGTATATTAAAATATCGTAGTATAAATAGTTTGTCAGTTTTGCTATTAACACACTATAATTAAATTGTTTTAAATAATTTAACTGTTACTTAATATTCTTACTATGAGTATTATCTAGAAACCAGCTAGAATTAAATCTATGAATATGAATATAAACTAGTTAACAATGAGAATTAAAATTGCATCTACTTCATCTTTCAAAGAAAAACTTGTTTAACTTGCTTACACTTATCGTTGGTTGTAAGGTTCAACTACTTACCTGCTGAAAAATGTCACCAATGCGTCAAGAAGTAACAAATTTATTTGACAGTTTTTGATTTTTATGTTGGATTTTTATAGTGTAAAGTAAAAAATAGAGGCATATTTTACACTATTCTCTACTCGTAACCAATAGTGTAAATTATAACACGCAATTTCGTCGGTTGGTGTAACGTAAACAACGTAAAGAAACAAAAATAAGCATTTTTTTATTGTGAATATCACTTGTCTTATAGAACCAAAACCAACTTTACTAAACAAACAATTTTTACTGATTCTGAAGATCGTAATGGTTTTTCTGGGTTTTCGAAAAAAATGTGTAAACTCGAAAAGGAAAAACACTGAACAATGGACGATACACATCTGCTATTTATTTATTTAACAATTTTGAATTATCACGATTATGAATCGAATATTGGGTTATAGTGACCAACTATACCACAGGTTCCCTCCTCTCCTCCCCATCGTACAAAGTTCAGAAAGCCCTAGATCGAAATTCTGCGAAGAACATTGACGCAAGAAATAGAACAAAAAAATTGCATAATGGATGGCGAAATATATGTATTGGCGGACTTTTCGCAGCTTCCAGGCAAAAACTTTTACGTAGCGGATCAGCGAAGAAATGTGCCAGAAAAGTATAGAACTTAAGAAAATTCAAGTTTCCCTAGAAATTTCTCGTGTGCAGGCCATAAGCAGTCGCAGTAAAAGAAACCAACCGTATATAACTTCAGAGTCAATCAAAATAGATATTTATTTTGCTGAATGCTTACAAAAGAGGTTAAAACCATGCTATGGAAAGCGATAGAGTGGTGCACCAGCAATAATATCAATATTGTACCTAGAGAGGCTTATCCGCGAAACTGCCCAGAGCTGAGGCCAGAGGAACATTATTGGGCTCTAATGAAGCAGAAACTAAAGGAGACGAAAGGTGTATTGAAGGAAATAAGGGAATTTAAGATTAAGTGGACTGCAGCTTCCATTAGAGAAAGTACCATTAATGAAAGCCTTGATGGAGGTTCTATGGTCAAATCAAAAATATATGATAAAATATTTTTCATCTTAAATCGAGTTAGACTGTTTTTCATTTTTACCACAGATTTTATACTAAAGATGACTCAGAACGAAAAAAATTTATTTCCATGCATAATATTAGCAAATTATCCCAGGAAACCAATTCAAATATTCTTTTGATGCATTGCCCCATTCGGGTCGAAAGGGTTAAATAACAAGGCGCACGAAAACATCAAAGATATTGGAAAAAATCAATTTGCGTGGAAAGAGGTAGAAAGATCAAACATTTTATACAGCATAGTTTTAGGATGCCACGGCAATAGAAGCTAAATCTAGCATGCGATTTTTATTGGAAACTTCTATAACAATATTTTTTAGTAATTTATTTAAATTTAATTTCATAAAGATAAAAAATAAATATTTTAATTTTCAATTTCCAACAAATCTTTATTTAGCCATAATAATCTGTAGCTTTTGGAATATCAGCAATAAAGAAATTTGCTGGTACATAATTAAAAATCTTTTTCATACGATCATTTAATACTAATTCCATTGTTTGCTCAATAGCTGGACGCAATACATCATATAAAGTACGCCAATTTGCGTTGAAGAGCTCATTTGCACTGTCCTCCAATTCCTTTTGGCCACCAAAGAGATTTTCCAAGTTTATACGGAAGTCACCAATGTCAATGATTTTCACTTTAAACGTATCGATATCGGTAAATGTGAAACCGCCTTCATCACGTAATTTGACATCAATATGAAAAGTCATTTTAACATTATCTAAAAAAAGAGAAGCATTGTAAAAATAATTGTTATTGAAAAATCTTATAAAATATATACATACCTGTTTCAAAGAAAGCCTTTCCCTGCCCATTTAAATTCAACGCTAAGACGCGTCCCTTAACTTTGAAATCAGAATCGAAGCGTAATTTTGGTACGAATATTTTTGCAGTGACAACAAGATTTTTGGGATTGAAACTAAGAAAGATTATTATATATGTTATATGAGTATACAAATGCAAGTATTTTGTTTAAGTTATTACTAAATCAAATTTACTTAGCCTCACGAACAATCGCTTTGCTGGCACCTTTGATAGACATATTTTCTAAAATTGCATTCAAAACGAGGGAGCTGCTAGAATCTTGTTGGATTTTAACGCGTTTCACGGTCATTGGATCTAATCGGCCAACATTTTTCAAACCAGGAATACCTTATAAGCGGAGCAAGGAGAAAAATAAATAGTAAGTATGTTTAGTTTTACCTAAATTTTCGATTTTTGAGACCATTAAAAATTCGACCTATGCGCATACAACTTTTTGATCTCAAAGTAAAATAACAACGCTCACAAAAAAATAAGAAAGAAAAAACTTAATGTTGTGATTAAAGAAAATCTGATTTAAAATATATATTATATATTAAAGAGATCAAATTTTTTTGAAAGCTTGAATACAAGTTAACAGTTGTTCAATTTTTGCTTTGAAAAATTGTAAGCTTTTATGAAATCTTTAAAAAATAAGCGTAATTTACATTATTAACATTGCTTGCGTTCAGAAAACGCCTCTGCTCCGTCACTGCTACCTGTGTGTCTTATGAACGCAAATTGATCACTTTATGATCAACAAAAACTATATTGAGCAGTCGTCATTTCACTGAGCGTATTATTTTTCTGATACTTCAGCTAAACTTGTTGCTGAGCAGAGGTCGTTTTCTGAACGAAAGCATTAAATTCAATAAATAAATATGAAAATTACAAAAACGTTTTTGTTTTCCAAATTTAAATCGTTTTTGAAATTGAAAGTTTATACCAAAATTAAGGCTACGTCAATAAAAGATTTTAACTTGTTGATAATACTTCGAAATTTTCTACACTTACAACTTTTCAGCTCTGAAATATTGTAAGCACTTACAAAATCTTTGAAAAGTAAGCGTAATTTATATTACCAACATGAAATTCAATAAAAAGTAACGGTGCTTACAAAAATTTTTACTGCGCATGAAAAAAAACCTAATTATTTGTTGCATTAGCATCAAAAGATATCTGTTTGATTATAAGTTAAATGCGCTATGACTTTACGTAATTTACATTATCAATATTAAATTCAATAAAAAATCGGGGAACTTACAAAAAGTTGTTTGTTTTTCTATTTTTAAATGATTTTTGAAATTTCACAAGCTCATACTAAAATTAAGCTTTCGCCAATTGATCGTAAAATTAAATTTCGTGAAAATATTTCGATATTTTCAATGCTTACAACTTTTTGGCACTGAAAACTTGTAAGCACTTGCAAAATTTTTAAAAAATTTGCGAAATTTATATCAACAGCATGAAATTTTATAAAAAGTAATGGTGCTTACAAAAATTTTTATTGCGCATTAAAAAAATATGTGATTAAAAGTTCCCCGAAAATAGCGGACTTAGATGAGACTTCAACATTTAGATTTTTAAATAATAAAAATTTTTTTAATGGTTTTTGAGAAAAGTTGTTTAAAATTTGGCTCTTCTCATAAAAGTAAAATTACGGATTAAATTTAAATAGAGATTTCTATCTCCGTAATTATACACAGCACAATTTTTGTTGGTTTTATGTAGTTGATTATATACATAGACTCATTTCTAGTATTTTCTTTTCTTTTATTCAGCAAATTTTGATTAAGAAGTAAAATATTTTTACTAAAATTTTTGTAAGCGGGTATAAATTTCATAAGCCTACATAGAAAACTTCAACGCATAATCTCAAAATTTCAGGCTATAAATTTTATTTTTACAAAACCGTTGTAAGATCTTGTATGCTTATGATTATTTAAGATATTCAGTAAACAAGATTACAAATTTATTTATTGTGAATTAAAAAAATTAATAAATAAATCTTTCTAAATCTATTATTATTAATAGTTTTTATTTTTTCTAAATTCATTGTTTAAAGTATTATACCATACCGTCTTTCCACTCAACAAAAATTGTTTGAAAATTGGCAGCAAAGCATTTTTTAAAATTAGCATCGGTCAAGAGACAGGGCTTTAAAACTGACGCTGTAATGTGATAAAAAAAAATATTTTAAATATTATTTTACACTATTTATAACACACAATAAAAACAGTGAGAGTGGCGTACGTTGTTCATTTAAAAAATTTCCAGCATTTGTTGCTGTCACTATAATTGTCAACAGTAAAGTTAAACTAAATATCTGCATTTTAAATGCTAATTTTTTAATTTTGGTTATAGAAGTGTTTTATTTGAAGTACTTGAGAATACTGCTGAAGTTTTTGGTGCTCTATAGATATTTTGTTATTTTCTTCATTCTTGAGCAACTTTTTATTTAATTTTATTTATTTGTTTCTTTTTAAATTCTAACTTGTTTTGATTTTGTTTTTTCGCTTTTTTTTTGATAATTTCAGCAAAGTTTTAGAAGTTGATTATATTTTTATTATTTTATTAGATTTATTAATATACAGGGAGCTTTATATTTTATCAATTTAGAAAAGTTTTCTGGGGCAAGCAGTTATTATATTAAATAAAATTTTACGCTGTGTTGAAAAATTAAATCACCCCCTCTAAAAAAAAGTAAAAATATACAATACGTTGAACTGAACCTGTTCTACTTTAATGACAGTCTATAAAATTTAATTAAAAACTTAACTGGAATTTCGTTTTATTTTTAAGATTAACCTTGACTTTGACGTTTTTAGTCTACATACATACATACAAACATTTAAAGATAGAACGAAGAAAATATTTTGCAAATTGTAAATCACAGGATGTTGAAGGTATTGAAAAATACTTACTTTTGTGCTAAAAAACTCATTAAAAAATCAATAAATCAAGTAAAAATTAAAAAAAAAAATTATACGTATTGATGCGTAAAGTCAGGATAACAATTTTTTTGTTACAGATTTTTATTTTCTTTTATAGACTTAAAGTGTTTTTTATCCAAATAGGAATAATTTAATAATAATTATTTGAAACAAAATTCTTTTCACGGTGATTAAAGTTTACAAGTAAAGATTGATTCAATTTAACTGAAACGATTAAAATTAAATTAGCTATCTTTATCAGAGAAGGTTGGAATACTCACACCCATGTTTACTACTGCAAGGTGTTAAGATTCCAACAATAAATACACTTGGACCCACTAGGGGTGGTGGTTAACTCCCCTACACTCTGAACCCACCAAATCAGATTTCCCAAAATAGGCCATTGGTTAGCATTTGTATGACCATATGGATTGAAGATTTTGAAAACTGCGTTCTACACAATGTGAAATCAATCAATTAATCAAAAATACAATTTTCTCTAGAAAACGGTACTCGGGCGCTTTGAGCATTTTTTGTCTATTCTTTTTAGGTTTGAATCATAACCATTATTTAATTATTCGCAGGTCGTTGGGTTATCAAAAAATGCAGTGAATTTAGAAATTTTTTTGAGGTTAGGTACGTCATCAGTAATGGCAAGACAATGTGCTATAGAAATTATGCCCTTCACGATAAAAAAAAAATGCATTGGAATCCATATATATAATAAATATATAAATATTGATTTGATTTTTGATCTGAATATTTTCTGATTTTTCTTGTTTTTTTTTCCAGGTTTGGTCTGAACTTGGTCTTGTTTAGTTTGAAATTTGATCTGAAATATGGTTTGAATTTTGGACTAAATTTAGTCTTATTTTTTATATATCGATCTGAAATTTTTTCTCCTTCGTTCTGGGTTTTGTTCTGAATTCGTTCTGATTGCATTTTTAGTTTAATTTTTAGAATAGTCTCAATCTGATTTTTGACTGCATTATTGTTTCTTTTGCTGTGGGTTTTGGCCAAAATTTCGACTAATTTTTTTATCTATCTTTTGTGCGAAATTTGATTTGAATTTTGTCTGATTTCGGTCTAAATTTGGTTTAAGTTCTGGTATAAAATTGGTCGGATTTTTTTTTGCTTTAAGTTTGGTCTTAAGTTAATTTCTTTTTTTATGAATTTTTGCCTAAATTTTTAATTGATTTTTTGTCTATTTTGGATTGGAATTTAGTCTTCAATTCTGTCTGATTTTGGGTTTGAACTTGATTTAAATTCTGGCCTGAATTCGGTCTTATTTTTGATCTGATTTTAGTCTTTTTGGTTTGAGGCTTGTGCTGAATTTCGGCCTCAATTCGTTTGGTTTTGTTCGGTATTGTTTTCGGTTTCATTTTAATTTTTTTTTGTCAGTGAGTTTTGGTCTGACTTCGGTTTGGATTTTGTTTTGGTTTTTGACCTGGATTTCGACTATGTTTTGGATATGATTTCTTGTCTGGTTTTTGGTCTGATAATACTGTACAACAGCGAAATAGGATCAGAGTTGTGGCCCGGTTTTTCTGGGGTATTTCTCGGACTGCTGATCACGAATATGCAAGAATTTTTTTTCGGGTCACGTCAGATTTCGTGTACAGTCGTAAATTTTCAGCTTATTTTAGCATTTTTACACGAATTACAACCTTGATCAAAAAATTCCCGGAATAACCACCGTATGGCGCTCCCATAGCTCCAATTTGAGTTCTGTTTTCTTTTTTTTGTTAAGTTGGCACATCTGTTGTTGATATTCTCTGTAAATCTTAGCGTCATAGCTTGACATTTGCAAAAGTTACGTAGCCAAGAGTACATCTATCTCTGTGTGTGATGGCAATTTTTTACAATTTTATTAAATTGTATTATATTAAATTTTGCGTAAAAAACGGTGCCATCATTATTCGTAAAATTGACGAAAAATGTAACAAATACCATTCAACAGCCACCGAATTCACCTGATTTGGATCCCTGTGACTTCTTTCTGTTCAATTGAGTTAAAAAAACCATTACGGGGAACGCGTTTCAGCAGCCGAGAGGAAGTAATGGAAAAATCGCAGGAAGCACTGATGGACATATCGAAAACCGACTATAAAAAATGTTTCGAGGATTGGATCAAGCGCTGGCATAAGTGTGTTGCAATCGATGGGGATTTTGATGAATAAACTTGTATTTTTAATTTTCTCAATAAATTCTGGGAACTTGTTGATCAAGGTACCACCAACATTTCAGAAGTTTTTGTTGGAAAAGTAAAAATTTTCGGGTATTTCGGGAGTTCTTCGTTTTTTGAAATATAAGCACATGAAAAATTGAAATTTTATAAAATTTTTTTTCATCCAAAACTTCTAAAATGACATAATTCGCGCAGAACAGCAAAAAAAAATATTGAATTTCAAAAAAAGACCAGAAATATTCAAAAAATACCGGGCCATAACTTAAATGCTGGTTTTAAAACATTTTGTTGTACAATGTAATTGGTCCTAGTATATTTTAACAATTAACTTTCCCAAATCTGAATCTTATGTAGATCTGTCATGCTTTTTTCAGTTCTGGTAAAATCAATTATTTTGCTCATTAGTAAATAAAGTAAATAAAGCTATAAAGATGAAAGTTATAGAATGCGCGTCATCATAACAAGATTTATTAGATTTATTTAGCAAAACTAGTTGCCAAATTAATTAAATGCAACAAACAAACAATTTGCGTTTTAAGTTTCCTTTTTTCTACGACCATTGTAATAAATTCTACACACAATTTTATTTCAGTTTATTTATTAGTTTCTAAAATTGATGAAGCTCATCAGAAAAAAAGAAAAAAAATTGTAACAAAACACAAACATAAATATATAAATAAACAATATGCACATTCAACTTTCAATTTACATTATAAAAATCTTTTGCCGTTGGCGCATCAGCTATAAAATAATTTACTGGTATAAAATTAAATATTTTTTTAAAACGTGCAAAAATCATAGCATCTATTGCTTCCTCCAGTGTGGGACGCAGTATTTCGATAACCTCGCGCCAATTCTCATTAAACATTTCATTCGTATATTCCTCCAATTCTTTATTACCATTGAATAAGTTTTCCAGATTTACTCGAAAATTGGTGAAATTTTTAATTTTCGTACGCACTGACTGCGTATCGATAAATGTGACATTTTCAGTATTTTCGGCATCGCGTAATTTCATTTTGAAAACTATAGCAAAATCAGCATTTTCTGTGAATGAAATTAATATAGTTTTAGTTAAACGAATGAAACTATAAATTTATATCGTACACACCTGCTTCAATCCACAATTTACCTTTACCAGTTAATGGTAGAAATAGAATTCGACCATCGGTTTTATAGCGTGCATCTATACGTATTGCGGGGACATTTGCACGCACCAGGAAACTAAAATCTTTGGGATTTTGTCTGAAATATGGAAAGGAAATTAAATATTTCGAGTTTTTGTTTTTGTATAATTAAAAATTACTTGATTCTGGTTAAATTGGTGGCCCCTATACCGTGTATAACAATATTTTTCATTTCGATTTTTAGTTGATTTTGTTCGATTTTTAATTTTTTAATTTTTACTGGTTCAAATTTACCAGCAGCTGGTAGACCCGGAATGCCTACGTGGAAGGTTATGGATGTTAAATAATTATAAGAATTATATTTTCCTTGTTAGCTAGTACTTACCATCTTTGAAATTCCACAACAATGCTTGTAGATTATCCTTGTAGCATTTGTTGAAGTCGGGTGCTTTCGATGAGCATGCCTTAAAGAAATCAGCTATAAGATAAATTATTAAATATTTAATTTAATACATATATTCATACAAATGGTAAAATCTACATAAAAATGGTATTGGATTTTTAAGAATGATTTATTTTAAGTAAATTAATTTTATGCTATGCTATCAAACAATTAAAAATATCACACGTTATAAAAATTGCTATTGAACTATTTGATTTATATGTATTTTTCTATTCTTTTTTTTCTATTTCTTATTTAACTTTTTTTACTTTAAATACATACTTATAATGTCAAATTATTCTTACGTTTTTCTAGCATATATTCTTCTTCACATTTGCTACCAATAATTTGAAGTATAACGAAAATTGTTATGTAAAATATATACGATAACATTTTATTACACTTTACTAGTAAAAACAATATTTTTTAGTTCATAAAAATCTTAAGCAGTTTTTCCGCTTTATTTTAACACTTTTACATTTATGCTAAGAATACTTGAAGTTAGTGGTCAACATAACTATTTTATACCAAAATAAAATTAATTTAATACAGATTTTTTAATTTCATTACAAATACATTTTTAAACTACCTAGTTAGTAATGCCTTTTTAATAAGTTTCAATTTTATTTTTAACATTGAATCATAGTAATTGTATCTACATACAAATGCTTATTATTTCTTATTATTTTAAATCATTGCCTAAATTAAACTATATTTATGAATTGCGTTGATTTGCAAAATTATTAGTACATAAATAAGAATGCGAGAAGAAGATTTCTTGGATTATTATAAAAATGTGATTATAACCCAGTAATATATACATAGCTGTAGCGAATCCATGGGAGCTAGATAGAGTGGATGCCTAGAACTGATGAAATTCCAAGACAAATTTAAAACATGGTTCTATAAATCATGGTAAAATATTTTTCTATAAATTTTTTACAGTCACCTCTCTGCCCGTAACCCATTGAGTCGATTTCTTTCATCGTGAATATTAAATATGTTTTCAAACGTTTTCGAAATGAAAAAATTCTCTCTGTAGTAGTTGTCGTTAAGGGTATAACAACTAATATCCGAAGCAATATAAATTATGTGGAATCAGGATTAAAACCCAAGTCATAATCCATAACAAATTCAGAAGAAAATTAGAACAAAAGTCCGACCAAAAAATTAGACCTATATTCAAATAAAAATTCAAACCACACCAAAAAATTATAGCAAAACGAATGACAAATTTTGACTAAAATTCAGGTCAAATTTAGACTAAAACTCAGACCGAAAATCAGATAAAAAAAAATTCAAATCCAAAATATAAAACCATGTTTAGAAAAAATGTTGGACCAAAACTCAGATAAAAAATCGGACTACAATTCATTTAATAACTCAAACCAAAATTCAAATTTAGATAAAAATTACTATATTCAGACGAAAAGTTCGTATCCGTGAAGTTTGACCCCTATGAAAAATATTCCCAAACAAAAATTAAAAAATTTGAATGGAAGGCAACAAAAAATGATTTTGGGTGATATTTCATAATTTGGGATCTTTTTCAGTTTTTAATTTTGGGACCATATTTCATTATGATATAAATATATGGAATTTAAAATGAAAAAAGGCCCCAAAATAAGATGAATTGGCCTAAAGTCAAAACACGCATTTTCCAAATTTTAAGTTGAAACAAAAAACATTTTGATATTTTTGAAACTGATTCCAGAATTTATAATTTAAACAAAAATAGATGATTTATGGTATATAAAAGATAATATATTTGATATGGCTCCTTTTGGAAATGTTGGATTCTAGCCAGCTTTCACTTACAAATGCCATTTAGGCCATTTTTCATTTCTCCTTCAATTTTTCTTGGGGCCCTTTTTCATTTATTTTTGTAGTGCTTTTTCATTTATTATTGGGGTGTTTTTTTTTTACCATTTTCGTTATGAAAATATTGCCCAATTTTGTGGTTATTTTTCATTTTCAGTTCAGGGCCATTTTTGATGGGGCTAAATTTCATGAAGCCGAAAAATTCAGACCGAAAATTTACAGACCCAAAACTCAGACCATAGAGAGTCAAATCACTTATGGAATATTTCTAATTATCTGAAGAAATTAATTACTTTTGGTGACCTATATCCGCTCGAGTTAAAGATGTGTTCATTTAAAATTACCAATATTAACGGATCCATAAATTTCCGAGAGGGGTTTTAATTTTTTTGCTTCTTTAAATCTATTTTTATTGATTCATAACAAACGATCAAAATATATGGGATTCATAATTAAGAGGAGGAGTGAGGGGAAGCTTAACCTCAAAAGCTTCCTTCCCTCTAGGGTTCATTTGTGTATACTCAATACTAGGCCTCATTGCCAAGTTGGTTAACATCTAGAAATTTTATCAAAACTAAAATATAATTTATTTATTTATTTATAAGTCACATACGTCATGACCGTAATGTTCAATATTTTTCTTCATGAATATTTAATAAATAATAAAATTTTTGCTTCAGTTTAACTTCTCTTTACATTTATTGTAATTAATTCAGACTAATGGTAAATATTTTTTTAAAGACTAATGAACAAAACTACGTAATGAATTTTTGGAAATTTTAGTGTAAAATTTTGTTTACAAAAAAAAAAAAAAGTAAATAAATAAAATCGAAAAACCATTTACTTAAAAATTGTTTGCAATAATGACTTAACAAAAATTTGTTTTCTTATAAACAAAACAAAAGAAAAGAAAAGAAAAAAATGTTATGTCTGAAAAGAAAGAACTGTGCACACGCTAATGGTTGTATCAAACAAATAATAGATTTTATGAATATTGAATGAATTTATAAAATATAATTGTAAGAATAGGAACCCATTGGGAAACGGAAACAATTAACTCGATTTATTAGATGTCACCACCAAGTTAATACAAGGATAGCCTGATTGAAGGAGTTGAAGGAGATTTTAGGATTTACCGGGTTTATAGATCCATGTAATTAGATAAGTAATTAAAAATTCGTGGGTAGTACTGGATTAGATCTAATTGTAGTAGAGGATGGAGCCACATGGGCTTTATTGTTACAGAGACTAATAATGTAATGTTAATGCTTTTCTTCTAGCCACAGCCTTAGATTTAGTTTAAAGTAACTCCATGGTAAACGTTTAGCAATATTAATTATAATTATTAAAAGCTGATTTTAATTTAATAACAAAAATCCGACAAAAATCAATTTTTTCAAAAATGACAAGGTTCTGCAAGTGGATAGAATTGAGGAAAAATAATAGAAGTCTGGGCGTTTTAAAAGTTTACATCTAATTTTTGTCGTACGCTGGCCTAAAGTTTGCCCATTTCAAACCCATTCAGTATAATAAGCCGCGAGACAACTTGCTAATTTTGTGTCTGAGATTATAGTAGAATTTTCCATAGAACATTTTCCACTAATTTATTCACCTATTAGCTCCCTCCCTTATAATTATTTTTTGCTATTTTCGTAAGAAATAATCTTTTTGTCCGAGTGTGTATAAAACACTTTCTTTTAAATGGCTTGAAATAGCAATTTATGTTGAATAAACAGAAAGTCCTATAAGGGAGAAACTAAAGGGTTAATAAAAGTTATAAAGTTTATTTTGCGATGTAAAATAGAATTTTGTTTTGGAAAATACTTTTTAAGGCACATTTGTTCATTGCATATTAGAGGTGGAAATTTGAAGCATTTGCGAAATTTGGGTTTACTTTTACTAAAACAAACTTTACAGATTTTTGTCGTTTATAGTAAAATGTTATGAGCAATATTTTTCTAGAACTTATTAATCCTCTATCAACCCACGTAAGGGGTCAGAAAGATAATTTCTTTCGAGAAGGGCAAAAGATCCATAAGGGAGAGAGCTAATGGGTTAATATATCGGAGAAAAATGTTCTACGTGAAATTCTACCACAAACTTTTAAACACACAAATAATCGCAGATGCAAACTTCACAAGTTGTATTATGGTTTATTATACTTGATTTGCTAGAAATGACCGAAGTTGAGGCCCTCATACAAAATGTAAACTTTCAAAACGTCGAGAACCGTAAAATTTCTTTTCAGAGTTCTATCAGAATCCACTTTCAGAATCTTATTACTTTTTTGTGTAATTAAATTTAATTCAAATTTTAATTTTTTGTTTATTTATTCTTTTTATTTTTATTTGAACTTAAACAAGTATTGAACCGCTACCCTTTTAATTTATTACTATAAATCCCAAAATGTTGAAAGTTTTTGAAGAATTTGAGCAATTTAGCAGTCTTATTAATTAAACTCTAATAATTATTTAAGAACTTTCAAAATTTTTGGTTTTATAATGAAAAATACGTAACAGGTTTTTATTCGAGTTATGAGTTTAGCTGTTATTCCTTATTGCCACACATATATCAGCCTAATATACTATAAGAAATTTTGTTTCATTCGTAACAATATTTCTTTTAATATAAATGGAGTTGCGAATTCATCGGTGCGAATTCACAATGTTTTCCGAAGTATCGAGCACACAGTGTAGCGTTTTGTTTGCATTGAAATCGCAACAGTCCATTTGCATTTTATTTCTTTGGCTTGGAACCGAAGAAAACTGGTTTGGTTCAAGTAAAATAAAATGGTTCGGTTCGAGTCACTCAAATTACAGTTAGTTTCGGTTCAGAATTTGATTGTTTCATACCCGGTTTCCATCCCTACATGAAATTGTTCTATAACATCATTATTTAAGAATGAAAACCTGAACTTTGCTCACTTTGATTAAAATTAATATCATCATCGATTGACCTTAAAAAAGATTCTAAATCGAACTAAATTTTTAATTATCCAACTTATGGTGACGTCGAATTCTGCCCAATATTTTATTTATTTCTTTTATTTTTCCATTTTTTCTTTGTTTTTATGAATATATTCTAATTTGTTTGCATAATAGTAGCCAAAAGAAATAAATTTGAATTATAACTGGATTACGATAAATAAAGAACCACTTGATCAGTAGCTGATCAATAAGCGTAAAGTAGAGTTGCTACTTGTTTCCTGAACTGGTGCTACTGGGTTAATCATAAGCAAAACTAAAATAAATAAATATAATTAAAATTTTTTTAGTTTTGTTTTCTTTTCCTGCGCTTTTAGCTTTGACTAGACGAAATCTTTTAAGAAAAAACAAAAATAAAAAAAAAAAACTAATAATAATTACTTAACAAAAAGTTTTGCAGAAATGGAAAAAAGCGAAATTAATGTTCTGAAATTATTTTTTGTGTATTTGTTTTTATAGTTGAATGGTTGTAGTGGTAGTTAAGTCTATTGTATTATATTCTATATCTGAAGTAAGTAAGTGGTGGAACAAGTTCATTAGAAATTCCGTAACTATACGAAAATCTTTATAATTTATATTGATTGAATTCAATATTTTAAAGTTCAGTTTAAGTTTAACTATCAAAGATTGCAGTAATGCAGCATCAGCAGTTTTTATTTTTGGGCACAATTTTTGTGGCTCTTACTTTATGGAGTACAGTTAGCGGGCAGGATTATTTGAAGGAAAAGCGTAAGTGATTTTTGGTAGAAAAACAAAAGTCATTATAGAATTCATCTATTTTTATACTTTCAACAGCTTCATTTCTAACGCCCTGCCATCTACATCAAGTCGAAGAAAAATGTTTGGTATCTGCTTTTACAAACTTATTTACCAATTGGAAAGACGGTTAGTGTCGAATTTATAAGGTTTGGTAATATAAGTACTCAATCACTCAATCTTAAAATCTCAAGGTATTCCTGGCTTAACAACGCTTGGTTCCATTGATCCATTCCATGTGAAGAAACTGCGTCTGTCACAAAGAACTGAAAATCTTGCAGATCTACAAGTTGGAATTAGAAATTTAGTAGCATATGGCATGAGTAAAACAAGAATTTTGAAGAGCACGTAAGTTTAAATGCTTTAAATATAGAAACCATAAACTAAACCTATATTAAGAAACTCAATTCTATTACTATTCCTTGAAACAGTGTCAGCGAAAAGGATTACAGTTTCAAATTTAATTTACATTTACCCTCATTAAAAGTGAAAAGTGATTATAAATTGAAGGGGCGCTTACTAATTTTGAATCTTGATGGTCATGGTGTCTTAGAAGCGGAATTAAGTAAGTTCAACTACGAGTACCCACTTCCTCAATTTAGCAAATGTTTTTATGAAAATCTTCTTTATTTCTACAGGTGACATGGATTTCACAATTCACGCTAAAACAGCGTTGAAAAAAGTCGGTGATTTACATTTCTTCGATATACTTTCGATTAATACCGATATTAAAAAAGTTGGTAAATTCCATGTTTCGTTTACGAATCTCTTCAATGGCAACAAAGAATTGGAAGATAGTGCAAACACATTGTTCAATGAAAATTGGCGTGATATCTTTGAGATCATGCGTCCTGCATTCACACAGACATTGAACGCTATGATTTCTGATCGTTATAAAAAGATTTTCGCTTACATTCCTGCTCATTATTTCCTTGATGATTTGCCATAGAATGGGTGCGTTTGTGTGTATATATTGGAATTAATGTACAAGCATCTATATTATTATTGATTGTTGTTTATTTAAAGATTGAAACGTAAAAGTTATAGGGGAAGAATGAGTTGAAAATATTTTATTAAATTATATTTTGTGTACCTATTTAATTATGTTTTAATTTTATTGTTGACTTGGAAGATACGGTTTCGAGTTTTAATTTTAGTTTCAAGTTTAAACAAAGGATAATTAATCGGAATCAGTTTCATTCTTATGATGAAAGAAAAGCCATAATGAGTTTTTCCATATGAACGTTTTAAAAACTAGTTTAGCAATAACGAAGAAAGGCTTTAGTTTAGAAGATCAGCCAGAAAAACAATAGTTCCCACAGTATCTCTTGTTAAATGCTCAGAAGATAAGCTTAAATAAACAGTTTTGTGATAAGTATGAATGTTAAATGTGCTCACCAAATCAAATCAAATTTGCCCGATAGTAATATAGTGTAAGTTTGAAACAGAAGTTTTGGGACCATTAGTATAAACTAAACACAGTCAGAAACTATAACAGATAAACAAAAATAAGCAAGGATCAATCAAAGAAACAATTTGGTGATAAGATTAAACAATGGAAAACATTAGTTTGGTACAAATTTGGACTATTTTCTCTAGTTTGGAATTAGCTTTTCTGGTGGTCGAATAATACATCATGAGATTTCAACTTAATCAATACATGTTGAGGTTAGGTTAGGTTAGGTTGGAGTGGCTGTCGAGAGACACACTTAGGCCTGAACGGCCCATTGTGATACCACATAGTTGGACCTACAGTTTAACGCCGATTCCAAACGGCGGTGTGGCAATTTTTTATCGGCTTGGTGGTTTTGCCATTACCAACCAAGGTACTTCATATTGATATTGGTAGTGAATATAAGAAAGTTATCAGAAAGTTATGAAAATTAACCACCAG
This sequence comes from Toxonevra muliebris, assembly GCA_963691655.1. NCBI lineage: Eukaryota > Metazoa > Arthropoda > Insecta > Diptera > Pallopteridae > Toxonevra > Toxonevra muliebris. Next base: position 10,283,737 of record OY829327.1, on the reverse strand, counting down.
ACGAATCACTAAACTATCGAGGTCGTCAATTCATGTTGAAATAAATTAAAAATTTTTGTGATATCAATCAAAAATATCATATAAAATAAAAATGAAAAAAAGGTTTTTCTTTTAGATTTTAATTTAAATTATCTTCTTCGTGTTAGTGTGAAGGTTTATGTGTAACTAAAAATGATATTTAGGAAAGCTGGAAAAGGCCAAAGCTGGAAATCTGTTAAATATGATACTGAAAAAGCAGTACGCTCGGCATTGCGACAGATTTTCATTTACGTCTGTTTCTTGCTCGTGTCTATAATTTGTAAGTACACATTTTTAAGCAACACTTTTCAAAGAATCTCAATTCACGCTTATCCAATTACAGTATGTTTATCTGCGACCGATCGTTATATGTTTTATTTTAACAAAACCGTGCAACATATCTTTCTAAGTCAATACGATAACTCGACGTTATTCTTTAAAAATGTTAATTTTGAGCATATTAAAACAACCGCGGATTGGTGGACATTTTTAGAGCAGAAGTTCTTGGATAATTTACATGAGCCTGATGAGAATGCAATTGCTAATAGTACATCAAAAAAGCAAAGAAATACCAAAGATGAATCGACTGGTTTAATGTTTCTACAGGAAAATGTATTACTAGGACCGCCACGCCTACGACAAATACGCGTTCTACCGGACAGTTGCATTGTTGATCAAGTATTTACGAAATATTTCACCACTTGCTATGCACCATACGAAAGTAACGTAGAAGAAACGAATCCTAATTTTAAGAGGTATAAATGCAAAGAGTGTTTTTAAATTGGAATTGGTTTTTAGTATAACTTTTTTCGGTATACATTTTTAGTACTAAATATTATACTTTAGATGAACTTAATGCATATTCTTTATGGGGTACACTTGCTACATACACAGGTGGTGGTTATGTTAAAGATTTGACTTATGATAAAGAGCAGAATAAAGAAATCCTGGCGGAATTGAAAACAAATAAATGGGTTGATCGTGCTACGCGTATGGTGGTCCTCGAGCTTACCTTATACAATGTGAACACGGGACTCTTTAATAGTGTGAAGTAATAACTTAGATAATTACTTATTTATTATAGATTTATGTATGTGATATATGTATGTGCGTACATTATTTCAGATTCATTGCAGAAAAATCTCCAACTGGAGGCATTGTTGCATCATCATTTATTCAATCTTTGAAATTTTCATCAATATGGATGGGAGATGGTTTCTTGGTGCTTTTAGCTGCCATTATATTCTATATTATGTTGGTTTGGTATACCAAGGAAGAAATAGTAGAAATTTATGCTCTCGGTATTAAAAAATATTCATGTTCAATTTGGAATGCTGTTGATTTGACGATACTTTTTGTAAGTTTCTTATTAAATGATCTAGATTTTACTTAAGATGTCAGATCGAAACCAGTGTTGAATCTAGAATTTGGGTTTGGAAAGGTTTGATTTTGTTATATTATAGAAAAATGTCAGGCCTATAACCAAACCAAAATGAAGATCAAGAATCGAATAAAAAACCCGACCAAAATTCAGACTAAAATCCAAATCAAAAATCTAATCAAAATTCACAAACAAAATTCAAAATATACCAAAAATTTAAACCAGGGGGGTTACTCTGTAGTTCGATTCGAAAGAAAATTTACTCGAATTCAAACGATTGGTACTCTATAAAACATTTTCGAATAATATTTATTCGATGTTCAGTTTAAATTTTGTGCCTTCGGAGTCGAATTTGGCATTCGAATAGAACTGTCTTCCGAATCGAACTACGTGAAACTACACGGCCTGGAAATTTGTTACGCTACAGATTTCTTTCAAGTACGGCTCGTTGTTCTATCCTGTCAAAATAAACCAATTCCGGAAAGAAAAAATCATTCATCATGACACGATATCGCGGTCCGTTGACAGTAACCGTCTGACCATCTTCGTTTTCAAAGAAGAATGGCTCGATGACGCCGTCCGACCAAAATGCGCATCAAAAGGTGACTTCGAGTGGGCGTTAAGTTGAAAATTCGACTAATCTGAAATAATTACATTGTGGCAAAAAGTGCGACCTACGGTCATGCTTTCCAGCATCCAATCGGCTTGACGTTGCCAGGCTTTAGTTCTTGAATCAATTGAATCTTATAAGCTTGCAAATGAAAATCTTTTGTCAAAATTCGATTCACTGTAGCCGTAGAAGTCTCCGCGATACTTTCACGGGTTGATAGTTTCACGTATTGTACTGACCCGGTCGACTAAATCCGAGGAAAATCTGTGCGAATTTTACGTATTGCGAAATTTTTTTTAACAATTTTGAATCATTTGGATTCGTTCTTTTACTGTGTAGAGCGCCATGTTAAATTTCCCACGTTTATAGAGCACCCTTGTCAAATCTGACATTTAAAAGATGGTCGCTGTCAAAGTTATTAAAGTTTCCAAACCTGAAACTTTTGTTGGAACACCCTTTAGTTTTTGATGTAACATACAGTAAATTTGGCTTAATTGTAACAATAAAAATATTTAGCTTCTAGTTCAATTAACCGGGGAATAAAATTAGTACACTTTGAGCTAAAAAAAGTAAAATTTCTGCCGTAATTAAACCGGGAATTACTGTACATGGATTGTTTATTAATGAAATTTCTTCTATTCTACATAGTTGGGTTACTTATCATTCATTTACAACTGTTGGCATTGGATGTATGCGAAACGATTGATCCATCGCATAGAAGCAAATCGAGATAAGTTCTTAAGTTTGGATGCCATATGCTATTGGAATATAATATACCGGGATATTATTGCACTCCTGGCATTTTTCGTATGCATTAAAGTCTTCAAATACATAAGTTTCAATAAGACAATGTTACAGTTCAGTACGACATTGAAAAGGGTATCGTATAGTAACTAAATTAATCTAAATATGGTAATAATAAAATGACATTTAATATTTTCCCCTGATAGTGTTCCAAAGATTTACTTGGTTTCGGTTTAATGTTTACCATTGTTTTTTTGGCGTATGCTCAACTTGGTCTATTACTATTTGGTACGGTGAATAAAGATTTTCATAATTTCCCAGAATCTGTACTGACAATGGTGCGTATGGTGCTGGGCGATTTCGAGTATAAAAATATTGAAAAAGCAAATCGCGTATTGGGTCCTATATACTTTCTTACCTATATCTTACTGGTGTTTTTTATACTTTTGGTAATGCTATACTCATATATACATATAATTTTTTAAAATTAATTAACCATATACTTTCTGTTTTCATTTAGAACATGTTTTTAGCCATTATAAATGATACGTACAGTGGCGTTAAGACTGAAATAAAATTTGGAGGCAATCATCTAGAGACATATATCAAAAGAAAGTTAAATAATCTCTGTGGTAGAATTTGTACATCTAAATTCAAAAAAACAGATGATTATAATTTAGATACTACCAGTTCATCAACACTTTATCCTCAGACTTCGGCAATAAGTGATGTGGATCCGATAACAACAAGTACAATTCCAAGTGATTCAACCTTGGAACGGACGCGTATGCGAGGCAGTGATATAATTAGAGAGTAAGGAAGTAATAAATTGTATGATTTTAAAAGTTTCATATTTATTTTTCCAGATATTTTGAAGAAGTTCCATCGTCGTTGATGAATAACAATCAATCTGAGCAGATTAAAAAGTTTGTAGTACATAGTTATAAATAAGTGATATCACAGTTTTTTATTTATTTCAAACCGGGGAATATGATAATAAGTAAAAAACTGTGATGAATTTAAAAACAAATGCTGTGTTGTCATTTATCTGAAATATAAATATTTCTTTGTATTTTATAAAATTTAAATTTAGCTTAAAAACTCGTATGGGTCTTTTGGAAGAGGTATTGGAATCGCTGATTGGAGATATGGATAGAATATTGAAGAAAGTTGACTCGAAGAATAGGAGTAAATATGATTAAAAGAATTTTAATTTATTGATTGGTTTTGTATGCATATACAACTATTAATTAAATATTGCTTTTTTTATTTACTTACTTTTTTTCTTAAATTAAATTAATTTAATAAAACAGATTTTTATTTATATCTGGTATTTGGTATAAAGCAAGAGGTGTACAAATTTTTGGCAGATAAGTACACTTCAATAATGATCTAGAAATCAAAAATATATATTTGCATTGAATAATTAGTCGTAGAGGGTAAATAGTTAGAGGGAAAGAGGCAGCTTGATTATGTTGATTAAGAAGAAATGTAAGTAAAAGTTGTATAAAAGACCTTGACCTTGTTAGGAATGAAACCCAATACCGCTGAGGTGATAGTCTAGCAAGCTGTCACTAGGCCATGTATACAGGGTTTCCCAAAAATCCACGTCATCCCTTGGAGAGCTGATAACCAGAATATCAAAATATAAGCTTTATAAAAAGTTTTTAGTTTTTGAGATATTGGTACTTTTATGAATTTCGTGAAAATCGGTATTTTAAGTCAGTTTTTCAAGTGCCACATATCTTAATATTTTAATTTTTGTTTCGCAGCCCTGAATAATTCTGCTATTGGTCACAGTACGTAATAAAACTAGTAGTGTCATAGCTTAGGAAAAACAAAACGGTTTTGGCCGACTCATGAATTAATTTTTTTTATTAGTTAAATTAGACTCTTAATACCGTTAAAAAAAATTCTTCGCGGATCTGGCAAGTTATTGTAAAAACATGATCCAAAATATCGTGTAGCTGGTGACTCTTCTATGCAAACAAATGGTTTCTTTGCTATGCCTGAAAACCTTTTGCTTGATACTTGACTAGATGTGAGGAAAGATGCACTGAATAAAATCTTACGGGCTCGAGAGGAAGAAATTGGTGCTTGTGGAATTCACTATAACATAATTCCAAATATCAATTTCAGAGCTAAGAATTATAACGACATGATTGATTGGGAGAACTCTACTGTCGCTATCACAGTATCATCAGTTCTTACAAAATTCAAAAGTTGTGAACTTATAGAGAATCTTTCAGCCTTTAAAATTTGTTCATGTGCGTTTACAAGCTACTATAGCTGTGGAGCGCACTGTTAAACTAGTAACATGTGCTTCAATTAATTCAAATAATATATTTTTTGTAGAATCTTCGTCCTTACAAAGAAATATTTTTTCAACAGAATTTTACGCTCTCTGTACAACTTCCAATTTCAAGATTTTAGGATGCTTTTGAATTGCAACGGTGTAAACTGAACAATATAAAAAAGTCTGTATTTTACATATATGGTTTTAAAAAATCATCGCAAAAGGAAATTTTTAAATTTATGGGAGTAACTTTTTTTTGCACTCAGCATGGAATTCTCCTTCAAAAATATGTTAAATAGTGTAAAGTAAATACTGTCATTATTCTACTCTTTTTGTTAAAATTGTAAAACTTGAGGGCCTAGGTTCAAACAAAAATGTGTGGGTGTATTGCTAGTTTAGGTGGACAACTTTTGGCGGGTATTGGTATCCGATCAAAAAAAGTTGTCAAGAGCACTGGTCTAGTTCACACTAAGAAAGAAAAGCCCTATCTCCCGAACTCTGGGCTGTGACAGCCAAGCATCTATTAGGAACACTCACGCTTACAAAGTTTGAAGTTACTTTATAACTTGTTGCAAGAATATAAATGCCACAAAAAGATATTAGTACAGAATGCAGAAATCTAGGCATAGTAATGGATGAATTGCATAGATTTGCAATTCAACTTGCAAATATTTTCAGCGGCAGAGACTACAGAAAGAAACTTAAGAACTTTCCAACCTAGACCCAGTTTTATTATTTTTTCTTTCATAAAGTGTAATTTATATGTCAGCTCAAAAAAATTCTTACATTATTTAAAAAATTAAAACAAAAAAACATATATTTCGTTATTTTAACCGGCAACAAAAATGAGTGCGCGAGCCCCACGCAAATCTCAACTGATACGATATGATAGCGATAGAGCAGTACGTTCGGCATTAATAGAACTGTGCGTATATTTATTGTTCATGATTGTGGCAACTATTGGTAAAGTAGTGCTTAAAAAATAATAAATTTATATGATAAATAATAAACAAAAATATTCTTATAGTTGCATTGTCCACAAATGAAAAATATATGTTTTATCTGAATAAATCAGTTCAAACAATTGTTAGCACCATTAGCGCTAAAAACTCACCAAACGATGAGCCCGTAGCTTTTGCCGATCTTGTTACTACCGCTGAATGGTGGAGTTTTTTAGAAAGAAAATTTCTCGATGATTTATTTTACGCAGATTATGAAAATGGGACAGCAGAATCTCAAATGGATCCGAAATTATTGGATGCAAAAAAAAGTTATACTTATCTGAGAGAAAATATCTTATTAGGACCGCCACGCCTACGTCAAGCACGTGTTACCGCTGATAGTTGTATTGTTGATATAATATTACATAAATATTTCACATCTTGTTATGCCCCATACTCGAGTGATGTTGAAGATAAGCGTAAGGAATTTAAGGGGTACGTATATCCTAAGTTTTGAAGTTATTACTGAATAATTTTTTTTTTTATATAAAAATGTTTGCAGTACAAAATATTACACTTTAGATGATTTAAATTCAAATTCTATATGGGGTAAAATTGCTACTTATAATGGTGGTAATTATGTTAAGGATCTAACTTATATAAAAGAGAAGAACAAAGCAATTTTGGCTAAGTTAAAGGATGAACATTGGATCGATCGTGGCACACGTATGGTTCTGGTCGAGTTCAATTTGTATAATGTGAATACGGGTCTATTTGATAATGTGAAGTAAGTTTTTTCTATTCGTAAAAGTTTTAACTTAAATGTTATCTAATTTTGAAAATTCGTAGTAAATTGTGTATTAAAAAGGAGACCTAACGTCCAAAAACAAGTTTTTGAGAAAACAATTATTTGGCATCAAAATCGTTATTCAGGGTTGTTTAAGCTCGCTGATTTCGAATCTGACTTAAGATTTTTAAAAAAATTTCGGAAGAATTTGTAAAAATAGATCGGGTTCGCTTGAAACTCATTTCTCGAGGTTTTCTGGGGGCGCTGATTACGAATCTGAATTCGTTATTCGGGCGTTTTCTTGAAAGCCACCGAGTAACCAGTTTCAAGTCAATCAGATCGATTTTTAAAAATCTTTCGCCATATTGGATTCGCCATTTTGAATTTTGAAAAACTGACATCCGATTCGTAATAAGCATCGACGAAACTCGCATTGCTCAAGCGAACAACAGAAACAGCGAAAATTTATTCTGGAATGTCCCCTTGATCTTTGTTTGGTTTTGACATTATGAATTTTTTGAATTTTGTCATTATTTTTTTTCTAGCAACCCTGGTATGATGCAACTCTCTGATAGCAAACCAAATAAGCATTAGGCTGCGAAAAATGGTTGTAGAGAGGCAATTTTATTTAAGCAATAATTTTACATAAAGTTACCTTCTTACTTAAGAAATTTTGAAACAGAATGTAACTGTTATTTTAAATTAATAGTCACAAAATTTCAAGATTAACCCTTGTTCTTGTTATTTTACTACATGTTCAATGTAAAAATTGATATTTTTTTTAAGATTTATTGCAGAACAATCACCAACTGGTGGCATAATAACATCAAGATCCATACAAGTTCTAAAACTTACCTCAATATGGACGGGGGATGGTTATATCATTCTTATAGCAGCTTTGATATTCTATGCAATGGTGATCAATTATACTGTAGAAGAGTTAAGAGAATTGAAAACCATTGGGTTAACACGTTACTTACATTCGATTTGGAATGCGGTGGATATTATAATAATAGTTGTAAGTAGTTAATTGATTTTATAATTTTTAATTATAGATATACTCATTAAAACATTATTTTCGCAGTGCGCCTATTTCACATTTGTCTATAATATTTGGCATTTGACATATACGAAAAAATTAATTGGTCGCATTACTTCGGATTATCATAAATTTCTAAGTTTCGATAAAATTTGCTTCTGGTATGAAATTTATCAAGATGTAATGGCATTTTGTATATTTTTCATATGGATAAAAATATTCAAGTTTATAAGTTTTAATAAACACATGATTATTTTTAGCACGACACTAAGAAGGGTACGTATGCAAGAAGAAGTAACCGGTTTTAAATTTTTTCAAATTTTCTTCCCCCCAAAACATAGTGCTCAAAAGATCTAATGGGCTTCGCTGTTATGTTTGGCATTGTCTTTTTGGCGTATGCACAGCTTGGTCTATTACTTTTTGGCACATTGAATCCAGATTTTCGTAATTTCAAAGAGTCTGTCATGACAATGGTGCGTATGATATTGGGTGATTTTGAATATGAGCGTTTGGAAAAAGCAAATCGTATATTGGGACCCATATATTTTCTCACCTATATTTTACTCGTATTCTTTATACTTTTGGTAATCAAATTTAATTTAATTTTATTTAATTTAATTTAATACTTTTTGTAATTCGATTTAATTTGTTTCTAAAATGTTTAGAATATGTTCCTCGCAATATTATGTGATACATATAGTGATGTTAGACTTGAGCTACGACATGATAAAAATCATTTGAAAGGAATTATTTCAAAAGTAGTTGGTAATATGTGGAAAAAGGTCATTAAACGTACATCAGCGGACGAAGCGGCGGAGCAAAATAAGCTGGAAACCCCAAGGGTAGTGAATGTTAAAGGCGTTGATAATAAATGGATAAATTATGCCAACAGTAAGCCAGCAGATAATCCAGAGCCTTCAACGAGTGCATTAACTTCACGTGAATTTATTCGTGATGTCATTAGACAGTAAGAAATTGGATTATGTTCATAGAAAAGACTTTCATTTATTAACTCTTTCCCTATAGACATATTGAAGAATATCCGCCAAATATAAATTCTCAAGAAATAAATCGGTTTGTATTAAGATACCACTAATTAAAATATAAGAAACGAGAGGAGTATTGCCTCTGAGATGCTTTTTGGGTTATGGAAACTCAGAAGAATTTAAAAAATTTAGTTCAATGAAATTGATTAAAAACAAGAACTGGTTTTCTATGTATGTTTATGCTCTGAATACGAGTCGGTATACTACATGTTTCTATCACGTCAGAATTTCGAAAGATCTTGACCCAAAATTGTTGTCTATAAAATCTTAAAATAAATCCGTTAACTTGTTATTTTTTAAGTTATAATCTTTCAAAATTAAAATTTTGTATGGATCGGATCAAAATATTAATAGTTTCCAGCGAAATTTAGGAAGTTGTTCTTATATTTTATAGACGTTTGAAAATAATCGAAATCAGATTTTGCACATTTTTGGGATACGATTTTTCGAAATCCAGATTTAACGTTTAAATATTATAATTTAATACATAAGAAATCAATGTGGGCTTTCAATCGTCTATATTTTTGTAGACCTGTGATATTTGAAACTTTTTTTTCCCACCTTTTACACATCTAAACCTAGAATGTTTGGTTTGCAAGAAATAAAAATATGTTGGAGCATTTCAATAAATTTTATTTGCCATATTTTTATAACTTTGGCTCCGCTCTTTATATTTCAATAAGCTAACGACTCTTATTCCTTAACTTAAAACTTATTAGTAACCCAATAAGGAATTCCACTTCCCTGCCGAGTCGGTTCTGATCGGTGCCGGCAGTATTTTGCTTCTATTGAGAAACAGTAGTTAACTACCAATCCCTTCTCAGTACCGGACCCACATAACTTTATAAAACATACTTGTAACAGTATGGTTGTTCAACTAATCTGAACCAGTACTACTGGACAGAATAATCATGTAGTCCTTGATTCTCTGGTATCCCTGGTTACCGACATACAGCTGTTTTGGTCTGCCAATGTTCCATCTACATTAGAGGTGTTCATATTTATATAGAAGAAATGAAAATTTTTTTGATTTTCAAGAACCGGGCATACAAAGTTTTGCAGTGCGTAGGGTGCTCAATTTTTTACCATATATTTAGATCCCATTCCAGTTTAAAATTTGAAGAAGGTCTTTTTTAGTTTGATATTTGGGTTTCTTATAGTTTCAAGAATACTCTTAGATTAGTAAAAAATTCAAAGTAAAACAAAAGTTATACATATGGAAAAGGGACCTGAGGTTTTTTTTTTTGGTTTTACAATAAGACAAGTATCTTTAATCTCTAAGCATCTCTAAGTAAGTTTGTTATAAAATATTTTTTTTTTTTTTTTTAATTCCCCAAAAACCTCTTTTTTTCTAATTTTAATCTGGAATGCTTCATTAAAAGTTTGTTCAACGAATTTCCAGCATTAAGTCAACGACAATATAGAAATTGGGGAGCAGTACAAAATTGACAGGGGATGCCACTGTCAAATCAGAGTAAATTGGCAGCGTCATTTCGGACTTGTGACAAGAACGAGTTGAAAGCCTTTGAAAGTTAGATTTTGAAGTTGTACCGAAGGACCTGGGTATGTTGATAGATACATATAGATGTCTTTTAATGAGCACCCCTGACCCAAACACCGGGGAGCTGCGTGAAAAAAGACGATAACTATATCTACAGTCATTGACGCGGTGAAGTTTTATGAAGCGTTTGTGAAAAATTCATTCGACTTGCATGCCAATTAAATGCAGAAACTTAAAAAGCGAGAGGACTGCTATGGAAAGAAAATTGCAGAAAACATGAGAGTAACCGAGAAAAAAAGTTAGACCTTCCAAATCATCTGAAACGTGTTGGATTGAGTGAATAGTAAACATGACAGTTACACTGCTATTGGGGGAGCATGTTGGATCTCAACAATTTGTATACATATTAAAAATATAGGAATACACATATTGATAGTCTGATACCACAATAGTGACTGCAATGCAGTAATGGCTTTTAGAATGAGGTATTTGTAAAATATATTATTTTCTTGGAGTATCGTAATTGCCTCCCCAAAAATTTTAAAAGACTGGCTTCAATCCGATGATTTGTTGGTGTTAACTCATCTAGCCATTGAATTAGTTCTCTAGTGCTGATATTTTATGATGAATAACTATAACTTAATACACAGTGAATTTATTAAACTGTATTGTTAAATTCAATTTTCACTTTCCTTTTATAGTTTGGGTATTCGCATCAAGTTACTGGAAGAGCTAATGGAAGATCTATTTCTGGATATGGATAAAATTTTGAAAAAGCTTGATGTTCTGAATGCAGGGAGACGTGATTGGGCTTGAGGGGGAATACATGAAGAAATATTCTATTTGTGTTTTGTTTTTTACTTTTATAACATCTAAATATTTAATATTTTTGTTTCTCAAATAATTTTTTATTTGCTATGTACATATATACATATTTTTACAATCAATTTTAATATTTCTCAGTAATTATAAAATTTGCATCACAAATTCGTTATTAAAATTTTTTTCCTTTTTAGCAGCATTCTTTCATGTTATCATAATTTTGTATAACAAAAAAGTTTATTGAATGGTTAGTAAACCACAGTTTATTTAATTTAACGCAGACAATAATATAAAAAGATCTGGTATTAGGACGCTGAACCTAATCAATTCAAATGCTCTTAAGTAGCCACTAAATTTCATATATGTACTAACTAAAATAAATAGCATTAAGCTTTTAAACCCTAACCTAATCTAAGCTTTCATACATCATTTGCCAAAGCTCATTGCTACAATGCGATTTGCTGATTTTCCTAAGTATATAGTAAAATAAATTTTTTCTTTCAATCTGCATATGTTGCTAGAGTTAAGTAGTCAAGCCGAGCTTCTAGTGCAATAGCTGGAAGCTTGCGATATGAGCGCAGATTTATGAGTATTATTAGTGCAAAAATATACATACTTACTATATGAGTGCAATTAAAACCGGTTCAATTAATATAATAAATGCATTAACTTTAGGGTAGGAAAATTATTATTAATATATAACTATTTATTTATGTAAAGATTTCTAATGTTAACTGTAACTATTATTGTAATATACTGCCGCATAAGTTATATAGTCAAGTACTTAAAATAGTTTCTTAATACATAAGTATAAAAAGAGAGAAAAAAATAAATAAAATACAAATCGAAGAAAGAAAAATGACTGCATCAGAATAAATTTATTCAGCTTCAAATCAGATATAGACTAACAATAATTTGCTTCAGATTTTTACTATTAAAGTTTCAGTGATGTCAGGACTGATAAACGATCGAATATCGAAATTTCCCATCCTGATATAGAAAATATTTCTGAGTTTAGCTAAACATTGTTGAGCAGATTAAACTGCTTCTTTCTGATCGGAACAATTCTTACTAGACAGTTATGAGTACTCATATGATTTTTCCCAGCAATACAGCTTTCGTGAGCATTAAAGAGATTTGCTTATGTTTTTGTATTATGTATGCATTTATGTAAATAAATTCTTCAACTATTGCAATTCATTGAAATTCATTACATTCTATTCAACATTTTTCTAACATTATTAAGACATTTTCCTGAAATGCTTTTGCCAAACGCAACAAGTGCTCTGAAATAATCCAGTTTTGAAAAATAAAGTGCAAAGTCCAATTATTAATATCTTTCTGCAAGAATGTATTTAGCGACATTTTTAAAATACTTCAGGAAACGAAAAATAAGTTGTTTATTTTCATGCAATTTTTACAAAATTACAATTCTGTTTTTCTTTAGTTTATTTTGTTTGTGTCATAAAGCAGTGATATTTTCGAAAAAATGTCGCTTTTACATTCTTGCGGAAAGGTATCGATATCTTTTTGGGATCATGGGCAGTTAGTGATTAGTATTTACTACTAAGGTAACTATGCTGCTAGGACAAGTGGATAACTGTACAGCTGGACAGCTTTGCTATTTCCTATACTACAAGGAAACTCTGCTACTGGGATAACAATGCTATAAGGACTGTGCTACTAGGAAGACTTTTCTTCTAGAGCAAATCTGCGACTAGGGCAACTTAGCTACTCATATCACTGTGCTACTAGAAACACTGTACTTTTAGGATAACTGGGTTACTAGAACAACTGAACTACTAGGACAGCTGTATTCCAAGATAACTGTACTAATGGGTCAACTGTGCTATTAGGATCACTGTATTAGATGAACGTTGGTACTAGGTTAATCCTGGTACTAGAAAAACTGCTCTACTTGAATAATTGTGTTACTGGAAAGAAGAGACCCATTTACTAAGAAATGGGTCTACACCTTTTTTAACAGTATTCATATCAAAAAAATTCTTAATTGATTTCAGAATATCCCATTTTTACTTCAGAATTACCAAATGTACTTCAGAAAACTCCAAAATGAAGTATATTTGAAATTTTCTCAATAACAATTGAAATTTTCTGAAGTACGTTTGGAATTTATTAAGCTACACCAAAGCCTCGATTTGCGTTGTCAATCGGGACCAGAGAAAGACGACGCAATTCAAAAGGAAGCAAATAGAAATAATTTTTCCTGGATGGTTTTTAATCGTTTTATATCCGTCTTGAATTCTCTGAAAAGTCTTGAAAAGAGAACATTTTTTTGTATATGCATTTTTAAATTTGGCTATCATTTTCGTTTTCGAGAAAATTCAAAATTTGCGTTTGAAAATTTCCAAATAACTAATATAGTATTAAAATCAGGGACATAATTTTTAAATATCACAATAATTTCTTCAAGCTAATATTACTAGCATGAATGAAAAGTCATGACATATTTCGAAAGAACTTTCTGAAAGCTGCAAAAAACATCAATCTACAAACACTTTTTACATATGATTTTTAAATGTAATTTTAAAATAATCGTTATCCTAGGACCCTGATTAAAATTACAAATTTGTTATATTTAATCATAGCACTCAACATGGCGGAGGAATGGTGCGGGGAACAAGACACACTCTTTACTCGTAAGAGAGTTGGCCTGAGTAGACTCAAACTCTTTGGATCTTAAATTAACATGTCCAGGAAGGTCAAATATCTTGGGGTAACCTTAGATAGTAAACTAACTTGGAACGATCATGACAAGATTCAGAAGGCTAAGAGGGTTTTGTTTCAGTGCAGACGAGTTTGTGGTCTCACATGGGGTATATCCTCTGAGGCCACAAAATGGGTCTACACTGTGACCTATCATTACGTATACCTCGGTGATCTGCTGGCCGAAAGTAAACCAGATAGCCATTAAAAAGATGCTGGATAGAGTCCAATGGTTGGCGTGAAGTGGTACAACTGGTGGAATGCGCACCATACCAACGAGCGTGATGGAGGTGCTGATAGGCTTGCTGCCAATGGATTTAGCAATAAAGAAAATGGCAGCAACTTCAGCCCTTAGGATGTTGAGGAATGCCACATGGCATAACTCGACGGCCCTGCATGGACACATGTGAATCCTGGATATCTTATACAAAGATATTCAGGAGACGTGTATGCCTACGGACGGCATGAAAAAAGTCATAATAACTGAGAAACCATCAACGTAGAATTTGAGGATAGCGATATCAGCATTTTCACTAATGGTTCTCTGCTGGAAGATAGAGCTGAGGCAGATATTTTCTCAGATGAGTTAAATTTGTCCTGTGTTCTACGGTTGGGAAAATATGTGTCCGTCTATTAGGCAGATATGCTGGGTTTAGTGCATGCACTGGACCACCTTATTGAGAACCAGGTTAATGGCAAGAGAATTGTCATTGCCCTTGACAATCAGTCGGTGATTAAGTGCATGCAGCGGACAGATATAATCTTTAGGTTGGCCTTGGAGTGTGTCCAAAAACTGAACGAGTGCGCTCGTGTAAACGAGCTTACATTGATGTGGGTGAGGGGACATTCAAGCATAGAGCAAAATGAAACTGCTGATCTTTTGGCTAAAAAAGGTTCAGCAGACGAGTTTTGTGGACCAGAACCATGCATCGCATAGGTGATGGATTGGTGGAAGGCCTGATAAGACAGTGGATAAAAGCTGAACATTGTAAAAGATGGAACGAGGCCACTGACTGCAGGCAGGCAAAGACGGCCGTGAAGTGGTCGTGCAGTGAGTTAGCCAGAGTCGTCGGACAAAACCGGAAGAGCTTGAGCTGGCTAACAGCGCTGACTACGGGTCACGGTTCCTTCAAGTATCACCTCAAGAAGATGAAACTTGTTGAGGATGATACCTGTAGGTTGTGTCTGGAGGAGCTGGAAACGGCGGCGCACTTATTGTTTCAATGCCCAGCGTTGGCGAGCAGAAGTTTGTCAATCTTGGGTCAACGATACGTTGATGAATCTGAGATAGGCCACCTGGCCTATAAGGATATGCCCGCATTGACGCAGGATGCCAATACTCGGAGCATGCTCGTTTACGAGTGCTTAGAGTAGAGACATCAGGCGGTAGGGGACTAAAAGGGACTCACCTGGGTCTGATTCGGCTAATCCCCGAACTAATAATAAAAATGTATTTAATCATAATGTTTTTATTAGTTTTAATAGAATAAACTGTTGGCAGTTTTTTTATTAAAAATTTTATAATAACACTGTGCCAAAAAAGTGAGTTTTTTTCACCGCATTGGCGGTTTAACATGTAGTCTTGAGTAGTTTGGAGTCGCTGAGCTCGAATCTGAAGACCATTTTGCTCCACCAAGTCAGGTTTTTGAGATAACGGTACATGTAATCATGAAAATGGCTTTATTAAGACTGTACCAGGGCAATCTTAATTTATGCTTTATCGTTTTTGGTGTCTATTGAAAAGTTGTTTAGTAGAAAAAGAAGCACATTTTTTTTGAACACAAGTATTTTCCATCTAAGCTCTATACTCCAAATTTTGGGAGTATTTTAAGTACAACTTAAAATATTATGTCTAACAGGCTAAATGAATGATAAAATTATTATATAGTGTTTGAAAAAAAGTTTGTTTATCAAAAAGTATGTGGGTCCTAGAACATCAAAACAATCTCCACCCACTCATTCTTGGAAAAATGGCCTCACAAAGTCAAATTTCATACTTTTGTTAAATTTTAAAAATTTTTTATACTTGGACTTTTACAAAATTAATTTAAGATATATATGAAATTTGGAAAGCGAAAATGATGTCCAAGTTTAAAAATATGTATTCCAAACTTTTTCTCTTTTCAAGATCTTTTAGAAAATTCATGAAGGATTTGAAAAAAAAAATCGGTCCAGCCTATTTTGTTGGTATTTTATTCAATATGGAAATTTGGAAAATTTGTTTTATAAAACTAACTAAAAATCCCAAAAAATTATAGTAAGAAAAAGGGAATGGAGGGTTACCACATAAAAACAAAAAAGCTTATAGTATAATCATAAGGAATATCTTTGTCTTTTATATATTATATATTTTTTCACTGATTATAATGCCAAAAAATATAGTTAAAAAAAATTATGACTTGCTGGACTATATTTTTCTTCAACAAAAAATGTTGAGCAAAATATTCAATTTTAGTCTTACACTACAATAACTCTGTGGGAAAAATACTGAAAGGTTTTGTAAAATTAAATAAATAAATTAATTTTGTTTTAAAAACTTATTTTTATTTTATTTTTATAACATTATCTTTAGAATGCATTAACATTTTAATATTAATATTTATAATAACTTCTTTTTTTTTATCACCTCCGTGACGTATTATGAGATACACAGTTGTAATTTTACATAAAAATAATTGAATTTTCTTATATCTCTATGCAGTGATTAACAAATGCATTGTGTTTAAGTGTGTGTGTCTCTATTTTTGATTACAAGCGTCTTAAAATGTTGTGAACTCAAGCACCTGTTATTCAATTCAACTCAATCATTGTATAGGCAACTCAATTGATCAATAATAAAAAGTATCTATGCTTATGAATAGGCTTTTTATGTTAATTGTAAGTACCTTACTACATACTCACACTTGTATGATATTATTTTGAACTGCAAACTTGTTGAAATTGGCGTTTTAAGTATTTAATGCGGGCGGTTTTAAGTTGATTTTTTTAAGACAGTTACTCTTTGTTTTATGTTATTAAGTACTTGTGAAAATTATATCCAAAATTCTCCGGGATATTTTTAAAGTAGTAGCCGAGAGATTTGAAATTTCAATTATGTTTTGAAATAATTATAAAATTTCTAATACTGAAATTTAGCAGGGGTGATGTCTGAGTTGTCACAGGACTTTAATGTACTTTAAAAAAACTCCATAAAATGCATAATTAGAAAAAACGTAAAAACAAATTTCCACCCATGAGCCCCTATCAAATTTTCAAAACCGAAGATTTGCCAATATAATAAAAAATAAAAGTTTTTTGAAAAAAAATTTTTTCATCCAAAACTCCTAAAATTGCATAATTCGTTTAGAAAATATTTTCAAAAATCGAAGATTTATGGATATACATTATCTGACCAGAAAAAAAATCTTACAGATTCGTGATCAGCGGTCAAAAATACTGCAGAAAAATTGAGCTACAACTCAGATACTGTTTTAAAGTCTCATTTTGTTGTACAGTGTTAGCAAATTGGGAGTATAGATATAATAGAAATCTCACTAGGTATAGGATTCTATGGTTCCCGATTTGTAAAATAATTTCCAAGGGATGTGATGCGGTAACAAACAAACAAATACATAAATTTTCTTAATATAGATACATATACAGATACAATTGCTTAGATAGAGTTAGATTTTTTATGCTGCATTTTGTTTAAAGTAAATTGTTTGGTTGTATTTTTCTATTTGCGCATTACTTGCAATCAACAGTAACAGCAACAACCTGCTATACCAGCAACAACAATAAGAACCGCAGTAGTAACAATATTTTGTAGTTGCCAATATTGTGCTTAGTGCTTGCTGCTGCTGCTGCTGCTTGAAAATCATAGCCGTTGCCGATCGCAGCTGATCCGTTGCTCTGATCAAAGTGTTCGAGTTTATATGGTACCCAACTTATTCCATACATACAAACATACTTCATACTTCCATCCATACGTACCTATTTACCTACCTACATACTTTGTCTATATAGCATACATATATTTTTTTTTATTATTATTATTCAGTTTGTTTATGCGAAATGAAAAAAAATATATATATATTTGTATGTATATGTTTGTGGTTCGATTTGTGGTATAAAAACGTTGGACATTTTGATTTTCTTTTGAGTTCGTTGTTTTGCAGAGTCTCGCGTGCAAGTGCAAAAAAAAAAAAAAATTACCAATAAAAATATATAAAATATTCTAATTGTAGTGCACTTTCAGGTGTTTGTATATGTAGATTGGTTTAGCAACGTACAATTAATATTTACTTGCGATATATTGAAATATTTTAGATGAGATCGATTATTGGAATTTAAAAATATTTATATGCATAAAGAAAATAATTGAAAATTAAAGAATTTTCTAAACGATTGCGATATTTGTGTATGTGAAAACTCAATAAATTTTGGGAATTTAATATTTGTGCTTCAATTCAGAGGAATAATTATTTGGAAAACATGTATAAAGTGGTAAGGAATTTTTTTTTAACGTGTTGAATTAAATATGTGTGTTTCTTAAGTATCTAATAAAGTTTTAATTTCATTTTTCTAAAGTTGTTATTCAAAACATAAACACAAATTTTCAGTTTTGTTCTTTTACATTATTTTACAAAATTTTATTCTAATTTTTCTGCTGTCAAGATTAATTGCTGAAAAAATGTTAGTTAAAATTTGCAAATATGTAATTAAAAGTGATGCAAGTAATTTAGTAAATTCAACAACAATGCGGCTACTGTTCACAGATGTTAAAAAATCGGTGATTGAGATGATATTAGCTGACTGGAGCATCTAAAAAAAAGAAGGAATATTATTTTGTATTGAAGTCGTTATCGTCCGAACTAGAATGGAATTTTTTGGTCAAAAAATAACAAAATGGTGTCTGTTTTTCGTACACTTCAACTTTTGAGGTTAGAAAACACCTGAAAATAGGGAAGTTCAAAACCGGTCTGTTAGATCCTAGTTCGAACCATAGCCATACATGTAAACAACAACATTTTAAAAAATCAGAATAATCGGTTGAATGTTTTTTTTTTTTTTAAATTGTGTCAAACACCGTTTTTTGGCGGTTTTTTCAGAAATTGGCCTTGTAATAATTAATTAATAAACATGTCAACTAAATTTTGAAATGATATCTTTTTCCACATATAAAAAAAAAAAATTAAAAATAAAATTTTAGGAAGAAAGACCCTTAAGTGATTCCTGATTTTTTCTTTCGTCGTAATTTTTTTTAATTAATTAATTTTCAGTGATCCCAAGTTTTTTTAAAGACGAATATTTTTCTTTCAAGATAGTTTGTTGTTGTTTTTAACGGTTCATCCTACTTATTGCAGAAACAAGTAACCTTTTTTTTTGGTAATATTTCTTAAAAAGAAATATGGTCGCCGTAGCCCAGTGGTTGTTTTGTTGGACTGCTATGCAGAGGTGCCTATGTGGATAGAAAACAAACATTTTTCTACACGGCACCAGCTTTTTGCTGGCAATGGCAAACCTCTAAGAGTTCAGGTTCGGCGTAAAACAGTGGGTCCCTTCCATTCGAGTATAAATAAGCTTCAAACCAGAATTTATTGGAAAAATAGAATAATGATCCGTTTTCGGTACTCAAATCATCAGTGGATATTACTATAAATATCTAGTGGGGGTTGGTGTTTTTTGTTTGTTTGTTGTCTTGCCTTGTCGTTGATTCGGCAAAACAATCAAAGAGAAAAACTTCAATTTTAATTCCCTCTTACACATTTAGGACTTTTTAAGACCATCTGGCAGGATGTTCTGAAAAATAATAACTTTGATGTAGACGATCAATTCCATTATTGGTACTCGATGTAAAGTTGGTTGCTTTTGCCATGTTTAATAGATTTTTGATACTCTTCTGGCTATTTCCAGCCAAGATCAATTTTATCAAATGTAAAAAAGTGATTTTAGTGTTTAGTAGAAACACCTATTTTTCTGATTTTAAGAAAATAATTCAGGGATGGTTTTTTGACTCTTTGTTTCAAAAATTCGTTGAGAAATTTTGAATGTATATGTGTATAAAACAATGAATGAAAATCCAGTCCCAATGTGGAGTTAACATCCAACCCCTTGCCCCTACCCCTTGCGAGCGGCCATGATGTAATGCTTCAACCGAATATTGTTCTGCTTTTAATTTCGTTATTTCAGCGAAAGTATGGAAGACATTTGACACAAGAATATTATATTTTGTTACCTCTAATTTTTTTCCTTATGCCATTCCACTTCAGATAATAAGAAAAACATATATTACCAAAAAAGGAAGTTTTGATATAAAAAAAATATTTCACAAAAACCAGACCCATAGAAAGGTGTGACGCTTAATTTGAGCCGCTGAAGCAAATTGGATGCGCTCCATATATTTTTGAGCTAGTGATATGCATCGGTACATATACGAGTGTGTATCTATCCCGAAACCTAACATCTGCGCCTCCATTCTTGGAAAGTACGTTTTTGAGGTAGCAAAATTCTTCTTTAGCAAGAATGGCGATTAAGCTTGGTATAGTATAAAGCTCTCGAATGAGCTCCACTATTTTCATGGGAACACCATAGCGTTTGAGGGATTCCCAAATTGTATTAAGTGATAATTCTCAATCAATAAAAAGGGGGTACATAGATGACTACTAATTCACGAAATGCTAGCTGATGATTTTCAGAGCGTTGATTTGACCCAAAGGGATGTTTTGGTCTAAAACTTCGAGCGAGCAATAAAGCCGAGTATTATAAATTCCAGGAAATTCTTTATTGAATTGATTAACGTCATAATTCGTCAGTTCCCATAGTTATTCAGATAGCCCTACTGGGAATGGTACCAAGTACACCTTTTTAAAGATAATTTGTATAACTATATTTTGTTAATTCGGTGATAAGGGGGATTTTCCGTTTTATTAACCATTACTTTTTCGTATATACTTTAATTAATCCTAATTGATACAAAAATTAATTTTAACTACCGATTAATCTATGTATTCTATATAATTAACAACGTCGTGGTTTCATACTTAGTATCTGAATGAAACATATTTAAGTTTCAACTTTCATTTTTATTTATGTTCACATAATTGAAGATCGTTTAAAATTTAATGCTAGCATCTAGAATCATTTTGTTTTACAAGAATTTTTTTTACCATTATTAAGCTAAAATTAATTATTTTATAATATGCGGAAATGTCGGAGTGCGGACAATGTATGGAATGCGTGTAATATGGAATAACACTGACAAAAACAATATTCATGAGCGTGTACAAGAAACGTAAACGCAAAATAAAAAACACGCCCATTTGTGAAGTTATGTATAAAGTTGTAAGACAAATGATAAACAAGTTTTCAAGTTTTGTTTGTTGCACGAGAAACTTCTGACAGCGAATTCATTAAAGAACGCTTATACATAAAGTTTAAGTACGGATACTCATTGGTAAGACAATTACTCATACATTTAAACATACATACGTAATAACGTAATATTCCAATGTTCCTACACCGGCTATATCGTTATGTTACATACAACAGTTAAGCTGTCATGTTTACGATCATGTTTTATAGGTTTATGCTATGCTAGAATAATTGGAGCGAGTCTTAATGGGTGTTAATGCGTTCGGCGCGCGTATTTTAAACTGCCAAATGAACGACCTTGGGATTGTGTTGTTGCTTTTGTTGTGTTTCTGTTTATTGTTATTGTTGTTAAATCGAAAAGTTGAAATTGCATAAAACGTACTGAATGCATTTTAATCGAGTATATTGTAGAAATATGCATTTTTAATTATGTTTCTGCATTTTATGCAGAGAGTTGCCAACATACAATTTAAGAGCTTAAGAATAAAATTTAAATTCAATTGTAGAAAGTTAATTAGAAATTTCATAGAAAGATCTGAAGCTTCAACTCGAATGTTTGAGTTATTATTCAACTTTGATCTTAAGTTTTTAGAAACAACTATCTACTATAAAATCGTTTCGTTTTTTATCGGGCAATTTAAAAAAGAACACTGACTATTTTTTTTTTTTGCCGGCACATCAAATCGCTTCAAGACAATATAAAGCTAGTGGTGTTTATAATTTAGTGGAGAGAAATTTGCCGGTTGTTAGGCTTGAAAATGTTATGAGAAATGAGACTTTAAACAAAGCTCTGACTAGAAGACTTTTACCTTTAATAGGTAAGTGCGATCCGCTGTGCACCGCTGGGTTTATTTAAGCCGTAATCTTAATCGAAAAAAGTGAAGCACATATTGTACTTCTATATACTTCGCTGACTTTGTTAAAGATCGTCTGATCGATCAGACAGAGACATAATATCTGCTCTCCAGGTTTAGTTCCTGACCGACATACTACAGACAGCTTGAAGCTTGTATCCAAATGATGGTGTGTACAGCTTAAAAACTTGCCGGCACCTATAAAATGCCTACAGGGGTTGTGGGATAAGTTTTCCGCAAGCTACGCTTGAAGAACAAAAATTTGATTTTTTGGATTCTAGAACTCGCAATTGAATGAAGCTCCAAGTGCAGTAAGTCACAATGCAAAAACTGTCAATAATAAGTCTCAAATTAAAACAGAAATAAGTCTCAATTTTTGGGAGTTATTTCATAATGAAATAAAGTTTGGTTGGAACTTATTTCATTTTGAGAGTTTTGACTCTTATTTCATTATAAAAGAAATAAGTTCTAAAGTGAATAACGAAATAATTTCCAAAATAAATGAAATTACTTTCAAAGTTTTGGAGTTGTTTCATTGGAAATAATTGCCAAAATTTAATTTTTTTTGGATTCCTTGGAAAGTTTTTTATTTAACTGTATTGATTTAAACTTTGAAGTTACGTTTTGCAATAAAAAATGGCCAAAATGCGGAAAGGGTTGGGGCAGAAGTTTCTAAACAAAATTTCAAAGGCAATATTCAAAATTAAGTGTTAAGGTCTAGCAGCTCATCTTAACTTATTTCGATTTAATTCAGTAATGCATAGCGGTGCCATATGGCCCCTTGCCGCTGAGCCGTTCCTGAGCCAGGTTCGAAAACAATTTTTTTTTTAAGTTACTTTCTCGATCTATCTACTTTTGGTTCCCTCTCGTTTTCATTTTAAAATGAGAAAATTTAATTTTAAATAAAGTAAGCTCTTTGGCAAAGAATATTACTTTGAGTCTCCCAATGTGAAAGCACCAGATAAGAACAAATATATATTTTTAAAACACGGTGAGTTTGTAGAATTACTGGGAAAGGTGACTATCGGTGTTTGAAGAACTTACCATATTATTAAACTTCACGAATTTGACAAGCCTGGTGCCTTTTCAATACGCTAATACAAATCCCAACGCTTTGGAATTAAATGTGTGCCAAAAAATTTAACCCATTATATGCCCCAAAATTGAGTTAAGTCTAAATTTTTTTTGACCAACCTAAAGAGGAAGCTCTTAGTTAATGAATATTGACTCAAAAATATAGATTGTTTAATTAACAAAATTAAAAAACAATTGAAAACTACAGATACAACTGAAATTCAAAAGTCGACGAAGGAAGTGCCAAAAAAATTTAAAAATTTAAAAATCAAACTTCAACGGAATTGAAGCTTTTTTGTGAATTTTTATTTTTTAATTTTATTTTTGAAACTCATTTATGTTTATCCAGATTTAATTCGCTAAACTTTATAATAGTTTTTGGTCTAATTTTTTTTAATCTATTTTCAG
Source organism: Toxonevra muliebris (assembly GCA_963691655.1). NCBI lineage: Eukaryota > Metazoa > Arthropoda > Insecta > Diptera > Pallopteridae > Toxonevra > Toxonevra muliebris. Next base: position 10,260,136 of record OY829327.1, on the reverse strand, counting down.
GCCTGATTTTCAGTTTTATTTTAGATCTTGTTTTTGACCTGAATTATTCTCTGTTTTTGGCTTGAATTTTTTTTATGAATTTTGGTTTGATTTTTAATTTGATTTTATTCTGAGTTTAGATTTATATTTTAGTTTGAATTTTAATTTCATTTTTCGCCACAAATTTGTTCAATTTTTGGATAGAATTTGCGTGATTGGTTTGATTTTTAATGTGAATTTTGGTCTGATTCTTTGTCTGATTTTTTATCCTATTTTTGGTCAGAATTTGCCATAAGTTTTGGTTGGATTTTTAGACAGAAATTGGTTTGAATTTGAGACTGATGTTAGTTTGATTTTTGATGTAGTCTTTGATCTGAGTTTTACAGTGAATTTTTAACTGAAATTTAATGTGAATTTTGATTCTTGTCATGAATTTTGTTCTAAATTTTTAACTTAATTTTGGCCTAATTTTTTATCTGAATTTGGTTTTAGTTTTGGTCTAAATTTCGATCTGGTTTTTAATTAGATTTTTGGCCACATTTTGTACGGAGTTTAAATTTATATTTTGGGTTGAATTTCAGCCTAATATTTTTGTTTGAATTTGGTTTAAATTTTGGTGTGAATGTTGATAAAATTTTTGGACTGGTTTAAAGTCGAAGTATGGATTTTGATTTAGTTATTGATCTGACAATTCTCCTATAATGAAGCAAAAATAAAAATTGAATTGAGTGCAATATTCAATTTAATGGCAATACTGGTTTATTTATTATGTATATTGCATTATAGATTTCGAAATTTCCGTTATCTATTATGGAAATCATTTAGAAAAGTTGTCGCAATATTTACTAGACTTGAAATCAATTATTGCAATTCAGTACTGCACATGTACAAAGTTTCTACATACATAAATTGAAAACAACTGCAGGTAAATAATTATACGATGGTGTGGGAATATGTGACACACCTCGAAGTGTGAGCAATATGGTATGAAAAAAAAGGTTTTTTCTTTCACTACCACCACATGAAATTGGTCATAATAATATGCAAACTACAAAAAAATAAAACAGTGCACTGAAAACTTCCACTGCAAGTCATTGCTGCTCATAATCTGACCCCTGACACCCCCTCTTAACGCTCATTTGCAAAAACTTACATTCCATTGACGTTTGTCCAATTGCGGCGTGGTTCAATTTCAAGGGCGTCCGCATTACTTACGAGATTCGTCATAACAACAAGACCACAAAATAAAAATCAGTCAGCAACTTATTTAAAAAGATATTAACATTCAACAGTCAATTATTCACTATTATTATTATTTATTATTATTATTATTGGTAATATAATAATGATCATTTCGTTTCAATTTACAGTTTATTATAATCTCCTGCTTGAGTTTGCTGGGCATTCAAGTTGCGCATGCGCAACACCAACAACAGCAATACACAACGCCAGTGCCAATCTTGAAACAGATCGATCGTCATAATGATGACGGCTCATACACATATGGCTACGAAGCGGCCGACAAAAGCTTCAAAATCGAAACGAAATATTCAAATGGTGAAGTCTATGGCAAGTACGGATATGTTGATGATCAAGGTAAGGTGAGAGAGATCGAGTACGGTGCTAGTAAACGTGGATTCGAACCTGCGGGTAAGATATTATAAATATTTGTTTCAAGTGAAAATCATCTCTATATTTATATATGTGTGTGTTTGTAAATTTCAGGAAGTGACATCAATGTACCACCACCCACACTCACCAACAGTAATCCCTATCCGTTGGGTCCCAATGAGGTTGATGATGGACAATATCGTGAGGATCCCGCTGTATATTTCAAAGATCAAAAATATAATCGTCCCATTGCAGCGAGTAAATTCAGTTTGAATAATTTTCCTCAACAACAGCAGCGACCACAATATGCGCCGCAACCACAACAACATTACAATCCAGCACCACAACAACAATATTACAATCATGCACAGTATCAACCACCACAACCGCAATATCAACCGCAACCACATTATCAACCGCAATACCAAGCGCCTGCTCCACAGTCACGCTATCAACAGCCATCTGCTTATCAACAGCCTTACTATCAGCCACAACCTCAACATTATCAACCACAACCGCAGTATAATAATAATCCTTACAATCCTATACCTCAACAGCATCATCCCGCAGTGAAGAAGTTCGATATCTGGAGTGGCTCATATAGCATTGATTACACAGGACGTCGCAAATAGTAGATTTGAATATTGTATACATAGTTGAGGTATGAGAAGAAGAAGTGGAGGAAGGGAAGATGGCTGCTGTTTATGCTATAATGAAGGCATTTTCTGATTTTTTTTTTTAATGTACTAAAGATTTGTCGACACCCGAGAGACTTTGACTGATTTTTCAATTGAGATCAGTTGCAAAATTTTTTACCTAAACTAAAGCTATTCATACTTGTAATCTTTAATTGAAGCAAAGATGAAAAAGTCGAAATAAATATTTATATATTTTTTTTTTGTTATTTGTGTTTCACTTATTAAATAAATATAAACACACAACTCATGGTTAGTTTATTTAAATAATTTGTAAAGATTTGTGATTTGTTTGATAAATTAGGAGGAAAGTAATAGCTAACCTATAATATTATTTATACATATATATGAGGGATTTCATCTCAAGTGAACCCACATTTGAAATTTATTGGGCTCAAACTTGTACACAGTATAGTCCTATTGAGTAGTTACCACACTAGATTGAACGAGATCGGTCAAAGACTCATCGAGTTGCAACGTGTAGAATTTTGACATTTTGGTCAAATTAATAACTACTCACCTATTGCATTTAGAAAAATTTGAAAAAAAAACATAACTTGATTTGATTTTTTATTTTTGACTTTTTTTTTTTTTTAAAAAAGGGAACGTTTTTGATTCAAAATAAAGTTCAGGTCATTTCCTTTGAGAACTTTCAGGTCCAGAAGTGGGCTAAGGCCAACTTTCATCAAAATAAACGGAGAATCATTGAGCGCCTAAAACTCTGCTGCGCTTTTTATTTGTTCTTATGCAAATTTAGTAAAAAGCTGGGAATAATCTTGGAAGCTGTACAAGTGACCGTGTAGTTCCGAAAATTTTTGAAAATTTGTTTACAGGAAAGTAGGCGTGGTTGTTGACTAATTCCATCTCCTTTTGGGATATAGTCAGCTATTAAAATAATTTGATCAAATTTATATCGATATCTTGACTGCAACGGATTTTAAAAATACTTCAGTTTTTTTTTCCATTTTACCCCAAAACCTAAGAATGAGTCATGTCTAAAATAGTTGTGCTTAGAAGATTCGTTATATTTTTTGTCCCACTTTGTATGAAGGCGCATCACTGCGCGGCGGACCCCTTAACTAATTCGGTCTCTAAGTATTTAAGTAGTATTCTAGTGCGCGAAAGTTTTCGCAATAATTTTGTTTTGTAATTATAAAAAGATTCAAATTATAGATAAATAATAACCGATATAGTACGATACGGCACTAACCATCAGGCCGGCTTAACTCAAAAAAATGATCTGTTAAGCTATGTAAGTTGGTCTTTAGATTTGAAACAATACTTGTTCTCAAGAGAGATTCATTCAGAATTTTAAAGTTTGTTTAAGGGATATATCAAACCCAGACCATAGCTGAACAGAACGAAAGTCCACAAGTTTCTGCTGTTTTCTTTGAAGGAAAATGCACTCTTCTCATTTTTTATTTCGTATGTTCTTTTCACCGCAATCTAGGTTATAATCAACGTATTGTTCATCCCACGAGAAGATACAGAGCTAAATATTTTAGTACCTAAACAGGATTTAGACTGACACGATTCATGTCAAGCAATGTCACCGTAAAGTGTTTTGAAAAGAAGTTGTTGCCACCCTTCTTAAAAATTGGCCATTCTTTATTTTATGAAGATTTCTTGAATATTTTGACTCTAGCGATGAGATATCGCGAGTTGGACCGTTTTGGGAAAACCTCTAAACACCGTCTTTTATGAAAGGAAACAATTTCGTCTTTAGCACCACTCTTGTCTTTTAGAGCTTCGATTTTACTCTTCCTGTAAGGTTAATCGCCGAAGTCAACGAATTTAGGGTTTAGGGTTAAGCCACAAAAAAATTAAAACTCCCATTTAGCCAATTTTCGAAGCCTATTTAGAAATACTGTCATCAATATGAAATTTTTTTTAAATATATTGTTCAGGATGTAAGTACCTATGTAAATATATCTGAGTAAATAAAAGTGACAAGTGATTGAACTCAATTAGCTTGGCTTATACTTTTTATTACAACATTATATAAAAATAGAAATGACAGGAGTATGATTGAGTTTACCTACATAATTAAAAATAAAAAAGCTTCCTCGTTGGTAGGTCTCGGTTTATCGGTCTGTAGTGTCATAGTCATATTAGCTTCAAATTTTATACTTACTACTTGTTGTATAATTTTTATTCAAAATATTTGATTTATTTTTATGCGTAATCATCACAAATCGATCATCTGGTGCACTTTTAATGATTTAATTGGCATTGATTAAGCTACGTGTATACATTATACGAGTATGCACCCACTGCATATAGGAAAATTCCCTTGATTGAGGTTATGTATTAATCCATATATATATGAAGGTATATAAATAATGCGGTCATTGTGTGCATTCCATAATTATAAATATACATGCATATACAAATGCATTGCTATGTAAATATAACAATTACAATGCAACTTGTCTGCCTGTCTATCTATGTACATATCTTTCGCTGTCTGTATTGTATGTACTTATATATTTTACGTTCCGCATGAATTGCTTAACAATAATTCTTTGAATTACGCTCACAATTAGTTTTGGATAACATTTCAAGCATTTTATTGTATGATATTTAATAACTTTTTACTTGCACACAGTGGTGGAACTAGAATTTGGATTTAGGGGAATGTTGATTTTGCTAAATTGCGGGATAGTTGTCAGACCATAACTCAGACAAGAAATCTGAAAAAAAAAAAGGAAACAAAAAAGAGCAAAACTAAAAATTAAATTGAAATTTTGACTAAACACCAGATTGAATTTAAATGAAGAATCATATCACAAATCGAACCAAAACTCAGATCAAAAAAGACCAAATTCATACGAAAATTCATGCCAAATTAAGACCAAAAACAAGACCGAATTCAAACCAAAAGTCAGTTCAAAATTCAAACCAAATTTAAGATCTAAGTCAAAAACCCAGATTAAAAGAAGCGAAAAGCAGATGAAGTTCAATTCGAAATTTAAACCAAAGTTAGTCTTAAAATAGGCTAAGTTTATACTAAAGCTCAAATTAAATTTAGACCAAAATGAGGCAAAAATCAGATCAAATTCAGTCTTGAATTAAAAGCAAAATTAGAAAAAATTCTCCCCAAAATTCAGACTAAAAATCAGACCGAAATCAGCCAAAAATTCAGGTCAAAAATCAGACCGAACCCAGGTCAAAATTCAACAACAATTCGAAACGGAATCTAATAAAAAAACAGACTGAAAGGAAGTAAACTTCAAACCAAATTTGGACCAAAAGCCAGACCTAAAATAACATTAAAATTCAGACTATAAAATCAGACCATATGTAAAACAAGTCAAGAAGCAAACCATTATTAAGCTTTTCAAAAGGAAGGCATCTATAAAATCATCTTGAAATTTCATATTTAGTGTAATTTATAATGTATACACGTGGGTATTCCATCTATTCTTTTTAGAAGAGTACCTGAAATTAGTCGTACGAATTAGACTTAGTTATATCGGTGAGCTGACCTCAAGTCGGATAGGTCGCCCCGAAAGTGTTGACCTAGGATGTTTTTCCTACAGATAGCCTGGGCTGGGCAGAAGCATAGATAGTGGGAAATGGATTCCCCCTCTTCTCGTTTTTATAAATCCAGCAATAGTCGCTTATGCGTGACCAATCTAGAGGCATGTACGCCTATGAGGCAGTAACCAGTTATTACTGCCACAACTTTGTATATCTGTCTTCTACCGAAAGATAATGGCTTCCTAGAGCGATTGGAGTTATACTTTGGCCATACCGGATTGTTGGTGATTTTGAAAGTGTGCTCAGATAGCCATCTTACCTTCGTCTGGTTCAAGAAGTCCTTTTGAACATTAAACTTGCAGATTGTCAGTGGGACCCTCGGGTAGTTTTTGAATTATGAAAGAGGCATTTTTGTACCCAATCTAACTAGTTTATCAGCTTTGTGCATGTATAACACTGTAGCTTGGGACTCACACAAGGTGCATGTTGAGTTCAACGAATAATTCGTTGAGCAAACGCCGACTATCAAAAGCCACCTTGGAGGACAGGGATTTGATGACAGTTAACAGTATAAAAATATCATGAACTGATACTTCACTACATGCATTACAGTCTCTTCGCCGCTACCTGTAAGGGCATGACCTCAGCATGGAGGACATTACATTATCGTTAAGCAGTTGAAAGGATAAGCTTAGTCTTAGGTGCTCAGAGAATATTCCTCCTTCTACCTTTCCATCCAGTTTGGATCCGTCGGTGTGCACCGCATCCTTCTGCTGGAGACGACTCGCAATCATATCCTCTGTCAAAGGTATGGAAGTGATAAAGTAGTTGTCGAAGAAGTGTATAAGAAGGGTATAGTCAATGCTCTTAGGTAGGGCGAAGAATTCCGAAAGAATTTTGAAATGAACCTATAATAAACAGTTGATGTAGCAAGATTTTTAAAAGGTAGAAATCCACATTTTCGAGAGGGATTGTAGCCCTCATACTCAGCCTTTTCATCCGCCACTGCTTGTACATACATACATATAGCAATACCAGAGCGAGGGGAGTAAGCTTCAAGAAAAGTGGAGATATGAATAAATAATTTTTTTTATATCTATCTGGGTTGTTTTTGTTGTTGAGCATGCATATGGCATATTTTTTTCTTTTCCTTAGCGTTTGCGGTAAATTGCTAAGCACTAATGCTCGGAATTTTTCGTTTACTGCTTATGCAATGAGGCAATGTTGCTGCTGGCATAGCTGCTGACGACCACTTTCAAATTGTAAACGTTTGCAAAATGTAGAGTAAGTATGAAATTAGTTTGGTCAGAATACGAGTGTAAGCATTTGGGTGTTGGTTAGCTGGTTGCTTATACTTGGGGCTTGGTATTGCTACAGTTCGTTGGTTTATTTGCGCGTGCAATTGAACCACATTTGAACAAAATAGCAAAACAAAAAATATAATCAAGTTAGCCAAGTTTATTGTAAATACCAAACTGTGCTTAAAAGTGAAACTTGTTCTTTGTGAGCGGCCACCTTCAAATACTTAAGCTCCCTCGCCTCATCTACTTATACCTACTTGCACCTACTTTTAGTGCTCTGTTTCATTACATACATATGTATATATGTATGTATGTGGATAGTAACATTCATACGTGCTTTTCGTATGAATTTATGCCATTTGCTACTTTTCTTTGTTTTGGCAACATTTTTACAAATTCTTTTATTAAAAATGCAAATTCCATTTAACTTCTACTTTTTGTTGTTGTTGTTGTTTAGCTGAAATTGCACACGAACTTCATCATGCAATATTCAAATCCTTAAATATACATGGATAATGGTGAGGGTTGAGTAAAATGTCACTTGCGATTTTTCTATTGTCCTTGCAAATTTATTGTATTTATTGTTGGAAATTAAGTGAAATTGCATTCCAATTTTATACTAATCGATTTTGTCGTTTCGAGAATTGCAAATTACTGCAGAAAAAAAGAAGAAATACATACCATACATGCTAATTGCATTTGTCGTGATTGAATAAACGAAGCAGAAAATGTTTTAATTAAAATCAATTAAGTGCAATTTACTGCACAGGTAATTCTTGAATAGTTTTGGGTATTTTTAACCATGATTGTTCTAAAATTAGCACTTGAAATGGCAAAAAAAAATTGTAACAAATACACAAATAAATCTTAAAAAGTACCATACATTTTGGACGCACTTGAAATTCAAGTTTAATTTGTACGCACATTTAAAAGTTATTCAGCAATAACTTCCAGCAAGATATTTGCATATTAATACCCAGTAGGAAAAAGAGCAACGCCAAATTGCAATGCAAATACTTTGCATTACCAATCGACTTACCGTGGCATTGATCGATTACATTGTCAGAACAAATCTCTTGCCTCTGGATTGAAATTTACCCTTCATGTGGTGCCGGCCATAGCTTCGTTGGCCCTTACCTTTTACTGCATGATTTTTTATTTAAGAAATGCAAAACTTAGGGAAAATTTTAAGTTAAGTTAGGTCGCAGAGCAGTGGTTTTGTGCTGGACTGGCACCAACCTAAAAAATTTAAAATTGAAAATACTAACTTTTCTATCCAGCACCTTCTCTTGGCTGATAATAGCAAATCTCAAACAGTCACTATTGGGTTGCCCTTTTTTGTGTGCCCCATATTAGTGGCTCGAATAGAACAGCTTCCTAGTCAATGCAGCGAATCCATTGGATTTATATGTACTAGACTATGTCAGTGTCGGTGTACACCTCAAGGAGAGGGAATCTTCTTCGACACACATCATCCACGCATATTGGACCATTGGATCTTGAGCAATGCCATCCTTTCGAATGCTCTCAACAGCCTTTCATCATTAATATTCATAGTCCACGTCTCAGTGTCATACTTTATCTTCATCCTTCGAGAGAGGGCTCTACTTATTCATTACCTAATGAGATCGTAATAGCAACTGTTAGCAAGAGCTATTTTTCGTTTGATCTATTGACTGACATTGTTTTTGCTATTAATGCTGGATCCCAGGTATACGAAATCCTTGACGACTTTGAATGCATAATTGCCTGCAGTAAAATTTCGTTTAAGACGTCGTGACTGCTTGTTAGTTGACACAAACACAGTTGACTGTTTGTTAGTGATTTCCGTTCACGTTCGAATTATGATCTCAAGCAAAAGATTGAAGAAGTCTCACAATAGGAACAGACCTCGATAGTTTAGTGGGTAGTGCATTAGACTTTCACCCACGAGGTTCGAGTTCAATTCCCGTCTTCGTCTGGTGTTTAGTTCTTATAACCTTCTTATATTCACTATAAGTCTGTCTCTAGACAGCCACTAAAACTTAACCACACAATAGAAAATCTTCTTGTCCGCAATCTCGTTTGGTATCAAATGGCGCGGAGAGGTGAGCTTCAATTTGCAAAGTTAAATGAACTTCGCAGGGATACTAAAACCAGACATTGAGGCTTACAAGTAATCCCTAATAGTGCTGTTGAATTGAGCTTTATAATCAACGATTAGAAGGTAGATAGGTGGGTGACGATCTATTTTTCTTAGGTCTTTTCTACAATTTGTCGTAGTATGAATATCGGGTCTGCGAAAAACTAGGTCTAAGCCCTTAACAGGGATGTTGTATCATAATAGTGGCCAGCCGCTGACTAGAAGGTCTGAAACCATATTAAAAAGGTCAATTCAGTTTGTTGACGATGGGCTGCAGTCGTTCACACAATACGCTCGATTGAACTTTATATGCTGGGGTTCCAATCTCTGGGCTTGCTTTCTTTCAACCATATTCCGCATAAGAGTTCGTGCATGCGTTTTGCAAGATATTCGTCTCCGGTCTCAAACAGTTTAACTGTCAGGGTATGTGTACCTGATCTCGATATCGTCGCAATTCACATTTTTCTGCTTCTCTTTTCTTGTGCTTGAAAAGACGTTTCTCCCCTTTCCTCAACTCTATATATTGTTCCTAAGCAACTAGCAATGACTGCAGGGTGGCTGTGTAAGTGGCGTTTTCTGCTTTAGTAGCACTGCGGTACCGAGAGTGCCGCACACACCACAAATTACTCTGTCGACGATGGTAGCCTAGCACCTCTTTGGCAACCGTACGCATTGAACGGGAAACATGTGCCCATTGCTAGCATACATCATCAAGTGCGTGTAGGTGATTTGCGATTGGAGTAGTGAGATCGGTAGGTGAAAGGGTTGAGTGTATTTTATAATATTAGAATCCGCCAAAGAGCGAGAAACACGTAGATTAGTAAGTCTATTGTGCTCCGTCGCGAAGAGGGACTGCCTCCAAAGTTAGTTAGGCTGCAACTTCGCCAATAGAATCCTACGTTCTCTTTCGTCAAGAAATGTTTTTCATAAAAACGTTTTTAAGGCAGCACGTCTTGTCCGAGAGAAAGCAGGACATTGTACTATAGTTTCGTCATCTTCCAGATATGCATCACATAGACTTGATTCCGATGACGCTTAGTTCGTTCTGCCTAGGAGAGTTAATAAACAGCTCCCCGCCAGCGGTCGATGTGTCGTTGACATAACCTCAACTCCATTTCATGCTTAATTAAAGAAGGAACTGCAACCAATGGTTAATTGCGGACCAGTAAAGAATCATTGCTCATCCTTTTCCAGCCAGCATGCCCATTATCTCGTTACTTCTGATATCTGCGTCACCAGGCACCCATACTAACGTTACTGAATGAGGTGAGTCAAGCAGTATATCAAAAACTTATGCTTTACGTATTCAAATTTACTATCTCTTTGATCCTTTTTTTTACTTCATAAAAATATTTACAATTTTACCGTCTTTAAATATAAAAGTTGTGATGGGGTGTGAACAATTTTTGTGTCATGATATTTGAATAATTTAAAAAAATTATGTATACGTACAATATATAAGTTTTTTGAAAAACTGAAAAAGTTGTGTATTTAATTCATCATATAGTGTATAATTAAAATCCAGTTTTGCAGATTTTTAGAAAATAATTCAGGGCTTGTTTTTATGTTTTGCTTTAAAAACTCATTAGGGTGTGAACAATTTTTGGACACACTGTACATAACTCTAATGTAATAAAGTTTTTGTTTTTTTTTTTCAAAGAACTGCGAAGAAAAATTATATTTTTAATTGAATTTTACTGTTGTACTGTATAATTTAATGCTAAGTTATTATTAACTTTTTTTTTTATAAATGGTAACGTATATTGCCAGGGTTAACAACGGCTTAAATTTCAAGGATAAAATTTTAGAATTTTATTGTTTATATCTTGAAGAATAATTTATCATTGATACATTAGTTTTATTTTAAGAAAAACTTAAACAATTTGTAATTTTTTTTTTGCATACATGTTCAATGAATGTTTCAGGTGCTTATATAACTTGCCAATGCGTGGCAAATACATTATTAAAAACATCTTAGTTATTATCAATGGTACTACTTATTAATAGTGAGCCCAGAAGCGAATATCATTGAGTAGATAAGAGAATCTATGAACTTCTGATACGATTACTTTCATTTTTCATAGTGATCATACTTGATTCTTGTTTTTTTTTAAACATTAGTAAATAATTTCCTGGTATTCCATACTTTGACTTTGAGATTTTTGATTTAAAAACCTCCTCAGAATTACAATGGTATGATATAGTTTATAAAATCTTTGACCATTTTTTAATCCACTCCCTCTCAAGGTTTACCAACAGGAAATTTTATATTCATTGATTGTTCTTTTATATAAATACAATTTCTACTATTTACTTTAATGGAATGAAACTAAAAAGTAAATGATTATTTGTTTTGTAATTGACGTAATTTCTTTGTTATGCACTTTCATTGTGCATTTCTAGTAGGTACCTAAGTACATATGTATGTACTTATACTTTGGCCTAATAATTGCAGAGAGGCACACACGTGTATGTAAAAAACAAAAGATTTACAAAACTTGTTTCAATACATTCACCAATAGCAGCAGCAGCAGCAGCAAAATGAAGAAAAGCGACAGCAGCAGGCAACCGATCAGGCAACAACGCAACGGTAATTTTAAGTTTGTCACCACAATTGCAATTCTTTACTTTACTACTCTACATGTTGCATATTAATATTTGTCGTAGAGTGACTTGCTGTTTTCTGTTGTTGTTGTTATTTCTTAGTTTGCTGCTTCACTTCTCCTTTCGTTTATGACCATTATTATGACCATATGAAATTTGTGGCTAATGTTTATGTATAAACTATGTATGCATAGAAAGATATGAGTGTGTGTGTGTGTTTGAGTTTTAACTGGTTTTTCATTTGGTCATATTCACTTGATGTGTTTACTGTGCAGACTGAAGATAATTTTCATTTTGCTGATGTACAAACACTCTAGTAATTAATATGGTTATTTGCTGGAATTTTAATTGGGTTAATTGAAAGCATTTTTTTTTTAATTGGGTCCAACGTTTTGCAGGATAAATTTTATTATTACAAATTTTCAAATATTTTACTCTAACTACTCACTTAGATACAAATTAGGTTGAATGCACTTTAAAGTGTTGAATTTAAATTGAAACTATTTTCAGTTAGATACTAATATACTTTACAAACAGATGGTGATATTTTGTTGCTGGTCTTCTAACTCTAAGAGAGCTTTGAATAGCGATGACATGAACTGATAAGAATCACAGCACTGATTCTTACTGATTCTGATGACGTGAACAAAAGCAAGCAAATCAATAATAAAAGTTGGTAGCAGATACTGAGTTTAGATTGAAAGACAGTACCGGGCCAAAGTCGTTCCATGATTGTGCTTGGTGCTGACGGATATTACATTATTAAGGTTTAAGACTTGGCTATGATGGGATGAAAATACTACCACAGTCGCTGGGCTTTGCAAATTGTGCGGCCCAACAGTTTTTCACTAAATTTACCTCATCACTATTGGATAGCAAAGATTCCAAGAAATAAATTTCATGAACAAACTATACCAAAAATCTTATTTCTGGTTAATGTTTTCGAGCAAACCGTCGAAAAAAAAAATCTTGGAAAATCGAGATTTAGGTTGCGCAAGAAAATGGCTGCTTTTTCCTTTCAAATATATCGGGCGTACTGTAGCTTGAAATTTAGGGAATTGAACTCTATACATTTTTTGCCATATATTTTTCCTTATTTATTTATGTTACCATTAAAAAATTTTCGAAAAATTTACTTTTTTTGGGCAATTTAGTTAAAAAGTTTATTCAAGAAAAAATTCTGAAAGTTGAATTCTGAACACAGGGCTAAAAATCTGGACAATGCAGGTGAATACCGACCGTATGCCAAGCCGAATTTCCTGACACAGAAATTAAGGTGGATGAACTATTCGTGAATTCTGTAGTATATGCTCTCTTTTCATAGTGAATACTATTCTAGCGGATCTAGAAGTTGCAAAAAGTAAGACGAGGTTTCGAGGCTTTGGGAGGGGAGCGGAGAGGAGTAGGTTTCCTTTTTTGATAACGAACTAAGTGCCCTAAAAGGCCTATGAATCTCCTGCCCCCGTAAATCGTTCTGAATTATCTATCTCTCAATCCAACTACAAAATCAACAGTATAAACTTATCATCATTCCATACACGACCGGACACTGGAAGACAATACCAACCAACACTGGAACAATAACTTATTTCTTATCATTCGTAGGTACAATGTATTTAAGTACATAGGTTTCTTGGTTATCATTCATCAAAAATAGTTAAATAAATAACACTATCATTGCTGTAACAGCTTGATGAAGAAAGAAACTTCGAGCACGTTTGGTTTGATTGGCCTGACTTTATCCAGGCATAAGTCCAGGGAGCAATTATTTTTCTTGAATTGTCCATGCATTCTATTATATACTACTAAATTATTAAGGATGCGTGACGAATAACTGTGAAGAATCCATTATGGAGTGGTGAAACAGTAAAAATAATTGGATTACACTGTTCAACAATTTCAGGGGTCATCTGGTGGAACAAGAAACGATCTTGTTCAAATTGGCTTGAAAATTAAAATTATAGACAGTTTGAATTTTTTTCACCATTACATATTATATATTCTGATTACGAATCTGACATAAAATTTTTTATATTCAAAAATGCGGATCCCATATGGCGGAATAATTTTTAAAAATTTATCTGATTCGCTTAAATCTCATTTCTGGGGGGTTCTGGGGACGTTAATTACGAATCAGATTTTCAAAATTCAAAATTGCGGTTACAATATGTCGGACTATTTTCGTAACTAGTGACCCAAAAAAGCCCGAGTAACGAGTGTCTGATGCCAGATCTCTAAAACTCCCGAGTAACTGGTTTCAAGTTAATCAGAACAGTTTTTAAAAAATTTTGAGTTTTGAAAAACTGATATTTGATTTGTAATCAGCCTACTTCTTGCTATCAGAATCGCGTTTTCAGACGTTGAGGATCGAAGTCACCAGAAGAAGCGGAGATTATTCTAAAGAAGACCGTACAGCGAGAAAAAAGGCCTAATGAGAGCATCTAAAGAAATTGACAGAACTTAAAGACCTTTAGTATGCACCAGATATGGCTAACTAAAAGTAATTTGTATACAAAAAAACATTTTTTAATTTTTAAACGTAGAAACTTTGTTTTTGAACTGGTAAGACAGATATCTCGGGTTCTACTCGACTGATTTTTATCATCTGATTTGTTATCGTTATGTCTGTAAGTGAAACCTCAAAAATTGGAATATTTTTTCCCTTTTTTTTTGTAAGAGGAAGTCGAAGTAAAAATAGGTTTTTTTTCGGTTTTTGGAGAAAAAAGATCCTAAAAAAGGGGATTGAGAAAATTTCATTTTTTTGTGGCTCAACGTATAAAGAAATATCGAGTGAATAAAATCGTTTTTTTTTACCTTTACCTTTATTAAGAAGCTAGAAACCTATTCTATCCCCAAAAATGGCCTTTTTTGGTGATGCCTTCTAGCGCCGCTATCTTGCATTAAAAGAAGATAAAATTTACATTTAATGATACTTATCTTACATCTCTAAGCAATTTTATATTAAAATATCATAGTTTTTCAATAAAAAATTTTCCATAAAGTCTATTTTTTTGCGATTTTAAAAGCGAATGTTCCCTGGAATGTTTAACAACAAATTTTTTTCAATTATTTTGTCATCTTTAAAATTATAAAAACGTTCTATGTAAAGATAAATCAAAGATCGTTGCTCGGGCGGCTGAAAAATATAATAACAATTCTTGAAGAGCTAAGTTATGTTGTTTTTACTAAGCTACCATACTTATCTAAAGAAAACCACATCCATAGACGGTTCTAATGTAATAAGGAACTAATTAACAATGTAAGTTAAGTAATTAAGATAGTTTACACTTATTAAGTCATTAATTAAAAAAAAAAAAACAAGGTTTCTTTTTACTCATTTATGTTGCAGTATTACTTTAAAAAGCTTCTCTTGTTCTCTACTGTACAGAACTGAAAAATTGAAGCATGGTGAAAATCAACGAGTAGGTACATACGTGTATGCTGATGCTTGTTTGTATATATGTATGTGTGTGTGTGCATGACTATGTATGAATTACAATTCTTCAGCGGGATTAAAAGCTTCAGGTTCAGTTTCAGTTTCATTCATGGAGCTCAATGCCTTTGCTTGCTTCATGCTTTTTTATATTTCACCACACTTTGAGCGCAAAAAGAAAAACTTCTTTTTTCCCGCTACATTTAAGCTGCTGCCTGTTGCTCGTTGCCGTGGTCGTTCGTTGTTGAAATTTTGAAGTTGCTCTTTGTGTATGTAAGTTGATTGCTGCTGCTGCTCGTTGGTGAACTTTAGTTGCAATTCACCGTAAAGGTTTTTGTTTTTTCTTTTTCTTCTCTTTAAGCCGACATTCAAGTGCGCGATATAAAAGGCCAAAGTGACTTAATGACGGCTCAGTTGAAGAAACGCGCGTTTGCATAAAGTCATTGAGAGAAAAAAAGGTTCGAAGTACGAAGTAATTGAATAATCATAAAAATCATACGGTTTTCAACACGGTGGGTGGTGATTCAAAAACAAAACAAAAAAAAAAAAAGCTCGAAAACATTTATACATAAAACAAAGGATTATGAATTAATAGAACACGAGTTTTCGAAAGCGGATTTGAATTTGTGACTTTGAAAATACAAAAAGGCAACTGAAAAAAACCAGTATAAAATTAAAACAATACCAACAATATAAACTTTTTGCAACAATGAACGTGGTATGTTAAATATGGAAAAAAATCACTGACTAAATTAAGTTATGCTTATAGTATATGTCAAAAAAAAAAAACAGAAACAATTGTGTGTTGAAAGGTTAAAGTTGAAAAAATGAATTTCATTATGTGCGAGTGCTGGAGATTTGTAACTTTTATTACTATTTGTTGTAGTTGTAGTATGAGAAATCGATTTTGCTCATACTAAGTTAAGTTGAAATTACAAATTCCCACACAATTAATTTTGTTTTAGATTTAGTTTTTCTTGTTTTGTTGTTTGGTCTTTTTCTTGATGATTGCTATATAATTTTTCCTTTTTTAGATTTCGAAAAAAAATACTAAAACTAAACTATGCTGCAATGCATAATTTTATTTATATGCAAATTTAAGCACAGCACTAATTTTACTACACCATCTAGCAATTCTCCTCTATTTTTTTTTGCATATATTTATTTGCCACAATTTGTGCAAGTTTTGGTGCTACATAAATTGTTGCAACGGTTTTTTCTTCATAATTTAATTGCAAAACAAAAAAATATAACCGGAATACTTTTATGGGGTTTTTATCTCAGCACTAGGTGATTCAAATGGTTATTAAGTAACCAATGAGAATATGTAACAATTATTAAAATAAAAAGTTAAAACAATTTGATTTTATGTAATTAAGTTGAACTTTCAATTGAAGATCTATAGGTTTTTTGTTGAACCTTTTTTCAAGTTGTTGGAGGAGGTCAAAAAACGAAACGTTGACCTTTTTAGGACAGCTCTTTTGATTCTAGAATAGCTCAGATTGAGAAGGCTATTGAGAAAACAACGGCAGTTTTTTTTTGTCTAGGCCTTCCATGAGCTGTTGAAGAGGAAGGGAAGTCTTTTGCATTCACATCAAGAGAATTTGGCATTCATTATTGAGAAAAAATGGACCGCAATTTAAAGTATGTAACCATTCTTGATTGATGCACTCTTTGTGCGACAGTGCTGGGTCTTGCTGGTGCATCTATACACAGCGGCCAAACTGTTTCGTTCGTCAAGACTTTAGAGCAATTTTTAGAAGCATTTCTCGATCGGATTCGAAAGCACGAGCAGCGACCAATCATCAGCTGTCTTAGCACCTCACACATTGCACTGATTAGACGAATGGCGTCTGGCAACAGTTCAGATTCTCATTTGACTTCTGGCGTAACTTCGGCGGATTGTTTTATTTGTCAACGTATTGCTCAATGGCGTACAATTTTTCATTGAGGAATGGAATATGCGAAATTTCGCCACTCGAGGCCAAGTGCTCGAACTTATCTATTTTTTTCAACTTTCAACAGTAATTTTATTTGCTAGAGCTTAAGTTCAATATTTGTTGAATGCTCGAGTACTATATGATCTATTCTTTTGGGGTTTTCTTGAGGCTCTTTTGTGGACCATATCTGTATTGGTAGTGGTTTTGTAGATGATACTTTCTAATGCTGTTGGTCACAATGTACAACATGAATTTGCCATACGAAAACTCTATTCACCCTTAAGTGTTGGACTCGGTACGAGCGATTTTAGAATTCGAAATCCCAAAACAAATATATATATATTTTTTTAGATTTGTATTCAACATTCGAATTACTGTAGAAAACCAGTTTAAATTCTCAAGTAAAAAAGTTGTTACTCATACTTCAGTGCTTTAGTTTAAAAATATTTGTAAAATAAATTTAATTCAATATTTTTCAAAAGAAAAAAGAGAGAGCCTCAGCATTGGTAGAAAATTGAGTTTCGAAGCACAACTTTCTCGAACCCGATCTTTTAAAGATATAAAATTTTTTTATTTTTGATTTATTATAGAGAACTTTGAAAGGAGAATTAATTATTTTTAAGATTTTTACTGAGCTGAAAGTAGAACTCATGCCTGCTCGATTGATTGATCAAGCTCTGTATAATTTGTGAAATGTTAAAAGTAATCAGCAACTGCAGAACTTTTGATCAGAAAGTCAACCAACCATTTCGAATAGTGTTTTTAAAAATATTTTGTAAAGTTTTTATTGGTATTAAGTATAGTATAAATGCTACATAAGATGTTAAACGGCGTACAGTGGGCTGTATTATAAAATATTCGGAAAAAATAAGAATGCACTCAAAAATTTAATGGTGATTTTGATGTTTTTGAACTAACTCTGGATTAAACTTTCTTTAAACAAAATGTAAACTTTCGAGTAAATTAACAAAATTTTGATGAGAGTCGGGAAATCAAAATGTCGAACCGGGAGTGAGTATTTGCTTTATTAAAAAGCAACCAATATTTATGCGAATCGGTGAATTTGCGGTTTCAAAGTTACTTACATATTCAAAATGTGATTTTCGGTTCCCAAAGCCACGTTTACAGCATTCCGAAGCAAACTTTTATCGACTTCGATTCTTAACCCATTTTGGCCAGCTGGTCGATTAATCTTTCTTTATTTTCCTAGAGAACCTATAGGACAAATTTTTGTTTCCTTCTTTGTATATAACAAATATTTCATTATTTTCTTCCCCTCTAAAGAGGGTTTGGAAACTAATCAAAAAAATGCTTCTTTTTTTTTAAGTGATTGATTTAAAATGTTCAAACCAGCAAAATCTTTAAATACAATTTATAAATAATAATATTAATTATATAAATAATAATATTTTGTATTAAATAAATCAAAATATGCTGGTCGATCAATCGACCATTAGGCCTATATATTGAAAGATTTCGTGAAATTATAAAAGTTTTTATTATTTTAATTTCAAATTTATCAATTTTGTACAAAATTAGTTCACTATATTGGTCAAATTGGCCCATTGGTCAAAAAATTGACTAGTTGATATCATGAAAACTATCAAAAAAATTTTAAAAATTCGTTTTTATATTAGTGAGATAAATTTAATCCACTTGTAGAAATAATTTGTAAAAATTCCAACGGGAACTGGTAGCAGGCTAAAATCTATTTGGTATTTCCCAGGATCATAACTAATTTTATACTTTTGTTCGGTTATTAAATTTAAATGCTTGCTTAGACATTCAACAATCTTTGGAGACAATTATATATTTTTTTCTCTTTTTTATAAAAAACATACTTTTAAGATTTTCGTGAAATAATTTTTTTTGAAATTTTTGAATCGGCAGCGTGGAAAGGCAAATATTTCACTTCGTTTTAATCGAATATTTCGGATCACGAAATTGTTCCGCATCTTATTCGACGTGGACTCAGTTTGGACTTTCGTCAATTGAATATTGCGGTAGCTTGAAACGATTTTTTCCAAATGATGGTATGAAAAAATCTTTCCTATTAAATTCAACTTAATTTAAAAATTAAAAAATCCACTTTTGGTTTTTCCGAATTTGTTTTTATAATCCAGACCAGTTTGCGGCGGTATGATTGTAACGACCTGCGTCGCTGCTGGTTTTTAATTCCCTTGACATTGCAGTAACTAGAAATCAATGTCAGTACATAACCATAACACGAACTTAGGTTTATTTTTTTTTTTTTTAGATTAAATTCTCTACTAGTTATCCATTCAAGTATTTTTAAGCACTAAGTCACCGAAGTGACTAATTTGATTAGAAAAAATCGGATGGACACTTTTTAAAGCATTTAATTCTCATCTTAGAATCGAACCTGAGATAGCTGGAATTCACTCAGTCTCAGACTAGCACTCATTCACCATTTATTTATTTGTTTATTTAATATTTATAAAAAATAAAAATTTGATTTGAAATCTAAAACTTAAATTTAAATTTGTTACGATTTCTACCTGAACTTTTTAGGGTGCTTAAAAAATTTTCATCCCTTTTCTTGTTTCTCATCTCTGAACTTTCTCTTTGAATTTACTTTTCCCTATGCCTGGGTAAAATATACTGGTCCAATGGACTGAATACAATGGAACGTCTTAGGCGCTTCTTCTCATTTCTAAATCTAAAAAACAGATCCTCATCTTTCCTTACTCCAAACTCAAATCGGTTATCGATTACTTTATGAATAAAGCAAACAAACACTAAATTATTGTCTTGTCTCACACCAATTCTACACACAGACAATGCATATCTAATGCTAATAGTAAAAATTGTCAGCTAAAAAAGAAATATCAAAGGCAAATAATCGAAATATTTTGTTGCATGCAATGTGTTTAAAAGTTGCAGACATAGTACTCGTATCTATCTACAGCTAGAAACTATAATCTAATGGCTAGTGGCTTACATTAGCGCTAGCTGTCATTAAGCTGTAACATACATACATATACACAAATAAACACACACACACACATACATTCACTCATTTGATACACAGACGTACACTTTTAGTTCACCTATTTCAGCAAGGCTGGCTGTCTGTCTGTACACAATATTTTTTGATCAATACACACAAACCGACATTAAAATGAAAATACTTCGATGTCCAAATAAATTTATCTATTTTATTCACAGTAGGAACCTACTACAAGTGAAAGGTTTTGCGAATACGAAATCAATATATTCAGTATATACTTACATATGTATATAAAAATTACAATAAAAATACTGGGATTTTTCTTTTTTGCTGTCTGCTGTTTGCTTGTTATTCAACTACATTTATACATACATACATACATACAACTATGGAAATGCAATTCTTGCACTATGCACTGAAGAGATAGATCTCTCTCGATGCAAAAATTACTATGTATAAATATGTCAGTGACTTATAAACTTTTTAGTTTCGTTTTTCAACCATTATTTTTTTATTATATACAAATATATAATAGTTACAATGCAACAACAATCAACAACATTTCAGCTACGCAACATGCATTGACAATTTAATTGATATTCGCACTTATGCACATATTTTTATTTTAATATTGATTTTTATCGTGGTTAGTATAGAAAATTTTCACATTCAAATTTTATAAATCTAATGAGAGCTAAGTTTTTTTTTATAAATGCAATTAAGCTTTTAATTGATATAATTAAAATTTAAATACGATTTTGTGTAATACCCTGATTTATTATTAAATATTTACAACATTTTTCTCGAACGTATTAACCCCCTGTGGACCTTATTAATGGAGTGAAAAAAAAATTTTGTCAGAAATGGCAAAATAAAAGATGACCACTCTGTGGTCAGAGAACACCTAAGTAAATTAGGTATGGCAAATGTCGAGACAAAGTGTCGTCTATGTATGGAGGACGATGAGACGTTTCTAGCAGGTAATGAAATTAAAACATTTTCAACAAAATATGCTTTAGCCTTCATCAAGATAGCAGTCTTTTGTTTTAATTTGCGACCTTGATACAAATGATCATCTAGGTCGCAATGCCTAGCTTTGGGGTCGTCTTAACCGTACCAAAATAATCACAATGGAATTGTGAAAAATTGTAATCCAAGGAATTGTAATTGGGAATGAAACTTAAATGATTTCTCAATTCCATTACAGAAGAATTAAAAGTTTCAATTCTCAGTTCCTCAATTATATTACTAAGGATTTAAAAATTTTTAAAACCAATTTAAAAATTTAGGAATTTTTATTGTAAATGGAATGGCAGTGAATAACGTGCACAAGTTCCATGGTATGTGTGCAAATTATATAAAAGTCATTACACTGGCATGTATTGCTCAATTATTTCTCTTCTATTTGAATGAACAATAAAATTTAATTAATGCAAATTAAAAACGCTTTTTCTTTTTTCTACCTATTAGTTAAAATTATTATTTATTTATTTTATTACGCAATGTTAATAATTTTATCGATTAATTATGTCTACATTGGTTTTTCTTTTAGTTACAACTCAAGCGTAGAAATATTTTACAGTTCCATTGCCGTTCCATGTTGCGCTTTTATAGACTCGGAAAATTATTGCGTGGGAAGTTTTATTAACATTAAGCAGCATAAATTTCTTTAAAAAGAAAATTGATATTTTTTGATTTTAATTAATAAGATTCCGCTTCCTCTTTAGTTCAATGAATTTTTTTTTGCAATTATTTTACATGTTTTGCTTGTTGCATTTATTGGAATTTTCTTTGTTTTCTTCAGAGGTTTTTGGTTTGTGGTTCAATATTTCCTTATATTTATTTACACTATTGCATTATTGCATGTTTGCTCAACAAATACAATAAATAATATTAATAATTTTTATTGTTTTGTGTTACTTATTTATTTATTTGTTTATTAAGTGCATTCTTCGTTTTTATTATTTCGTTTTAATTTTAATTGGTGTGCGATTTCTTAATAAGATTTTGAACTGCTTATTATCCCATGAATGAATTAAATTTATTACCGTTACTAGCACGAATTCAATTTAAAAATTGCACCATCATCATTAGCATGTTATAGAATTGTACGAATAAAAATATCTTGTTAATCTCGATAATTCTAATCTGAAGGGATCATCCAAATTCTTCAAATTACAAATCAAATTTTCAAAAATCGAGTTTTCGAATTATAGAGATTTAAAAAAATTAAAGTTCAATTTATGGAGATGTTTTTTAAAATTTAGGACGCTAGAATAATAAATAAACAAAACAAAAGACATTTAACAGAAATGTTAAAATTTTTGTTTTTCACAAGTGAAAATTGAAATCAAAACAGTTCAGCTTACTTGTAAATAAAGTTAGCATGGAAAATACACGATAGCAAAAAACCAGCGCGCTTTATGTTTATTTATTGTATTTCATTTATTTAACCCATTAATTGACAATGGTGCGAAAACGCACGCACACTTTTAGTCAATAAAAATCTCACTTTTAGTCTATTTTTATTGGTGCGTTTTTGCACCATTGTCAATTAATGGGTTAAGAGGATATTTCAGTTTAAAATTCGAAAAATTAACTTTTTGGGGTTTTTTTTTTAAACTATGATATTTTATAACGAAATTGTTTAGAGATGATATAAGTATCTTATCGAAGAGCACAAAAAAAATTGTTTTGACCACTTTAGTCTGAGATGGCGGCGGTAGAGGGCATCTCCAAAAAAGTCCATTTTTGGTAGTAGGATGGATTCCGAGCTTCCTAATAAAGATAAAGACATAAACTACAAAAGATTTTGTTCGCTAGGCATTTCTCTATAAGTGGAAGCACAAAAAGTGAAACTTTCCCCTTCGCCCCTTAGGGTATTTTTTCTCAAAAAAAATGAAAAAAAACCTATTTTTTGGGTTGGAATTTCTCTTATAGAAAAAAAGTGGGAGGGAATATTTCAATTTCTGAGGTTCCACTTAAAGCCAAAATCAATTCATATTGAGATATCAGTTCTACCAGTTCAAAAACATAATTGTAAGAAAAGCGTCTTTAAATTTGTTTACTTCATCAGCTGCTTTCTCGAAAACTTATTTTTGGACCTTTGGTCTCTTTGTTAGTAGGGGAGTGTCGTCAGGGTTGGAGCATGTTTTGGCTTTTGCTCATAACTTCCGTTGAATGCCGAATTTTCGTTAATGTTGAAAAGATTTCACTCACAAATTGCAATGTTTTTGCTGAACAATAAAATATAATTGGATTATTAGTTCAGGAGTTATAGACATTTTCAAAGAACAAAAATTGTAGTCAGGGTCGGAGCTCTGTAGAAAATCAATAAAAAATGAATGAATGAAAATAGTTGAAAATAATATGAATATCAAAGAAAAAGGAAAAATTACACTTGAAAACCGGGAAAAGAGTCCTGAAATCAAAATGAAAATCCCTCTGTGTGAATTTTAAGGAAATTTGATTTTTTTTATACACACACGATTCAAGAATCAAAACGCAAAATTTCTGTGTTCCTAATTACAAGCCCTGCTCCGATCCTGACAACACACGTCATTTAGCGTCGCATCATTTACTGCATATTCGCGTGATGCAAACACCATGAATGCTACATATTTCAACTTCTTAAACCTTATCAAACAATTTAAGTTAACTTACTTTGATGTTTGCATATTTTTTTTTTTAAATTAATCTACTTTTTCTGGCACTGTTAAAACGTTTTTTTACTCTTCTTTTAACACACGGTCACGTAACACTTATATATACTTCACGCTCTGAACTCTAAATGACATGAAAAGTTTGCTTTCGTCATGACAAACAATACTGTATATTAACTTAACGGACGCCAGTAACGGAAACAGCACTGTCCCGACCATGACAGCGCCCCGACCATGACAACACTCCCCCACAACAAGGCAAAACCAAAAATGTTGCTGAACTGTGTAATTATTGAATTTTTTTAAATATAAAATAAATATTTTTGGAAATGAATTTCAACGTATAATCGGAATATGTTTGAAAGTTTAAATAAGTTATAGTTTATTAATTCAATTAAAATAAATAGATTTCTTTAAACTTTATCATAAAATAATATCATTAAAAATAAAACTTAATTTATGCCAATTAAAATTTCAGCCATTAACAGAAAAAATTTCACACTCAATTGCAATTCAGTCAAATGAACACCTCATATTTTTGTATAGAGTTTTTTGAATCACATTTCAAAAAGTAGTCGAAAATGAAAGGAGCAAAGTGAGCGACAAAATTGATTGTCAACAACAAATGTTCGTCGCATGTGGCATGTGGTGGTAAAAAATCACAGTTTTTGGTCACATGGTCACACAATGGCCACAGCAATTAACGAATAAAAGGGGGGAAGGGAAAAACAGGTTTTCCATTTTATTCATACTCGTGTGCGTGTTTTTCTTTCTCGAATTGACCAGAAGCAAAAAAAAAAAAAAAAAAAACAAAACGCGTGAATGTTTTAACCACAAAAAAATAATAGAAAAAGACGTTACGTCAATTGTTTAAATGGCGTAATTACCGTTAAAAAAAATATTGAATATGTTGGCATTTTTATTTACACATTTTTGTTTTGTTTAGGGGTTTACGATAACCATCAGAGAGTTCTGGTTGGAAAAATTAATAAGTAAATCCAGGTTTATTAAATTGTTAAAGTTGTGATGGAATTTTGAAAGAAAACAACTACCATATTCTTTGATAAATTTTCGAAATATTCTGGGTTGCATTACGTATTTCTTTCCAACACGGAAAACATTTGAACTTCATTCAATATGTATTTCAAATTCCAAAGCTTTAACTTGACCACCTTGAAAAAGTTCGTCATCAATAGTGCGTAGCGATAACCCAGCAAAAACAAGAAATTTCTTTACTGTATTGCATTCATTGCAATTTACTCAAAAATTCTTTAGATACTCAACAACAAAGAATAATTTAAAAGTAGTATTAGTTGAAATTGTGGTAGTGGTAGAAGTAGTTGCTATGGCATATAACAGTAGTTATAGCAGTAATTGTAGTAGTAAAATGGCGTCAAAAGAAGTTTAGCAACTGCATGCGTCATTGTCATTTAACACAAACAGCGCCACAACCATAGTTGGCACACCTAAACACCTACTATCATGGTGCAATATCAAGAGCCAGCAACTACTTGCCACTACCAACATGTGTGAAATGAAACGCATTTCTAGAGCAACCGACCGACCGACCGACTGTCCAACTAACCAAACGACCACATTAAGAATTTAAATACATAGCAAAAATGAACTCAGAAAACAATTTACAATTTGCAATTTACAAATCTCCAATCTCCGTGTATTATGTAAATAAATGTAGTGGTTAGTGGTACCTAGTTACCTCCGCACCAGCTTCTCTTAATATGCAGTTGACAGCGGTGCAACATGCGGATAATGAGTTGAACAAATACATAGCTAACAACCTTAACAACAACAACAACAGCAACCACAGCAACATTAGTGTTCGACGAGTGACATTAGATTGTGGTACAAAGAATGTGAAATGAGCTGCTGACTCTGACTCCAATGAATACAATGCGAAGGACAAAATTTAATGCAATTTATATTCGTACAAATTGCTACAATTTTATTTGTTTTTGTTTTTTTTGAATTTTTTTTTTATTGCTACTCGGTATAATTTAATTGTTGAGTTAAGTACAATTGTTAATTAAAATTTAACATTTCATTGAAGTTTTTTTTTTTGATTGTTTGTTATAATTGATTTAGCAGATTTATTAGAGATTGGTTGAGGTTAATAAGTAAATATTGATTGCAGTAACTCAGTAACTTAATTTAAAAATATTTCTAAATTCTAGTCTAGGAAAGCCTGCTTTGAGTTATGAGAAAACACAAGAAGGGCCGAACTAGGTCTAATTTTGGAATTCTAATCCTTGCTCTAAAATTTGGCAAAAGATAAGGGGGGGTCATGGGTTCCACTTGCTGTTCGTATAGTTTTGGAGAATACACATATCTTACAGCATCAAATTTCGCATCTCTATAGCACATCTACCATGAAAATAGCGATAGAATTGAATCGCGCCACGTTTCTACGATGTTCCAAGGAATCTAGAGAGTAAAAACACGATGTTAAATACGATTCAGAAACTCCAGTTGAGTTCGTGAAGCTCCTCCCCATATATGTATTGTTGTAAAGTAAAAATATTGGAAACAAATTTAAATTTTTATTGTTCTTCGACCTGTATCACCAAAAAGAAATTTTTATAAATTTTAATAGTAGTATTTTTTTTTTAAGTTTGGCATGTAATTCTGTTCCAAAACAAGAAAAGGGTCTTGATAGACCATACGACTATTTAATCGCCCAGAACTCCCTAATCCTAAATTCACATACTTTTTCGCACTTTAAATTTGTAAAAAAATTTTTTAAAAGTTTGGACAAATTCGGCTGGTCTAGTCTACAGAAAGCTTAAATATATCCTAAAGCTTTCTACATACATACATGAGGAAACATTTTTCGTCGAGTCCCGCAAAATTATCACAATGTAGAGATTTCTGATCGGCGATGCAGGTCGAAAAACCATAATGTTATATATTCATTTAATTTTTTTTACATTCCAGTCAAAATTTGGTAGAACAAACAAAATTATATAACACAAAATAGACTGTCACAAATTTAGTCGGCTTAAGAGGTCGAGACCTGATCGGGTTGAAAAAAATGTGGATGGTAAAAATTTGTTCATGACTCAAAGATGAAGGCAAAAGTGCGTCACTTTAGTGTATATGTGCATTCAAATTCAAGAAATAAACGCAAATTTATTTTGTATTTGGTAAAACTATTGATCCCGGCATTACAATTTGAATCCCGAAAATTGTCAAATCGCCAAAATAGTAAAGAATTCCATTAGGTTAGACGAAATTTTCGGTTATGTCTTGAA
This sequence comes from Toxonevra muliebris, assembly GCA_963691655.1. Classification (NCBI taxonomy): domain Eukaryota; kingdom Metazoa; phylum Arthropoda; class Insecta; order Diptera; family Pallopteridae; genus Toxonevra; species Toxonevra muliebris. The sequence goes on along the minus strand of OY829327.1, from coordinate 10,233,066 downwards.
GTGGATAGTCTTGCACGCACGAATTTTCTTTTCTCGAAGTTTTATGTAGTTTTTTTTCTTTTGAAGAGGTTAATATCGTTTTTGTTTGTGTACCATACAATAATATTCCAAATGAATGTGGATAATATTGCGTGTAAACGCAATTTTCCTCCTACGCTTAAAAAAATTACAAAGAAATGGCGTCTAGTTGTAGATTTCAGACAATTAAACAAAAATATGGTAAATGATAAATTTCCATTAACACGACTCGAAGATGTGTTAGATAAACTAGGAAGAGCAAAATACTTTTGAACATTGGATATGGTAAGTTCATTCCACCAAATAGAGCTTAACAATAAATCTAGATCAAGACATCAAATGGTCACTACCAATTCAAGAGATTGCCTTTTGGATTAAAAATATCTTCAAACAGTTTTCAAAGAATGCTAACAATAGCATTAAGCGAACTAGATGCAAACGCATTTCTATATGTGGACGATATCATAGTTTTCGGATGTAGTTTAAAACACCACAACGATAACTTGGTAGAAGTCTTGCAACGCTTAAAGAAATACAACCTGAAACTGAATGCGAGCAAATGCAATTTTCTAAAAACAGAAGTAATATATCTGGGACATTTAATAACTCGTGAAGGTATAAAAACCGACCCATTAAAATACAATACCATTGAAAAATATCCCATTCCAAAGAGTGCAGACGAAGTCAGGAGATTTGTAGCTTTTTGCAATTATTACAGAAGATTTATAGCAGACTTTGCAGATATAGCTAAAAGCCTAAATAATTTACTAAAGAAAAATGAACCATTTGTCTGGACAGAAGATTGTCAAAAAGCAAATTAATAAGTCCACTAATACTTCTACACCCAGATTTTCATAGAACATTCGTGTTAACAACTGACGCATCAAATTGTGCGTTAGGTGCTGTAAAGGAAAAATAGATAAAGATCTACCAATATCATATGCATGTAAATCCTTGCACAAACACGATATAAATATGCCAGTAATAGAGAAGGAACTTTTAGCGATGCACTGGGGTATAAAGTTTTTCTGGCCATATCTCTATGGGACACATTTTTGGCCCTAAGTTGGACGAAAATGTTTTCATACGAAATATTTATTAAAATTATATTGTAAATTTGATTTTTATTATTTTTTTAAAACTTTGTGATAAAATTTTAGCTGCAACTCAGCCAATAGTTTTTTAACCAACTCTTTGTAAATTAATTCAATTTTTTTTTGTATGTAAAAGTTTTTTATAAACAAAAAACAATAAATATTAAATTATGCTTTTCAATTGCTTTTTCAACTTTTTCAGTGAATTTCTGAGAGGTGTCTACCTTGGGCCCATTATTTTGGAAGTAAAAATTTCGATTTTTTTGAGCCAGCTTAAATCTTATTTCCGTTGTTAATACCAACAAAAGTTAGCTTATGAGATAAGATTTCAGGGGATGTATAAATGCCCAAGGTATATTAAACCATTTGGGGTCCACAGTCATTCAAGAGATGGGTGACCACCTTAGAGCTCTCTCCCCTATTATTATTATTTCCCTTGCTTTAGGAGTATAGCGATGAATGGTTTGTGTGCGTGTATTCTGCTTCTGTTTTATTGTAAAGCAATAAAATTTGGCACAAACATTTATGAGATAAGCATTAAAGAAAATTGTAAGTTTAGACTAAATCGCACGTCCATTTTTCATATTTTTACCATCAGCATAATTTCGTTAATACTTTATTATCCTACTACTAATCAAGTTGAAAAACAATAACTCTTAATATTATTAGTATTGTACTTTTGAAAACAAAAATGGTTAAGTGTTGTAAGTGAACTTAATCCATTAAGGACGACCGGGAACCAAAGAAGATAAATCAAAGAAGTAACTTGAGACAGAAATTGTTTTTGAACCTGGCTCAGGAAGGGCTCAGCGACAAGTTGCCAAAAGACACCACTAGGCATTACTGGATTAAAATATACAAAACTACGTCTTGCAGTTTTGAGATTAAAGTGTATAGAGATTTATTAATTTAAAAGAAAAACAACAATTGTTGATCTGACATAAATTACAGCTCTCATATTATTGTAAACTACTACAACATTTATTTTATTACAACATTAAAATTGGAAGGCATTTTGGTACCCAGTGATCATGGTTCAAACCAACGACATTAGAACAAGTTCTCGTCTCGAGTTCTCTGTTTTTGTAGCCTGTCCATTTTTAATATTACTGTCTGAAGTACGGGCCGAAGCCTTTGTTGCTAATGTTTTTTGAGTTGTAACAAAATTATTAATTTTGAAGGTATTTGAATCGGAAGCACAAATATTTTTTAAATTTATTGTCAATCAAGGACAAGTTACAGTTTTCTACAGTGAGCAATTGTCTCTGGGATAAAAATTTTCGAAAATATTTTTGTAGATTTTAAATTTTTGGGCGAATAATCAAAATCAAAAATATACTAGACTTTCACTAATTTTTTTTATATACTGGAGAGAGTCGGAAATGTCAAAAATGTCGTGCGGAGAATTGAAATCATTACAAATACAACGAAAAGGGTTATTTTGAGCATAGTTTGTACTACAAGCATCAAGTTTAATAGGAATGGGATATCTAGAACAGCGATTTGGAACATAATTTTGATTTCATTGAGTAAGAATTGAGAATGAATATAACCATTTAATAATTTAGTCACAAACATCACATTTAGCATAACTCTTCTGCTCCGAAGAGTTGGCAAGCTTATAAGTTTTAACCGTTGTTCATAAGGAGGGAGGGGCTGTGATGGACTCCAGTGTAACGAATTTAGAGCAAACAAGAGGAACTGTTTTTGCACAGATTCCAACTTATTAGCATAACAGTTGTACTGAGGGCTCCACACAGCAGAACCATACTCCAGAACTGGTCTTACAAGTGCAGTGTAAAGTGATTTCGTGACATATGGATCGTTAAATTCTTTAGACCATCTTTTAACAAAACCAAGAATGCCCTTAGCCTTATTAATAGTTGAGTTGATATGTAAATTAAAAGTTAATTTGGTGTCTATTGTGATACCTAGGTCAACGAACGAAAAAACTTGCTCCAACTCGTGACCAGCCTTCTAGAAAAAACCATGAACTTACATTTTTTAGGTTTAAAGACATTAAATTACAGTGGCACCAATTATTTAATGCCAAAAGATCAGATCGCAGTAAATTTTGACTGTAAGACTTAAATAATTTTACATCATCAGCGAACACTAATATTTTAGAGTGCATGATAACAGATGGAAGATCGTTAATAAACAACAAAAACAAAATAGGACCCAGATGGCTTCCTTGTGGAACACCAGATGGTATTTTGATACTTTTAGATACGGCATTTTTAAAAATTACTATTTGCTCCCTATCTCTCAAGTACGAGTCTATCCATTGTAATAATAAAGGAGGAAAGCATTAAAAGTCAAGTTTTTTAATTAGTAAATCGTGGTTCACTTTGTTAAAAGCTTTACTAAAGTCCGTATAAATTGCGTCAGTCTATTGGCAATTAGAAAATCCACTTATGACATTGGTCGATAACTCAAGAAGATTAGTAACGGTTGATCTCCCCTTTACAAACCCATGCTGAGATGAAGAAATTAACGATTTTACTGAATGGGTTACTTGCAATGTTATAATTGCTTCGAACAGTTTGAGTATTGCACTTAGTTTAGCAATATCACTGTAATTTTCAACGTTAGATTTCGTACCATTTTTATGTAAAGGAATTATAAATGAACGCTTCCAACTTTTGGGAAAATATCCCTTACGTAACGAAGAATCCAAATTTTAAACAGAGGACTAAACTATGTATAATTTAATGCCGTAAGAATTGCATGATATTATGTTATTGTTTGGTTAAAGCATATTTTATTTTTGAAAATGTTTATACGCCATTATCTTGACACTTTGTATGACTCAAAGGCAATGGAAATTACAGAGGCCTGTGTTTTTCAGACCCAAAGTTCCATTCATTATCACTATCATTCCTAAGGAATCACTATCTATCTATCTATCTTGTGATGAATCTCTACATATTTATATACCTATTAATTTCTTTCTTATTAAACTTTTATAATTATGAATATAACAAGTTTTGTTAGAAAAGTCACAACTTCAGTGACCTTTGGTAGTTGAAATTTCACAGGAATGCATTTTAATTTATGTAATATCAAGTATACGCCTGTACGCCTTCGCTTTCTGCTCTTTCCAGCATTCATATTTTTTCTCTAATTTTCTTTAGTGGTTTCTGCAAACTTTGTAAATAAACTTTTTTTGTACAATTTTTCTACACTTTTTGCTGTTTCTTTTTATTGCAAAAGTTTCTGCTACTTTTGTGTTTTTGTATACTTATTCAGAGTTGCATTTACTTACGTTTTAAATGATTTTCTAAAATGTTAACATTGTGGTTACTCCTCTTGTTATTGTTTTTGTTAAAACCTTCTACATTCTTTGAGTGTAGTACATATGTAGTTTGACTTCTTCCTGCTTTAGCTTCATTGAAGAAAGAAATAAACACGCTCACACATGCTGCTGCGAACATTTATAAATTAAATAAGTGCATAGCTGGTGTCATTGGCCAATTGAAAAGTGAAAGGGTAATGGGTGTAGCGATCGAAGTATGAGCGAGTAACATATTTGCATTTAATTGCATGTAATTATTATGCTATTTAATTTAAGTGCCCCTCTCATGTTGTTCCTTTGCGCACACATAATTTTATGTGGTTACTTTACGGTATATTTCAAAAACAATTTAAAAATATTAAGTACTCTCTAGATTCATATGTAGTGAAAAGCGGAAACGTGAATGAAGATGTTTCCGGTGTTTGTGTGTGTGTGTGTGTATCTGAGAGAGAAGAAGAGAAATAGATTTATGTAAGTATATTTATACCTATTATTATAGATATAAATATATGAGTTGTAACTTCTCTCTGAAATCTAGATATCCATTAATTTTAAATTCTATATTCGATATTCGGTCTTCACTTATAAAAATTTTTATTTTTTTTATTTCAGTTTCAACGACTATTGTTAGTTACGCTATTATGCTCGCTTACAGTTGCACAAGATTATCAAGACTACCAAGAGAATACACCACGTTCTGCACCCATAAGACTGCGTCCTAATTCAGGATTCCAAGAGACGGCAAAACCCACACCAGTGCCAATTTTAAAACAAATCAATAAGTAAGAAAAACTAAAAACATCAAACTCTTAACTTTATATATAAATCATTTTTTATTAACAGACACAATGAAGATGGATCATACACCTATGGCTATGAAGGTGCTGATGGTTCCTTCAAAATCGAAACAAAATTGGCCACCGGCGAGGTAAAAGGCAAATACGGTTATATTGATGAGACGGGAAAAGTGCGTGTGGTCGAGTATGGCGCCAATAAATATGGATTTCAACCATCCGGTGAAGGTATTACAGTAGCGCCACCAACATTAGTCGATGAGACAGGAAAGGAAGAGCCCGACTATGAAGATGAGCCACCACAGAGACCACAGCGTCCTTATGTAAGTCATAAACTAATAACACTTTCATTTAAAGAATAAAATGAAAATGAATAAAAAATTGCTTCTTCATAGCGCGTGCAACGTCCTCAGCATCAGCAACAACAACAACAACATCACTCACGTCCCATATCACGCCCACAACCGCAGCCGCAACCACAATATGCGCAATACGAAGAAGAAGAACAACCAGAACCACCACGCAGACCCCAATATGCGCCACAACCGCAACCACAATATCAACCACAATCAGGACCAGCTCCACCAAGAATTCAAGTGGCGGGTGCACAACGTACCACTGATGTCCTCTATTCACCATTGCAGCATCCATCACGTCCCGAACCTGATTATTCGCAATCAACAGTATGACCCCATTTCATCTACATACTGGACCTCATATTTTTTTTTTTTACTAAACTTCTCCTTTTCATTTGCAGTCTTTTGGTGACGCTCCATCCAACGTGCGCATCTCACGTCCGGTGTATGCTCCCGCTCCCGCGACTCCAGCTCCATCAAGTGCGCGTGCACAAGGTTTTCTAGCACCCGCTTCCGGTGGTCGTCCCATTTTGGAACCATTGCAGTTTGGTCCCTCTCACCAAGCACCACAACCACGTCCAGTTCAACAACCACAGCAACCACGTTATCAACCACAAATACAACACCAGCAACCACAGCCTAGAAGTGGCGGTGGCGGCGGTGGTGGTGGCAGCCTGCTGGATCAGTTGGCACGTGATTATGCCTTGCCACAGGGTAATGCGCAACCACTTCACGATATCTCTTTTGGTTATTATTAAAACGGGCGTGTCAAACGTCGGATGAATGAGTTTTTGTCTTTTTCGAATTGTATGTACTTAGATTCGAATTGTTGTGAAATTTATATATAGTTTTGATGGCTATTGAAAATTTCTTCTGAACTTGTATCATACATACATACATAATTTTTTTGTAAAACTGTTTTATGTGAAATAAAAAATGTTGCCAAATTTTAATATAAAATTTTAAGAGGTTATGTAATTTTTCAGAGATTTAACGGATAATAATAAGCAAATGTTTTCCTTTCTTGAGAATTTTTGTTTATTTAGAAATTTTTCAGTTGAAACTTCTTTACACGCGGAAATGCTTGGTGATAAAATATTTTTAAAAAAGAAACAAAATTCTGTAAGTCTATGTTTATATTGGCAGTATGCTCGGCGATCACCATGAAATTGTTGTTACTCCGAACACAAAGAGAGGCTCTTTACTCTCTCTCACACCGAACACGATATGCTCGATGTATTGCTCAGCGAGCACGGCGAGTATTCAAGGTGGCAATGAGTTATTTTACAAAAACGGAGCAAAAAAACGGAGTTAAAAATATATGTAAAATGGTACGAAAATTTGCAAGTATGCTTACCCTCATTTTGTTATATTTGCTTGTGAATATTTTGAATTTAAAACTAGAGAACTACTTAAGGGGACCTTCTGGTCTAGCGCCCTTGAATTTGACGAGTTTTTAAGATTTTTGTTTTTTAAATGAAATAATGAGCAAGAGTACTTAAGCTTTGTAGATATATTTTATTACTTTAACAATATACAAATATAGTGAAAAAAAAATATAATTTTAAGTAAACTAAAATTGGTGTTACAGTTGCCCTCATAAAAAAAACGGATCTAACTGGTGGGACAGGTTTTGGATTTTCCACTGATCTAAAACAAAAACCAAAATAGAGGTTACAATTGGTATGAATGTAGTTATCGAAGGAACTAAAATGAAAAAAAAATTGACAAAATGGCGCGTTGTTGAAATTTACTTTACGAAAACAGACCGTTTTTTCACTACTGTATGTAAAAAGTAAGAAGTATTTAACGTAGAAAGTTTTTTTTAGTTCCTGCGATAAGCATTGGTTTTCTGAATAATATAGTAAAATTTGAGAAGAATCGGTCGAATAGTTTTTGGTTTTTTTGTGTCCCACCGTGCAGAAAAATATAGTTTCGCGATAAATGAGTTTAAACTTTAGTCGGCTCTTTTACCTGCTTCTGCGCTCACCTGCTAAATAGGCTGTAGAAGTAGAGATACTGGAAATATTGATACGAAAATTTTACAGTATACTTTTAAAAGCCTATACTTTTGAAATAAAAAAAAATCAGTTTTTTGAAAAATTTTGACCAGAAGGTGGCCTTAAGTTAGAATGAAAAATATAAAATGGTATTTTTGCAAATTTCTCTTCGTGATTTTTTCTGTCCAGGTTAAATTGCTTCCATTCTCGGTAACATATAAGGTAAAGTGCATATTATTAGCTGCCGTCCGATTTGTTGTTCAACTTCGATTTAAAAATGTTATTAAAATTTACACATAATTGGAATAAAGTCTTTCTCAGAAATTTCTATAACTCTGAATTTTTCCTTTTGTGGTACCTTCCTTTGCCATCTTCGGGAAAGAGATTCCGCATAATTGGGTAAATTGTATGCCTATTTGGTCTGCAATTTAAAGTTCTACAAATCTTGTCTTGACCCTTATAAATTTACCTGTGTTGTCCATGCTACTGCACTCATTAAAAATGAATTTGTGGTGTAACTATTTTTTTATATAGATACATCCAACAAATAATGCTTGCTCTCCTTACTATGAGAGCTCAATTTGCTTTAGAAATTATTATCTTTTTGTGATCATTCCACCTCTATTACATTAAGCGAATCTTAAATATCTCACTGTGTTTGAACGCTTGGAAGTTTTTCCTGAGAGTCTAATTTGTAGTAGGAATAGAAAACGAATAACCTTTTTAACAGCATCATAACTGAAAGTATGAAAAAGACAAAGAGTATGTACATCAGTAATAACAGAGCGAAATCATTCCCCTGATCGAACCCGTTTCACTGAAATAGCTTCCACCGTGAAGGGTGGGTCCCCACCAATTTTCTCCCTAACTCTTGCCAACCAAATGAAGGGTATTCTAATTTTCTACAAAACGTGCTGCTGAGTGAAATTGAGGTATTGTCAGGGCCGTCGAGAGAAAATTCGGGCCCGGTGGTGATACAATAAATATCTTCGTACTGCTCACTAAGGAATGTGTTTCAAAATTCGGAGAATATAAATATACAAAGACAAATATCAAAAAACAAAATTTATTCTGTACTTTAAGTATGAATATCTGTATAATAAGTTTCCATTTTACTTTAATTAGATTAAAAGTTTTTCTTATCAACTCTCATAATGCGCATAATTCATAAGTACGCCTGATGCGAAGGAATTGATAATATCTTCAAAATTTAATTTTCTTGCTAATTTCGCTTCCAGGCGTAGAGTGTGTAAACTTGACGCTCTAGTTTAGACCCGGACCCGTCTGCAAAATGTCTTCACGATTGCTAGATGATTGACCCGATGAATAATTTTCATGGTTTGTAATTCAATTTTCAGACGCATAGACGCTTGTTAAAGTTTTTCTGGATTTTAGGATTTGTAATGAAATCCGGGCCCTCTCAAAAACTCCGGGCTCTGTGAGAATCCCACTCGACCCACCCCCCTCTTGTCGGGCTTGGGTATTGTACATCTCTTCCCCTGGGTTGTCCTTCGAAGAAGCTTCTGTGACAAGTTCAATGGATTTCTCCACAGTTCGAGGAGCATGATTGGGTAGTCGATAATGTCAATTAATTGTAGAATAGCTGATGAAATGCTAAGAGCAGAGTTGTGACTTTACAAGACTCCCAATCAATCTTGTACATAACTATACTATCGGTAATTTAGGTTAATATGAGGTATCGCAATTACCTGGTGGAATATTCAAAACAATAGAAAAACAGTGTTCTTCTTAATAAGCATCCTTCTAGCATAGTTTTTGCGCTTCCCAAAATGACATGCGATGTAAATGGCCAATTCCGTGCCCCAAAAAGTGGAAGAGCTTAGTGCTGACAAGGAAGTGATTCAATGTAAGTAAAGAAGAGCTTCTTTGCCAGTTGGGAAACAAATACCTATTGGTGAAGAGTAAAGGCGAATTCACTGGCCGAGTTCTGCACTCTCTTTACGTTTTTTTTTTTATGAAGTTTTTACACTTTCAATTTGAGAGAGCTGTCAATTCGATTTAAGCAAATATAGAAGAAAGATCTCCAATTTCAAAAGAAAAACTAACATTCCATTCGTTGAAGTGCCAATGAGAGTAGATGATGGTTGCCGATGCTCTTCTCTCGAACACAGAACAACTCACACTTACTTTCTCCAACCAACGCAAATAAGTCTTAAGCTGCCAATGTATTTACTCTAGGAAGCTCACAAGGTTTTTGCTCATATGCAGCTTTAAGGTTGATATGCAAAAACAAAAGTTCTGTTGGCAGAGTGGTTATTGCGTGTAGTACCAAGATCACGGTTGCAATGCATTTTTTTTATCACCACTGTAACGCTCTCATTTAACTCACTTAAATAGCAAAAGTGTTGCATATTCTTAGGCTGAATATACTAAGTAATAAAAAAATGCAAGTAAATAGAAATATTTTAATTGGAAAAAATTATATTTATTTAATTAAATTTGTTATTTTTATTTTATGTTTTTATTATGTAATAATAACATTACAAAATTTAACAATTTAAATGCTAATAAAGACATACACACAAAAACAAAAATAGAGAAAATTAAAATAATAAATACTTAAACCAAAAATGATGCGAATAATATTTTTAAAATATTTAATTTCAAATATTTGTAGAATAATTAAGTAATTAAAGATAAAATGAAAAATGTACTTAAAGAAAAACTAAAAAGAAAAACATATGTCACCTTTTACGTATGTAACTAAATATAAGGAATGCGAATTTTATAATAAAAAGGATGAAAGGACGAAAGAACGGGAGAAATGAATTGTAAATAGCTTCTTGTTTTCAGCTTAAAAACTACGAGTATTTTTTTTCTTTTTGTGATGTTGAATGATATAATTATTTTTTCTTTTTGCTGAATGAATTAATGTTTTTTTTTATATCCAGATTGATGCAGATGCTGAGTATGTAGAATGAAGAAATTTTTGGTAGATGACTGCGAATTGAATTTAATGGTTCAAATGGTTCAATGTAAACATCAGTGCATTAAAATTTCCAGGCGCTGTATGATTTTTTTGAGTTTTTGAAGAACTTTTTGTAGAAATTTTCTTGTAGAATTTAAATTAAAGTAGAAGGTTTATTGATAGTAGATTTCTGTAAAAGATATATGAAGTTTATAAGTTAATTTTTAGTCATCTTGAATTGTAATTTAGTTCAATAAAAGTTGAAACTTAAATAAATAAATGAAATTTAAAATTATTTACTTACTTTTTGATAGCAATAGAAGATACGAAAAGAAAGAAAAGAAAGTGGGTGGTATAGAAGTAAGAAGAATACAAAGAAGTAAAGATAAATAAAGAAAGCAAGTGAATTTAAAAAAATTTTGTTTTCGAAATTCTGTTTGATATTTTCAAAATACAATTTTTTTAGTTGTTCATTCATATTTGTAGAATTCGTTTACAAAATTATTATTCCATTTCGTTTCGTTTTATTAATTATAACTTAAAATTTATGACTATAAAATAAAAAATTATTCAATAAATAATATATGTATGAATGTTTGTATGTATGCAAAATGCGTTTTACAATGAAATGCACTGATATGTTTTAAAACTAAAATGCCATTTGTGACTTAGAGAATACTACTATACAATGATCGAAAAATCGTAACAAAAAAAAAAAACATAACAAAAACTTAAGTATACTTTTAGGCTTTAGAATTTCTACTCGGCAGAGTTTCACAGAAATATCTTTTTTATAGCTCTAAATAATATAATGTTTACATTCCTTTCTTCGCCTCCTTTTCACATAGTCATCAATAAACGATTGAATAGTAAAGGATCTTGTATTTCATAGTCTTGCGCGCGAAACATTGGTGGCGGCAATTTACGTTTGTGACGGGTCACAACCGCGGAAGGCACAACTGTTGGTGCGGGCGCATGACGTCGCACCTTATATGATGATTGGGGAACATACTGTACTGATTGATGGTAATCATTTTTATTCTGTGCTGCAGGATTGAAGTAAGTATATTTCGATTTATGAACTACAGGCGGTAAATGATTATATTGTGGACCCTGCGGTGGTCCCTGCTGGGGTCCAGGTGGACCATGTGGGCCTTGTGATGGTGTTCCCTGAAACTGTGGTGGTTGTTGCTGTGATGGCGCTCCCTGAAACTGTTGCGGTGGTCCTCCCTGAAACTGCTGTGGTGGCCCTCCCTGAAACTGGGGTGGTTGTTGTTGCGATGGCGCTCCCTGAAACTGCTGCGGCGCTGGTGGTGATGGAATTTTATGAACATTCCTCTCCACTGTATATTGAGTTTGAGTGGTTGGTGCATTCGGTCCACTACGTTTTGCTACCTCTAGCGCTGCAATAATTGGCGTTAGATCTTTCAATGCACTATCTGCATTATTCGCATGATAATTATTATATTTATAATCATTTACTCCATTATTGTTATTATTATTATTGGTATTACGATGATCTGGCAATCGTGTCGGTCGAAAATCGTAACCCTCATTCGGATGCTTTTGTATGTAAACCTCTTCGGGTGATTGTTTTTTCGCCATTTGTCGATAAATATCTGAAGGATTCTCTTGGTATTGTTGCCCTGGTCGTTGTCCATATGCGGCAGTAATCGATTCTGTATGTGAGAGTGATTCTAAGTGTCCTAAATCATTTGGTAAGCCATAACCTTGCAAATCAACATGATCAGCTGTATGCAAATCATTAGGTCCTGTCGGTACACCGGAGGTATCAAGGGTTACAGTTTTCGATGCAGTAAATTCAGTTTTACCACTTGGTAGTAATCCAAGTATTTCTTGTAATTGTGCGGCAGCTTTGCGTGCTTCGTTATCCGTTAGTTTTTTATGTCGCGGATAAATATTGAACTCATCATGTCCTGTGTGTATTTGGTAGAGTGATGGTAGTTGTGGGGGTTGAGGTGGTGTTGATGTTGTTGATGAATGTTTTGAAATATGCAATGAAAATTAAAAATTTCATATTCTTGCAGTTAAATTAATTCATTCACTTTGAGATGACAATTGAATGAATGAATGAATGAGTTTGAGTGATTCAATGCATGTTTATTGTATATATGAGTGTATGTATGTATATTTGTGTAAGTTTGTATGACTATTGATTAAGATTTAAATGAATTTTATTTACAAATGCGCATTGATTTTAAACGATATTTATGTATGTACATAAGCAGTAGAATGCATGAAAGGTTTACCCATCAAAACAAAAAATAAAAAATATTTAGCTATTTCTCAATAGCAAAGACACATGATTTGCTCATGAATTCTAAGCTTGTTCACTTGAGTAGATGCAACATATTTTTTTTCTTGCTGGGAATGTGTAAACTTTAATGAATTATGCATGTATGTATTTATGGTTGTAATTGTGTTAAATGTTTTTGTGTTAGTGTAAGTATTATTGTTAATTGTTTTGGTCAGTTAAGTCTCTTTTTACATAATTTACATTTTATACACTTAAGTTTTTCAATTATTTTAATTGTAATGTACAAAATTCTTGAAACATTTATTTACAATAACTTTAGCTTACTTGATTTATTAATTATCTTAAATTTGTATACTTATGTCAGTTTATATATTAAAATCTTAAATAAGTAAATTTCAGACTTATTGATTTAATATTCATTTTAAAATAAAAGGGTTTTGGTTACATTCTTCATAGTTTTTAAATGAAAATAGGTATGTATTCAATATATTTTTTATTTATATTTACAAGAGATAGAAGGTTCTTTGTTCTATACCTATATAACAGGTCACAGTGAAAAAAGTGTCACCGCTACTTCGCTCATTCAATTTGAAAATAGGACTGAACACTTTGTTAGCCCTAAAAGTATGCAATCATGGTGAGAAATTAAAAAAACTTAAATTCATTAATATCAATTTTATTCCCATATTAAATCATTCCAATAAAAATTGTTAAAGTTTCTGACAAATCCAATATCAACATAACCTAATAAAATAAATTTCTTGAAGATCAAACCGCTCATTCTTGCCCTATAGCTTGCTAAATATGACGAAAATTGTCACTTTAAGCTTAGTTTGTAGAGAAATTAAAAAATATAGAAGTTATTTAAAGCTGACTTCACTAATTGATTTGAGTTTAGCAACCAAAAATTTACTAGCAATACGATATTTCATCGAAATCAGAGCGCTCCTCTTAGTTTTGTGCCGTTGTTATATGGCATCAAATTACTATGCGTTGAGAGGAAAAGGGGTGTAAGTCAAAATCAGGTTTTGAGCAATACATTGATTTGTTAGAAGTGCTGTACAAAACAGAATACTTATGAAATATATTTTCCCACTGAACAATCAGTTTTATAGGACACATGTTTAAGGGGGTAGCTTCCTAAAACAAAGCCTTTTTAGAGATATTTTTTCTCATAGTAAAATTTTTTTGACGAATTCAAATTTTTTTCGTACATAATATTAGAGGTCTTAGTCTAATGAAAAAACTTTTTGCTGCTCTTTCAATGATTTTCTTTCTTGATAAAGCCGTTTGCTTAATCTCGTGTAGAATAAGCCCTCAAAATTTGATCTGATCGACTTGGTAGTTTTTTTTTAAATCGTGTCAAAAAGGTGTAAAAATGTTGTTTTGAGAAAAACGCGTTTAAACTTTTTTACGGAATAGATCATTGCAAGAAACTGAATAAGGTTAACGTTATTGCCTGGCAGTGAAAATCTAACTTATAAAAAAAATGACTTACACCTATTTTGTTCTCAACGACTAATTTGTATAAATAGTTTTAAAAATCATAAAAATATTTTTAAAAAAAATTTATAGTGACATCTGAACATTAATTTAATATTAACTATTAATTGAAGCCTATAAATAAAACAAATGTCATGAAACTATAAAAATGTTTGAGGCAAATGCAATTTTTGGTTAAACCAAAACACCACCGAGGATGTCAATTACTTTACACTGCCACTGTCCAGTTCTCGCAAGAAATAGACCCACAGACTCTACTGCTTTTCGACTCAATATACAAATTTTTCATATTAAAATTCAGAGAAACTATGACGTTATGAAACCAAATGGATTTGAACTCGATAATAAATTATTATCCAAAAGAAAATATTCAACATACCTTGGAATGTAGTATCAAAACGGTTAATTGATACTACTTTGTAAATTAGATTTACTTGGCTATTACAAATACTTAGCAGATATGGCATTCTCTTATTTGGTATTAGGTGGCAATTTCCTATATTTCTTTACCTGATAAAGATATTAATTTTTTTTTTAAATTCTGCTTAAACGCATTATTATTATTATTTGAAGGAAGGACGACTCGAAAGTCAGGCACTGCGACCTATAAGATCTATTGCATCAAAGCCCCAAGTTACAAAAGAAAGAAAGATAGATAAGAAACATACACAAGCCGAGAATCGAACTCGGGTCTTCACTAGACCACAGTGTGAATATAAGAAGTTTATGAGAATTAACCACCAGACCAAGACGGGAATCGAACTCGCAACCTTCTGGGTGAAAGTCTATCCACTAGACTGTCGACGTCGTCTGCTTGAACACATAAATTAAAGTATTTTATATCAGTTATGACCATTTCCCATTTTTCTAGCAAGAAATGGATATGGTGGCGATAGAGCAATTCGTTTTTTGAAGTAATCTAATCATCGGCCCTTTTTTTGACTTTTCGATTGAAATATGGCGAGTAGAGTAAAATTTTGAATTTTAAAATAAAATATTTTACCTTATATAGCTCAAATTTTTTATCAAAAAGCTTTTAACCAAAAAGCCCCCTTCTCTTTTGTTTTAAAATTAAAAATTTTCAAATAGTCAAACGATTTCCAATGCTTTTCCAAATAATTTTTTTGCTTCATCTTTCAATTTAGTAATGTATTTTTTAATCTGGAAAGAATTTAGGAAAATATTGGACTACACAATTGCTGGCACTTCACTATGACTTTATGTTCCATAAAAGACTAGTAAGTGGTTTGATGGAAAATTATTTGGAACAAAGAAGGAAACTCATGATTCAGGGAAAACTATTTAGGACTTTATCTCGTTGGAGACATACTTATGTAGTTCTATGTTATACATATAAAGAGGCTTTAAGATCAACTGATTGTTGATTGATTGAAAAAAAACAAAAACTGGGAGGACTCTCATTAGTACGATTTTTTTTAATTATGTCGAGCTCCATTATCTCCTTCTACCTTTTGATTATCTAGACGAAGTCCCCCAGTATTTATTTATAATATATACATAGATATTCATATTCACAGGTACATATTTACATATTGTCTACTAAAATTTACAATTAAAATTCTGCATTTGTTTGTACAAAAATATAAAAAATAAGCTTGTATCAAAAAATATTGTAGAAAGAAAAAATTAAAAAGAAAAGATAGATAGAGTAGAGTAGAAAAGGGTTTATATAAAATGTGAAATAAAAATCAAATCTACAAAAAAAAGAAGAAAAAACTAAAGCCGTTAAGAGAAGAAAATTGCATAATAAACACTTAAATGAAATTCAATAACATGAATAATAAATTGTATACAAATGGCGATAATAATTATGATATCACGTATGCCAACCAAAGTCAAAACAACGTCACCGGCACCAACTTAAACCAATACCATTAAATATTATGGCATATGCACATATACACACATACACACACACACACACATAAATAAATATTTCAAATAAACTACTCAAGCAAGAGCCATGCGAATTGATTGAATTTTGACTACAAAATTTTGTAATAAAAAAAAAACAAAAAATAGCAAAACAAAACTGAATGAAAAAATATTAGCAAAAAAGCAAATTTGTTGTTGTTAATGCTTTCACTTTCATTTACTACCATTGCAACTACTACTACTATGAAAATTAAATGAAATTCCCCAAATTGATTTGACTTTGACAGTGGTTGGGTTGGTGTGCGAAATAGCGGAAGTGAAGTTTGCTATACTAAAGTAAGGGGTAGAAAGAGAAGAGAGGGAGAGAGGAAGGATGATAAGTAAATACTATTACTGAAATTAACATGTGTATGTTAAAGTTATGTGAAAGATAGAGGGACAGAGAGAGAGAGAGAGAGAGAAAAAAATGACAGGTGAGTGCAGTGAGCTGAGAGTAGAGAGGTGAGTGTAGAGAGGTGAGAGTAGAGAGGTGAGAGTCTTCAATAAGTTGTTGCAAAATAAACTCTTTTTAAACATTTTACACTTATTAAAAATGAAGGCACGTTGAAAATTGAATGCAAAGTATGCAACACAAAGCTGATGTGTTTCGGTGGAGGTTATCAAAATATTTGTATTTGGTTTCAATAATACACAAATACATAGAAAAATAATTTGATTAAAATGTTAAATTATTGAAATGCGAGTATGTAGAATATTTGTCGGCTAAATTAAATTTCAAATTCATTTCTGATCAAATGCCAAAACCAATAATCCTTGTCATTTTTGTATGTTTCGCGTCATTTAACGAAATATCCAATAGCTGTATACCAAAATTTATAAACCAAAACCATACGAAATCAAATCAAATATACATATTTACACATAATTACATTGTACATATCTACATACAAAGCGTATTAAATAATACGCCGCTACTTTTTGGCTACATTTCTCTTACGCACCGTCATGTCCATATCCCGATGGTAGATAATTAGTTTGTGGTGCTTCGAAAGCCGCATGTCCACCGCTAAATGGTGCACCGCCACCACCTGGATAGCCACCACCAGCACCCGCTGGTGGGAGATATTGATGTGTAGCGCTGCTGTATGTTGGCGGCTTTGATGGTGGACCATAGTTGGAATGTCCTGATGGTATCTCGTATGTTGTTATAGCTGTAATTGAGTGGAGAGAAAGGATATATATAAATGGATGTAGTAACTGTATGTAATAATGGTATTTACAAACATGTTTTTATATAAGTAGAAACGCAGAAATACGTAGGTACTTTTACTTATGCAAATACATTAAGGTACATTAACATTCAGTAACATAAGGAAATCCATGAATATTTTTATTGTGTAAATATTGTTTTTATGGCTGAGTTTTCTTATTTAACTATTTAATTAACATGTATTTATTTGTTTCTACTTATGCCATGTGCTTCAATGTAATATTGAACTTTAATAACTAAAAATATGTGTATGGTACTTTACTTAGATAATTTAAAATATAAAAATGTTGTTAAAAAAGATTACGCTTTTTCATATTAACAACAATTTTATAGTTAATAGTTAACATTGTAAAATCTTAAACAAGCTGTTAAAATGTTTATTTTACTAACTGTCCTTTTTTATGCTCTTTAATTTTATTTTAAATCATAAATTTGAAAATTCAGTACTTTGTTGTAAAACTGAGTAGGAATGAGTTGAGAGTTTTAGGAAATAACTCGATATCCAAAAAAACGCACGTTCCAGTGGTGTATATACTGTAGGCTCCTGAACTAAAGAAAGAACTGTAGCAGAAATCATCGAGGTAAAAACCAAACATTTTGAAATCAGTATTTTTCAAGCGTTTTTAAAGATGTACAAATCCTTAAACTATATAGGGAAAATAAAAAACGCAATATTGCTCTTTTTTTTTAGAAATTTAAGCTGCTATTTTACTGTACGCCGCTAATCAATTTTGTTATTGCAATGACATAGATGCGTTATTTGAGCGCATTAGGTATCCATATGTTCCAAAGGAATAGAGACTTTTTATAGATTTTATAGAATCATCATATTGGAAATAAGTTTCTATCAACTCCAATTGCTTACGGTACTTCTATGCCTGAAAATTTCGAAAACATGAAGCTAATTTTAGATGCAATAAACTACTGCCAATACAAGTGGAAGATTTGCTGTGACTAGAAGGTTGATGCACTACTAACCGGGGTAAAGAAAGGCTTTTCGAGGCATCAATGCAGAAAAGAGCTTCGCTATTCTAATTTCAGATGGTATCCCATATTAATTTTTAGCTGGGCCAATTTAGCATTGCTCATGTACCACTAGATTGAATCAAGCAAAATAATTTTACCTCCTCTACATATCAAGTTTGGTCTTATTCGAAGTTTTAAACCAGTACTCGATAAGACAGCGCACCATTCAAGCTACAAAAAAGAATTCTTTCAAATACTGAGTGAAGCGAAAATCGAAGCATTTAATTTATTTTATTTGAATTTTTGTCTTTTGTTATTTTTCGATCGTTTTATTCTTTTTAGGTGTTTTCAACGGTCCACAAAAAGAGAAATTGCTTTGTAATGTGTAGCTTACAAATTTATGCGGATTCGACTTTGCACAAACTTTAAAACGTTAAAACAATTTCTGGCTAAACTGAATAAACTATATAAGTAAAGAGACTTTTTCTTTTTACAGAAGGCATGAATCATAAATTGATGTGCCGCTTTCATCAATTAAACACAAACCAAAGTATTTTAGAACAACGTCAGGGTCGACTTGTTGAAAATTTTAGTTAATACTTAGGAGTTTAGAGTCCTTTTTCTTATGTCGCATTGTCGCCTCTTGGACTTAGGCCCCTTATAAAACGTTTCCTTTGAGTATAATCCTTGGCAAAAATGAGGAAGAATTTAGAAAGTATAGCAAGTATGGAGAGAGAGTATTCATTGAGATGCAAGTAAAGCTTGGGAAATTTCTTGAGCTGCTGAAAACTTGCTATACTCTTGATAAATATTTTTAGACAATTTTCAATTTATTAAAGTAGTATAATATTGGAATTTTGCAAATTTGAAAGTTTTTTTTCTGTTCTTCCATATTTTCGTATAAATAACCAAAAAATTTAAAGAAATATATTTCAGAAAACATTTTCAAGTTCCAAAAGTTAGAATCAAAAATGTAAATTTTGCCTCTGTAGATTGCGTTATTTATTTAATCAGTCTAAAAAACTTCACTTAATATCGAAATCATTAACGCTTGTTTCTTATATTTGGATCATAAACTGAAATAGTTTCACGAACGAAACAACAAACCAAATTTGTTAAATTTGATTTACTTCAAGTATCCAACTACAAACCATAAATAGGCATAACCAATGATGATCAAACGATCATTTAAAAACCATAGCAACCAACAACAACTAGTTATGGTTATCTTCTGCTCTTTTGTTAATGTGTGAAAATGAAAGTTGTCGCTGCATCGTCATCGTTATCACGCAACGCGTTTGGCTGAAACTATCGAGAGCAGCCAGCAGCAGCGAAGGCTTTTTCTTTAAAGCTTACAATCTCTGCATAAAATGCAGTTAACTTGGGTCAACGCACGACTGAGTAATACGCGATCTGGTTTATGACAATTACGTAGATGCATTGTACCTACATATTCGTAAGACGCACTTAAACACACACACACACACACACACACATGGGTGTATCAATGTAATTGTGTTTGTGATAATGACTCGATATATGTAAAAATTGTACTAAAATGATTTGAACCACAGCAAAAGCAACAACATCAGCTGTGAGTCTCGTGCTCATGCTCACTCTTCCGTTTTTTAATAGCAACAACTTGGTAACTCTAAACTATGTGTTTATGTCGCCGCTCATATGTTTTGATGTTAGCGTTGACGTTTACGTTGTCGAGGATGAGCGAGTTTCAAATCGAAAATTACTCTTCTGGTTGTTGTGGTTTTTTATTTTTGCTGCTATTATTAAATTTTACCACAAAAAAAAAAAAAATATTTTATGTTATGCATTTTAATTTTATCAAATACATATTTCATAACCAACATTTTTCGATTATGTTTGCCTGGCTGTGTCTTCGCTTATCTTCTTCTGTTTTTTTTTGAGACTTTATTGTTTTTAGTTTATTGCTGCTGCATCATTTATTTGGTTGGTGGAACTATTTTTATTTTAATTTTTTCTTCTTTGTATTTTGTGATTATTTCGCTTCATTTCTTGTGGTTGTGACATTGAAATGTTCCACTTGATTTGCATATCAAGCTGCGCTTCTTTCTATCGTTGCTAATTGTTGTTTTTGTGTGGTGGCTTGGTTTGTTTAATTATATAAATATTGATGAATGCATTTAATGATGATAAAATGTTGCAATACAATTATAAAAATGTATGCAATACTTTCAAAATTGAACTCAATATTGTTTTGCGTTACAGATTTTTTGTATATATGTGGCTTTAACCCACTATAGATTTTAGATAAAAGTATGCAAATGTAATAATTTGGTTAAATATGAAGGTAAACATTTCATCATGTAGGTACGAGTACCTCGGAGGTCAAGAGAAGAGACTGAATGGGAGAGAGTTTTTTTTCTCAAGAGATTGTAATGGAAAAGTTTGTTTCAAACGAATTGAAGTTGAGTGAGTTTTGTTCTCTTTGTTTTTGCAACTTTATCCTTCTAACAATGTAAAGTTAATGAATATCTAGGTATGCTAAGATACCCTTTCAAAATTTGTATGCATTACTTTTAATGCGTTGTGATCAGTATATGTCACTAACTAATTTTTCGACAGGTTTAATATTTTAACAGATTTAGGATCCGATTATTAGAATATTGTTTATTAAACAAATAATCGAAAATTTTCTTTAAAAAATTGCGGAAAGTGTAGTTAATTCAGTACAATTTTTACCTGAGCGGGCGTATTAGAATTTGAAAACAATTTCGGAAAATATACTTTTTAAATAAATATTTCTAATGTTAAACGACCCCGCTTTCGTTTCCCCCTTCTTTGAGCAATCGGGAGAAAAACATCAAAAAAAAAAAAAAGAAGAAATTACTCTTTGACTTTCTTGTGCTCTTGATGTCTTCCTTTTCAACTAACACTCTCTCATTTAAGTAAAATTGCACTTCGTTTGTAACTGTAATACAATCGGGAGAATAACATTAAACAAAAAAAATTTCCTCTTTGATATGCTTGTTCTCTTGATCTCTTTCTTTTTAACTAATACTCTCTCAGTTAAGTACAATTGCACTTTGTAATAAATAAATGATGTTCGTTTGGCTACTCGGCTGCATTTACGAGTACACAACGACGATTTCTCTCATCTATTTTTTTTGGTTAAACGGTATTTTGGAGTAGAAACAAAGAGCAGATGAGTTGTATTGCGTATTGTATTTTGGCGTTCACATATCAATGTTTAATATTAATAAAATACAAAAGTGTATAAAAATAGTTTTTGATTAATGGTTAATTAATGAAAATGTATATCAGAAAACACAATATTGCTGACGATCATGCCATGAGTGACAAATCTACGAATTCACTTTCGGAATGAATTTTAACCATTTTCGAAATGAATTTGTTTTTTTTTAGAAACTTTGCCCATGTTTTTAATTTAATTTCGTTTATTTTCAGAATGAGTATTGACCATTTTCAGAATAAATTTTATTCATTTCGAACATAAAGTTTGTCCATTCACGGTATCAATTTTATACATTTGCAGAATGAATTTTATTCCATATTTAGAATTTTTTTAAGAATGAATTTCTGACATTTTCAAAATGACATTTGTCAATTTTAGGAAAGAGTTTTGTTCTTTTTCAGATGGAGATTTTTTCATTTACAGAATGAGTTTTGAAAATTTTTGAAATTAATTAATCTTGCAAGCACTACAAAGATTCATCCTTTATCTACTTACATTCCGTATGCACAACGGGTCCCGGAGCCGCTACATGTTTGCTACCACTGCTACTGCCCGAAGAAGCCGCAGACAGAGAACTGATTTTTGCAAATGGATGCACATATACAGCACCGCCTCCCGAATGAGCAGGAGGACCATAAGCCGGTGAATGTATTTGCGCTGAATTAATTATAGCTTTGCCAACATCAGTAACTTTATCACCAGATGCAGCTACCAAATTACCACTAGCACTCAAAGCATAACCGCTACCCTTAATCAGTTGTCCTTTGAGGGCGGTGACACCACCAGTGATGGCTTTCACCGCTTGGAATATGGTATTCAAGACGGTTTTCTTAAACGACCAAGGATTATAATCAACAGAGTTGCCCTGAAAATAAGCGGAAAATAGAATTTAAAAAAAAAAACTATTTAAGTAAATCAGACTTTGTGCTTACATGCTCATATGATTTATAACTGCCACCTCCCCCACTACTACTACCCGAACTGCCTGATGCTATGGAGGCGGAGGCGTGTCCTATGCTCGATAGTAGTCCCGTTTTTAAATGCGTCACATAATCAAAACTCCCCGAACGTTTTGATATTTGTGAATCAGGCCCACTTTCGGCATGCTCATTATCCACGTCCACTTCCTCGTCGAGTGTGATTTGTTTCTCTTCAGTGGCAGGATAACTGTGACTGAACAATGGCAATAATGTGAGTAATAAAATGCAGTAGAGCTGAAAAGAAAAATTTAATTTGTTACTTGAGTTTAGTTTGGTTTTTTCGGTGATAAAATTAATTTAGCGCATCATTAAAAAAGTACAGTTCATTATCTACGGATATTGCTGGATTTTGCAAAATGACATGCAAATTCAACCGCTCATACCATACATAATTGCAATTGTTGCAAGTGTCATGTTGTTTTGTTTTCCCCCCTTTTTTTCCAATTGCAACTCTATGTTAGCATTGCATCACTGTGTGCATATGTCAGTTATTATTACTATTGCAGTTGCAGTTGCAACTAGATATCTATCTCTGTGTGTATTCTATCACTTATGACGATTGCATGCGCATTTTAATTGTTTGCGGGAAGTCACTTGTCAGTCACTCAGTCACACTCAGTCGCTGGCAAACGTCGCCTTATTAATATTTCGCAATTTTTCTGTGATTTCATTTTTTTATTATGATTTAATTTTTCATTTTTTATGTTATGGTTTCTGTTTTTTTTTTTCTTTTATGATGATATAATTTTGATAAAATTATAAACGTTTCACTTGAGTACTTCTTATGAACCAAAATTAAAGAGTTTTTTTTTTTGCATTTATTTTTATTTTCTTGTTAAATTAAAGGCGTGTGACACAAATTTTCCGCTCGATTAACATGAAATTTTCGTATGTACTTCATTTTATTTTCTACGCATACTCAATGCATGATATGGATGCAAAATTTACAACACTTAATTTTTTGTTGTAATTTCGTAGATTTTTCGTAATTGTTGATAATTTAATGAG
Source organism: Toxonevra muliebris (assembly GCA_963691655.1). Taxonomy (NCBI): domain Eukaryota; kingdom Metazoa; phylum Arthropoda; class Insecta; order Diptera; family Pallopteridae; genus Toxonevra; species Toxonevra muliebris. The sequence continues at coordinate 10,209,444 of OY829327.1, read as the reverse complement.
TTAGTTATGTATGTACTTTTTTAGAAATATGCAATTTCAACATTGATTGGATTTTCCAAAAATAAAAATAGGAAATTATCCATACATTTATAGTTGTGACAAGCATTAGACAACGTCAAGCTTAGTTATTATATAATTTTATATCATTTAGTTTAATCTCTTATTTATCAACTTTGAAAAATGGAATATTTTAAAAATTGTATGCTTAAAGATTCATCAATTCTTTAAAAATATTTGAAAATCTAGAGATTTCAGAAAAAAAGTTGAAGCTTCTACGATGGAAATACTAGAATTGAGACCAATACTTTTTGAAGTTTTTATACCCGCATTCGTAAAAATGGTAAGCTAACTAATAAGAAAATAAAAATAAAGCTTTAAGCTTCAAACCTTTAATCAGCATCACTACAGTAGAGGCAAAAGATAATATCCTAGCGATGAAGCGTACCCGCCGTTTTGTAGTCGCCATTTTGTTTTTGATAATTTTATCTAAAATTCGTAGTCGGCGGTCCCTAGAACTCTCGTACTTAGAATGTTATGCACTATTAGCTGTGTTTTATTCGCCAGTCAGTTTAACATGTGTGAATAAAACGATCAAGTTGTTAAGTCTCTTTTTCGTTATAATGTTATTCACAATGAAACTACTCAGCAGCTAGTTCGCCAGTCAGTTTAACATGTGTGAATAAAACGATCAAGTTGTTAAGTCTCTTTTTCGTTATAATGTTATTCACAATGAAACTACTCAGCAGCTAGAGCTGAAATATTTTAATGGATCTCAGTTATTGCGGTCAATCGCAGGCATTGTTTTTAGTTCTTACTCTTTATAAGAATATTTAATGATGATTTTAACTTATTTTCACCGCCAGACATATCAAATATTTTCCTATTCCGTTTTTTACCAACAGTTATGCTTTTTGTTTCGCTATTAGCAGTTCAGAATAGAATTTGATGTAGTTGAACAACTTTTTAAGTATACATAACAGCTATAATTATAGGTGTTATTTCTGCCGCTTTGTTGTTGTTTTCCCATATAATTATCGCTGATAGTTATATATAACCAGAAGCAAGTGGCGAATAAAACGCAGTTACCAATTAATTTTCGAGAAATAAGTACACCATTTTGTAATCGCCATTTTTTTTTCTCGAATGGTTTGATCTCAAATTCGTAATCAGTGAACCCAAGAATTCTTTCTACTCAGACTTTTATGCAAATTTGATGACTATTCAAAAAAAAATTTCCGTCATTTTGGTGATTTTTTTTTACAGCTTAATGAACGATCATATTTTTTTTATCAAAGTGACAGCAATGCACTATTTAGAACAGACAAATCAGACGGCCTTTTCAGAGTTCACGACGGTTCCTCATCAGTCATTTTGTTTTTTGAAAATTTTGCCTCATATTCGTAATCAGCAAACCCAAGAACCTCCCTACTCACTGTGCACTTTTCACAGTGAACGCTGTGGAAAGGTGTCTCCTTTTTTTGTTAAGGGTAGCTTAAAAATAGTGAATCTGTGCTTTCCACCGAAACTACAATATCATGAGGAGATCATGCATTGTCAGATATTTGATGATTTAAAATAGACTACTAAGGGGCCCATCTACTGACGCGCAGGAATGCGCTAATTCGTCGTTGCGCACGTAAGAATGCTCGTAGCAAAAAAAAAAAAACGCGCATTCATGCGAGCGTGATTTCCAAAAATTTGAAATTCCGCTGGCAAGAATCCGCATTCTTGTACGATAGTGGATGGCATTTGATTTTACCGTTTTTTATTTCCTCAGAACCGATTGTGATTTCATTATCAGTACCGACTAGTAAATATGCAAAATTTAGTGAGATACAAACTTTTCCTAAAATTGGCACTAGGTGGTTCAGGGAATACTAGCCTACCTCCTATAGTAGACTGTAGAAAATTATTGAAAAAACGTAATGAGCGCTAAATCACTTTTTTTCCGTGTTTTAATTTTCAAAAAACACTAAAATCAGCGGTAAAAGCACTGAGTTGGCCACAATGATCACAAACAGCATTTTAAGTGTTAATGTTAATGTTAATGCTTGGTTTTCACTATTTGCCGTCAAAGAGAGAAAAAGAGAGAATTTCCCATATGAAATTTGCCAACATGCTGGCAAATTTGATTGACATAGTGAAAACGAGGCGTTAGTGAGAAATCTTCACACGGACGTGCGGAAGGTTTGTTTGCTGGAAATCAAAGCTTGCTTTGATCGCACCGTATTTGATGCGTGTATACGCATTCTGTCAAACATTTACTCAGTTTTGCGTGGTTTTCGGAGAGTAAACATTATAACAACACTCTTATGCCGACGGCAAATAAATGTTCACACGCTGAAAGTTATGGAGAAATGAATTTTGGCGGTGCATGCTTGACAAGTGTATACGTAACCGTCCGTCATTGTTTTATCTATATGTTGGTTATGCTTGAAACTGAATTTGATGGGTATACACACATAAAGTGGATGGAAGTGAAATGGCGGAAAAACTCGGATTTTACTTCTGGATGTGCATATCGCTCATTTAATAAAAGACTGTCATAACTCAAAAAACGCGATTTTGCAGAAAACGCGTTTAAAGTTTTCAATTGACTCCCCCACTTTGCTGGAAAAAGAAGAAATAATTCTGCATAATTAACTCAAAAATCGTGTTTTTTGACTTATGTCAGTCTTTTAGTAAAAGAGCGATATGAAAATATACAAAAGAACGAGTAAATAAAGTATGCAAGAACAACATCAACAGCACTGTCTCTCTCTCTCTCTCTTATTTCTGTATTTGCACTAAAATAAGTTGTTGCAAAAACAAGACGACAAATAATAACAGTAAATTCCACTGAAAAGGCATTAAGAGAACCAATGTCTCTGCTTGAATCCAATCCCCATACAAAAAATGTATTTATAAGAGAAAGGCCACGGTGTCGGTTCTCTCAGTGTTGTTCCATGCACTCTATGATACTCTGCTTCTCTCATATTTAAAAGGAATTAAAAGAATATTGTAAGAGTCAACCCGAGAGAAGCAATAATCAAATGCGGAACAACAATAGATTAAACTATTTGTTATTAAATTTTATTTTTATTGTATTTAATCTCATCTATTCTATTCTAAGTAGTTTACGTCCACTAACTTATGATCATTTCCCCGAAAATAGCTTTACCCGAGCCCTGACCTTTTTCTTCCCATAAACCTCGAGATGCTACTGAAAGCCATACATCATTTTTCTCTTTCTAATTTTTATATAATTTCTTTGAAAATTTATTTTCATTAGCAGAAAGTATGATGACATTAAAAGTCAAAATTGACATATTGAATTTACGAGTATAAAATTTTTACAAACAATGTCAACTCTGAAGCATGTGTTAAAAAAAAAAAAAAAAAAAAAAATTATATGCGAAACAGCAAGTGTAAAATAAAAATGGAAAAATGGTAAGTAATACAACAAAAATGAAGATACCACATTGAATACGAGTACAAGTAAGTAAGTATACAAATATTCATGCTTAAAGCAAAATATTTATGTATGAAACCTGACACAAATGCATATACACAGTGTAAATATATGTATGTATGAATATGGGTATGTAAAGTGTAAGTAAGTGCAAAGTGTAAGTATGCTAAATATTAAAACAAAAGTAAAAAAAGCAATAACAAAAACAGAAACATTATCAAAAAATTAAAAAAAAATAAACCAAACAAAAATCCATACACACTCCCTATTCGATAGTGAAAGTGACACTAATGACAATCGTCATGTTGACGTTTTGCATTTCTTGCTACTTCTTTGTTTCTTTTTTTATTTTTTTTCTTTTCTTTGATTTAAATTGTTAGTAGCTAATATTTTTTATTGTTTTTTTTTAAACAAATTTATTGATTGATTCGATTTTAGCTGTTGAGTTTTAGTCTTGATTTTGTGTGTTTAATTTTATTGCTATCAATTTAACTTTATTGCATTTTTATTCAATTATACAATACTTATTTTTAATTATGGCTTGAGAGCAATTAATAAATTTTATAAATTGTTTAATTTTTGCATTTACAATTGCATTTTCATAATAGAATTTTCGCATTATATTTATTGTGTCACTTTTAAATGCGAAATTTTATTATAATTTTATGCAAAATATTTTTGTTTGACCTAAAAAAAGTTTAAAAAACTACTTAAAATTATGTATTTATTTATTTTTGTATTTTCGTGATGTAATCTATCGGAAATATTTATTTTCTTAATTTTTGGATTTTTGTAGTTTGTTTGTTTTTTCTTGGGGCTTAAATGGTTTCATTTGATTATGGCGGGATTTTAAATGATCATGTAATAAGTGAGTAATGAAGTTAATTTATTTAATCAAGAAGCAACAAACTGTAAGTGTAAACTTAATGAATAGATTAGTAATGAAGATACGAATTTTGAAATTTTTTCGCAATTTTTTAACTGTGTCAGAATAAAAAAATGTGTATTCTTCTTGATTCCTCGGAGAGTATGTCTATCTGCGTGCTATGTATCTCTAATCGGGCACCAATTTTCAGCAAAAGGTTACACTTTTAATGAGGCTCTAAGGAATTTCTCAAATTTCCCCTCACCAGCGGTAAGTTAAACTTAGTTTGGGTCTCGTCAGAAACTGGACAATTCTTCCAGGCTTGAATCTATCAGTGATGTATACAATATCGTTAAGTGCATTGATCTATCTAAGAAATATGATTGAAGAAACTTTTGTTGTTCAAATTTTTATTCCAGATATATAAGTAAAGTTACAACATGGTGTTGGGACCTTATTATTATTATTATTTTTTTTTGATGAAGCTATTTTTGTGACTTAAGCTTCTTGTTGTGACTTAAGCTTCTCAAATTAAAGATTGTAAATCTTGTAGCTTGAGGATTATGTATATCTTAAATAAATAAAATAATAAATAAAAAAAAAAATAAAAAAATTAATATTGTTTTCGACCACTGTTTTCAGTTGCTCTTTCAAAATGATGCAAACCAGCTAACTAACTTTTCATGACATTTTTTAAAGTACAACCATAAATTTAAGAATATATAAAAGTAATTTATATAGCTATAAATTTAAAACGATTATAGTAATTTTGAATACTTGAAGGTAAAAAAAAAAAATTCTTCGTCTTTACTTTTAAGGCAAAAAAGTTTTTCTTCCTTAAATAATTAATTAACAATTTATCAACAAAATTGTACTAAATGCAATATATTGCACATGAAAAAGTCAATGATGAAGAAATCTTACTTCTTCTAAAGCAGGTGTTGGGTAATAGTAGCTTGTGGTTAGTTTATGTGGTATAGTCTCCCATGGTGATTACCTAATTATAAACAGGTGTATTCTTTAAATGTTTTTAGAAAACGTTTACCTTATGATATTTTTATAAAAGCCTAATACAAATATTTCACATGATTAAGTTGAGTTATGCCATGTCGCCATGTCGCTATTTGCTTATTTATATTAAATTTTTTATTGCACTCTTTGCATGGTATGGAGAGTTCACACTTGTGTGCGTATATTTCTTGTGAATTGCCTAATGTGTTTCTAATATCTATACTTGTCCAATATTTCTTTATATGGCACTAATTTCAACAACAATTGCATTAGGTAGAAATATTTCAAAGACGCTATTTTAAAATTACTAGTTTATAGTGTAGTTCATGTTTGCTGTGGTCAGCTATGAGTTGCAAAATGATTTTTATGAGATTCGTTTGACCACTTTCGCATAGAAGAGATTTTTTCCTAAAGTGGTTTTGGTGTAAATTTGGCAAGTAATTTATTTTTCTCTCCTTGATGGGTTCTAATAACCTTAGGAGCTGGATTTGGATTTATAAAGTTCTGTTCATGAAGTTATTTTGTGCTCTACGAAACTCTTACTTAGTTTTATTAGTCTTAGAGGTAAGTTCTATATATATGTACATTCATTCAATGTAATAGCATGATAAACTACATTATTTCAGAGCGTTTATTTTAATTTTTAACAGATATTAGAGTAGCTTATGCTGACTTCTATTGTGATATATAAAGGGTATGACTATAAATTACTTTAGTGAATACTTATTTTGAGTTATGATTCTTTAAATGATTCAGGTGAGTTCATTCAACTATATTATTTTGTTTTATGGTGAGTAAACCTGTGGTTATGTTAGTGCTGGCTGTTCGGCAAACACATTACATTTTACTCTCGTGCTCGGTGTAGGTGGTCGAAATGCTCTTCTTTCTTTAATACTATTTTGTATGTAATGATACTTTTTTGTAAAATAACTCATTACCACACTGAATGCTCGGCGTGCTCGGTGTTTATTTTACCCAGGATATCGTGTTAGTTGAGAGAGTGAGTAAAGATTCTCAATTTGTGTTCGGCGCAACAACAATTTCTGAACAAAACCACAGCCTAAGCAAACAAAGTCAACTCTTGCAAGAACCATGCAAGAACAACATGAACAATACTCCCACTCTCACTCATATTTATGTGTTTACAATAAAAAAATTTCTTGCAAAAACAACACAACTTAAGTCAATTACTCGCTGATTTAAAATGACATTGAGAGAGCCGATGCCTATGCTTTGCTCTTACACACATAAATTTGTGGACGAATTTATCACAGATTTTTCTTTTGTTATCTTGTTCTATCGCCAACAGCTTTTATACACAACGATTTTGACTGACCGATTTTGTATTTCTATTGCTTCTTTGTTATTCGTTTTACAAGAGTGGAACATAGATGCAAAAAAATTGTTGTAAAATCATTAGTACAGCCGATTTGAACCAGTTCATTTTCGTCTCCCCTCCCTCGCCAACAAACAGAAAATCAGTGATAGAAATTGGGTAGGATTCAGTGTGTGTAAAAGCTGACACTTATATTGGATTTTCTTGAATTCTCTTAGAAAAAATTTATTTATATGAAATAACTCCGATCACGAAGTCGGTTCTCTCAGTATCGGCTGATGCACTGTATGATATCCTGCTTCTCCCATATTTAAGAGTAACTAAGAACATTTAGACCACCAGAACGAATTAAAAAATCTTTATTCGTTCGGCCAGTGTAATTGGTTTAGTGTTAAACATTGTATTCGTATAAAATGTTCAGGAACAATGTTAGGGTTCGGGTGGTGTAAATGGTTGCATACGCCATATGAATGAAAAAATCTTCGTTCAGGCTGATCAGACTGAGTCCGATTTTTAGTGCGAATGCAGTGTTGCTGTTGTTGTGCCATATAAAATAATATATTAACTCTATAAGTTTCTCATTTACAGTGTGTCCCATGACACATTTAATTTTTGTTGTTTAATAGACATTCACCATGGCCTCTCACCTATTTTGTTCTTTTAATCTTAGGGTTCTTCTCCGTGTGTTGGTTCCTTTAACAAATTATTAATCTTTAGGGTTAACTAGAGCCTGGGAAACATAACTAATATATTACTAATACAAATATTTTTCATTTGATTTGTCAAGTAAGGAGGGCCAACCCATTAGAAATAAATATTGGAAGATTGTAACTCATTTCTGTAAAACTAAAATTTAAAAACATTTTTTTTCTCATATTAGATCCTCTTCTTTTGCAAAAAGTCTGACTTAGTTGTCGAAAATGAACTCATTACACATTTCAGTTGCTTGCTGATATTTTGTGTGGCTTATTCAAAAAGTAAATACATATTTAGGTAAAAATATTCAATAACTGATGGATCAAAGGAATAGAGAAGCAGAAGAAAGGAATTTGGAGATGAATTCATTTTTCCATTTTATAAATATTCCAGGTATTATTATCATTGCTCTGATATTAAAAGACGTTTTTAAAGAACGAAATGAAAGACATTAACCCTTTTCTTTCACATTCCGCAATTTTTAGATCCACTAGTGCGTATCTTCATATATCTTTTCTTTCATTCTTTGCGTGACTTAAAAACCTTAAAAATTTTTAAATAATATTTTTGTTTAAAACTCATATATTTTTTATAAAAAATCCACACATATGCACATAAAAATTATCACATAATATTAAGTTTGCTTTGCTTTTTTTTTTTTTTTTGTAAGTAAATTTGCGGAAGAAAGAAGAAACTGGAGATCAAAACCAAATCCCCAATTGACAGTCACTATTACATAATGTCATAGTAGCTCGACAGCTATAAGCATAAGATGCTCTGCGGGTAGGTAGTCATAGAGACAAACGTACCAACGAACGAGAAATGAAAACTTTCAAATTCAACGTTAAATCAACAAACTAGTTTGGATACCTATAATGTTTTGATTTGATGTTTGTGTGCTTTTTTTTGGTTTTTTTTTGTTTTTTAGTATATGGATGAATAACTTCAATAACTTCAGCTATTGATACCAATGTAAAATGCACTTGAACTTGTTTCAATTGAATGGATGATGGTTTTTCATTGACTGGCTGATGTGCGCTCTTCTTTGATTACTATTTATTTAACCATAAAATGAAGTGAAGAAAAAAATTTGAAAAATATTTGCAAACATTTATGAATTGCAAACTAAATAGTTTTTATTTGTTGTTAATTTGCGCAAGCAAGAAAAAAAGATTTTCACTTTAAATAAATAACTAGTACATACAACTAAATATATTTCATTTCTTTTCATTTATGATGAATGGGTTTGATGATGTTGATGATGATGATCACCATTGGCATCTTCAGTGGTTTTATTGTAGGTATGAATTTATGTATGTTTGTATGTAATGTCTACTTTAGCGGTTATGTTTGTTTGTTGTTATTTTTCTTTTTTTTTTTTTCTTTTACTCTATAAATTTTTGTATTCGTTTTACTTATGTCAGTTAGTCACACAAATGATTTTTGGTCATTGTCACATTTTGAGCTTGAGTTTAAAAATAATTATCACACTTTCACTGCTATGCATCTGCGAAACTGAAAAACTACGAAACGGGTGTAGCTAGCTGCTGCTGCTCTTAAGTCGCTCTGTGCCTCTTTTTTTTTTTTAGTTTAGCCTTTAAATGTAATTATCATGTAAAGGAATTTTTGAATTCCAAGAATTGCAAGATTCACTTTCATTAAAGAAATTATATATGTATATGTGTGTATGCAATTTAACTCACCTTCATTGTAACTATTTGTTTTGTTGTTGCTGTTGTTGATTTTTGCTATTAATCCAAAAATTACTTGCAATGCGTGTGTGTGTCTCACTTTTAATTGTATTTAATAAAATACAAAAATTAAACAAATGAAATTATTTTTTTTTTGCTTTTTTTTATTTTTTGCCGATTTTATTGATCAATTGAACGATTTCGATTTGTATTATATACGTTTAAAGAGTGAAACGCATGCGCTTCGTACGGTAGTTACAGATTCACTTTTACACCACTACCACTACCGACTGACTATGACGACTGCTGTGCCTTGATGTCTGTTTTGGTTTACGAATTTTTTAATTTGCGCATGCGCGCAGTCAACTTCAACCGGTGCTTGTTGGTAATAAAAAGCAAAACGAAATGTTGCCTTTGCTTTTGCTGTTGTTGTTGTTATTGTTATTGAATTTGCTGGAAGTTGTTAATTTTCGTTTTCCGTTTCTTCTGATCTTTTTTTGTGTTTTTTTATTGTTATATTTTCTTTTTTCTGCTGCTTTCTTGTTTATCTCTTCTTACACAACTTTCTTTCTACTACTATTTTTTTTTCGTTTTTGTGATTTTTTCGTTATTTTTTAATTTGGTTTTTGTTGGCAACACTTTTTCGCATTCAAATTTTCTCAAAAATAAAAAATAAAACTTCACTTATCCGCTCATATGTAAATATGCAAGTATATTTGTTATTGTAATATTTCTTTTCTTTATAGGTACTACTTTCTTTATCACACCACGTACTCTCAGAGTTTCTGTGTTTGCTGAATTTTTGTTTTTGTTTTGTTTAAAGCAAAAGTTTCTTCACTGTTGCTGCTGCTTCACCGTCTGTACTCGATCTGTCGCATTTCGCTCAAATGTTTAGGACTTTTAAAGAAAATGTGCGGCAAGCGATTCGCCGGCATTCATGAACACACACACACATATACAAACATAGATTTTTTGAAGCATTGCCTCTCTCTGTCTTATGAGATATGTTAGTATTTTGTTATTGTTTTTTTGTAACCCAAAGTTGCATTGCCTAAAAAGTATGCTCATTTGTACACTGATATGTTTTTTTTTATGTAGATGCTCTCCCTTTCATTCTCTCTCTGTGTAAATTATGTTATGATTTTTTACATTCATTTTGTTGTTATTGTTTTTCTTCAGTATTCATTGTTTCCTTGACGCTTGATGCACATGTGCTATGTAGAGTGTGTTAAGAGTTAATTTTTTATTTAATATCAAAAAAACAAAATTAACTAAGTACCATATAAAAACAATATTGTCATCAATATTTAGGAAGGCCCTAAATGATATTTTTGCCTTTTTTTTTGTAAGAGAAGAAAAAAATTAGATAATTTTTGTTAAAAATACAGAATTTGTAAATTTTATTTTAGAATTGAATTTTTTGCTGCCTTTATATCTAAACTGTATTTAAAACAATATTTAAAACTTTTTGGAAAGGTTTCCGCTTCTCTTGTAACAAAAAATAAAAATGTCTTTTAGGGCTTTTCTAAATATTCATGCCGATATGTGTGTCGAAATTTGATTTTTTTATGGTTAACTAAATAGTTTTATAGCCAAAAAAGTATGCAATTTTTTTATTATTATTATTTATTATGTTGTATTTATTTAAGCATTTATTTTTGGTGCACAAAATTTTAACATTTTGCTTTGCAAAACGAAAGACTTAGGAAACGAACTAAATTATGTGTGCACTTACATCGATAGAAATAAAAAAAAAGTTACATCCATGATTTTAAAGATTATGAAGGTGTAGGAAAATTACGTATAATGAAAATAAAAAATTTTCTGTGCATGCATTTCCAGTCAAAAATTTAATATTGATTTGATAATCTCATTTTTATGGAGCAATTATTTTACTTACTACAATAACAACGTCTCTTGAGTTCGGATTAATTTGTTGCTCCAGTATATCCTTTGATCTTACGTTTAGACAATTCACATTAAGTGTGAATATCTGGCCTTGGCTACGCAAAGTAGGCAGTTATCGGTCGATGCAATCGGATCCTTTTCTACAAAAAATGCTCTAGCATTCATTACTATAGCAGGACATTTTGGGATTTGCACAAAAGATCTTTTAGGTCGTAGTGACTATTGGATCTTTCTCACCAAACTAATAAAATCCCTCCAAAAATCTTGTCTTGACGCGTAGTCTTGAAAATTATACTTTTGAGAAAGATTTCGTATATCTATGATCAGCGGTGGATATAGGATTTGGGTTGATTTCACTTAACTATTAGTTAATAATTCCAAACAAAAATCTGATCAGAAACTAGACTAAAATTCAGACCAAAGTCTGATCAAAGTTCATACAAAAATTCTTATAAAAACTCAACCAAAACCAAACCAAAATTTCGATCAAATTCAAAAAATCGTAACCAAAACTCAGACGGATATATAAAATGCAGACCAAAAATCAAATCTAAATTCAAACCAATACTCAGGCCAACAGAAAACCAAAGTTCAGACCAAATTTGAGATAGAAAGTCAGATCAAAACTTAAACATATAGGAGACCAAAAATCTGAAGAAAATTTTTGAATAAAACTCAGATCTGAGTGAAACAAAATTCAAACCAAAAACCAGACATATTGTCAAAACAAAATTCGTTCCAAAATTCAGACAAAAAACCAGACCTAAAATAACTAGAAATCAGACCATGAAATCAGATTTAAAAGAAGATCGAAACTAAGGTCAAAACTCAGATCTGTAGAAGATTACATTCAGACTTAATTCAGGCCAAATTAAGGCCAAAACCCAGACCAAGAATTCAGAGTAAAATTCAGAACAAAAATCAGACCTATCATAAGACTATAAACTAGACTATATTCGGCAGAGGACATTTATAAACTGACCCTGAATTTTCAGATTTAATATAGTCCCATGTGTAGAAATTACTACAGTCAAAGTAGGTAATTGAGAAACCGAGCCATCTCTCGACGATTGAATCCCATTCTTGACCACACTATCACTCATTTCGGCCGATATTTCGCGTTCAGTATTGTTTCTGAGCTTGACTAAAGTCTCTGACTTTTTGGCTAACGACTTCATATAACCCCAGAGAGAAAAGTCTAGAGGTACGATCTTGATAGTTAATTGACCGGTACATTTCTTCGAATTTCGTTTTCAATAAGTCGATGCTTGCGGTCGCTGTATGGCACGTAGCGCCATCTTGTTGAAACCACATCTCTTTTACATTCATGCAATGCAAATTCAGGAACAAAAATTATAGCGGGTGCCATTAATTGTAACCTTGCGGCCGTTATCATCAGCGAAAAAATGGGCTTAATAACGCCGCCGCCATGAAAACCGCACCAGTAGTGCCTCATGCAGTACTTGCGATGTTTTGCTTCTTGATTGAGTCGTTCACCCAGAAATGAGCTTCAACACTGAAGGTGATTTATGATGAAAATTCGGATCGGCGTCAAACTTTTCTAGGCACCAATTTGAGAAATTTCGACGTTGTGGCTTCAGATTTTGAGTCAATTTGATCATATACGCGTGTACGTCGCGATCCTTACGCAAAATTCGCGTAATGAAAATGAAAATGGATACTTCCTATTGGAAAATGCTTTATTTTAAAAGCAGTAAGATATAAAATGAGGTATCAGTTTTTCTTCTTGAGTCAAGATATACACATTCACAGGAGAGATCCAGAGTTGAATTAAATTTCAAACTAAACTTAATAAAACCAAACCATTTAAATAAATACAAATTGATATAGTGCTGTAATATATTTGTCATTAATTAATGAATATGAAGTTAGAAAAAATATCTGCATAATGAAAATGCAATCTGCAAATGGTTGAATAAGGTATGTAATGCATGTTGAGTATTAAAACATGATGGAATTAAGTGGATTATTTAAAAACATATATGAGCACTAACGGATCCTTCAAAGGGGAAAGGTGGGTTTGGGGTAAAAATTGTCGTCTTTGCTGATGAAAATCTGAAATATTTTAATTGTTGGTCATGAATCAAAAATAAATTTTAAAGATACGAAAAAATTAATGCGCCTTTCCTTAGGAAATCTCGGAATCCATTACTGTGCATGAAATACTTACTTTTTTTTGCTATGTATGAATCGATATACTAACTCAAATGCATTAATAGATTGATCACAAAACAATGTAGCTGAATAGGTTTGTTGTTTAATTAAATGTAAATTGAATAATGAAAATGTTCAAATGAAGGAAGGAAAACCTATATCGTTTCTTTTGTTGATGCCATAAAGAGGTGGTTGTTGTCGTCATTGTTGTTGTTGAAAGGCATCAACATTGTTATCTACAAGTAGCGACAAATTTTCACAGCACGCATGCATAACTAAGCACACGTATGCGCTCGTAAATATGCTTGAGAGTGTGTGTGTGTGTCCGTTTGTTGCACATGCGCCACCTAATTCAAATATTTGTCGGTCCCCAACGTTATAAACTGAAAAACAAATTTATAATAAAATGCATTTTGGAATTGGATTTTTTAATGCTTTACAACTTTATACTTTTTTTATTTTTTAAAATTTTATTACGACTGTTTTTTTTGGTATTAGATAATCGTTAGCATGCATGTGTTCACTACGTTGATGTTAGTGTGGTCAATTTGTTGTTGGGTGTGCATTTTCTATTTAACGAGTTTTGATGCTTTTATCCCCTTACAACAAATGCATAATTTTAGTGCAGTTGTCAGTAGTGCGGCGATAAAGTAAAAAAATGAAGTGTCTGCGTGTCTGACATTTTGACAAGTTGTTGCATGCAACATCAAACATATTTTCACATTGCTATGCCCATAGAAATGCAATAGCATCGATGGCAGAAAATGAGTACAGTTCAACTAAGTTGATGACTTTTTGTTCATCATTTGCTCGGAGTCTGTTTTAGTAGTATTAAGTATTTGAACTTTATTGCGTTTGTTGCTCTAAATTGTGTTACATTGCAATTAGTTTGACACTCATGCTCTGTTTTTGGTTTTTGTTGTTATTGCTGAATGTTGACTGTCATGTTGACATACTGATAATGAACTTTTATTTGAAAGTTGAAGTCTTTGAACTTTTTATTATTTTTTTTCTTCTTAGCTCATATGCATGTAACATAACTAAACTGTGTAACTAATACTGAATTGGTATTTTATGTGCTCATTAATTTTTGAAGACCTCATTAAATTCATTTCCTAAGGTAAGAAATGTATTTTTAATGAGGTTTTTTTATGAGATTTATGGAAATACAGGGAAGAGTTACAAGGTAAGTAGTGCAACTACAAGTTTTTTTTGCTTATAAATTTACAGCGATTCACATATTCACAATTTTAAAGCTCTCTTTAATATCGAATATAACTTTAGTACAGCAAACTTTAGTGTGAATATTTTACATCTACACATCAACAAAAGTACACTCGTTCACTTCTACAGGGTAGAGACGCGAAAAATTAGTTGATTTTTCGTTCACGCAAGTTTTTTGAATTCAATTCCAGCATTTAATCAATCGATAATTAACCTTTGAACGATTTCAATTCAGCGGCTGAATTGAGCGATTTAATTCCTTCATACCGTTGTATTTTAAAGCAAAAGGTTTGGAGGCGCGTTAGGCATGTGTAAAAGCGCATCCATAGAGTGGTGGTGGAGTGGTGAAACGACGGAGATAGCTGAATTTTACTTCTGGATGTCCAAATATATTACAACAAACAAAAGAGCGAGTAAGCGAATAAAATCAACTCTAACAAGAACAACACCAAGAGCATTTTCCCTCTCTCAAATTTATGTATATATTTGTACTAAAAGAATTTCTCGCAAAAACAACACAACTAATAATCACAGGAAATTCCTCTGAAGTCTCTCACTCGCTAATTTGACATGAGATTGAGAGAGCCGATGTCTCTGCTTATATTATATAAACCAGAATCCCATACAAAAAAACTATTCAATTGAAAAAATTCGATCATGATGTCTGCTCTCTCAGTGACTGTTTATGTACTCTATGGTAATGTGACCAGGTTGGGTGATTTATCGCCGATTGGGCGATTTTATTGAAATGAAAATTCGGAGTAGAATAATATTGGAGACTTTCACTTCAATTATTCGTATTAAATGTTTCAAGAAATCAGAAGGTATGCTTTCCAGATTGAATTACTTTTATCAGTATGAAAAATGCAATATGAAAAATTTATTTTACTATGCTATATAAAATTTGTTTTTTAATACAGCTACAAATTTCATTTCATGATCTCATGTTCAATAGGAAGTATAATATAAACTTTTTGTTTTGATAATCTGCTTGCAGCAAATAAAAAATGCCATTTTGTTGGCGAGTTAAATTTTTGATTATAAATATCAAAGTGTAAATTGGACTCTTTTGGCATAGTTTTAAAAAAGCTCATAGTTTTGGAGAATTTGCGGCTTTTTAAAACTAACCTGGTCACACTCTTCTATGATACTCTGTTTCTCTCATATTTCAGAGGAACTAAAAGAATGTCATAAGACACGGCTCACACGGGTGTAAGCATGAACGCCTGTCTGAAAGAGAGAGAAAGAAAAAATAGGTAATAAGAAACAGATGGAAACTCGCCAATCTTTTTTTAACTACCTGTTTTTTTCTACTTCTAAAAAAAAGGAAGTTATATATTATTAGTATTAGTTTCACTTTTACAATGTGCCCCCATGACATATTTCATTGTAAACTTCCACATGAACAAGGATGTTACAATAGACCAGTTTGGCCTTAGTGACAAGGACAACAAATCCCGCCTCTACAATCTAACCTAATTTAATCTAGTGTGAATATGGCCCTGAAAAACGAAATTGCCATGTTCCTCAGTATCCCAAGCAGCTAAGTTAGCAATATATTTTTATACATACTTTAGTTATAATCATAAATATTATGCAAAAACTCTCTTAATGCCTAAAACTTTTAATTTATTTTAAGTTTAAATGGCTTTTGAATAATTAAAATTTACATTCCATTCACTTTTTTCTTTATGGAAACATCACTTGTCAAAATCATCGTCAGATGACAATTGAAACTAAGTCAAAATCCACTAACAATGAACGTTGAAGTTAAACCTTAAACTCTCGCTGAAATATCTTATTTTTAATTTAAACTGTATATAATTGAACTGATTTAAAATCATAATGAAAATATTGTCCTAAATGTATAAATTAAACACTGATGCTCTCACATTAAATGCATAAAGAAACCGGTTTATTTTAAATGATTTTTATTTCGGTGGCATTGACTCTACGCAGGAGGAGGAGGAGGGAATACTTGTACCATTAAAAGATCAAGTACATAATAAAAAGCTGATGGACCTATCATCTACTAATATGTTTGGATACGTACACATAAGTTTCGTCATCATTCGTCAAAAAAATTTCGTTTGCAATATAAAATTCTTTGCTCCACTATCTTTTCCATTATAAAATCGCAAAACATTCTTTAGCATGAATAATATGGTAAACAGCTGCGGTTAATACACTGATTGACAGACGACTGATGCTGGTAATTAGGTACAGTGCTACCATACTCAAAACAGTTGCAGAGGTCCTATACTGCACCAGGATAGGAATAGAAGTTTGCAGTAAGTAAGTCAGAAAAGGGTAAACAAGATTCAAACATCTTAAAACACATAAAGTCTGTGAAAATCCACTTTCAAATCATTATTATTTTTGTTTGGGACCCAACCGTCCAGCAATTTTTTAGTCTATGCCAATCATAGAAACTAATGAATGTGAAGTGGCCAAGTTTAAAAAGAAGTGCAGGATTGTTTTGTTGGACAAAGTGTACCAGAGTTGAAGACTTCATTAGAAACTGGCAAGCAACTGAAAGTGTTTGGACTGGGCCTATAAACTTTATCTAACCTCAGACCACTTGCGGGTCCTAGAGGGAGACGAAAGGATTGTGATGTTTTTTTCCAAACTGAAAGTCCAATGAAAATCTCATGAATAAAAAAAAATTTAAAGGGACGAATAAATTTCTCTTCGGAAATGTCTTGACCAACCAGTGTCTAGCACCATATTACTTTGTTACTTCCCCCAGGGCGACATCAGGCAGAAGAAAGATATTTTCAAACAGATGTTTTATTTCAAGAACAAAGAAGGACAAAACCCTCCCTTAGTAAATTTTACTATTTTCAACGAAGAGAATTTTACTCTCATTTTTTACATTGAACCAACCACTCTGATTAACTGGCCAATTCAATCAATATTGTGGGATGTTTCTCTCTGAGTATGTTATAAAATACGTATCAACACTTTGGGAACGAGTCTCCTATAATAATTTTGTAAAACAACAAATTTGTTATTATAATTGGCCATCTGCAAGTCGTTTTCGTAATCTTTGACCTTGGCATCCTGAAAGTAAAATATTTAAAATGTAAAAAAAAAGCTGCAATTTAAACAGGAAGTGTGTAAATATTTATGTAAATAAAATATGTGTTTATTGCCAACAATATCCTTGGTCATTAATATTTTCTTTATATTTTTTTTTTTGAATTTCACCATATATCAGTGACAACGTTAACAAAAGCTTCAGCAACATTGTGGCAGTAGCAGCAACAGTGGCAGTCGCGGCTTTTTGTGTACCACATTAAATTTTACAGCTAATGATAATATGTAAGCAAGTGGCTAGAAAAATGATTTATGCTGAACGTAATTAAATGCATTTGAAATTGTAAATGGTTTGCAAAAAAAAAAAAAAAGAAACAAAATTAAATAAATAATTTTCTTTACTTCTGTGGCAAAAATCCAAGTGGTGAAAATTGCAGCCGACATTGATGAATATGTGTGCTTTAAAAGGCACACACATTTTAAACATATATTATTTTAGTTTTTTTTCGAATTTATAAAAAATGTTACATTACAATAATTAGAGATTGTAATAAAATTGTAATTGCAGCCAACAAATAGAAAATTTTGTCAGAAAAACTAAATTTAATCTCATTTTAAATGTAATCCTATGACATTTTTTTCCTTGCTTCCTTGTTCAACTTCAGCAGGAAAGTGTTGAGAAACATTTTCCGTGGCATGTTCCCAGTCCCAAACTCATGTGTGTGGCACAAGTGTGTGTTTGACCGCTCTAAATCTTGTTTTAGTTTTTCATTTCTTTTTTTTTTTTTTATATTTTGTTTGTCTCGTTTATTGCGCAACTTGCAACATTGTCTTCCACTTGAACTTCAACTTCACTTGTGTGTGTCTGATAATTTTAAAAATTAGTTAACTTTCTGTTGTTGCTATTACTTACTGCTGCTGTTGTTGTTGTTGTTGGTGCTTGCCATTGCCGGTGCTACTGTCAAGTTACCAAATCGAATTGCCAATTTAAACATTGCAGCAACTTTAACTGCAATACTTCCCCAAATTTATGCAACATAGCATAAAGTAATTCAACAGGTTTCTTTTATACGATTTTCTGCCTCTGTAACGGAAACCTCTTGACATGCTCCTGTTAATCATGGCACAAAAATCGGAAGTAGATGGGCATTGGCGACAAAATGGCGGAAGTGTGCATAGTTTTTTTTCTTAATTTTGTTTGGTCTTGATTATGAGATTTTATTTTTTCTTCACATAATTGTAAATGAATATGAGTTGTGGTAAGGTATGTACATTTATATTGACAGGGGCGGATCTAGGATTCGGGTTTGGGGAGGGCTGATTTTTCTAAACTGTAGGGTTGTTATCATCACGATAATTTGAATAAAAACAGATTAAAAGCTAGACCACTTCAAAGACAGGATCAGAATTCACACCAAAATTCAAACCAAAAATCAGATTATAAATCTAAGCAAATTCAAATTAAAATTTAGACTAAAAAGAGATCAAAATTTTAACGAAAACAAGTTTATTAAATTTAAACCAAAATTCAGAGCAAAGGTAGACCAAACATATTTCCAAAACTCAATATATTAAAACTGACTCTTCATTCCATTTGACTTCAAGTGACTTCAAGTGATTCTAATCGACTCCAAATGATTTCAAGTGACTTCAAATCACAATTGACTCTAAGTGACTTCAAGTGAATTCAATTGACTTCAAATCGCAATTGACTCCAATTGACTTCAAATTCCAATAGACTCTAAGTAACTTCAAGTGACTTCAAATTCTCAGTTGACTCTAAAAGAGTTCAAGTGACTTCAATTGGTTTCAAATCCCAATTGTCTCTAATTGACTTCAAGTGACTCCATTCAATTTCAAATTCCAATTGACTCTAGGTGACTTCAAAGCCTCAATTGACTCTAAGTGACTTCAAGTGACTCCAATTGACTTCAAATCCCAATTGACTACAAGTGACTCCAAATGACTTCAAACCCCAATGAACTTTAAGTGGCTTTAAGTAACTCCAAGTGTTTTGAAATTTTCAATTGACTTCAAGTGATTCCAATTGACTCTAAATGACTTCAAGCCCCAATTGACTTTAAGTGATTTCAGGTAACTCCAAGTGGCTTCAAATCCTGAAGTGACTCCAATTGGTTTTAAGTCCTCAAGTGACTTCAATTGACTTCAAATCCCAATTGAAGGTGAATTCAAGTTACTTCAAAGCAGTCAAGATTTTGAAATCATATGATTTGCATTCCCATGACTTAAAAAAAAGTTTGCATTCCGCTGGCCCCCAAAGAGACTTTTCTAAATTGATAACCAATCTATGACTCCGAAAAAGACTTTTAGCTGCATTTTTTTTATGCCAGAGTCATATATGCTATTAATTAACTGCAATCATGAATTGCTGTTTATTAACTGTGACTTTAAGGTATTGTAATTAAATTGAATTGACTTCAAATCCCAATTGACTACAAGTGACTCCAAATGACTTCAAACCCCAATGAACTTTAAGTGGCTTTAAGTAACTCCAAGTGTTTTGAAATTTTCAATTGACTTCAAGTGATTCCAATTGACTCTAAATGACTTCAAGCCCCAATTGACTTTAAGTGGTTTCAGGTAACTCCAAGTGGCTTCAAATCCTGAAGTGACTCCAATTGGTTTTAGGTCCTCAAGTGACTTCAATTGACTTCAAATCCCAATTGAAGGTGAATTCAAGTTACTTCAAAGCAGTCAAGATTTTGAAATCATATGATTTGCATTCCCATGACTTAAAAAAAAAGTTTGCATTCCGCTGGCCCCCAAAGGGACTTTTTCTACTTTTCTAAATTGATAACCAATCTATGACTCCGAAAAAGACTTTTAGCGGCATTTTTTATTCCAGAGTCATATATGCTATTAATTAACTGCAATCATGAATTGCTGTTTATTAACTGTGACTTTAAGGTATTGTAATTAAATTGAATGCATTCTTTGTTTGTGTTAAATATAAATTTATTACATTCAAGTCGATGCACAGAAGTAGGCCCCAGTTCACAACAAATTAATGTGCCAAATACAAAATTATGTAAATTCGCAAAAAGTTGTGTGCGAACATAAATCTTTAGTTGAATGCCAATAAAATCCGCAGTTTCTCCCTCCCCTGTGTAATATGTAAACTCAATAACTAAAAAAAGTAGTTATTAATTAAATTGACAATTGAAGCAAAAAAGTAAAATAAATTCGTAGACTTAGACATGCATAAATATAAATAAACTAATGTTAGTACATGCAGACATTA
This sequence comes from Toxonevra muliebris, assembly GCA_963691655.1. Classification (NCBI taxonomy): domain Eukaryota; kingdom Metazoa; phylum Arthropoda; class Insecta; order Diptera; family Pallopteridae; genus Toxonevra; species Toxonevra muliebris. Next base: position 10,188,786 of record OY829327.1, on the reverse strand, counting down.
TGCAATAGTTGTAGATATCTTAAATAAAAGTTAAAAAAAAGAAAGAAAAGAAGAAAAAATTACCAAATAAATTTACTTTCGGACTACAACAAATTTAAGGTGCGCTGCTGCACACAATGGAACCATTTCTTTTTACTTAAGTTTACATATCTTTTAATCCTTTTTATTGCACTTTATAGCAGATAACTCACAATGAAAACAACGAAATTTCATTTCCGTTAATAAAATCTACGCCAAGTTTTGGAAAGTAAATATGTACAGCTGCAACAGCAATTTCATAGTTGCAGTGGCGCATTCAACGTTGCTGACGCTGTAGTGTTGCTGTAGGTACTCTTTCTGCGGTAGTGCTGCTATTGCTGTTGGTACTGCCGCCTGTTTGCTGCTGCTGCCGCCGTTGTAATTCAATGTTGCATGTCCATTTGCGTGGCAGCGGCATCGTTGCTGTCATCGATGAATACAAATTTTATTGGAATTGAAATTTTATCATAAGTAAAATATTGTTTTATTTTTATTAATACCTATAATTTTTTTTTTTGCAGATATGTTACTTGATAGCAATTAGTTTACATACTATTTCTCTGATTCGGACCTTTGCTCGCTTGCGATTTATTTTTAAAAGTATATGTATATGTATGTACAACTAACTACATATTTTTACATTAAGGGTTTCTTCTAAGTAATTGTGGGGTTACCCACCTATTTTTTTTGTGTTATATCTATTTGTACATATGTATGTATATATTTTAATTTTTAATCTGAATTTACAGCATTTTAAATGTCATTAACTTGGCAAACATGTGTTGACCGCTGTTGACGTTCGTTCGGTAAGCGTTCACATTAGTTCAGTTTAGTTCAGTTGAATTTATGTCTATATGTGTTCATTATTTTAGCCATGGCAATTGGCCATTAAAGTTTTTGTTTTGAACTTTTTGCCTAATCATATCATGTTGCTCACACTCACAATATATCAACAACGCGTGAGCATTTCTCAATTGTTTTTAATTATGTCATTTATGTATTAAATTTTTTTTTTCTCTTGTTGTGGTTTTTTTCTAATTATAAATTTATGCTTTTAATTTTAATTCATATTTCTTAGTTGTTTTAAATTATATACTAATTTTTTCATTTTCAGAACCTAACATTTAGCAGAATTTCAATAAAGGGTGGAGAATTAAGGTCTTGATAATTTTTTTTTTTTTACTTTAATGAAGTGTTCAAATTTATCTTAATTTATCAGTTAAAATAATTTTAATGTGCCACACTTGAGCGTTTTCTCATGAATTTAAATAGGAATTGTATAATTACACAGTCCAACAGCATTTTTGCAACAGAATAGGCACCCTATAATCCTGAAATGGAATGCTGTATAGACCATTTTTGTAAAACAAACTTATAGTCTAACACGTCTTAATTTATTTTTTTTACAGTGGGTCAAAGTTTTCTTATTTTGGTTGAAGGTAGCTGAATACTAAGTGCAAAAAGTGTTACAAATTGATGTCTGAGAAAATCTTATTGGCAAAGTTGTACAGTAGAATTTTACGAAGGTCATTTCTGTAGAACATTTTAACCCTTTAGTTCCTCTTTTTATGGGACAATTTGACCCATTTTTTGATGAAGACCTGAAAAGTAATTTCAAAAGAGACAAAAATATTTGCCAAAAAATTCCACTAGGGGTCACCGAAGACATAAAAGTCATATATACAGGGTGACAATTGTAAAGTGACGCAAGTTTAATACTCTGCAGCAAGCTTTGTCATTTATCGTTACTTTAATTTAAAAAGCAAATTCATTCATCATTGGCTTTGCTTTTAATTTCATTTGAATTTTTGTTATTAAATTTTGAAATTTCCATAAAAATGGACAAGGAAAATATTCGTCGTGAAATTATGAAATTTCATTTGGCAAACTATAGTAGCCGTCAAATTGCAAAGGCTTTAAATTTGTCAAGTCGTACGGTAGACCGAGCTATTATTCGATATAATGAAACTGGGGGTTTTGGAGATAGAGACCGGGGAAAATTTTCAACAGTTGCCACTACTGGTTTAACAGAAAAAATTCGTAAACGAATCAAGCGAAATCCAAGGCGCTCAATGAGAAAAATCGCTAAGGAAGTGGGAGTAAACCGTGAAACAGTGCGAATCATTGCAAAATCAAAGCTTAATTTTAAGCCGTACAAGCTTCGAAAAGCTCAAGATCTGACACAAAAAAAGAAAGATTTGCGACAGCAATGTTAACACTTAATTGTACTTAATGGAAGTACGTCCTTTTGAAAATAACTGCTGAAATGTGTGCGTCACTTTACGATTGTCACCCTGTATAACGGTTAGCGGCTGATAAAAGGAAATAGTTTTTTACTTCTATCAAAATTGTAATTTACCTGCCGGTCCAATCCAAGTCATGGACGTAGAAAATGCCAGTGCCCTGTCACCGCTTTTAGAACTCCTATTTTTACGCCCCCTACTTTGGAAGTTGGAACTTAACTTAAAACCGTTTTTCCGCCAATAAAAAAATTCGCGTATGTTCGATTATGCATTACTGCAGCATTTGCAGAAGCAAAAACGTTCAAAATGTATTAGCTGCTGGTCAAGCATTAGCGGCAAGAAAGAGCATCGCTGTAACAGTCCCTTGCTGTTAAATGCGTGACCAGCAGACAATATTGGCGTATTAAAGGCTTTTGTTTCTGTAAAGTATGGCAGAATATACCTTACGTGTCTATTAGATTTTCGTCCCTACAACATTTATGAAAATCAGAAGAATCGGCGCCGGGCACCTGGGGACGTCCCCTTGTTGGTCAAAATTAATGTTACAGTTATCTTAATTAATTATAATGCTGACTTTACATTATAGTATATTTTATTTATGTGGGCAGGCTGCTATTTCTTTTTAGTAACCGTTAACCGTTATATATATGACTTTTATGTTTTCGGTAACCAATTGTGAAATTTTTTGGCAAATATTTGTGTGGAATATTTTAATCCTAAATGTCTCTTTTGAAAAGACTTTTCAGGTTTCCATCAAAAAAGGGGTCAAATTTCCCTATAAAAAGAGGAACAAAAGGGTTAAAATGGTGTACAGAAATGACCCTTGTGAAATTCTACAATACAACTTTGCCATAAAGATTTTCATCAGACATCAATTTATAACACTTTTTGCACTTAGTTATCAGCTCCCTTCGACCAAAATAAAAAACTTGGACACATAGTAAAAAAAACTGAGACTTGCTGGACTATAAGTTTGTTTTACAATAATGGTCTATATAACATTCCCTTTCAGGATAATAGGGTAGCTATTCTGTTGCAGCCAAAAAGTCTTAATTTGTTGGACTGAGTTATTATTGGGGAGTGCACTGGCGGCTATAAGTTAAAGGATTTTTCAATATCTATGTCAGAACTTTGACAGATTATTCCTATGATGTGTCATGTGGCAGCACTGTCACTCTTCGACGTTTGTGTTCTGCTATAGTCACCATTTTAGCATGGAGCGCTACACCATTCGTGTCAAACCGAGCGATAAATTGAATGAATTATCGCAGAATTCCAGCAAAGCGATGCGTTGCCAATAAAGCAGTCCGTGTACGATGACGAAACCCGCGGTCAAGCGAGAATATTGCTGTTGTTGCTGAAAGTGTGACTGAAGGCCCAAACCTCTCCTGCACAAAGAGTTGGTCTTTCTGATTCTTCAACTTGACGAATTTTGCGAAAAGACTTGTTGCATTTGTGCATGCAATTGTGTCAATTGATAGAGGAACTGAAGCCCCAAGACCACTTAGCTCGTCGTACGTTTGCTGATTGTGCTCTGGAGCAGTTGGAAATGGAAAAAATCGAAAAAAAAACATCTTCAGTGATGAAGCACATTTTTGGTTGAACAAGCAAAATTGCCGCATTTGGGCAAAGAATAATCCACGGCAGCATAAAGGGTCTTCATTTTATGTATTTGGTGTAGTTTTAGACCAGGCCAAATGCCGCATTTTGCCATAAATTTTCCGAAACGAGAACTGCCAGACGGTGACTGTCAATGGCGAACGGTATCGCACCATGATATCAGACTTTTTGTAAACTCAATTGGATGATATGGACCTGGTCAACATCTGGTTCCAACAAACTTTCAGATCTTGAAAAAAAAATAGTTTTTGACTCCTGCTATGAGGAAAAATCGATGTGATTGGCCAAAAAAATATATGAGTTAAACTGTTGAAGAGTGCAGAAAAGTATTGTGCTCAGATGAGAGCCATTTTTCGATACAATGACAGCGATCTCGATTTGTTAGAAAAAGTGACAACGAAAAACTTGCGACAGCTCATATGTATTGATCAACAGTTAAACATACGTTAAAGAAGATATTCTGGGGCTGCTTTTCTAATAAAGGTACCAGATCTCTTGAGCCGATCGAACTTGCTATAACAGGGATTAGAAGCTGAACTAAGAAAAGTTGATGCCGATGGTCATGTAGTTTTCCAACAAAATTCGGTTCCATGTCACGTGTCCAAGGTCATGGTGAAATATTTCAAGGATAAAAATATATCATGCTAGGATCACCGATTGAAAATCTGTGGGCTATTGTTTAAACTAAACTTCGTAAAATAGGTTGAACAACAAAAACAAAACTGATTAAGGCTGTAATCCAGATATGGTTTCGAGACCAACAAATATTGGAAAACTTTATTAAACTTGTTTAATCAGTGCCAAAATGTGTTGAAGGAGTTATAAAAGTCAAGGAAGGACATATTAAATCAAATTAAATTGTATTCTTTTCTCTCTTTTCTTCATCTATAAAAAATAAATATTGTTTTATTCAAATTATCACTTGTGTTCACATTAATTCGCACTATACTGTAAGTACACATGTTAGGGTAACGTTGCTTTTATATTTTTGTTTCATCCAATCTGACCCAATATAATTTAAGCTTAGGAAAACAACACTTTTTTGTCTACGTAACAGACAACTTTTGTCTAAGCAACATTGTTAAGTAGGAAAAATTCTAAATTATTTATTATAAAATCACATATTTACTTCAATAAAAAACTTAAAAAAATTCATTTTATTCGTTACTACAAACTACAAACATATCCAACACATATAAAAATATATTTTTCAACTATAGCTAATTTTTGATCGATTAACATCACTACAGTTACCCACGCTGCCTGATTTATAGAAATGCAGCAGCACTTAAATGCGCCGTATGATGGCACATTTACATGCTGACGGAATTTTAAAATGCTCCTGAGTTATGGTTCCATTTGATGTTACAGCTTTCAAACTACGATAGACATAATTCTGTTTACATACAGAAATAATTCCATTTGGAAGAATATCCGCTATATAATTACACGGTTGTTCAGCATTCCTGAAAAACAAAATGATTTAAATTTTTTATGATTTAAATTATAAAAAAACGAAATAAACTTACAGACACACTTCAGCTTCCACCGCTTGTTTATACTCATCAGTATTGACTATTACCATCGATTTCGAATCTTTGGTCTCACCATTCTGTGGGAAAGTTATTATGGTTTTGCTTTCACAAAGATACTCATAGTCCGGGCCACTGATATGCGTCCTAATTTCCATAGAGTGACTCTACATGAATATTTATTGAAACTTTAAGTAGTTAAATATTACAATAAAAAAACGAAAAAAACAAATACTTACAAGTGCAAAAACTCCTAAAAATAAAAATAGATGCAAAAACTTTAGCATTATTATAAAGAGGTTTGTTAACGCTACACAGTTGATAATGCGAATGGAGGGATTTCCAATGTCTCAAGTGATTATATATACGTAATTGTTAGTGATTTCTTTTGAATCATTTATAAATCAAACCTGCTAATAATTCCCAGTATAGTAAAGACAATGAACAAAGAGAGAGCGAGAATAAATAAAATATAGACCAGAACAAACATAGAGTAGCTGCTACAAATATGAACCTTTTATTTCATTATACAATATAGAATATGATATTGGCGATAACTTCCCTTCTCCCCATTTCTTCGCTTCTTCCCAATAAAAATTAATACAAAAAACTATATACAATATAAGAAATTAAAAAAATTGGTTTAATGCGTTTCAGTATTAAATTCAAAAAACAATTCATTTCGAAATTTTTTAAGATATTAACCCTACCTGGGAATCGAACCTAAAGCAGCTGAGACTCTAGTCTAGCATTCATTCACCATTCACAAAATGAATGGGAATAAATCGCTTTTTGTTTGGAAATTTACAACTTACAAAATTGTTGGCTCTTTCCAAATCTTTAAAAACAAATTTTTTACAAATTTATTTTCTTTTTTTTAAAAAATATATAGATTTTTATGAACTACCGTGATTTCAAAATTTTTGGAAAAAACTATTTTTTGTTTGCATATTTTATCAACGTTTAGTTGCACTCTGCACAGCTTTCATTGACAAACTGTTATACGAATAAGACATATACTCGTATATGTGAGAGCATTATTTATATGAGCCGCCTGAAAGTATGCAATAGGAAATAAAAAGTGATAGCTTTTGAAAAAATAAAATTGTGTGAAGGCACATTTTATTATGTCTTCTTTTAAATTAATAAAACTGGTTCAGATTATTAATATGCTGAACACAATGGCGTCTGCAGTAAATGTTGTCATTTTAACCCTCATGTTGGCACCACGGTCTGACCAGACCTTTTTTCAATTTTGTTGACATTTTTTTATTATTTTTAATATCACTATGATCTCCAAAATCCATGATATCCTTAAATGCCTATTTCTAAATAGATTTATAAAAAAAAATCGGAATCCTGGGGTATGAAGGGGACGATATTTTGTTCATTTCCCAATTTTAGTCATATTAGTAGGTCTCGCCAGACCGTATGCATTTTCTCATAGCTTTTCATATCTATATTTTTGCTTTACTTCGTTGTTAGTTAGCAACATGTTGTTTGTATGTATATAAACATTTTCAAACTTTTTTTTTTTTAAATCCATAAATTTATTAGTGTAACTACATTTTTATTGCAGATGATCCAGAAGTGCTACACAGTCATATTATATATCAATTTAAAGAGCTTGACGAGTAGGTTAGCCAAAAATTATCAGATTTAAAGTCAGTTTAGCCAATTCCAAAATATTAGTTCTTTAAAATTCACTTATTGAACAAAGCATTGCATTCATCGTTGTAAAAATCATTGCTTAAGCGGGAGTAATTAACTAATGAGAGAGAAAGAGAAGAGATGAGTAACAGCATTTCTCAGAATTATCTAACGAATTATCTGCATACACAAATAACAAAACAAACACCAACGAGTAGATTGGTTCTCTTTTGATATTTATTTTTTCATAAAGAGATTTCTTGAACAAAAAAAAATAGCCCCAGTTACTGGGGCCTTACCGATTTATTTTTCTAAGAAAACGCAAACGACCATTGGAATTGTAATTGAAAATTAGAAAACACAAATGATCATAGGAAAGTAAACTTTTGTTATTTTATTTTTAAATATCCATACAGTCGAAAACATTATTTTTCAAAGGTTAGCATCAGTTTTATAATAATATTCAATCATCTCTCTAATAGTTATTAATTTGTTTCAGTTCAATTTTTTTTCAGATATAGCAAATTGGAATTAAAATATAATTCTAGGTAGGCATAGCAAATTTTAAGTACTTTCTTGCCCCGATCCGATAATAATAAATGACTCGTAGTTTTTTGTGAAACTAATAGAAAAGTGGGAACTAAATTTTAGAAGATTCATAGATAATAGAAATCAGGTTAAATCATAATTCCTTGCTCTTTTGCGTTAAAATTTATCGACTTTTTCTGCCAAACTCAAAATTCATTGTATATGAATCATACTCAGTAGTAGGTAAGTGAAATTTGAAATGCGGGTCAAGCCCACTGTTTGCATTCTCTTTGCAAAATTTCTCACGCATAATCTAAATTTTGGATCAGTAAAAGATATAAATATATTTGTACGAAAATATACCTGATTGTTTGTGGATTTAGTAATTATTTTGGGGATTACTAAAATAATGTCGTGTGTTGTACACAATGGAGGGAATCAACCCCCAAGGCGTTGCTTAAGCCCTTATCCACAGATTGAATACGGACAATCGATAATTCCTTCTTGTATATTAGTTTTTATTGTGAAGGGGCATAGGGATGGAGAGAGGAGGAGTTATCACCAAATCCCATTAAGTAGGCTCACCCATATCTTATTCCAAATTGTGTATTGGAATAATAGGTTCATAATTGTAGCAGTTACACTATGTTTGTTCTCAATTCGATTAACTCTCTCTCTCTCTCTCTTTGATCATTATTTGTACCATATTCAGAATAATAGCTTCAGTGTGCGTCAGTGAATCAAAACAAATCACTAACAATTATAACTAGGTACATATACAATCACTTAAGATATTAGAAAATCCCTTGTATTCGTATTTTGAATAGCGTATCAATAGAAACCCTCTTTAAAATAGGGTGAAGTTTTGCATATATTTTTATTTTTAGAAATTTTTGCACTTGTAAGTATTTGGTTTTTTCGTTTTTTTTTTTGTAATATTTAACTACTTAAAGTTTCAATAAATATTCATGTAGAGTCACTCTATGGAAATTAGGACGCATATCAGTGGCCCGGAATATGAGTATCTATGTAGAAGCAAAACCATAATAACTTTCCCACAGAATGGTGAGACCAAAGATTCGAAATCGATGGTAATAGTCAATACTGATGAGTATAAACAAGCGGTGGAAGCTGAAGTGTGTCTGTAAGTTTACTTCGTTTTTCTATAATTTAAATCATAAAAAATTTAAATCATTTTGTTTTTCAGGAATGCTGAACAACCGTGTAATCATATAGCGGATATTCTTCCAAATGAAATTATTTCTGTATGTAAACAGAATTATGTCTATCGTAGTTTGAAAGCAGTAACAGCAAATGGAACCATAACTGAGGAGCAGTTTAAAATCCCCATAGCATGTAAATGTGCCATCGGGTGGACTTAAGTGTCCCTGCAATTCTATAAATTATGTGGTGTGAGTAACTGTAGTGATTAGATTAGATTAAATTAGATTAATATGGAGGTGGGCAATAATTTCTCAGATCACTGCGGTGTAGTGATATTAGTCGATCAAAAGTTAGTTGTAGTTGAGAAATATTTTTTTATATGTATTGGATATGTAAGTAGAATAATATCCAATCAATACCTAAACTGTGTGTTTTAGATTCTTTTGTATAAATTGATATATCGCTACCTCTATACGTATCTCCACTTAGGGCGAAATTGAATTTTTTTGCTTACATTGTATAAAATCGCTTAAGAATCCGGATAGTAATAAGTTCTCAGCGAGTTTGTATGAAAAAATTTTGAGACCCAGTTTTTCAAACTCGTATCTCCACTGGAGCACGATAGTTGATTTTCAAACCATTAGTTTTTTCCATGGACCTTTTGAAGATATGTACTTGTGCCCGGAAAGGGAGCGAAAGTTTTTGGTCTAGTGGAAACCTTTTTTTTCAACTCTACGTAAATATAGGAGTTATTAGTAAATGAAATCTTCATCACTTTTTTGTTTTACAGAGCTGTGTAATTTATTTTTATAAAGTTTTAAGATCGGTTTGTGATTAAAATTTTTTAATAGAACTATCGTGCTAAATTAAAGTTTGCGTGACTATTTTGAGATATGAATTTTTTAATTTGTTTTGTTTTTTTCCGAAGGTAACTTAATTATTTTAACTAAACCTAGAGATGAAAATGAACAATGGGAATGTGGTAGTGGGGCATAAAACTAAAGATAATCAAATTTCCAAAAATTACTAATTTTATTTTTCAATCAGTTCAGTAATTTAAGTGGAATGGGCCACAATATGAAACAAAAAAGGTATTTTTTTGGACAATCGAAAACTCAATTAACAAATAAAGAAAAAGAAATATGCATTTTTTCTTATTTCTTACATAGAGTTTGCACTTTTATGAAAAAAACATGGTAAGTATTTATGAAGAAATTCCATGAATAAATACCATGGATTTAAAAATCTAGAAAGTTAATTGAATATGCACTAGCAAATGATTAAATGGATCAAATATAGATTTTCTTAATACTGTGAAGAATCTTGGAATCACTTTCAATAGACGGTTAAATTAGACTAATCACATCAGTACTCTCTCTGGTAAAGTATATGAAATGCTTCGTAATTTATGACCTTTGTAGTATTTTATACCATGCAGAATAAGAATATTGCTTTCCAAAGCTTATTCTATTCCCATATTATTGTATGGATGAGAAATATTTGAAAATTGTGAATTTGATAGCAAACAGGAACTTAATTTTCTCTACAACAACATCGCAAGATATGTTTTTGTCCTGAAACGATACGATAATTTTTATTTGAAACAAAATTATGGTTTAACATTTAACGATTTATTGAATACCAGATCTTTGGGCATACTACAATAAATAATTAATACATAGGAACCCAATTATCTCTATAATAGATTAAAATTCCATCGCTCAAATCACTCGATGTATTCATTCCCATTTCGTCATCAGATCGAAAATTTTACGTAAATATATTCGATACACCTTTAGAATTCAGAACCTTTTCATTCGCATAAAATTATCAGCGCAAACAAATTAAAAATTATTTTTTTAAAGTATTTTGCATAACGATTGACTCAAAAATTAAACTTAATTATTATATTAATATATGCACTGTAATTATTTAGTTTTAAGTTCATTTAATCAATCATTATTATGTTCAATATGATGATAGTTTTTAAATATATGTAAGTTTAATTTTTTTTGTACTTAATAAATAAAATAAAAACTAGTTACGTTTTTGTTTTTTGGAAAATTAATTTAATTTGATGCCCCCACAGCCACATTGGTCATTCATCTCGAGAAATAAAAAAAATTAAAAAATTCATATCTCGAAAATATATCCATAGAATTTTTTGATAGATTTTGGTGTAATTTTCGAGTTCAGCGGCTAAAGTACATAAAAAAATAGTAACATCCTTAGCACAAAATGACTGTAAATTAGTGGAATAACTCATTATGATTTCCTTTAAAAAAAAAAGGTACTGAAAAACTCTCGTTTTCTCAAAACTGGGAGATATCGCTCAATTTTTTTCTCTACCAAAATATAGTGCCAAACAGTGTGGCCAATTTTTGTTTTTTAAAATCCGCTAAAATGAAGAATAAAACGCGTATTTTCTTAAAAGAAACATTAAATTTTTTTCCTTATAAAAGTGCGAGAAAACTCAATACATTTCAACTTTTTCACTAATACAGGCATACATCTGATAGTTCTAGTCAATGAAAATTTCTTCGATTTTTTGAAAACATTATAAATTGAAAAAAAAACTCGCTGAGCGCCAAATCACTTTTTTCCGCGTTTCAATTTTCAAAAAGCACTAAAATCAGCGGGAAAAGGAAGCACTGGGTTAGCCACACTGGTGCCAAATCAGCTGGCCACATGAATTAAAATCTCCCCAATATTTAGAAATAAAAGAATTGTGCTTTTATGTAGAAAGCTTGGGTGATATGGTGGTCGAAACAACTTTCTCAAAACGTTTTTTGGGCGGGTGAAATAAACTATTTGAAACTACCGGATTTATTATTATATACTAAACATCACGAAATCTTCTAATCATATGTAAAAATTCCTTGATAAAAGAAGATTTGAGTAACCTTGATCTATCCAGGATTAAAAAGGTTGTAAAAATTTCGGAAGGCTATGGACGAAAATGAAAAATGTCTCCCTATGGGTTCGATTTCATTGGCTTTGCGGACTCCAACTATAATAAAATAATATTAGGTGGAATTAATTAATTTTTCTCGAGCTATTGAATGATATATTATTTAACATCTGGAAATATTTAGTAGTTTCAAGAACAGTAATCAGCATCTTTTTTGATATATATATATAACAGCATTTTTTTTTACTAGACAGACAAATTTTGCGACAGACGCCATTTAGAAACTATAAAGCATCGAGAAGGTTTCAAATTGTATGCCATTTGATATAATAAAAAAAAAAAAACAAATAAAAAAAATGTCATAAACGCAATTGTATCGTTTCCCAGAATTCGCATTTATGAAACAGACACGATTTTCAATAACACAAAAATACGAGAAAAATATTTCCTTGAAAATTACGCTAAGGGATGTTGTGTTTGGTATTAGTGAGAAATCTTTACACTGACGTGCTGACGGCATGTTTGATGAAAATCCAAACTTGTTTGATATTGCTTGACGGTCCGACTATGATCGCACCATATTTGATGAGTGTATACTCAGTCTGTGAGTAAACATCGAAACAAAACTGTTTTGGCGACGGCAAATAGATGTTCACACGCTTAAAATTGCCGAGAAATGATTTTTGACGGTGCCTGCTTGACGAGTGTATACGCAACTGTCATTGTTTTATCTATGCGTTGGTTATGCTTGAAGCTGAATTTGATGAGTGTATGCCCCACTTAAAGAAAACCTAAAAATTGGGATTATAAAATAATGCATATTGGTCTCATTTGGACACGAAATTTAGAAAAATGATTTTAATTTACCAAAAAAAAAAAAAACAACAACAACATTGTTCATTTAATCAGTTAAAATTTTTAGAAATTATAAATTTTTATTTTAACAATGATTTACATCGAAGTTTATCTGAAGGTTTCTGAAAAAAAAATCAAAAATATCGCGCCTGTAATCTTCCGCTCTACGACTGAGTATGGCCCCTTAAGAGAATGCCAACATGAGAACACTTTATTGCATCATGATTAATACCTAGCATAAAAATATTGTATCATTAGCGCACGAGCAGGTAGGTTAAGAGAGTGATCGAAAAGTAGGTACAATTGTACATTTTTCCGACTTTTTCAAACTACAAGGTATATTAGGTACAATTGACACATTTTAGATACAATTTACCCCAAAAAAAATTTTAAAACTAAATTATACAAAAAAAAGAAAAAATATTTTGTACTAAGTACTTACTTAAATTAAACTTGCTGTTTGTATAGGAAAACGTAATACAAAAAAAAATTATTCAAATCGAATAATGTTTATTAGTGTCGAAAGGGGTCAAAGCCATAAGTCGTTTTTAGAAGTTGAGCAAAAATTTTATGAAATATATACATTTTGGTCAAAACTTCTTATGACCCAACTAATAATCATTACTATTAGTGATATTATGGCACAACAGCCAAAGGAGGGCCTAGGGCCTATATATATATATAATACCATTACCAAATTTAAAAAGGATTTTTTTTTGCATTTTGAAATTCCAGAACTTTCATGACCAATGCTGGGCGTTTAGATATTATTAGATTTAAAAGTTTGTTTTCCCCTCATGTTCTTCTAGATAAGTAACAACTTTTCTCCGTTTTTACTTTCCGATTTGTCGTGGCGTCAAAAAGTTATGCTGCAATAATTTAACTAATTGAAGTAGATGTAAATAGGCCACTGCCGTAATTTCAATATTTTTATTTATTTATTTTATGGAATATGAAGGCAACATTGATTCAATGATTAAATAACGCATAACTTTTTTACGTTTTTTAGTTTTAATTCTTAACTTTCAAATGAAAATAAAAGTTCTTACAAAAACAACAAACTAATAAGGTATATTATTTTAAGTACATTCACGCTCATTTAGGTACAATTTGAAATTTGTAAATTTCATCACTGTTGAGTACATGTGATGTAAAAAAGTTGTCTGTCTCGTTTAATCGAAGCACACGTTTTTCATAAATTACATGAGAACTGGTGATAAAGAGAGAGAGTAAGATTAGTATAACATTAACAGAGTAAGCAATATTGACAGAGACGACAAATTTTATTAGAGGTAGTAACCAGTGCTGCCGTTTTGGTTAATTATAAACAAATTAGTTAACTTTTTTGTGGTTATATAAATGTGAATATATGTATTTCTCACTTTTTTTATTTTTTTGACTAAAATAATATAAACCAATATTTTCAAGAAAAGTTTAATATTTAAAACATTAGTTTTTTCACACATATATTATGCTCGTTTTTCATTCGATAAATTACACACCACCTGCCAAATATATAAATCTCTTTCGGGTCACATTACGTATAATTTTTATATGAATAATGAAAAACTACAATTTCGTTTGAATTTCATTCTTTTAGTGGATCGATCAATTTTTCGAAGGAAGCTATTAAAGATTTAAAGGTTTCCAAATAATAGCTTTAAAAAAATGTAGGCAATAAAAAAGCTGTAAACATAGTTGTTACTGAGTACTGAGTAAAGTATTCGTATTTAAGAAACAGCCACGATTTTCCAAAACAAAAAAAATGTGAGACGAGACTCTTAGAAAACTGTTGATCATTGCTCGGGTCCAAAAAATTTTTTTTTTTTTCATTAAAAAGTTTCTTTATAGTGTAGAATACGTATCTACAATTTTATTAAAAAAAAATATGGTTTTTGAAATATATGCATATATAGAAGTGCGTATATTATGAGTGTTATAAGAATGTCATAGCCGCGAGACAACTACACGATTCTTTAAATGCGTTTTTCTCGGAAAATTCTTTTTCAAATTGGCGGGAGTTCTTAATTTTCTGAAATACAGAAATTATCAAGTTGTACAATGAAACTAAGGGAGCTATTGATACACTTGATGAGATGGTTGGTATTTATTAGGCAAGAGAAGGTTTCTGCGATGGTTGTTAGCCATTTTCAAAATCGAAAGTATTTTCGAATCAACCATATGCTTTTTACACAACATTTTTTTTTTGTTTGATCCAGAATTATTTGGATTTTTAAAATTTATTATATTGGTTCCAACATTTCAAAATTGAAATTCTTTTGCTTTAAAATGGCTTTGTCACGCTATAGAAGTTTGCGTTTATATTTTATTTCAGTAGAAACTTATTATTAAAGAGCTTCAATGAAAAACATAGTTAATTGTTTTCTTTGCATTTGTTTAATTGACAAAAGAGGACCTGGTATGTGATTTATTGTGAAAAGCTGATGAGGGTTAAAAAAAAAAACAAATAAAATTTTTTTTTCACAAATTGTTAATTTTCTTTTTTAAATCCAATAATTTAAAATAAGTGAAGGTGAGGCGAATTCGACCTATGTTAAATTGAATTGCATCAATTTTCCCATGTTTTTCAAACTTAATTAAATAGATTATTTTTTCGAAAACTTTAAGTTTTATTAAATTTTTCTCTGAAAAACTTTGAAAAATGGGAGGGTGTCAGAATTACCTCTACAGGAGTCAGATTAGCCCTATATTTTCACCTTCAAAAAAAGGGTTATATAAGAAAAAATCGGTGAGACTTAAACCATAGATTCATATGAGGAATAGACAAAATATAAAAGGGAGTTGGCCACTCAGCTTCTCCTACTGTTAGAAACGTAAGAAAACGATATTTTTTCTGTGAATAAACGTTTTAGTTTAGATGTATCTTCACTAAAATTATATCACCGCTAAAAATATTACTCATAAATTATTTGCAGATGGCAGCACTGGCAGGTAACAACAAAATACTTCGGCCTATGTGAGAACGGTGAGAGAGAAATATACTGTATGTGCCGTAGCTACTCTCACTCACAGCATGTGACAAAACACATGTAGCGCTCACAATCGAAAGTGATCCGAACGAACGATCAAATCGTTCCACTGTTGATATTTACTGGATTTTCTTTTCTGTTGCTATTTTGTTTTTATTATTCATTATCAGTCGTGGTTTGAGCGGTGACGGTAGTGGAAGTAGAAAAAGTTGGGGTTCACAGTTTTTTTGATTAATATTTAAAACAATTTTAAAAAATATAAAGTTTTAATAACTAAAATAAAGAAATGCAAATAAACGTTCAAACATAAATATGCATACATTTGGTATATATTTATATTTAATCATAAAAAACATTTTAAAAATAAAAAACCAACAACAATTAAGTGATTTTTATTATCAACTGTAGTATAAATATTTGAAAAGCGCACATTCGAGACTTAGCGAATATTGTGAAATTCATAAAGTCTACGTTTAATAAAAATAAATGATTTCGTTTTCGTTGAAACCGTAATAAATATCTAAAAATTATTGTCCATTTTAAGACAACTAACTTTTTTTTTTATTTAATTAAAGAAGAGCGAAACTTAAACGTCAAAATAAATAAATAATAATATACTCATGCGCTAAAAATTGTTGTTAATATTTTTTGTAAATAAATTGGCGCAATCCAAAAAAAAGTAAAAAAAAAACAAAATAAATCGAATTAACAACAACACCACAACACAGTGGAATAAGTGAGAAAAAATTAGAAATTAACTAAAAAAAAAAAACAGTGGCTCAAAGCAGGCACTCATCGCCTTGGAAATCAACATCAACATGTTGAAGTTTTTGCATTCGCATTTGCTGCCAGTTTTACTGCTGTTGTTTACATTTTGTATACTAGTAAGTCTTATTTACTATTATTACTATTATTTTTTTTAATTTAGTAACTATTATTATTTATCAGTATTATGTATGCATAAATATTTTATAGTAATTTATAGCTTTTGTTTTGTTGTTGCTTGGCTTACTGGTTTTTATATTGTACATACTTTTACAGGTATTTATATGTTTGTATGTTGTATATATGATAGCAAATGTCATACATACAACGTACTAACTTTCCTCCCGCAGCTATTCATTTATAAATACTCAGTTACCTACTAATTAATTTTTTTACTTACTTAATTATTTAAACAAATTTTCACTAAGAAATGCAAAATAATATTTTTGTTAGTGAAAAAATTATTTTCTTTAAATGACCTTGCATAAAGCCAGGTTTATATTGAAATATCTGTAACTTGGTTCAAAAAGCTTTCTTTTCTGTGTAGCATGGTGTAGGCTGAAGTTAGTCAGAGTTGTATTTTTTTTTTTGGCAAGGATGCATCGCTCTCTGATATCTGATGTCATGTGAGTTTAGTTTAAGTTTGATCTTCTCAAAAATTTATTGTTTTTAGGTGTGCCAATGTTAACCCATTTTCAATCAGTGGTTAGCGGGAAATGGATATAACTTAGAAAACCAGCAAATGTGTTATTTTACACCTTTCTAAACTTAAATTATTTTTGGTTTGGGTCAGCTCTTATTTTTAACTGTATTTTTTACAGTCACTTATTTTCACCAAAAATAAAATATTAAGCTCGAAAAAATTATTTCTTCGAATTTCAACATGTTTGAGAATTATAATTTACAGAAAAATAATAAACTCATTCCGTAGTTTATTTGCTGATATCCAGACAGTGGCCGAAAAATTGACCACGCCCCATGGCAAAAAAATTTTAAAATAGCACTTGCAAAAAATTCCATTGATTTTCACCCAGCGGTTTACTAGCGGTTGAAAATGGGTTAATTAACCTTCAACAATTACTTCGGTGACTTAAGAACTCATTTTGGCTTTTATAATTAAAAAAAAAAAATTTTTTTTGAAAATATGTACAGATGTTCAAAAATACGTTGTTAAATTTTTGTGTAGAAACTGATATTATTTTGGGTTTCATAGTTATGGTGACGAAAATATCTCACAAATTAATTATACGATCGATTTGAAGTTTTTATGGCTTGTCAGGCGCTGAATCCGAATTGGGAAGCAGAATCTTTCTATCATGTCAGAATTTCGAGAAATCTTAGCCCAAAAAGTGCAACAAAAGTTGTTTGTGACCATTTTCTATTGTCTCTAGAAACTAGAACCAATTTTTTTAAATCTTTTACTAGTTTTCGTAGAATTTCATTGTCGTCCATATTATATCAGTTTTTGATCCGATCCTGTAAATAATCAGAATTTTAAAAATACTTATCTTATAAATGTCAATTTCAGTCGTTATCGTCTATAAAATAGAGAAACAATTTATTAGTTTCCCTAGGAAAGTTTTTCATTCGAGTTCGAAATTTAAGGTTCGGCTGAACTTTAAAAAATCGACAAAATAATAATCGATAAGGATATGGAAAATAACACCACGAACACTAGCAAGAAAATTCAGTACTGAACGAACAGGTAGAAAATTTAGCCACTACCTATGTTTATTTGGTAGACAGCATCATTGAGGTCTGGTAGGTTAAACAGATTCAACGCGACATTACAACGACAAAATTCTGTCGTCAGCAAATGTAGTTAGGGTTATGGTGGCAGCGATAAACTGGTTTCAATACAAATTATGTATATATGTATTTAATTACACAATTTTTTTGTTATTCCTTTTTACCATTCTTTTATCTCTCATTGAAGCATAGGGCCTCGGCAAAACATTTTTATCTTCCTATTTTTTTGATTAGTAATTTTGTCTCCTTGAGGGTTACAGTGAATGCCGTGGCGACATATCCATTATTATAGCCTGAACAAATTGAATGCGGCAACGACGTGACTGCATCAGCTAAAATTGATGACTCATATGTTTTTAACACGCGTATATGACGAAACGCAGAGGCAAATAACAGAAACAAGCGAAATGAAATAATTTGAACTGTTATAAATTCATTTTTCATTTATTCTATTGCATGTCAAAATACAAATATGTTCATTGAAATTTATGATAATGTCAATTATCGTCGTCTCGTTGTTTCGTTATATTCTAGTGCTAAGAATATTTGAGTCATAAATTTGAGCATATGCAGTCACGTAGTTGCCGCCTTCAATTCATTTAGGCTATGAGATTGGATATGCCCGTTGAAGACAAACGATACTAACTAGAATTGAAGAGGCTAATAATCTCATCCTTTGCTTAATCACAAGGAAAAATAAATTTATGAAGAGAAATATAAAAATATTTGAAAAATTTATGGAAAAAATTTCTATCCAAAGAACAGAGAAAAAATCCAATAGGTCAATTGAAAATGAATAGTGGTAAAATGTAGTGGGTAGCACTTATAAATTTGGTCACTGATCTCAAGTTAAAAAGAAGCTATCACGTGATATAATCCAACTATGTAGCATCTAAACAACTGAAACCTTGAGCTAGTATCAATTTTCGAGCTAGAAAAGTGATTGCTAAACGTATTAAATCCGATGGAAAGGTCTTGTGGTTAGTTTTTAATTAATTGACCATATAGTGAGAAGAAATCGATTAATAACAGTATCGAGTCTGATGACCACAAAATTACTTGGCGCCATCTTCAATAAAAAACATGATCATAATCGATTTAATTGTTCTTTAGAATCATTTGCAACGTTTTATTACATAACTATAAAACTTGTTTTCATAAAGAGAAAAATAACAAATTATTTGAGGTAAACTTTACTCAAAAGAGATAAACGACAAATTAACTTTTTTTTTGCTTTGCAACAGAGTAACCGTGATGTAATAATAAAGTAGGATATTATGCTGAATCTTTGTAATGAAGAAAGTTATAGTAAAGCATAGTGGCAGATCTAGGTATCGAATTTGGAGACAGTTGTTTTTTTTTATTGAAGCAACTAACTAGGTTAAAATCCAAATTAAATAAAAATCAAAATAAAAATCCACAACATAACCCGGAGCCCCACACCATACAAAAAAAATTCACACTGAACATCAGACCAAAACTCACACCAAAATTCAGACAAAAAAATCAAAGGTCAGACCAAAATGCAATCTAAAAATTATATAGAAATTTAAACTAAACTAAGACAAATAATTTAGACACAATGGAGTCCAAAATTTAGAAATAAATCAGATTCAAAAACTACCCGGGTATCCCACTGGCAACCTGCAAGCTTAACGTTCAAACGGAGTTCTTGAACCAGGCGAAGGTGAGATGGCAGACAGGACGCACATGTAAAATCACCAAACAGGTATGGCCAGAGTCCAATCCCAAAAGTTCTAAGAAGCTACTATCTTTCAGCAGAAGACAAATTTATAAAGCCGTGGCAGTATTAACTGGACATTGCATTATAGGTGAGCACGAAGCTAGATTGGGTGTGCCCTCAAATGACTTTTGCAGAAGTTGCAGGAAAGAAGAGGAGAAGGAATCCCTTTCACACTTCTTATGCTTTTGCCCAGCCTTGGCTATATGTAGGAAAAATGCCCTGGGTCAATTTTTTTCTGGACGACCTGTCTGACTTGGGGTCAACTGACCTAGGGAACCTACTTAATTATGTAACTAAGTCCAAGTGGTTCGATTAATCTTGGTTTTTCAGTGTTAAGGGGGTGGATAGATATTAGCACCCACGTGGTAACACGACGGGCCGTATCTGGCCTAAGTGTGTCCTGATGGACAGCCACTTAACCTAACCTAACCTAAAATTCAGATTATAATTCAATAAAAAATTCAGCCCAAATAAAACTTGCCTACCAAGATGTATAGGTTAGGTTGGAGTGGCTGTCGAGAGACACACTTAGGCCTGAACGGCCCATTGTGGTACCACATAGTTGGACCTACAGTTTAACGCCGATTCCGAACGCCGGTGTGGCAATTTTTTATCGGCTTGGTGGTTTTGCCATTACCAACCAATGTGTGTACTTGTACACTATCTTATAATTCTCATACACTTCATATTGATAGTGAATATAAGAAAGTAATGAAAATTAACCACCAGACGAAGACGGGAATCGAACCCGAACCTCCCAGATGAAAGTCTAGTGCACTATCCACTAGGCTATCGAGGTCGTCTACCAAGATGTATACTAGTACACTTTCTTATAATTCTCACTAACTTCATTACAATAGTGAATATAAGAAGGTTATGAGAATTAATCACCAAATCAAGATGGGAATCGAACCTGTAACCTCACGGGTGAGAGTCTACAACACTACCCACTAGACTATCGAGGCTAAAATTACATAAGAAACCAGACCAAATCCATGATCAAATATTTCAAAAGTCGGATACCTATAAACTCACCCTGAATTTTCAAATATAATATAGCCCAAGTTTAGGTATATAAATATAACTCATATATCATGAATAAATGCGAAAAGCTCGGCTTAAGCCTTCTTTGTACTGTTGATCCACAATCGTTAAAGAAGAAAGAGGAAAATATGCGATAAACAGTGATATTGGTTATGGGTAACCAAAAACAGTATTTTGATTACGATATTCGTTATGAGTAACCAAAAAAATAATTTGGTGGTGATAATTTTTATGGGTAACCAAAACAAAATTTTGGTTGCGATATTGGTTATGGCAACCAAAAAACATTTTGGTTGTGATATTGGTTATGGGTAACCAAAATACAATTTTGGTTGTGATATTGGTTATGGGTTACCAAAATAAAATTTCGGTTGTGATATTGGTTATCGCAAACAAAAACAATTTTCGTTGCTGTAATTATTTTTTTTAAGAAATATTTATGAGGGCTAAAAAATAATATGTATCTGCAACTTTTTTAAATATTTCTTATAACAGTTTTGTCCTTCGAAAAATCTCATGACATGCTCGCCCTTGAAATTTCTTTAGCAAAAGTTTTAGCACAATAACCCCCTTCAGTATTACCAGACGGCTTCTTTGTCCCAACTAAAAAAAACTGTTGAACTGTGTAATTAATAGATTCAATTGATTTCCGGTTTGTGTAAATTTACACAGAAAATCTCACTTTTTCTTAGCAATTTAAATTTAATTTTAATTTTAAATTACTAAGTACATTGAATACAATTAATGTGTAAAACTGGCTATTTATATATTTTTTTAAGGTGTATTATTAATGTAAGAAATCTTTTCACAATAAATGCAAATATGTAAATTAATTTAAAATACTTAACACGATTTTTGTTTGCTGTTACCGCAACAAGCAGCAAACAGAAATCGTGCTAAGTATTTTCTGCTCTTTGGCCTTTCAAAATTATGATGACTGATGATGACTAAAATATGCTAAAATGAAAGCATTACATACTAAATGTAAAACAATTACAATTGTCAGTGTGACAAAGCACTTTAAAACCAGATAAATAGACTAAATAGTTAACTTATAAATTTAATTGCTCATTTTGTCAAATGAAAACAGAAACTAACTTGAAGAATTATAGCTGTAAAATTTTGTATCTTGTGTTGAATATGAGTTTTAATTAATGTGACAAACATTTTATTCTTGTATTTTCTTAAACTGTAGGGTAGTCATAGTTTCGTTTTGTTTTTGAAAAAACACAAATTAAGACAATAACCAACTCTACCTTATTGAAATTTAGTAGCAAATCATACTTTGTATTTAATAAGTGAGTTTCATTAATAATGCTAAATTCTCGCTTAAGCAATTTTATTATTAAAAATTATAATTGCATGTCTTCGGAAGTGGGGTCGCTCTTAAAATTCATTCATACTACATACTTACATACATTCATACATAAGGTACTCATACATATATAAAACAAGTATTAATTTTTTTTTCCTTGTTTGTTTTGTTTCTTTTGTCTGTTGTCTTAAAAAAAAAAATGAATATTTAATATTTTTATATTTTAATCTGTATTTTATAGTTAGGTATATATTTCTTTTCTCTACACACTCTACACTAAATTTGCTGACATTCTAAGCTCACAACACGCGAATCAAATTATTATATTTTGCTTTAAATGTTAAAAGTTAATTGCTTTATCACCCAAAACAATTAAACTTAATTTTTTGGCATTGTTTAAATGCTCAAATTTTAATAAAAGAATTTAAATGAATTAAGTTTTATAGATAAAAAAACAAATTTAATTCATATGCGCATCGCATGTATTTGTATATCATAAAAAAGGCATATGAAAAATATTAATTTTTATATTTTTAGTTGATATATAGCTAGATTTTTCATGTGTGAAAAGGAAAAAACCCAGCAAAATAAATGTTTATAATTATTAGTAACAAAATAAAAATAAAAATTAAAAAAAAAAAAAAAATTATATTAAATAAAAAGACTTGTCACCGTTAGAGTTTCTGATAAAATTTTTTTTTGGTATTGGAAAAATTTATTGTGTTAATGTGGGAATTCTGGTGGATATACTAATTGCAATTAGAAAATAGTTTAGTTTTAAAAATAGAAATTATTCTGGCACCTTAACCTTGAAAAGCGTTCACATTTTGTTAAATTTAAACGTGTTTAGAAAATGCAAAATAAATGTGTCAAGTTTCATTCTTATTAATTTTGTTTTTTTTTTTAATTGGAACAACAACAAATGCGAGTAAAATAAAGCTTTTCAATGTGCGAAGTGTTATCCTTGAAATGTGTATTTTTCTGGCAAACAGTATGTCCAAAAATGGTTGACGCCCCTACGAATTTTTAAAATCATGCGTAAAAATCATCTGTGCATGATTTTCTGAAAATCTGTGAAATTTGTATATTCTGTGGCAAAAAGCAATAACAGCTTAAATTTATTTTATTTGTCAGCCTCGGTTTTGGGGCTATATTTCATAGACGCGAGAAAACAACATTAAGATATGGCAATATATGAACGAATATTTATATATTCAACCTTTAGGAAAAAGAAAAGCCAATGGGTTCACGAAATCAACAAACTACTTGAAACACATGGGGAATTCCACACTTTAGTACCTCAAATCCGTGAGGACAAAAAACGCTTTTTCAAATACTTTCGAATGGCACTTGAGTAATTTGACGAAATATTGGCTCTCATTTTTGCAACATTGAAAATCAGACACAAATTGTCGAGAATGCATCAGGCCTGAAAAGCAGCTAGTAATGATGATGATTAATGTAACATTAAGGCAAAAAAAAAAAACATTAAGGCAAAAAAAAACATTAAGGCAAAAAAAAAAAACATTAAGGCAAAAAATTAAACAAACATTATTTATATACATTTTTATTATTGTTCATTTTTGTTAGAATCGTAATAAGAAATGTAAGAGGCGAGACTTTGGCTGGAGCGGAACTTGTAAACGTTTCTTTTTCAGACATGAATTCATGATTTTATAGGGAATGCACTAATAAAAGCTTCGTCTTGTCCTACCAACTTCTGCTCCGCCAACTTCTGCTCCATCATTATTTGAGCGATTTTCATTTTCGCAACAGATTGCCCTCTTTTGGAAAATGTTTTTAATGTTGTAGCATACGCTTGAAACAGCAAATCAATCGCATCGTGTTTTTCTTTCGTTTTTTGTTTTCATAATATGTGATTAGTTTCTCTACGTAACTTGGTGTTGTAGAACTACGTTTAAGGCCTATTGCTTGTTGTAGGTGTGAACTTTGCTGGTGGAGTAAAAGTTGGTGATTCAGGTGAAGCTGTAGCAGCGCCGTTAGAAACTTGTTCAGTCTCCAAATCACTGAGGTTGAATTTTGGGATGTAACCCTCAAATTTTTCTTCAAAAATTCGCAGCCGTTTTGAATATTTTCACTGCTGAGGTATGTACTGGAAAATGACAAATATTTTGTTTTAAGTTTTAACAGATTTTGGTTAAACTAACGATATAGATACAGTGATTCTTAAAGT
This sequence comes from Toxonevra muliebris, assembly GCA_963691655.1. Taxonomy (NCBI): domain Eukaryota; kingdom Metazoa; phylum Arthropoda; class Insecta; order Diptera; family Pallopteridae; genus Toxonevra; species Toxonevra muliebris. The sequence continues at coordinate 10,164,464 of OY829327.1, read as the reverse complement.
GTTCACAAAGTGTTCACAAAATTAATAGAGGGTTAATTTATTAGAAAGGACTGAACTTAAGTGGATTTAACTTTCAACGACCATAATTACTTTTCAATGGAAAATAGTTTTCTGGAAGACTTTATGATAGGTTTCGCGACTGCTTACAAGGTTTGGTCATATATCGGATAAAGGTTTTATGTATATAACATCCAGAGGGATGGGTAAGGACGGGTGGTAAACCATTGCTTTCTGAGAAATATTTTTATTCTCTTTACATGCACGTGATAAAATTAAACCTTTCGTTGTTTCTGGCTAATATATTGTATAAAAAAAATGTTCATATTCACTACTTCTCATTTCAAAACTATCGGGAATTTTAAAAAGAAAAAATTATTTTTTAAATCAAGCATGTTTTTTCTCTTAATAATTTAAGTTTGAGCAAAAACGGGAGTAGAGTTTTTTTTTTTTTTTTGATTTTGAAAAATAGTTCAAATTACATTTGTGTGAATTTACAGAGTGAAGGTTTAAAATTAAGTTTAAAATTTTGAACAAGTACATAAAAAAGTTGTTAAAAAAATTGTTTTACATGCTTAAAAAAATTGTACATTATAGTGTACAAATTCACGCAACTCTAATGTACAATATAATGTACAATCAATAATTTGGTCACTATTGTGTGCAAAAGACATGAAAGGTTGACGATTTTTGAATTATTTTCTGTGATTTTTAAACAAATTTTGATAGTGTTGATTTGTTTTTTGTTCAACAAACGAAAAAATAAACAAAAAGATGCTGATAGAACTAGAGAAAAAAAAATTATACGGGTCTCGGCGTTTTAAAAGTATACGTCAAACTTTTTTTTTGCGTAGGTCCAAAGTTTGCCCATTTCCAACAGATTAAGTACAATAAATAATAAGATAACTTGCTAGTTTTGCATCAGAGCTTCTTTGTATGTTCAGCAATTCATAGCAGAATTTTCAGTAGAATATTTTTTTCCTACCTATTAATCCTTTGGCACGCACTATTATGGGTCTTTTTTGCCTTTTTCGAAAAAGTTTTTTTTTGACCCACTATGAGTATTGATAGAGGGTTAATGTGTTCGAGAAATATGTTGCCCACGAAATTTTACTGTAGGTCACTCACTGAACAACAAAAATCTGTATACTTGACTTTAGTAAAAATAAACCCAAATTCCAAAAATGTTTAAAATTTTCACCTTTTATACTCAGTGAGCAAGTGTGTTTTAAAAATTATTTTCTAAACTAAAAGTTTATTTTACATTGCAAAATAAACCTTAATTGTTTTTTCCACAAAAAAAAATTTGTTCCCTAATTTTTACTCCTTTCATGCATTTTGGTCATTATAATGTACAAAATTCCAAAAGCTCTACAGCCTTTCCCAAAAACTTCTTTTATCATTTTGTTGGTTTTTATTCTTAACAAAGTCCTTATCTACGAGTATAAAACTACAACAAATTTTTGTTCCCACAATTAAATAAGTTGAGAAGAAAGGGTTAACATTTTTTTATATGGGCATACCGAAATGATGAGTTTTGGGCCTCCATATTGGGGATCCCAGACGTGATGGGAAAAATTTAAGTACAGGATCGGAATCAGCAAGTCTCGAATTACCATTAAGTCCCTGGAAAACAGGTTTATTTGTGTCTTCTAAGTGAAAGTTTTCCTTAAAACAAATTCATTCCTTGTATATTCATTTGGATAAATGGCAACTTTTTAAAATCATGTATTAATTTTCGAATATTTATGACTGTTTACAGCGCCCAAAAATTCTTGTTTTTGTGAGCTGCTGTACTTTAGAACTTGTTTTGCTGGGGTATGCATATTTTACAATTTTTAGCCACAGATCTTTGATTGTGTTCTCGTGCGTTTAGTTAATTTAGATTAATCTGAAATCATATTTAGTCACGATTTTATGTGAGCTCAAAAAATTTTGAAATTAAGTATTCGAGAACTGTGTTTGTTTTCACACAGTATACATTCTGTTTATTTGTTTTTTTTTTAAGGAAATAGACATCAGCTAATCATCATCATCTGACAGAATCAGCTTATTTAAATTGTAGTTTGAATGGTAGGTTAGGTTAGGTTGGAGTGGCAGCCTTCTGCTTGAAAGCACACTTAAGCACATAATTAGGCTCATTGTGATACCACAGTACGGCGCGACTCCCCCATTTACGGAGTGGAGAACCATGAGGATTCCATAATGAATCTGGCTATGTCCTTAATATTTATGGATGATAGCTCGGACAGACTAGTGAAGAAAGGTGAACCCAGGAGTTTTAGTCTCCTCCTGGCCAGGGATGGGCATTCGCACATGAAATGAAGGACTGTTTCTTCCTCCTCCTCAGAGCCGCAGCCCCGACAGATGTCATTGAATGGCAGTCCAAGTCTTGCAGCATGTCTCCCCACTATGCAGTGTCCCGTGAGCACCGAAGTCGTTATGCTGATGGAGCTTCTGCTTAGGTTGAGTAGCTGTCTAGTACGTTTATTGTCCATAGTGGTCCATGTTAGCCTGGTAATACCACAGGTATGCTCCGCTACCCAGGATCTTTTTGCTTCCTCAAGGTAGTTTTGCTTAATGGCTAATTTAATAGACGTAAGAGGGACACCAATGGTGCAGGTAGGTGATATATCTGTAAGTTGCGAGCCCTGTTTTGCTAACTCGTCGGCATTGCAGTTACCTGAAATATTCATATGTCCAGGCACCCAATATAGGTGGACCTGAGAGTGACTCGACAAAATGTTGAGTGAAGATCGGCAGTCGAGAACAAGCTTTGATGTAGTGAAAACACCGGCAAGGGACTTGATTGCTGCTTGGCTGTCCGTGTAGATGCGGATATTCGTATCGAATGAATCGTTGCGAATAAGCCACTTGGACGCTTGATAGATAGCCATTACTTCCGCCTGAAAGACGCTGCAATGGTCAGGCAGTCGGAAAGAAAGTCTGAGATCTAGCTTACTAGAGAAGATGCCACAGCCGACTCTTTCCTCCGATTTGGATCCATCTGTATAGATGTCAATTAAATTGTCAGTGACCACCTCGTCATTAACCCATTCCTCTCTACTGGGGATATGGGTGAAGAACGTGTAGTAGTTTGAATGGTAATATCAAACGAAATTTAATGATGCTTTCTTTGAAGTTCAATGATGTATGGCTTTCATTAATATCATATACCAAATATAACTCACCTTTCCCGAGAAAAACAATTTTTGAAATATTTATAGCTTTTCTAATACTTATAAATTTTAATTGTTTCAGTAAAAGCAAACACGTTTTTGTTTTTTAAACATTAACAATTTTACAATGAACATTGTAAAAACGTAGAATTTTTGTTGCATTATTAGTAATTAAACTTTGTATTTATTTAGGCATATCTACTATTTATAATAATAATACAAAAATTATTGGTTTAGACAAACACTTGTTGAACAGTTAAACAACAGCAACAATAACTAATTGTCGCAAATACATTTATGAAACAGTATTTAATTGTATATGCCATATGACATCATTTAAAGAATTTTAAATAGCAACAGCTTTTAAGTCGTGAGAAATCAACAATTACTAAAGCTGGTACGTGCTTTTTTTTATAATAAAGGCTTATTTCAACTTTTAACAATTAATTAATTGTATCTAGAAAGGGTTAATGCAAAATAAACGAGCTGGAAGGGAATTTCGTAATCCGTTTTTTGTGAGCGTTCTCTTTGGGAGCTTATGATTTCAAACAAATATTTCTTACTCGTGTGGCTGCGGTTTTTATTTTAATTTACTTGTCTTAACTTGACTTGTCATTCATAAGTAGTATTTAAACATTTGTTATGGTCATTAGTTCACTTTTAAACCGCAACTAATAGTTTTTTGCTTCACCACAAGATGGCGCCATGAGGAACAGTCTATAACAGTCATTTAGACCATTTATATTATTGTTACTGTTTTTGTTGTTGTTTTTTTTTGAATACCAAAAGTACATACTTTATCAATTGTTGTTTACTTTTCTGCGAATATTCTGCCATTGCTGTTTGACCACAATGAAACGCGCAAAGAAAACGCAATCAGTTCAAAATACTTAAGTACAGACATATCTCATTTCTTCTTGTATTTTAAAGCATGTTTGTTACTTGGCTGGCTGCTTTTACTGTTTTTTTTTTTTGTTGATTCAGTTTAAACATTTCTGCGGTTAACAGAAATAAAAACACACAACTTTTTATAAAAAATATTTTTCCATTTTAACCGCAGTTAAATTTATACATTTGTAGAAATATCTTCATTCATATGGTATATGTATGTATACACACACCCACATCAAAAGTTCGTTAAATTTTTTTTTGAAGCTTTGGTTAAATCTAAAAATGTGTTTTGTTTTTTGGCTCTTTGTTTGTGAGTTCCAGCAAAAAAAAAAACGAAAATATTTAAATTTATATTATGAGACCAAATGGAAATTTTTTGGTAGACAGAGTGGCAGTTTAAGAGTGACGCAGGTAGGCAGACGTGTTAAGGTGGTGTTAGTTGAATGGAGCTGGCAAGCAATGGTAATATACCAATAAATTTTGTTACTGAAAATATTATTAAAAAATGTTTGGTTTGTTTATTTTTCATAAACTACGTAAAAAATTTCCGTTTAACTAATATATCAAGAATATGCTTAAACATTTGCTTACCCAGTGGGAGAATCTTTAGTGCGCTGATTTTATTGAACACCCTTTGAAAGTTGTAGGTATGCGCAACGAGAGTTGATCTCGCGATATCTACTTAATTGTGTGTTGACTCCTATTCAATTTTAAATACAATAATAACAATTAAATCAGAAACACACAAAAAATCGAAAAAATCATTATGTTTTCATTCAAATTCAGTTAGTGTTAGTTCCATTTTAAATTGATATTATTATTAAGTTTTTGATTTAATCTTTGATTTTGAAAAATTGTATAACTGAATTTATAAAATTCACTTTTCTAGCGTTTTCTAATGGTTTCAGAACAAGCTACTATCACTCACAGTTCGAATATATTTTTGCCCGATCTGATCATTTGTCGGTGAGATATGGCCATTTGATTTTTCAGATCTGATTTTTATATTATTAGTCCAGATTTTTTTTTAAATTCTGTTGGTGTTTATTTTCGAATTATAAACTAATTTTGTTTTGCTCGAAATATTTTCAGTTTCTAGTAAAACTAGTACATATGCAAATTTTCAAAAATTGTTTTTCAATTTTATAGACTATAGCAAATGGTCGAAGTCGGCCTTATGACAATTTTTTGTTAATATATTTTTTAATTCTAACATAATTTAAAAATTCTTCATCCGGATACGAAATCATGCCACAAATATACCATACAAAAGAAATCATTACTTGTTTTTAGTCATCTTAACCCGCGCACACATGTGTGCGAATTAATTCCTTTACTGTCAGTTACGCATTTAGGCGCAAAAAAAAAATTTCCCTTTTACATCATGAGTAACGCTTGAATCTTTCTTCTGATCAAAAACTGTATATTTCTACCAAATATTTAAAAAAAACAGTAAATCGATTTGAAAAAACAGTATATTTCGCGAAATCAATTTTATTCAATGAAAAGCAAATTATCCATCATTTGAATCCACTTCGTTCTCCATTTCAATATCTCCTTCTGTTGCTGTTCTATTGTATTTGCCCACTGCCTTAAAAAAAATGTAAGGCAGAAATGTATCAAAATGTATCATTTTGAGGAAAAATTAGATCAAGAAAAAAAACGATCAAAAGTATTTAATAATAGTTCCTCCATTTTGGAGTTGCCATTTTAAATTTTCTCAATTTGACATCAAATTCAGCTACCTCTAAAACCGTCGATAAGCCGCAATTCTGTTTAAAGCTTTGTGCACAAATCGTGGTAATTAACTCAGAGAGTGAGAGTAACTAACATTGGTGCCAGCGACGATTTGTAATTTAGTACTGAAATATTTACTCTGAAATATTACGATATTAAACAAAAAGGTGCGAAATAAAACAGTAATCATAAAGTAATTAAGAAATATTTTAATACATATATCCATAAACCTCGTTCAAGATGACTGAATGAAAACCTCTAGCACATTATTGAAGATACTAGACTCTCCACATATCAGAACAACTTTTTACAGGCATGGGCTTGAGACGGAAAATCACATGAAAGCCGTCCTTAATGGCGCTTTTGAAGGTTTGTTAAATAAGCCCGCATAGCGATAAAACTGCATCTCTAGTCTTTATCAAGATCATGAACAAGAAAATTGTTGATATAAAAATTCTAGACGAGAATCAAAATGTACCCAACGAAACTGATTCGGAAATTCTTTACGGAACACAAAAAGTATGTCATCTAAAGAAGTGCGCAGCTCCGAAAATTACGGCAGTCGACCGAAAAGTATGCATTCCGTACTAAAAATTATGTTTTGGCAACACTGGGAACGATTTCTTAATGCAAATCAGGGCTGTCGTTTTGAAATTTTTTTGTGATTTTTAAAAAAGTGAAGTTTTTTTAGATGCGTGATAAGAAATTGACATATTTTCACAATTTATCTGGTTTTATGTGCGAACTTTTGGTGAAGCACTACTTTGTGGCAGACACAATAAGGCTCCGACAAAACTTTTTGAATTAGGGTACATAATTTGTTTTAGGGAATTTTTCAAGCCAAAAACAAAATGGCAGAATTCTTCGAAACTGTCGCCTTTTGGCATAAAATCATTAAGAAATAAAATCCTCCACTCGGCTTCTAAATCGTCTACCTCTTCATTTTCAACCAAATTCTAATAAATTATATGACAGTTCGTCATCAGTGTTGCTACATAATTACTTAAATAAACACAAAAGGTCTCAGAATATACTAAAGGATGTATGCTAAATGGTATCTTTTTACTTTTTATTCAAACACACGGATCTGGCTACAGTCGGAGTATATTACAGAGATGAGCATATTTAGATTTTTTTTATTTATCGATTTTAGTCTTTCATTGAAACTGGGAAACCGAAGTGTTTTTATGAAACAAGAAGTGACGAAGTGTCAGGCTTAAAAGTGAAGTGAAAAACTTCAAATGAAGTGACAGCGACAGCATTGATGCAAATATAATGAAGAGAGAGAGAGAGAGAGAGAGAAAGAAAATGAGAAAAACCTTGAGCATCAGATTCATTCGGAAACGTTTTAAGTGCTCTCCATTTTGTAGTATGACCATTTCTTTCCACTGGGTGCATGTACACGCACAAGCAGACATACACATACACACACAAAACTCGGTCGCAAACCGAAACCGCTGAAAATGTAAACAATAATATAAATTGGTTACACATGCGGTAGAGTACTTCGATCAGTACTATGTAAATATGTATGTATTTGTGTAGTACCTGAAAAATGCACAGCAGGGTCAGTTTTTTTTTGTTTGGCGAAAAATAAAAAAAAATAAAAACGTAATAATTTTTAAGTGATATTATAGTAACAAAATAAAGCAATCTCTACCTACCAGTATTAGTATGTATGAGTATTTGTAAATGTATTCGAAAATGTTGAAGAAGTTTTTTTTATAATTAAATATTATATTTATTATTATTTTTTTTTATTATTATTATTGCGTGAAAAACTTGTTTAATTTTTGGTGCTGTTCTTTGTTATTGTTTTTGATGTTGTTGTTGTTGCTGTTTTTGCTTTTTTAATATATTAAATTGGCATTTATTTTATTCCTCACTTGTATGTACACATGCATGTTTATTTAGCAGCTGATTGTTTTAATTAAAAAAAAATTTAAATAATTTAAACAAAAACATCTGTTTACGTTCGAACCACATTCTTCTAATTGGGTAGCGTTGTTGTTATTGCTTTCTAGACACTGCAGACTCTGAATAGAAATATTTAATTTATATTATTCGTGTTTTTTTTTTAATTTTTTTATAACACCATATTGTCGTTTTATGATAATTCCGTACTTTTATGGTATACTTATGTGAATTTTGGCAATTTTGGCAATTTTGCCATAAAACAAATTTCTATGCGAAATTATAAAGAAATGATCTCTATGAAACTGAAATTTATGATCATGACAATGTTTAGCCTTCAGATTTTTTTTTCAGATTTTTTGAGATATAATTCTATTAAATTTCATTTTATTAAATAATGCTATTGTATAGACAAGTGTCATAAATTTTTTTACAACAGTGGATTTAGTATGACGAAGCGTCTTTCAGACATTTTTTACAGACACCATTAAACTGCTGCAACTGAATAGCTCCAGTATTCGTTCACCTTGAATTAATTGTTTACACTTGAAATTCCTAAGCAGTTGTTTATTTAATCTAAAACATTTCTCTTTAATACAAATGTCGGACACACTGTCATTGTCACTGTGCAATAAAACTGAGCAAATATAAAATTTTGCACTATCGTAATTAAAAATTCCTGGAAAAAGGGACATATAGAAATCTACTATAAATTTTTATTACTTAGAACTCGAAATTTGATACTTACATTCTAGATAAACCATTAAAAATAATGGCCATTAGAAACTGAGACCTTTTTAAAAATAAATAGACAAAAAAAAGAGAATTTTTCATGAAAAATACCAACAAAAAAAAACCGAACCGGCGGGTTCAGACAGATAGATTGTGCCACAAAAGATTGTAAAATACAATTCTGAAAAATTCTATGGTGTATAGAAAGTTTTGCATTTCCATCAATGCAATTAACCAGGGGTTACTGTTACTGTATATGTATGTTTTATTCATTGTATTAAGAGTATCTATAGTAGTTTAGTAACTAGTAGTTAGTTTTTATTAGTTGATTCATAGCAGCTCAAATTCCTTACGCTCTCTCTCTTTCTCTTTCTCTGTACTATTGCAGATATTATGTCCCAGTTGTATGGCATATGGGTCTTCATTCTATCCAAACAGAATGCCAGTGCAGCAGGAATTTGAACAACATTTAGAGGTTTGTGTCTTTAGTTTGCTACAAAATTTACTATTTCAAAATTTTTGATTTGAAAATTAATATTTCTTAATAGCCTGGAGAAGCTACTAGCAGTTCAACTTTTGATGAAAACATACTCAGTATTTTTAAGATCGGTCCCGAAAGTGGTCTTGTTTTATTTAATGTAAGTGCATCTTTTACATACACACATACATATGGTACATACATCGAAAAATATATTAAAAATAATTTCATGCTAAACTAACCAATATATGATAATAATTACAACCAAAATAAATTAATAAATAAATAAATAGATAAGTAAATAAGTAAACAAATAAATAAATATTAAATCACAATTAATGATTTGATTTAGACCACCCCCGAACCACAAAATTCTATGCGTGCTGATGAAGCGGCGTCGTCTGATAATAACCCAATCGTAGATCGGGAACAAGCATTCAAAGTGCAAAGAAGCCCCGACGGCAAATTGAATCTGGTTTTTAACGATTTTCTAATTTTCCAGACGACAACAAAGGCTCCAACTCCAGATAATAGAAACAGTGGCGGTGGTAGCAGTAGCTGGATTAGTTCACCTGCCACACAAATAACAAATACGAACAGAAATGGTGGGTATTCCAAACAAAATTTGAATTAATAAATTATTTAATTTTTTTTTATTCTCTCAGATGCACACGAATGTAAAGAAAAACGTGAGGGTAAACCTTATTGCATAAATGTACCCAATTACCTACAAGTGACACAACTGAATCAAATCAACAAACAAGAATTTTCCCGATTCGAAGCGTTATTCGGTGAAGATGTCGTCGAACTGCCAAATATAGCTCAACGCATGAACGGTGAACCAGAAGATGTGTATCATTGTACTAGCAAAGCAAAAACAATTTTTCCGCAAAAGGGTGAAACACGTGATGCCGGCTGGATGTATATCGTGAATAATGATGAATATAAACAGGGTGTCCTGGTTGAAATATGCGAGTATGTAAACCGAAACACTTGAGAATTAATTATTTTTTTAATTCATATGAAAAATTTTCTTTCTTTTTTTAGAAATGAGGGTAAAACTTGCGAGTTTTCAGATACGCTGCCCAATAAATATTCATCGTCTTGCAAGCAACATTATATTTATCGGGTTTTGGTGGCAGTGGCACCTAACAAAACAATGACGAAACAACATTTTAAGATACCATCGTGTTGCAAATGTGCTTTAAAGCAACATTCTTCAAGTATATTCGTTTAAATGATCTCATGTAAGTACAAGATTTATCATTATCATTGAAAACTGGGTACAATTCCTAAACTTAAGGCTGGACTCACACGTTCGTTGTTCATTGTAATTATGTCAGAACAACGAGGCGGAAATCAAACTCACTTTGATTTCTGTTCGTCGATGATTTGTTGTTTCCACGATTTTAGTTTTCACTTTCGTTGAACCACGAAAGTGCAACAATGAAAAACGAGCGTGTAAATGCAGCCTAAGAGTATACTAGCTCGCACCTCAGATGTAGAAATTATTACAACTGGGTAGTTATGATTTCAATGGAAATTGCAAGGAACTGTAATTGGTAATATTTTTTGTTTTAGGTTTTAGAACTTCAATTTCATTATGAAGAATTGTAATCAAGAATTCAAAGTAATGGGAGTTCCGTAATTAAAAAATCTACAATTCCTCAGAGGTATAGAAAAAGCAAATGAATAGAGAAGAATGTTTACTTGGTGTAAAGTAATTGCTATTTCGAAGAGAATGTTTTTTATTGAAAATACTTGGGTTGAACTTTAGTGGCTCCACCTTCACTCACTTTTATCAATACATGGTTTATTTACACTTCTCAGTCAGGTCTAGTGAATAACGCAATTAAAATATATGCGTTTGTGAAAATTCAAAACTGCTTCGTTCTATATGACTTGTGCATTGAGGAAGTCGGCCGCCAAATTGTTAAGCACATACTTCCTCCTACCTTTCGACATTTTTAGCAAGCAACGTGTGGCCTGTACTGCCTTTAGGCTATCAAGTATGATCCCTTTCGAATCCAATCTCTGATTGCGTATTTTATGTAAGTCTATATAAATTTTAGTTGCCAATCCAAGCTTCGTCCGATTTCACGCATAAGTCATGGCATTCAAAGAAGTCACCAAGTTACCAAGGTATAAAGTGATATCTTCAAAGAATATACATGTAACTTCACCGATAATTTGAAACATTTTCCACACTTCTGCTCTTCTTCAGCTCTTGACTGTTGAGCGTTTCTTAACGAGTCGTCCAACCAGTTTAATCTATCCTTAATTTAAGTTCCGGGACATGAAGAATACCCAGCAACGAAACTGCAGATGAGGTCTGTAGTGATAGAAATACTGTTGAAAATCACCCCAGAAAAGAAGAGCAAGAAATATTGTTCAATTAAAAAAAGAAGCTTTTGCAGGTCTAAAGCTGATATGGGTAGGCCACATTTCCAAGGTCTTATTATTTAATCAAGAAAAAAAGTAGAAAAACTAGCCTGCATTTTCCTCCAATTTGCAATTTTTATTATAAAAAGTATATAATTTTATTCCAAAAATTTCTTTTCAGAAATTTAAGTAGCATGGACTTTTTAAAGGGTAAAAACTCTTGAATATTTATTTACCTGGTGTATCTACAAGCTTAAAAATATTCTTTCTAAACCAGATTTGCTTCAGAAACTCACCGACCTCATTAGTTAGCCAGGTAATAACAAAATTAAATCAAATGATGTTAATCAAACATTAGAATTTCTTCTAAAAACAATGATTAATCTTTGTTTTTCTTTTACAGATTGAATAATATAAAGAGCATGAAAACTCCAGGCAAAATAGTCAGCGAAATAATTAATTCTAAGTAGATATCTACTAAGGATGTGTATTTTCGAATTACAAAATAATAATTTTAATATTAAGAACAGTTTAAGTTATGTCGCTCAAAGTATAATTGGGTTATTCACAGTTGACTGTAAATCTATTGTAACTTGCAATATGGTAAAATTTTGTATGAAAAATGAGAAAACTCAAGATGATTTATTTTAAAAATTAGAAGATAACACACCAGATAAAACGAATCTGTTAACTGAATATTCTGCTAAGGTCGCTCTTTTTTCATATACAATTTTATCACATTACTACAGATTTACAATCACCTATGAACATTTCAATTATGTATTTAGGTATTAAGGATTAGAACTTAAATTTTATCGTAAGATATATGATAAGTATGTGTATTACGTTAAGCGATTTCTTATGAACACATCGCTTCCTAAATCAACCAATTCAACCGATACCATTAGCTTTGATGGCAGTGGAAATCAGTTGTGAAGTAGATGGGCTAACTACTATAATTTTTATATTGTTTTAATCAAACTAATTTTATAAATTTTTACCATATATATTTATCTATATAATATTAAAACAATTAATTTCTATGCCTTAAAGTATACTACAAAAAAAAATCAATGATAATTAACTAGTAACAAGTAGTTCGTTTTTTATTTAGGTACACGAATAATTATGTAAAACCTTATAAAAACTCATAATAATTAAAAAAAAGACTAAAATAAATATTATATTTTTACAAGCATCCAAATGTTTTGAGTTCATTGGCTTGTCCTTCTGACAGCGCTGACATGTGCATGTATAACGACATGCATTCAAAATATTTAAGTTCATATCTTTATTTTATATTTTTATAGCGTAGTTTTTTGTCATCATTATTTACTTAACTATAATCCAGTGTATGTAGGTAAACTAATTAAGTTAGTTTATTTGCTGTTTACGTATGTTGTTGTTGTTGTTGTGATTATTATTTGTAGTGGTTGTTTTTGCTATTTGCGACATGCAAAAAACTCAAGTAATGAAAAACAAGAAAAATATTTCAAAAGGCAATACATACACACATACGACTATCAATGTATACGTTCTTGTATATGAAAATAGATAGATATTAATATATAACTGTAGTAGAAAAGAAAAACAGCTTAAGTTGAGTTTCCAAAAATCATTTGAAAATTCGCAACACTTTGATATTTATAATCTAAAATACTATATATGATAAAATATTTTCTACCTTAAGCCGTGTTAAGCTGTTTTTCTTTTTTTTATTTATTATATAGGTAAAATTATAAGTTTTATATGTAAAAAACAATTGCTAATATGTATTCAGTATAAGTTTATATGAGAAAAATAAATTTAAGTGACGAATTAATGTGTTTTTATTTTACAAAAAAGAAAATAAGATAAAGATTTAGATAAATTAATGGATCACTGAATTTAAACAGTGGCGGATCTAGGTATGAGTAAGACCAAAAACTAAATCAAAATCCAGATCAGAAATCTAAATGAAATTTACAGAATTCTGACCAAAAATTAAAGCACAGTAAGATCAAAATTGAGACTAAAAATGTAATAAAAAATCTGATCAAAATTCAATATAAAATTCAAACCGAAATCTGGCCAAAAATTAGACCAATTTTCAGATCAAAAATTATGATTGAATAAATTTAAAAATCAATAAATTGCAGACCAAAACTCAAAATAAAAATCAGAACAGAATTGGAACAAAATTCATAATAGAAATCGGACAAAATATCAAACCAAAAATTAAATAAAATATTTGACCAAATATATTAAAAACTCAAACTAAATTTAGACCAAAATTTTTATCAAAATTCAGGTTGCGTGACAGCACATCAACATTATCAATGGCTGGGGTTTCCCGAACTGCTTCACCAGCTATGAAAAGTGTTTGATCACCAGATCAAAAGCCACACTAAAAGCCAAAATTCCAATCAAAAATCAACCCAAATTCAGACCAAAATTTAAATTTTACCGAATTCGGCCCAAAACTTAGACCGAATTCTAACCAATAGTTAGGTAAAAAACCAGACTACAAATCACTCCCAAATTTAGAGTAAATTTCAAGCAAAAATTTGGGCCAAATTTTGGAGCAAATTTAAATTAAAACTCAGAACAATACGGAAACCGAACAAAAAATTGTAACCAAATTCATACAATAAATCAGACCAAAACTGAAGCTGAAAGTAAGACCAAATTCAATTAAAATTTTGGGGGAAATTCAGAATAAAACTCAGACCAAACAAGAGAGAGAGAGAATTTAGACCTAAATCGGAATGAAACTCAGAACAGAAGAAGATCAAAAACGACGTAACTGGGAAACTATAAAATGGGAAAGGGGGCTATTAGTGGTAATTCCACGAGAGTGTGGCATTCCAATTCAAACGACGTGCTTAAAATTACATTTGTGGCAAACTATAGAAAGAAAGACAAGGAAAGATTGTGTGTATTGGTATTAGTTATTGGGCAGAATATGTGGTCGTTTTTGAGCAAGTGAGCGTGGGAGCTCTCATAAAACGAAAATGCTTGAAATGTAATATGCGGAAGCCACAGTAAGAAAGATAATGAAAGTTTGTATAATAAGGCAGGATGATGATGGTATTACCTGAGAAGAATGTTTACACTTTTGGATAAGAGGGAATGGAACTACCAATGTAAACTATATGAATGACATATCTTTATGCCTGGTTTTCACTATGTCAAATTCAATCTAATTTGCCAACGTGTCGCACATTTCATATAAGAAATTCTCTCTTTCTCTCTCTTTGACAGGGAATATGACATTGTGAAAACCAAGCATAACTATGTGAGTGCTTGTCTGCTACTGATGCAATTCACAACTATTTACTTTCTCATTGGCCTAAAGTTTTGATAAAACATTTGTTAAATGAAAATCGTGGGCGTAATTAAACAAACCCAACCTACGTCAACGATTAAAGCCAAAACTAGATTTATGCCAATTGCAAACTAAGCAAATAACTATGAAGTTATTAAATAAAAACAAAGAAATAAATAAATAATTAAATCGATTTGTTTTATTGATTTTTGCAAACCAACAGGACGTCGCTTTTTTCTGAGTTGGCTGTCAGCAATACATTAATTATATTGTAGGTATGCAATAAAAACAGTAGAAATTTGGCAAGCCATGCAATTTAAAAATACTCCTATGTAAAAGTGAAAATATGAACAAAAAAAAAAAACAAAAAAAAAAAAAAATTTGTGAAAAACAAAATTTATTTTTTCGAGGATAGCAAACCAAATTTTTTTGCTCATTTTAAATCAAAGTTAAATTGCCCAATTAAGTTAATAAAATATACACCATATATACCATAAGTTTATATAATTTCTCATATAATTTTGTTACTATTATGAAACTTACTATTTAATTTGGGTATCTCAAGATAATCTGAATGTGGTTTTGTTGTTCGGTGCTTTATCTACATTTGTACATTTATAGATTTGTAGCATATGGACTCAACACAATTTATTAAAGTTTATTACAAATCATCGTCATCATCATCATCATAAAAACAACAACATTGACAGAACGACATTTCACATTTATTATTTTGGGGCATATATCATAAAGTTGAGTTTTCATTAACAACTTTTTACACACATACATATACAAATGTATCCATACATAAATTCATAAATTACAAGAAAAATTTAACAATAGAAAATCACTGTCATAAATGATTTCGAGCTCGATAATAACAATTGTCGAAAATATATCGAGAAAACGAGCAAAAAGAAGAAGAGGAACAGAACGGGAGAAAGAGAGCGATGTAATGTGGTCGTAAAATGCATGATATGAACTTCATATTGAATGAGGACTTTGACATTTGAACACACACACATACTCGTACATGGATTTATAATACTCTTGCTCTCAAATTGGCCCTCAATATTTTTACTCTACATCAGTGATGAAAAAGTAGGTACAATTGTACCTTTTTACGACTTTTTCAAATTACAAGGTACATTAGGTACAATTGCCACATTTTAGGTACAATTTGTCATTGACCAAAATAAATTTAACACTTAATTACGAAAAAAAATATTTTGTAATTAGTACCTTCTTGAATTTAACTTGCCTGTACTGTATTGCATAACTTTAAAGCTCGCAGCTCTGATATTGCTGTTCATAAAGGGAAAAATGTTGCAAAAAAAAATTTCCAAATCGAATAAAGTTTATTATATTAGTGCCAAAAGAGGGCCAAAGTCATAAGAACATTTTTGAAATTTAGCAAGAAATTTATGAAATGTAAACTTCTTATGACCTTAATCCTACTAATAAACATTATCCGATTTCAAAAATTATTTTTGCATTATGTATGTTTCTTTTTATTAATAGTAATAACAGAGCGCTGAGCTTTGAAAACAAATCATGGTTGCAAATTTTTTAAAATGACCAATTTTATCACATTTAAAAATTTGTTTCACCTTGTGTTCATCTAGAATGACTAAAAACTTTTCTACCCTCTTAGTTGCCGATTTTTCGTGCCCTAAAATGTAATTTTTTATGATCAATTTTTTTGACTCACTATATATGTGCTGTAATAATTTAACATAATATCGTTTTCAGGTTTAATTTACTTTTTCTAATTATCAGCTTTTAAATGAAAATGTACTTTCTTACAAAAGCGATGAACCAATAAAGTAAACTAT
This sequence comes from Toxonevra muliebris, assembly GCA_963691655.1. Classification (NCBI taxonomy): domain Eukaryota; kingdom Metazoa; phylum Arthropoda; class Insecta; order Diptera; family Pallopteridae; genus Toxonevra; species Toxonevra muliebris. Next base: position 10,148,012 of record OY829327.1, on the reverse strand, counting down.
TTTAGGTATATCCCAGCTGTTTCTGGTACAACTTTTTTGGTAAATTAGGTACAATTCGAAACCTGAAAATTTCATCCCTGCTTTACATCAGTGATGATATTTTTGGTACAACTGTGTTTTTTTGGTACAATTTGAACTCATAAATTACATTGGTACCGCAACAGCAGTTTTGGTATACCTATTCGCATTTAAAATGCGTATATTTTTTCTTAGTCTAGTTTTTTTTCGTTAAAAAATGTTGTTGCCGAATATATTACACTACCGCCCAGCATTAGTTTTGCCAATAAGATGGTTCCTAGTGTTTCCCAATACATTTTTCATGCTGAACCCGAATCTGGAGTCAAAAATTTCCTGAGCATATCTTACTATTCGCGATGATAGGTTAGGTAAGGTTAAAGTGCTGTCCTATAGTAGGACATACAAACACCTTCACGGTGATAGGACCAATTAAAATTTTTAGTACATTTTTGGTACATTTTTGGCGGGTTTGGTACAATTTGGTACAAAATCGCAAAATCTATTTATTATCCCTGTTCTACATACTTTTGTGTTCATTCTACATATGAGTTGATTTTATAAATATTATTGATTTTCATAAATATTTGTTACAAAAAAGCAAAACATTTTATTTTAGTTATCCTACTAGGATTATTAAATTGTATGAAAAAAAAAAATTGATTTTCATAAGCAGACCACCATTTTTTTCCGAGACTTTATTACCTTTGCTCCAGTTAATTTAGCAACGAATTTATTCAAAAGCATTTATGTTAATACTGCATAGATTTATTTCCTTTTTATTTATAACTACATATAAAAAAAAGTCTCTAATACATATTAACTTTTAGCATTTATCCATTAATAAATTTCTTTTTGTTATACAAATATAAGTACGAAAAATATAAATAAACAAATTAATTCACGAGATAATCCACCACGTCGATAATTTTAACTATTGAGTAGATAGTTTTATAAAGTTTTGATTACTCTTTAGAGCAGTTATAAATCAACCTTCTTATGAAATAAGTAAGATGGAAATCTCAGTTGTTTTAAGATTGAAACTCTTTTTTCATTATTTTTTTTTAAACATTTACAATTCTCGTTTTTCTCTCGTGAGAGGTTCTGAGAACGCATTACTTACAAATCTAGAAAACAACATTAAGTATTTAGAAAACGAGAGTTTTGATGTTAGGCGGAGTTTACATCTGCAGGAAAATTGCTGTAAGTTGCTCTCAGAAGGTCCTTTTGCTTTTTCCCCAAAGAATTTCAAAGGCTTCGAGGATCATCCACTTAATTTGGATTCAGATGACTCTGTGGTTATTTGTCCACCCGATGAGAGGCGCAAGGCATTTACCTTCACAAAACACGAATTAAAACAGTCATCCTAGCCTGAGTAAAAATACCATGTTTTTATTTTTTTTTGAAAAATAAGAAATAAAATTTTGGTCTACAATGTCAAATATAAATTTTTACTCGTGCTATCACGGGGTATTCCCTTAATAGGGTGTCCTGAATTAGAAGGCCCAAAAATTCGTTTTTTTATAGCCTAAGTCGATAGATATACTATTCAAGAATATATTTACATTGCTACAAAGGCAGCTTCTAAATATTTTCAAAAATACGAAGCATCAACGGTTAGTTTTGCCAGATTCTTGGCGCGTATATATTTTTTAAAGTGCGTTTTCTCCAGTTTTTATTTTCATGAATTTTCTAAAATGGTGGGCGTGATAATTAAAATCGAAACGACCTATTGAATTGAGTCAAAGCTTATTTTCTTCAGTATTAAATTTTTTTCTAAGTAAACTTAAATAGTTGGCTAAAAATTTATTTAAATATTTGTCATAGCTCCTTAAAGCGTTTTTTTAACAATTTTTTTTTTTTGCAATCTGAGAAAAGTTATTATTTCACGATTTTTTCTTCTTATTTTTAAGTTCATTCAGAAGAAAGAAGAAGAAAAATATGTATTTATATTATATTTTTCTTTTTTTCTGTCGAGAATTAAGAGATGAATCTTTCCCGCCGATTGATTGAATAGACTAACAAATCTGCTGCAAATTATTATTTCACTATCAAAGAAATTTTTTTTATACCCTAAATATATATATAAAAACAAACCTTGAAGTTCAATGGGTTCATTTCTTTCTACCTTCTAAATCGCGAAAAAAAAAAACGCTTTTCGTAACCTTATAATTCAGTATTCCCCCTTAAAATATAAATGTATGTGTACTATAGCTCAACACTTGGCACTAAAGTAGATTGCTTATTTATTTATACTGAAGGTGGTTTATTTTTTCAACTTTGGTCAAGTTAATTCACTTTACCCCACCACATGTGCACTTGGTTGCTTTCTTCTAAACCTAAGGAAATCAACACAGGTATTTATATTTTGGTCAAAAGTACGATGTAGGAAAAACCCCCAAAAATGGTGTGGAAAATTTATTATGTAACATGAAATCAAGCAAAAGTAGATACCAACTCATTATAAGTTTAAAAATAATTGCATGTCAAATGGAAAATCATTTTAAAATATTTTAGAATTTCAATTATGCATATATAGTAATGTTATGTACTAATGTATGTACTTTCTAGTGAATTTATTAAAATATTTATAATAAAATAATGATGGTTAATTTGTCACTTTAAGTTCACAACCCTTAAGAGACATTAAATTTGCTATACCATACAATCACCTGCTCACTGTATTTACTCATTGTCTTAAACGGCCCTGTGTCGCCCAACACTCCCCCACCCACACACAACTCGGCAAAAGTGTCACATGGTACCGGCATTTCTATGCTTTCCAAAATGCATTTATCTACTTTCTCGATTTGTGACTAGCTTCGCTGCTGAGAGTTCTGCTTGCTCACTGCCAGCCTGCCTGCCTGCTTGGCTGTCTGTCTGTATGTCTCCTGGCAATAATCGCATGATAATTGTACTTAGTTTTTCCATTTGTTTATCGCTGCTGACGTTATTGGAAATCAGCAGCAGAGCAGAGCGCTGCTCAGGTGGAATGCATGTGTCGTTGTTGAGGCCATAAAGTTTATAAATACGCGGTGTCGACAGGCGAAAAGCTTCATTCTATTCGCCGGTATTCGGAGGACGAAGTAGTGCGCGTCGCGCTTCGCAAGGACCTTCGCACCATTTCTTTTACATACTACATATTATTATTATTTGTTATTGTTGCTGTTATTGTACGATGTAGTTTGTAGTATTTTGTGCTTACTTACCCACATATAACCGACGTTTGTTACCAAAGTGTTAGCAGTTGGCAGTGCTGTTTGGTTACAAATGCAAAGCAGAAGCGCAAAAAAGTGAAAATCGTTTCTGTTTTCTGTCTAGTAATATTAAATATAATAAAAATATTAAGTAATTACCTTTATATTTTTAAATCAATACAGACAGTATTAAAAATTTATTTGGTTAAGAAAGTAAAAATACAATTTTTTGATTAAGAAAGTGTTGATTTTTGCAGCGTTTTGGGTTTGAGACATACGCGTTTCTAACTTCTATTGCCTTTTTAATTTGACGTCGTCGTCGTTAGTTTTGTTTTTGTTATTATTTTTTCTTTTTTTACCATGTGCGTGCAAGAATCAAATTTCAATGCTGAAACAATGAAAACAATGTCTAGAAAGAAATCAGCTGATTCCTTTGGTTTTGGCTTTCTTTGCTACCACATTTGAATTAAGATTTTCTAAGCTTTTAAATGTTGTGTTTTGTATACTAGTAGCTAAATGTGATATTCATCAAATGTAAATGCTTATACTAAAATGGAAAACTTTAATGTAACAAATCGTGTCTGGACAACAAACAATGGATTTGTAGTGGATAATCATGGTCGACCAGGCTCACCAGGTAAGTGTCTGGATTATCATAAATATAGAGCAGATTCTAAATCTGAGTGGTATTCTACGACTTTTAATAGAACAAAGTAATCATAAAATTTATTTATTTTTTAATATTTTATCAGATCAAACAGATTTTGTAGACCATAAAAGTAACCGAATATCAGCTATTTAGCTTCAGTGTTACCCATTTTTACTTCAAAAAAATATTTAATAATTAAAAATAGGATTGCTTTTTTAAAAAAAGTTAGCCATTTGGTAAAAAATATATTCGGTCACATTAATCATACGAAAGAAAGGATCGTAAGGATCTTTATAATGTTTGAAACATACTAGTAAAAAATTTAATTTTTAACCATATTTTTAATTATAATAGTCTAAGATAGAAAAATTTTAATTTTAGTCTACTCTAGTTTAAATTTTAAATTTTTCATCCAGTTTGAATTTAATGTTTTTTGAATTTAACTAATCTTTATTTCAGACAATTACTGAAAAACTGAATAAAATAAAAATTACAGACGTGCCATTTTGTGTGAAATTTTTAAATGTTTAATTCCATTTGTCACCAAGTGGATTTTTTTCCGAGTTGCTTATCACCAAAAATATTTCAATATCTTACACAGTGCGATAAATTTAAACTTTTTTGGGCGGTATGCGATGAATGGTAGATTTTTGGAAAGCTTGAACCATAAAAAGAAAACCAATTTCTGGAATTTGGTCGGTGTTTTGAAAAATACGAAATTCAGACAAAATCAAAATCAATTGAAGAATCATTAACTAACCCAGAAATGTCCAATGCGCTATATCTAGTAATATTTGATTTTGATTATATGAAAATAAATTCACTCAACATCAAAATTTTATAAAGTGTACTACATGTAGGCTATTTATTTACATTGATATTTCAAAAGTTTTTTTGTAAATTAAAAGCTGTAATGCAAATGAAAATGTGTTGAAACTTGTAATGTACTTAATTACAGAGTAATAGCTATAAAAAAATTGTTTGAGAAGTACGAGGGGTTAAATTTTAAAAATTTAACTTATAGTTTTGGGGAGGAAATATCCACAATTAATTTTTATGAAGTCGAAGTTTAAATACAAGAAATTATATACAAGCACTAGCGGATCCAAGAGAGAGGGGGAGGGTTTATTTCAAAGCACCAAAACTATTTATTTTTCAAAGACTGCAGGCTAGTTCTTTAAATTGCAGAAGAATAAGCTTAATGAAGAATTACGACTTAGAAATTAAAAATAACATTTTGAATGCTGTGACGCGTTGTAATGTCAAAAAAATACATTCTCACACCCTATATTTCTGTAGAAATGTTTTTTCAAATGTCTCCCATTATGAGTTAAGCCCATAAGGACCATTAAAATGAAACTCTTTTCTTCTGAAAAAAGGCCCAAAATCGAAAAATTGGTCAAAATGGTAATATAAAATTTAGGTGAAATAATAAACTTTTTTCCAGTCTGTTTTCCAATCTGTTGTTCGTAAAAACTCTAGGAGGCTTTCGATATGGTGAAACAATAATCTGGGCATATCGTTTAGTTTTTGCCTGACGATGTGCGGAAAACGATGCTCAAAACTCTAGTTGTAGTCTATCGAGAAACATTTACTCTAAATTACTTCGAAATTTTGTATCTACCATTTCTAGAATTGCTTCGCAGTTTCCTTATCTTCCCTGCCAAGTCTCTAGGAGCCTTTAGACATAATTACCAGTTTTGTTAGATGATAGCTTAAACTACAATTACCTGCTAGAATTCCTGTAATGATTCTAAAACTATTCTTAGACAAATTCATACATTCTTTAAAGCATTTTAGGTTATATGTCCCATAAGTGCATTTGAGTATTTTAATCCTGGTCTGTTTTCCCAGTATAGTTCCCTTAGCTCTCTTCCTCTTTTCTAACTTATATAGCAAAAGTTGCTTTTCCCATTCCGCAGAAAGTATTTTGGACCTACGGAGGGAGTCAATGCTCAGTTTTTTGCTAGTAATCTCTCTCCCTTCCATCCCAATATGCAAACAGAATCCAAACCGATTATGTAACCCAAGTGTATTTAGTTTATTAAGACAATCCAATACCAGTTTTGAGGTTATTTGATAAGATTTAAGTGCCTCAATAGCCGCTTGACAATCAGTTAGGATAGCAAATGTTTTGGTTCCGGTAGTTGTGCTTGAGGTTGAAGTATACACATCTATAAACAACGTATAATTCCACTTGAAAGATAGCAGTGTATCTATCCATGGGCTCCGAGTATTTTATTATCTCTCCAAATACCCGTACTTTGGTTATTTAGTAAGCTAGTGAACCATCCGTGTACCATGTAACCATGTGCTGATCTTATGAGTTTTAGATATACCATTCCTTTTTGTTACTAAGATCGGTTTTGAATCGTTTTACAAAACTGAATCTGAATCTCGGAAAAGTAATTTCGGGATATTGTATCTTGAGAATATCAAACTTGTTTTGATTCAAACATCCCTCTGCCCCGATATCTTCATCAGATATTCTTAGGATTGCCCTATTCACTTGGGACTGAATATAGATGGAAAGAGGTGTAAGTTCTAATAGAACTTCCATGGATGCTGTTGAACAAGTTCGCATGGCAGCAGTTATGCACACGCAGGCTAGTCTCTGCAGCTTGTTAAAAGTGCTGATGACCGTCTATTGCCTTGTTTCTCTTGCTCCATAATCATAGAACGTATTATAACAATGTGCGACACTAAAAATATGAATCCGAATTTCTTAACGGTTTTCAATAGCACTAGGCCTATTTAATACTACTGCCAAGGCGTTTTGCTACTTTAGGTCAAATATGTATATAAAATTTCCCTCTGCTAAGGGGAAGTTTTAACCCTGAATCCCCCCTTCGCCTTTATTTACAGTGACTCAAAAAATTTATCACTTAAGGGAACATATTTGAATCAAATATGTCAATAGATGAGAATGGCGTCAAATCGAAAAGTAACAACGCAGAAAGTTTTTATTCATCTAGACAAGGGCAGTTGACTGTTTCCCTTTAATGCTAGATTTTGACTATCCATTGAACTTTGCTTTAACTGAAAAGTAGTGTAATTAGTATTTTCTTTTACTCTTACTTCTCTTGGGATATTTAGATTAGATTGGCGCCTCTGTGTTAGCGCTTAAAATGTGTTAATGAATGATTTATTATTCAAGAAGAGATAATCAATTAAATAGATTAAAATGATTACCGAATTTTCTCCATCAGTTAAATAAAAGTTATATGCTACTAGAGATATTAGATACATTAAAAACTAATTTATGAAAAGTTCAGCAAACTGATGCACATTTGATATATTAGATACCTTCAAATATTGTACTATAGAAAATTATTACATGTCATCTATTTTATCCTTTATATAGATCTCCGAAATTGCTTCCCAAGAAAACTACATAAATAAATATAAATACAATTGAACACGAAATGGATTCAAAAATAAACAAAATTCCATTTTAAAACCATAAATGTCAATAACTACAGAACAATAATTATAAACATATGTATGTAATGTAATTTTCCATGTAATGAAATTTTATTTTTTAAATTTATCACATATTTTAAAAATATGAAATCAAAACACGCAAATCGCACACTTCGAGTACAATGAACTCCATTCAAATGTGTGAATGTGTGGGTGTTCCAGAAAAAACGTCAGATGAATTTGACGGCACTGGCTCACTAAATGTTCATACATACATTATATAGCATATCTAATATTAAAAAAAGAAAAATTAATAAACTATGAATGAATAAATGGTCAAAAGGAATAAATGATAGCTCTTACAAATAAAAAGCCTACATACACACATGGTAAAAGCAGCACAGTAACACATACACATATTCCGATAAACATTAGCGTCACACAGTAAATAGAGGAGGAAAAAACTATTTAATGACAGCATAGCGAAATGAAAACCTTATCAAGATCTTAATGAACCGTAGATAAAGCCATACATTGAATACACAGACACACACTCGCTTACTATTACAAGTTTACCATTAAATTGACAATTGACATGTTGTCCTCATGTCCACCTTGATGTCCTCATGTCCACCTCTATGTTGTCCTGCTAATGGAATAGATTTTTGCTATAGTAAGTAATAATAATCTTGTAAATATTTTAGACAAATATTTCATATTTGTACATTCAAAAGGACACATGAGGTTCTATTGACCTATGGGGTTGGGGGTGTAAGGAATTGCAGAACACCAAGAGGAGTGAGGTTAAAATGGGCGTTTTTATAAACTGAATGCGTCAATTTGTAGACATCACGTAATTACTTTGTTCAGCTTGAATTTTTCTTCTTTTGTTTCTCATTTTTATTTCCATTTTGATTTATTTACATATATAGCACAAATATTCAAATATGTGCAATGTAAAAGAAACAACAAAACAAATAAAAAAATTTATGTATTATAAATAATGAAAATCAATTGCAGGTAATTTCAGTGTTCGCACTTCTGCTTCCGGACAAATAACCGCGCGAGCGCATAGCGGAAATGACGCTAATAGCGCCACCATAGCTGACGCAAAGCACAATCCCACGAGTATGTATCGTCCCCATCATCTGGTTGGCGTACAATCGAAGTGAGTGAGTGATTGAATTAATGTGATTTTTTTTTGTATGTAGTTGTTGAGCGCATTCGTGGGTGCACACAGTAGTAAACAAATTAATGGAAGGCACAGTGGATGGAATGTATGATATTTTAGAGAAAAAAAAAATTGATTACTTAATTAAGGCATGGGGTCTTTATGATACTTTAAAGCTTGCGAAAATATTTACTAATTTAAGGGAAAGCATTAAACAGTGAATATATTTTCAATCAAAATCCTTCTAAACAATAACGGAAAAGCTTGCAGGCGATTTTCTTTCATTTTTGATCTCAAACAAATATATTTTTGGAGCCCAAAAACTTATTCCTAGAGTAGCTGCGATTTTGGGTATATTAGCTAAAATACGAAGAAATACTTATAAATTGAGAATTTAGAAAATTTTTATTAAAAATATGCACATATTTTTAAAACTCGGTTTTCAAAAGGTAAAACCAAACATTTTTCCACTACGCAGCCAGCTTCAGCTTGATAATGTCAACCTTTAAAGTCGGCCAGCATAATAAAAAAATATATACTGGTACTGTGAACTAACTTGTTTCACTCCATTCCTAATACACATGTATAGTAAGGTGCCTCACGAACAAAAAATTTTGCTGCACCCCTCTAAAAATGAGCCTCGGCATATTTTATGATGATTACAAAATATATTTCAGCTCTAGCGATTACCGTTCGTGAAGTGGATCGTTTTGAAAAAAAAATCCCTAAAAATCGGATCTTATGTGGAGCATTTTTTTGATACTATTACTAGCCTACTATTGACTAAATAAAAGCTAAAAAAAATAAGTGCCCGAAAATTATTAGGTTATTGATTAAAATATTTCAAAAATCAGCTAAAAAATTTAACAAAAAATTACAGAATTGTTTAAATATTCATAAATTACAGTAATTATTATTCGGACTCTGTTACCATAATTAAAGAAAAAAATTTCATTATGGACCTTAGTATTTTTGAGTATGAACTTTTATTTGACCAAAAATGATCAACAGAAAATTTCTCCCATATGCTCCCAGATGTTTTTTGTAAACGATCCAGCTCACGCACGGTAATCGCTGGAGCCAACATATTTTGAAAATCATTATGAAATAAACTGAGCTTCATTTTAAGTTTCGTATTTTTTTTTGTATTCAGTACAAAAATAAAATAAAATATTAGACCGAAATTTCGGCCAATATTCAAACAAAAAAACATACCATTCTTTGGACAAAAATTCAGATAAAAAATCAGGCCAAAAGCAGAGCACTATTTGAATCAAAACACAGTTCGATATTCAAAGAAACACGATAAACAATTAGACCAAATTCAGACCAGAAACGGGATTAAGACTCGAAACAAATTTAATTCGAAAATCAAAACAAAATTTAGAAAATAACTCTAACTAAAATTAAATCAAAACTCAGACTAAATGAATACTTAAATACTCAGACAAAAACTCATGCCTAAATCAGACCAAAAATTAGACTCTGGGTCAGACAAAAATTCAGACCAATGAAATTATGGTGTGTTCAGTAACGCATCTATAGACTAGGTGTCGTCGGAAAGCTATATCTATGAAAAGCTTTCCTATTGCTGCCAACATTATCCCTGTTCCACCACGTTTTGCCAAAAATAAATGACAAAAAACTGCCAATGCATTGAACACATTAACTCTTTCTGTCTAAAAGACAATATATTGGGCGAGAGCACTTTCAGATTTTGAGGCCACCTAAAATAGCTGTCGTTTTCAAATGTTAGTATTTTATGCAAAAAAAAAAAAAAAAAAATGGAAAAGGAATTTTTGGCTTAGTCTCCAATAACTGCAATAATTGCAACTAGTCCTATATGAGCCGTTGCGTGCAACTTTCACCTTCAGGCAATAATTTTGGCCTCATTTAGTTTCCTACAAAAAAGGTGTACATTTAAGTTGAACATGTATACTATAAAACTGTCTATACATAGGGAAAATAAATTTTATAAAAGCCCTATTTTGCACAGCATTTTCAAAAATCTGATTTTGACTTACACCATTTTTCCACGCAACGGCTCATATATTGCGCAAAAGTACTCTGTGAATATTTTGTTTTTTTCCCAGTCGAGTCACTTTACTTAAAGTTTTATTGCAGACTTGTGTTTAGTGGGATCATATCAGTATATGTGCAAGTTTTCAGATTTTTAGTGGATGAATTTCGTTTCTGAAAGGAGTAAGCTTAACATAAGAATGCCCTAAAATTATAATTTCAATATGCCAGTAAAAGTAAAAACTCAAATAAGTCCCTTCTGCACTCGTCACATGAGTGATAACATACTTAACCCATCGTGGTTTATTTCATTATATCCTTTGGCATTTTACCTGTGCTAAGTCGAAGACATACATATGTATATACTATCTTATGGCTAAATAAAATGAAAGGGACTATTAGCATTACGTCATTTATTTTCTTTTAATACATAGTACTTTATAGTATATTTAATTGTACAGTCCCATCTACAATCTATGTAATTTATGACACAATTGATCGGTGGTAGCTGTAATAGAAAACGTACATCGTAGTGTCTCTGCAAATTAAAAGCTCTCTGTTTTATGTTTCAAAAAATGCAGCCATGTGTTTTTTTCATTTTCTCTTTTCATGGCACTTTCTTTGTTTTTACATGTCTACTATAGAGTACATGAAACGACACTGAGAGAGACAACGTCAACGGCTCTATCCGATCCTCATACGCTCGTATGAAAAAAACTTGACCCCCGACGACGACTCTTTCAGTATTCTCTCATGTGCTCTGCGACTTTTACATCGTATAATCAAAGAATATATAATACATAGAAGACGCATCTCTCAAATTTTTTCCAAAAAATGTTTCTTTCGTTTCTGGTACGGGCGGTCGCAGTAAAGAGGAAAAGCAAAACCACTCATTTATTTTGCTTTTATTCTCTCCCATGCACTCTCATGGTGTTTTTTTTTTCTTAGGCTCTCGCATATCATTACAGAGTACTGCCAAGTGAGACGGCGTATAGTTTCATATGAATGGGTTTTTTGCGGAGAATATGTATATACATGTGTTTTTTTGCGTTGTTGCCGAGTATCAACATTGCTTTCCAACCTAATTATTTTTTTTTTTCAATTTGTGACCCAAAATTATGGTCGTAGCTAAATTTCTTTTTAGTAATATTATTTTTTTTGTATTCGAAAAAGCATAAAAAGTTGAAATCAATCGATTTATAAAGTTTTTAAGGGGGCACTTCCCGTTGTAACTTTTAAAAAATCTACTTTTTTTGCATTTGCTTAAAGTATATGTTTTCAAAAATATGTCTACAAATTTTTAAGTTGATCCGGAGAAAATTTTTGACTCTTTGTTATTTGCAAAAAATTTTCTTCATGACATTAAAGTAAGTTGAAACTTTAAACGAGTTTTTGTCAAAAAAGTCATCATTGAAGTCGGTGGCCACGATTATTCAACAGCCGAATCTTTTCAAATTTATATGCTTTTTAAATATATAGTAATCTAGATTGTTCGAAGAAAAACTTTTTTTTACAAATGAAACAGTGTTTTTTAGTTAAAATTAAACTGTTAACTTTGACAGTCGGTGATTTTGTCAAATATGCATATTATTTCACATCCTTCGATTAATCACTAGATAATCTTATAATAAAAGTAAATCCATTTCATTTTTGGATTTCAAATGTTCTAGATTTGTCGACGGGATCGCTCATAGCTCATAAAGTTTTAAATATTTTTGAATAGAGATTAGTTAAAGTTAAGTTCAATACATGTAATTTTAGATAATAAATAGTTTTTATAAAAAACTTTATTAGTTTACCTGAAAAAAAAATCTAGAAAAATACCAATTTTTTCGCGTCATAACTCAAACAATTCAAATCCCAGAACTTTATAATCTGTGCCATACATTAAAGCACACCGGCTTTGCGATATAAATTCTGCTAAATAATGAAAATACCAGCTCATATTACTAGCACGAAAACCAAAAAAAAAAAGAAAAAAACATGAAAGAAAAAGAACCTCTCATTAAACAAAGCCAACAACAAAGAGAAACAAACTATTTCAAGCACTCATTGGTTTTATGAGAAAAACTGAATTTTGAGTGTAAACTGGAGGCAGTTATGGCTCCATAGAACAAAATTTTTGTACAAATAAATTTGTTCGTGCTGCGCCTTCTATGTATTATATATTCTTTGGTATAATGTTGGTATTATTTTACAATGCCAATTAAAGAAGAATAAATTGTAAATTAAAATAAACTATACAATAAAAATATAAATGCAATAAAAAAAAAAGATTATTGAAAAAAAAAATTTTGAAAATTTTGTATTAAAACCTCTTATATTTTGAAACAATATTTATTAGATTCGTTCTGATTTCACAAAATGTTAAAAACTCAGAGTTTTGGTCAGAGGGAATAGGAGGTACTATCCAAAGTTTTGTTGAAAATTAGCAAAATATTGATTTTTCCATTTCAACATGAATTTTTCGTTACCTTTGAGTGAGGCTTGCTAGCCATCGCTCTGAATTATAGTGCAGGATATTTACTTTGCCCAAAAATAGCACAACTTTGCCCACTGTGCACTTAATTACGTTTTAATTGACGTGAAGTTTTAATTTTTGGAAATATACTTTTTCTTACTTACTGAAATTGACTCTTTGCTATGTAAATATGTATGTAGTAAGTAAAATGTAATTTTGAAATTGGCTTTTTTCAGATTTCGGCGAAAATATTACCATAAAACATTGTTAGTCTCATTGGCGCTGTTGATAATCATTTTGTTAATAACAATAATAGTAATAAGTATAAAACGTAAGTAATTAAATATATATTAATATTGAGACGGAGATATACATCATGCTTTTTCTATCTCTTTCACACGCACTCTCTCACCTATTTACAGTTAGCAAATCTAGTACAATATGTCGTTCGAAAGAGTGCCTCCGCACAGCGGCGAGTCTCATCTATTCAATGGACGAACAGACTGATCCTTGTGAAGATTTTTATAAATTCACCTGTGGCAACTGGGGCAATGAACATCCGAAACCGGATTCGGTAACGTCAAATGATTGGTTTCGTGAGTCTCAAGGTAAAATAATGCGTAAACTGCGACAATTTTTACAATCGAACGCAAGCGATGATGAACCAGCAGCGGTGGGTAAAACAAAAATCATGTATAAATCATGCATGAATACCGATTTACTGGATAAACGTGAACTGGAGCCGCTTATATATTTTCTGAAAGAATTTGGGTTACCGGTGCTGCCGAGTGGTTTGAATATAACCGTAACTAAAGAGATGTCTACGAAATATGGTGCCAACGATGATTTCAAGTTTAATTGGTTACGTTCGGTGGGCTTAATTAAAAAGTATTTGGGAATGGACTTAATTATCGGTTTTGATATATTTCCTGATCCCATCAATCGGACAATCAATCGAATAGCATTGGGTACACCAGAAACGGATTCAGCGTTGCCTTTGTAAGTTTTTTAAATGAATTTCTTTTCTAGAATATACATTATATGAATTAAGTGTTTGTCCATTTTGTAGCAATAATGATGATTTACATCAATTATTACGTAAAATAAGACGAAAAGTAATTTTCAATCAAAATGATGATGAGGATACTGAAGATCGTGAGGAAGAAGAAGAGGAATCTGCTAAGCACTCTTCTGCCGGATTGGCTGCTTATATTGCCTATATAAAGAAAGTGATTGAATTGTATGTGCTATTTTTGAATCCCGACGCCAATGTAGATGAAACTGAAGATGGTGCTGCGGAAATGGCTATGCAGGCGGTAAAATTTGCCAAAAAATTGTATAAGGTAAGAAAATGGAAAAGCATAGAAAAAATTAAATTCATAGAGAATAGATAGGTCGTCAGAAATCGGTATATCATCTTATATCAATGTGAGCTAGAGAATCTTAGAAATTATATAAAAGAAAACTTTCGACTATTCAGTTCGACTCATAATAGGTTTTAATACTCATTCAGAAAAAAACAATGGTATTAAGTTTGATTTAGAAAGTAATTTCAATCAAATTATGACTAGATCAACTCGAAAGCATCCACATCGAATCGAGGAGGGAATTTGGACCGACAATATTTGTATCATTTTAGCCCGTTCTCCCGCTGCGATTCGACACAAAACGGTAATTGTCAATGCTAATCGCTTTGAAACAATCGCAGTTACATTGTGTCCAGTGGTAGGACAGCCTTAGAGTATGATGTCTAAAAAATATAATGTATATGATTAAAAAAATTTAAAGTAATTAGACCCGAATATAGAGTTTATGGAAGAGATCCAGCGATGATTCGCTGCTGCAGTGATCCCTATAAGGAAGACCCAGTTTTTCTGTGCGCCTTTCCATTGGACAATGTTCTGTTATTACCCAAGTTACTGTACCCATATGTTATCTGTCAACTATCCAGGTTTGGGCAAATAATTCTAGTTATTTTACAGGTGAATTCTAAAGCCCTCCTTTCGTTCCATTGTTTTGTTTAATCGGAAGTCAGCAGTAGTAGCTTACATATTGCCATAGGGATTCCTACGCACTCCATTTCAGGAGCTGCCACAGAGTACTTTTTCTAGCTAAGTTCGTTTTCCGGTATCCTTCTGTGCCCCGGCACCCAAATTAAGTGCATATCAAACTAGTTGGGCATTTTGTTGAGAGATGCTCTTCAGCCAAGGGCTACTTTAGAAGTGAGGAATACTGATTCAAGGTATTTTATTGCAGCCTGGCTATCGGTAAAGATATGTAGATATATCTCTTTTTGATATTACGTTACACCAGAACGTGACTTCTCTGAACCCAGTATGACTGCATACCCCATTTGTTACAATCTGCTTGTTTGCACGAATAGATTGCTGTTGTTACTTTGTTTAACCGTGCTTGCGTCCCCTAAATGTTCCTTTACGTGAACTGTTTTTTGAGTCACTGTACAGAATTTTTCAAAAAAATTCATTTGAACAAATTTTAGCTCATTGAGCACTGGATAGCAATTCCATAGACCAAATACACTGTGCAACAATTTTCAGGACCTTATTTCGGTCCTCAACTCTTATAAAGTATTAGTTAATGGTAGTAAAACCCTACAAAAGTCTCTTTTAAAAGGAAATTCAAGGGTTAACGTATTCCACAAAAATATTTTACGGAAATTTCATTAGGGGTCTCTAAAGATAAGAAACTCATACGGGTTAAAGGTAAGACGTAAAACTAAACTTTGTTTTGTTAAGTGGTAAAATGCCTTACCGTTAACCCGTAGGTGCTTGCTGTTTTTAATGATACCTAGTGAAATTTTTTGCTAACTATTTTTGTGGAATACTTTAACCCTTTAGTACCCTTTTAAACGGTATTGTACTATTATAGAATTTCGCAGAAAATAACCAAAAAGGCTCATATACATAGGTATATTCTGAGAAAAGATTTCTCGTGAAGTTTTAGTAAGGGTTTTTGAAGACAGGATTCATCTTAAATGTAGATTTTCACATGATTTTTCATATCATTTGATGCTATTTTTGACTAAAATTTAAAAATTTTAACCAACTAGTTAATACTTTCATATGAGACAAGTTTCGTTGAGGCCCGAAAATATTTGCAGCAACGTTATACATTTATTCAATATTAAAATTCCAGCTCAAAGACGAAGCTGAAAACTCAACGAAAGCCTCAAAAAATCCCATCGAAGATATCGTCTACATAACTGTGTTGAATCTGCAAAATCAAACGGACAAATTGATAGCACCGAAAACATTTCCCATATGGAAAGAATATCTTGAGATAATTATGAATGGTACTAATCAAACGAAATCGCTCATCAGTGCTGATGATTACAAGATTATCACCAGCCAAGCGGATATAATGTATATGCAGACAATAGCAGAATATTTGCAAGATTTACCAGTAGCACAAATCGAATCGTATTTGTGGTTAAGTGCAGTGGAGGAACTCATTCTGCATACGACAAGTGAAATGCGTTTGCTACACACGGAATATATGCGCCTCATCATTGGCACCGAGGGAAGTTCACCGCGTTCACTCTATTGTGCCCATGGTATAAACAGTCTCATGGGCATGGCTGTTAGTTATACACTGGCAGATGAAGAGTTCACTCGTTACAAACTGCCACATGTCCAGCGTATGTTGAGCGATATCAGACGTTCATTTGATCGATTGGTTCGCGCCACATCATGGATGGATGAAAAAACCAAACATGAAACATTAGAAAAATCAGCGGAAATGAAAAGTTTTATTGGCTATCCCGAGTGGATTACAAATGCTACAGAGCTCAATGAACATTATGCGGGGGTGCATGTAAATGTGAGCACACATCTGGAGAATATGATTGGAGTGCTGCGTTGGCAAATGTTTATAAAATTAGAGAATTTACATAAAACGGAACCGTTCGGTTGGGCTACGTCGCCGTCGAATGTTAATGCATTTCACACTTTTCAATCGAATACCATAAGTGAGTAGTGGAAATTTTGCAAGTGTTTGCGTGTGTTTGCCTGCATTAAGTAAATTGTTTTTTTGTTCTTCATTTGTTTCACAACAGCTATACCAATTGCCATATTACAGTATCCTTTTTACGATCTGGGATTGGAGTGAGTATTTGTATTTGCATGCATATGTGGAATCGCGTATGCCAAATTCCTTTTGCATTTATTGCTCTGCACCATTCAATTGTTTTATTTTTTTTCTGTATTTTTTTTTTTTGGCAGCATATTGGCTTTCAATACATTCTCAGCATTTATTTTATTTTTATTTTTTATTGATATTTTCTTGTTTCTGTTCACAATTTGCATCGTCTGAAAATTTTCAATATTTTTTCGCTTACTTTGCCACAAAAGGACAAATACTAGCACCTCGTGGGTGAGCTGTAAATTTAAATAAAGATTTAAGTTTTTCAGCAATGTCTGTAAGTTTATGCCATTTTTTAGTTGGTTTTGTACTGCCGTTTTTCTTTATTGAAACTTAAAACAAAAATACTGAATTTACATAATTTATAGTATCGATTGTTTAGTTCTTAGCTTGTCATTTACTATTTTGGAGAAGAATATTTATCTAAGTGCACTACGGCTGAGTGGGAGGTTTCGGGACTTTCATTCCCTCAAAAAACAATTTAGGCTCAAAAGCAACAATCATGAGATTTCTGAGATATTTATCCCAATGCCACAGCGATTCGTCCCAAAGACAAAATTCATTATATCAGATATGTCGGAATATGGAAAAACATCCTCCGCTATCCTCCGCTCTCAGGAAATAATTTAATTTAAAAAAGATCTGAAAATTGTTACTTTAAGCTTAGTTTGAGGCGAAACCAAAATAGGTTAATTAAAATTGACTTCAAATCTGAGTTTAGGGACTCAAAATTGAATAGCATAAAAATTTCATCGAAATCAGAGAGCTCCTTCGAATTTTGTCCCGTCGTTGTATGGGAGCCAATCACTACACGGTTAGTTTTTGTGGATGCAATGGAGATTTGTTGCATATTTTGCTTAGTGACGAAACCATTAACCCAAAAATGAGTTTAATCGGCGAAGATGATTTTTCGATGAAATTCCGGATTTTCTTCAAACTTTTGCAGAGCGAAGTTTCGGTGCTTCAAAAGATCATGAGGCTTTACTTCTTGAGCTAATTTGACCTTGTAAGGGGGTAGGCCAAGACCTGAACACAAAATTTGTCACAATCTACTGCATCCACAATGTGGACTAAGAACGGTGTGGAATAGACTGATTTGGTTCATTTTGAACTGAAGTACTTACGGTCGCCATTCGCAGCAATTGGGATTGTGTTACTACGAGTGTCACGTGTGACTACGTGGAAGATTCTATGCAAGGATCTTGGTCCAAGAGGATATAAAATACTTCTCGTTCAAGAACTAAAGTCGGGCGGCCTGCTGACGCGTCGAATTTTCGGTGAGCGAGCCTTGGGAAAACTTTTTTCAGAAAAAGTATGTTCAGCAACGAAGCTCACTTGCTGGTTGAATTGATAAGTTAGTAAGCAAAATTGTATCCAGGAAAATGCCCTGTTTGGTACGGTTTATGGGCCCTCGGAATCACCTGTCTGTATTCTTTTAAAGATGACGATGGCCGTAACGTTACCTCCAATGTCGCTGCTATAGTTTGGTGATTGCGAGCTTCCTTTCACATAAAATTTACGAGCGGAATCTGATCGGCCTGTGGTTTCTACAAGACGGCGCTACATGCCACACAGCACATCACATGAAAAAATGAACCTATTGAGTAATAAGTTCGGTGAGCAATTTTAATCACTAGTGAGTTAGCGATTTGACACCTCCAGACTATTTTTAGTAGGGTTACGTGAAGTCACTTGTCTATGCCATAAACCAGCGCCAACTCGCGGCATTGGAAAACTTTACACGTATCCTTAGCGATACGCCAGACATTATGCTCGAAAAAGTAGTTAAAAATTGGATTTATCGAATGGATCACTTACATCACTTTGATCAATATTTGAAAAAAAAAATAGCAACCATGGATTTATCGACTCAAGTAAAAATTTTATACGCTTTCATACTTTTTCTGTATTGCTTTTATGAAAACTATCAACCAAGCTAAACAAATCACCCTTTAATAACCAAAGAAATCAAATATATTTAATTATATTTAATTCAAAAATTTCTTGGCCCTTGAAGTATGACTCACAGGCGGCAGGCACCATATTCGATTCCATTTTGTCCCAAATCTGTTCCAAACGCTGCTTGAACCCATCAATTGTCAAGGCTTTCGTTAACCCAATTTTACTTAACATATAGCTCCATATGCAGCGGTCGAAGTGATTGAGATACGGCACCATTCTTGACTGCATGAAAGACTTGAATATTTTAATATCTTTTGCTTAAGAACGATGTTTGATAATTTATTCGTACAGCCCGGCAAACCTGGCCAAGCTGAATCAAAGTTGTGGTGGTGGAAAATACTTAGTCTTTTCTTGCCCCTCATTTTTGCAACTTTCACAGAAGTCATTTGAAGCCATACTCATTGTAAAAGAGTTATAATCTGGTGAGACCGGCTTCATTGTTAAGCTCAACCTTGCCAAGTAGCAAGCAGGTCGTGATCGAACCTTGAGGCACCAGAATTCATCCGTCATCTTTCTTGTTTCTAATTCTGGTATTTAATATATTTTTTACACTGGCACCATTGGCTTTAATATCCCCTTTTGTGGCTATTTTATATAAATTTTTAAACATGACCCTAAGAACAAACGATTAGGAATGTAACAAATGTTGTTGGGGAAAAATTCCCCTTATAAAAAATTAAGTTGAATGACACACAACAGAACGGAAGGCTCTAGAAAAAAAAAAATTAATTTAATTAAAATTCTCATTTACAAATAACCAATTAGAGAAAGAAAGAAATGAGCATATGAGAGTGGGTAAATAACTAAATGAGAGAACAGAGATTAATTTGACACACTGGTTGTTGTTGTTTGTTTTTATAATTTCAGCAAAGATTTGAGACTCAATTTTTTTAAATTTATTGATTTGTCTCCAACTTGTGTTTTATCTCACTCTCTGAGTAAACTCACTCTCTATAAAAACTCATACGAAAGGAATGCTTTCTGAGCAGTATAAAAACAACAAAAAATTGCATCGGGAAGAAATGGTATATGTATGCTCTTTGGATGATTTTCATGCGAATTTTCAAAGTGATATTTATTGGGAGTGATGCAAATAAATTAGGTACTAACTATGCCAAGCACAATATGAAAATATTTAATACAAATATTTTCACATACTTTACGCAACCCATACTAGCGCAACTACCAAAATAAACAACTACACATTTTTGAATTTCAAAATTTTAGTCACACTTGTCCGGTCTATACACGATTTAGCACTTAATTTATGTCTGCAGCACAATGGCACAATAATGCACCTCTATTTTAGAATTCACACCACCACCAACACCACTCCATCACCTCCAACAACAACTTTAACAACCTGATACTAATACATATCAAAAATGTCACCCACGCTAAGCACAGAGCGCTCAATTATGGCTCAGTTGGTACAATACTTGGACACGAATTAACACATGGATTCGATGATAGCGGACGAATGTTCGACAAAAATGGCAACATGCTGCAATGGTGGTCGAATGAAACTGTCAAAGAGTACGTGAATCGCACAGAATGTTTTGTGGATCAATATAGTCATTATTATTTACAGGATATAGGAGAATATGTAAGTGCATACATTGACATTTGAAATTTGAAATTTGTATTTATAATGCTCTCTGTCCATATAAAATCATACTAAAGATTGACGGCGAACTAACGCTGGGTGAGAATATTGCCGATAATGGTGGAATGCGTGAGGCGTTCTATGCATATCGTTTATATATTAAAGATGTGGGGAAGGAGCATATGCAATTGCCCGGTCTAGAGCACTTTACACATGAGCAGCTATTTTTCATATCATTTGGGAATTTATGGTGTGAAACTTATACACCGGCAGCATCACGTTATGCTCTCGAGGATTCACATTGTCCGGGGAAGATACGTTTGAAGGGAGTGCTATCGAATTCACAAGAGTTTGCGGAGACATTTCAGTGCCACAAGGGTACGGGCATGAATCCAGATGAGCGGAAGTGTCGTATATGGTAAGGTGGAGCTGGGTAAAAAGAGATAGGAGAGATAATAGGTAGAAGTACGTATGTGTGCCTTAATGTGTGTGTGGGTGATTGTAATTCGTGTTGGTTGTGTTAGAAACAGAAAAGTGATTTTGAAAATCTAAACGTGATGTTAGTAAATTTTTTTAGCATATTTTTTTCGGTAGTGATTTAATTTAAGTTTTAGAAATTTGAAAACGTGAAATATATGTTAGTACATATAAGAAACCTAAAGTATTCTCAAAATGCACTGATAAATAAAACTAATAACTATTTTATAGTATTTTTCAAAGAACTAGTAAAAAACTAATAATCTTTTCTACTCTTTTGTATACCCTAAAACTTTGTATATAGATAATACCGTGCGACAAAGTTTAACTTGTTGTTTTTGACATGAGGTTTTACTTTGAATTCTAAAAGAGGAAGCGCTACTTTCTAATTTTCCTAGATTAGTAAAGTTAAGGACTTGTTTTTGTGTTTGAAATCAATGCCTGATTTCGGCAAATTATAAGACAATTATCAGACCATAATCTAGAGGAAAAACCAGACTAAAATTTAGACTATAATTCATACCAAATTCAGTCCAAAAATCAGACCAGAATTCGGACCAAAAATTTAACCAAAACTGGTTTTGACTTTTGACAAAAAAATGGGGTCAAAAGCAGAAGAAATTCAGACTAAAAATTGGCCCAAAATTAAGACCAAAGCAAAAAAAATCAAGCCAAAAAAAAATACCAAATTAAATTCAGACCAAATTCTGATCAAACGCAAACCAACATCCGATCGAAACTTTGAAGCCGATCATTCGGACTAAAGCTCAAACAATAATTAGAAAGTTAGACTAAAATATTCCCGGAATCCACACCAAAAAATGTGGTCATCGTAGCCTAGTGGTTAGTGTGTAGGATTGTTACGCAGAGGTGCCTGGGTCCATATCTCGGCACGCTCAAAAATCAAAAATAGAATGGCAAACCTCCAAGAGTAAAAAAATGCTTTTCACTTCGTCGTTCGGATTCGACATCAAACTGTAGGTCCCTTCCCTTCGTGTATAAATATAACTAATACAATATAGATGCGAATATCTCGACTTTGGCCCTCCAGGGGCTGTTGTGCCATAATAGTATAAGTAGTAGTACACAAAAATTTAACCAAAACTTGTATAGAGTTTGGCGAAAAATCTGGACTAAAAGCAGAGAAAATTCAGTTCGAAAATTGACCCAAAATTCAGACCAAAGGGAAAATAAATTCAGACCAAAACTTAGATGAAACTCAAAGGAAAATTAAATAAAAATCCGCCGAAAATTCAGACTAAAGCTCAGACTAAAAATTAGACCAAAACTTAGATCGGAGTTCGGAGCAAAAATTTAACCAAAATTCGTATAGAATTTAGACAAAAAACTTGATCAAAAGCAGGAAAAATTCAAAACGAAAATTGGCCCAAAATTTAGACCACAGGGAAAGTAAATTCAGATAAAAAATAGAACAAATTCAGATCAAATTCTGATCAAAATTCAGAACAAAATTATGTCGAAACTTAGATAAAATTCAAACAAGAATCAATAAACAGCCGAAATTTTAAACTAAAGCTCAAACAAAAAATTAGAAAGTTAAACCACAATTTAGACCAGAATTCAAACCAAAAATTTAACCAACACCCGCGCATAATTCAGACAAAAATCTGGACCAAGAGCAGAGAACATTGAGACCGAGAAGTAGCTCAAAATTTAAACCAAAGGGAGAATAAATTCAGATTAACATTCAGATCATTTTCTGACCAAAATCAGATTAAAACTTGGTTAAAGTTCTGTCGAAATTTAAATAAAAATTCAGCTTGAAATTCAGATTAAAACTCAGATCAAAAATCAGAAAGTTAGTCCAAAAATCAAATAAAAACATGCTAATTTTTGAGTGGGCTAGAGCTATAGCCTCTCTCTGCTTACGGTAGAGCTGATAAAACGTTAGATATGAACTTAGAACTTCGATCTTCTTGTAGTAAATATTAGGTATAGCAGTCAAAGATTCTACGTTTCGAAAAATTGGTGTTATCAAGTTAAGCTTAGTCAGAATGTTGGAAAAACTCCTTAGCCTTGACGCACAACAATATGAACTTAAAAGTAATCAGTTAACTTCTTCTTATGTAAGACTTGACTCTTTATTCTTTCAAACATGCCTTTAATTATAGCTCTGGTTCACTCTCCATCATAGGTCAATCCATAAACCAAAGACATAGCACAAACTCAGTTTCAGCATGAAAATTTCCAAGAAGTAACAAGTTCTTAATTTTACAAGCCTAGAAAAGAACTATATATGCAAAATTGTTCAATAGCATTTCTTTTTTCCAGAATTTAAAATCAAGATCTATGTCAAACAAAAAAAAAAAAAAAAAAACAGAAAACAAATTGTGTTGCTTAGTGTAATTTAAAAATGTATTTTTTTCTAATTACTTACAAATAAATAAAATCTTCTTGTACTGAATTTTTAATAAATTTTGATGAAAATATAATATTATCCAAAAAAATTTGTATTTTTTATGCGAAGTTGGCAGAAAGTTTCAAGCTCATGTGCTTTCAAAAAGAGACACGTGACCCATTGGGGATTAGTTGACACCAACTTTAATTTTCCGAATAAATGATTACCTCTATTTTGTAGCTGATGGAGATAAATATGTGGAACTTTTCTGTTTTGAAATTTTTATTTATTGCCTTGCATAGAAAAGAACAATAAACTATTAAATTGTTTAAGCCTTTGAAAATCCTTTCAGAAAAAATAGAAATAATAAGCATATTGTATTGAAAACCCGAAATATGTATATGTTTTCCATTAACCCTTGTCAAACAATAAAGAAACTAAAAAAGAGCACACACCCATACACTCAATGATAAAGGTTTTCATCACTTGTTGTAAATATTTTTGGGTATATCATACGGAACTACTGCCATAACCAATTCTACAACAACTATAACTACTATATACATATATACATACATTCTTATTATATGTATGTAGTAACAATTTAATCATGATGGTAAAAAAAAAAAATATTTCATTATCCTAGTGTGGTAATCCGTTGATGTTTTCTGTATGTCTGTCTGTATCTATTCTCCTCATCATATTGTATCTCATGGGCAAATAAACTTGTAAGCTTTTAGGGTTAATGTCTTTACAAATGACTCCTTTCAACTTTAATACAACGCTCTCTTGCATTGTTACAGCGTTGTCTTTTTTTGTCATTGCCATTTTGTGTGATTGTTGAAATTTTATATTGTTGTCATTGTCATTGGTGTCACTCGCTGCATACCACCTCTCCCTCTCTCTCGTTCTCTCTGTTTTACTATTTATATCTCTTGCTCTCGTATGTTATAGATATGTAAATTTTTAACACTTCTAAAACTATAAAATATTTTCTTGTTTTATCATTTTTGGGTTCTTGTTTGACGCCATTGCTACATTTTTCATTAATCTCGCCCTTTTGTTGTGGCATTACGTCTTTATATTCGTTTGTATTTATGCAGCACAATGACCTAACACAAAAATGTGAGCGTGGTGAAATGAAACGAGAAAGAATTATTGTCGTCCTTGACGAATTGTGGCAGCATTTAGACAGATTTCATATTTATATAGGATACACAATAGGAGTTGGTTGCCCCAGAGACAATATAATTTTTCTTAGACATAGGATTAAACATTTAAGTACATTGACGAAAAACTTATGTGAAATTGTACTTTCAATTCAATGTCGTGCTTTTCAATAAATTAAAGCTGAGCCTAGAATGAAGGCGGAGGACGCAAGGTAAAGTTTGTGATAGTCTTGCAAACGTGCGAGTCCACATTCGATCCTTGCGGTTCTCCATCTCAAGTTAACACACAGTCTCTTCGTGGCGCCTCCTGGATGGCGACCTGACACCCGTCAGTAAGTTAACTAACAACGATTTACGGATATGCACCGAACATGGAATGCCCGAACTCTCTTCAAGAAAGGTTCCTTTTTTCCAGCTGACACCCCCGCTATTCAGGAAATGCTACGGCTATGGTTACTCCAAATGAGCATCCGGTGACATCTACTAAAGCTGTCAAGATCTGAGACACGAATTCGGTGTTGGATTTGTGGTTGGAAAGAGGCTGCGATATCTTATCTCGAGATTCACTCAAGTTAACGAGCGCCTAGCCACTATCCGTATCAGGGCAAAATTCTTCAGCCTAATTTGTATCAATGTCATACAAGACGAAGCGACCAGAAATGATTTCTACGAGCTCCTCGACGAAATATAGGAGCAATGCCCCGCTACGACATTAAAATCGTGTTAAGCGACTTTAACGTCAAGGTGGGCAAGGAGAGCCTCTTTCCACAACGAAACTACAGACAACGATATGAGACTGATCGACTTCGCCGCGACACGGAACCTGACAGTTGGTAGCATCAGACTCCAACATCTCGATATTCATAAGGTCACTTGGCTGTCCCCTGATCAAAAAACACGAAACCAAATTTATCACATTATGATCGACGGAAGGCATGTTTCAATAATACTAGACGTATTCACGATAGGTGGTGCAAGCATAGATTCTGACCATTGCTTGGTTGCATAAATAAATAAAATAAATCGCCTGACTAACGGTTTGCAGAACGCTTTTTGCTAGGGCCAAGACGGAAATCTGTTGACTGATATTCAGGATATTATTAGGTCATGGAAGGAACACATCTTACAGCTGCTTAATGGCGGGATTGGCAACAATCCCGCTATGGAGAAGCTATTCCGGAAGCCTAATCATTGACGGCGTTGAAGTACTGCTGCCGGACTTTGAAGAGGCCTTAACAGCCATTGCTTGGCTCAAAACAATAAAACTGCGGGTGCAGATGGCCTGCCTAATTAATTATTTAAGACTGGAAACGAAGAGCTCGCATTACGCATGAACGAACTTTTACGCATAATATTAGTATGGCTTATTATTATTATGGTCTATATTATATTCATATAAAATTCTTTCCTACAAAAGACTTGCTGGTCTTTTGACCGTCTTCCGTCCTAAATTTGGGACTAATTAACCCAAAAAAAACAAAGGATTTTAAATTTATTTTCACATTTATTGCATAAAATTCTGTTAAGTTGATTCCATTCGAGTTGTTTGGTTGTTTTTTTATTCTCTCTTTAAGATTTGTTTCTGGTTGAGTTGCTTAATTTTAAAATTTCTACTTAAAAATTACATCAATTACATAAAATGTAGTACTCGTATATTTGTTTTTGTTTCTTTGTTCTGCTTTGTGTAAGTGTGAAATTATTTACATAGTAATATAAAATATTTGCAATAAATAAATTACAATAAATTAATTTCACGGTTAAAGAAATATTTTTTCTAAACTTTCTGCTATATTTTTTTATAAATGTTTTAAAATCTTCTTTTATGCATTACACAAAAAACTCTTTGGTATCGTTTATGGTTTATCAATTTGTTTTGTTTTGGTTTCTTTTTTTAACTTTTTGAACCATTCTTTGGAATCAAAAATATCTCATTATTTAAGATTCACATGTAAAACTTTATGTTTTGTTGTTTGTTGATTAGTTTATTTGTTGGTTTTGGTTTTCTGCTTCTTTTTTCTTTGAAAAGAAAAACTACATGGGCGTATCAGCATAAGTTTCACTTTCGCCATTGAGTAGAAATTTACCAATACGTCTAGGGGGGAGCTGGCACTACCGAAACACTGTGGCCTCCGCACATGAAAATTGACTCTGTAAATGACAGAAAAAGGAAAAATGAAAAAAAAAAACAGATCAAAAGAAAGTAGAAAACATTCATTGAAAATAAGATGCTTAGTATTTTCGGAGAATTTCATGCGTTAAAAATATGTGTAAGTGCGAAAAACTATTTACTTTTGATACAAGAATGTGTGCATGTATGTATGTGTTTTAGGTTGAATGAGTGTGTTTGATTGTACACATGTGTGAGTTTGCGTATTTGTGTTTTTGCGACACGTTCAAATATTTCATGCAATTAATTAATGTTTGCTATATAGCGAACGAATAGTTTGTGTATGCAAACATTTCAATGCATACTTTTAGGCAGTCAATAAAATTTCTTATGCAAAAAACACAGTGGGAAAAACAGTTGTTGTTCATGTTGTTGATGCATAGCTTAGTGAAATGTTTAGGTTAATTTGTAGTTAAATGGAAAACATTAGTTTTCACAGCAAGTATACCAGTGAAAAAAAGTTTATAATAAAGTGATTTCTAAAATTGTTAAAACTAAAAGGTTTTCACACACTTGCAACATATTTATATTTGCAATTAACAATATTTTTTTCCTTTGCTTACCATTTGCATAGAATTCGCTCGTAGTTTTCGTCTTGTGCTGATGTATGTTGTTGAAGTGTTGACCCTTTGAAGGTGGAATGCATCGTCGGTTCCTATAGAACATAAATAAATAAAAGTAACAATTAAATATGAAATAGTTTTAAAAGTTAAAAAAGAAAAAACTTATGATATTTGATTATTTTTAATGCCAGTGGAAAACTGTGTAACTATTTCAAAACTAAATAACTCATTTTAACAAATATTCAGAAGTAGATTCAAAGAATTGATTCGGAAATTAGTATTAGAAAGGATTCAAATGCTGCGATCCAATGGTATATAAATAATTCTTGCTCTAAATTACAAATTGAATTCTCGGAACATAGCCAATTTACATTTGAGAATCGCCGAAATTATTATTGAAGACAAGGAGTTTGTAGTTTATTGTTTTATCTGAAAATGCTTTACCTAGAATCAATTTATATCTAATCAAACAATTCTTTAGTTAATAATTTATTTTTTTTAATACATGAATGAAATTAGTTACACAATTTTGTCCTGGTATAATTATTTTTTAGCCATAAAACTTTAAAAAGACACATACACACGAACTCACACACACATTGAGCGTTATACCCAACGGAAAAAGAAACGTGATCTGAATGCCTTGTTGGGAGAGAGAGAGAGCGTTTCTTCTCTATAACAAAATGCGTCTTTTTTATTGTGTATGTCATTAAAAGTCAGAGAAGACATAACGTCTCCTCAAAACAAACAACATTTCCAAAGCATTCTATTCCTTGAAACTTAGTTTCAGTTTACTAAAACGTTACTAAAAAATGTTTAAAAATTGTCTGTGTGAACAGTTTTGTACTCTAGCCTTCTAATATTTTTCCCCCTCCAAAGAAGTCAAGTAACTTAAAGAAAATAAATTGCCTTGCGCCAGTGCGTGCAAAGCAGAAGAGTTTGACGATCCATTATAGATAGGGTGGATGTTCTCCCCTCACCATATTGAAAAATTCTATTTAACGCCGTAAAAATAAATATATAGAGGCACCTAAATCTGCTTATGTCCTACGTCGAAAGGGCTTTGAATTAGCCCTTTCAAGCATGTTGCAAAGCACTTTAAAAAGTAAGACAGTCTGACCTCTCTATGAAAACACCGAGCCCGGGGGTAATCCCCCCCCCTCCCTCTTTTATCGGGGGGCCAGTTTTGTTTATAGCAATGAGCTTTGTATATCAGAAATTCCTTGTGCCCTTCTGTACCCAGATTATGATGTGGTCATCACTGTGGTAGTGTCAACAAAGTAAATAAATTTCTGTATTTCTCTTATTATTCTATCTTTCCCCTCTCACTAACGATGTTAAGAATTCACTAATACAAATTACAGTGTCTTAAACGCATTAAACGCAACGGCGACACGACTGCATCTGTTCAAACTTAAAACTCATGCATTATTAAAGAAATGAACGAATTGATAACAAAACGACGACATGCCGACAATTGCATTTCGCATGACAAACAAAGTGAGAGAAAAATAAATTTACAACCGTGCGTGCAGTTTTTTTTTTAATGTTCGAAAATAATGAAGTAATAAAATTAAATAAAATAATTTAATGCGAAGTTTTATTAAAAAAAATATTACTTTTTATTTTTAGAAAATAAAAAAATTAATATGAACGAAATATTAACTAGTGAATTGAATAGAAATTAATTTGTCGCTGCCGCGTTCATATTTAAAAAGTCGCTGACAACACGAAAACATATGCAGCGGATGATATTTTGCCGCATTTTATGTGCTTAGGCCATGTATTATATTTTCTGTTTCTTTCTCACTTCTTTCTTCGTATACTTAATAGACTAAACAGATTGAATGCGGTAGCGACATGACTGTAGCTGTCTAAGCTTATAAATCATTTGTTTTTATGGAGAGGTACAAATTGGCGATTACGTGACTACAGAAAGATAGAAGAGGCAAAATTTTCAACCGTTGAAATAAATCCATTTTACTTTTCTGTTATTTTCAATCGTATGCAATAAAAATAAATCATTTGATAGAATGATTTTTTTTTTATTTTAAAAAATCATTAAAAGACAAGAAATAAATTGAATATAGTGTGTCGCTGCCGTGTTTATTGCCATTAAATCGCTAACGACAACATATGTTGCAAACGTTATTTTGTCATCGTGTTGCAGTCGCATTCAATCATTACACAAGGCGACTTTTTACACCATGGCCGAGATCAGCGATTTTAGTGGAACGATTTTTTTTATTGACTTGTTGATTTTTCTTTCTTTTTGACTCTTCTTTTTCGTGTTCTCTTCCTTGGCTACCAAAAAATATTGGGCTTTTTGGGTCTTATTCTGAGAAATGCCATAAAAGTTCCCATTAAAAGCGTGTTCTAAGGTTAAAGTGATGTACAAAAATCACTGGATCACTGGAAACAAGAAACACCTACGGGTGCCACCACTCAATAAAACAAAGTTAAGTTTTATGTTTAAGCTTTAACCCATAGGTGTTTCTGATCTTTAGTAACCCCTAGTGAAAATTTCTGTAATATATTTTTGTGGAACCATTTAAACCTTGATTCTTTTTTTGAGAAATTTTATGAAAGTCCTCTTTAAAATGGAGTTCATTAAAGGATTATTAAAGGAGACTTTTCTGGAATTTTTTCGAAAAAATTATAAAAGAGTCCCATAAAAATAAGAGTTATTTGGCTAAAATATTCTAAGAAAAGATTTGGCGTAAGATTTAGGTATGGTTCTTTGAAGACAAGATTGATCCTAAATGTCGTTTAACACATAATTTTTTATATCGTTTGATGCAATTTTTGACTAAAACTTGAAAAGTTCAACTCACTGTAAAAAAAAAATTTAATGAAGTGGACCAAAATCCAGCTAGGTTTTTAATTTTAATATCCCTAAATAATACTTTCATGTGATATAGGTTCCGTTGAGGTGTTATCAACGATTTAATAACAAACTACACTTCTGTTAATCTTCCAAGAAAGCGGCAACAAAATTAAGGCTCTCTAAGTACTCTTCAAGGAAATGCATCTCAAACTTTCCCGTTGGGTAGGTAGGTATTGACAAAGAGATTATGCACAATTACATTCAGACACATATACATTTTCCTTTAAGTGATTACATGATTTGCGCAAAGATTTCTATTGAAATCTGCATAATTGCTATTTAATGACAAAATATTGATTGATTTGATAGTGCAACGAAATGAAGAAGAATATAAAAAAAGAGAAAAAAAAAATGTCATTAAGTAGAATTAAAGTGAACAAGTATCAATTCAATTTGTAAACATGCACCATACAAACAATTATTGTTATCTTCAGAATGCAATTAATTAACCAATAAAATGTAATATGCACAAAGAAATTCAAATCAAATAAAATTCTATTCCAATAATAACATGTAAAAGAAAACATGCACATATGTGAATGAATGACAAGCTTAACAAAGAAACTGTGCCATTGGAAGTTTAATAAAAAGGAAAGAAAAAGAATAACGCAAACTTTTAAACTGAACAATAAAGAATAGAAAATTTAACTGGAATATATTTTTTATTAATGATTTTGTACTCTAGAATTGATTTGATTTTGGGAGGCACCTAATTCGTATTTTAGGTTTCCTTAATAGACCTCCACCACCACCACCATTTTCACCATTGAATTTGAAGGTCATCTCACCGGTTGCTTCATAGCTACGATCGCCTCGATTATGTAAATAGCGTCGCAAGCAGCAACAGCGTCGCAGTCCCGGGACATGGTAAATGATCTGCAAGAAACCTCCACGGAAACGTGCATTCATATAACAATAAATGATGGGATTGTAGCAACTGTGCGACATCGCCAACCAATGGAATGCAAACCAAAAATAGGGCAATGGCTCCCACATCAAAATCGTCTCGTAGTTGAGGAGAAACTATTGCGGGGAGAGAAAAGAATAAAATAAATAAAAATAATATATATTAAATAAAAGAAAATTAAATCAAAACGAAAGTTAATTTAGTATTTTATTTGCATGTTTTTTTTTGCGACTTAATTTTTTTGTTACTTACCACAAGCACATTAAATGGCAGCCAACATATTGTGAATACAATTACAACCATCACCATCATTTTGATCATCTGCAAAGAGGAGATATAAGGAGAATATATGTAGGTATAATTGAATTTCATACATAGACACAGATTACTAGGGTAAATATTTATTTATGTATTCAATTATTTGTATGTGTAAATGGTTTTCTCCCCCAAAAATATATACCATATACTCGTATGCCATACATACATAAATATAATTGATTATTTTTCAATTAGTTATATTCCATAATAAATTTATGAAATTCAATAAGCAGCACGCATACACAAACAATTTTACGCACACACACTTAGGAAAGAATTACTTCCCAGTAAGAGATATAAATTAAGATGAAAAGCAGATCAAAACACAGACTCAACTATATCAAAATTTTGTCATTAATTCAGACCAAAAAACGAACACACCTAGTGCCACATCTAGATTAAAAATCAGATCGAAATTGAGACCAAAAGTTAAACAAAAATAATGCCAAAATTCAGATCAAGCATACAGATTGAAATTCAGAACATAATACAGACCACTAGCAGATCCTAAGAGGGATGGGAGAGGAGGAAGGAGGGGATGGCTCCCTCACCCTTCATGAATCAAAAAAAAAAAAGTTGTAGGGGAGCACCAATTAAACCCTCTCTTCTCTCGCCTTCGGAAATGTTTAGATCCTTTAGTGATACAGACTTAAGGTAGGCCAAAACTAAGGCCATAATTAAGACCGAATCATAATTAAAAAATGAGATCAAATCTCCAAATTAGGGCATCTATTAACTGATTCTGAAATTTTAGAGGTATTGACTTTGTCAGCTTCGTGAATGTGCCCTTAGGTGCCATTTCCCACTTTTATTATGAATCGGTCTCAGCTCATTCCTGATTTTGAAGTGATAACAACCCTCTCTACGTTTTGGGGTCCCGAAGTAGATTGCAGGGAGTGACGACTGGATGGTAGTGAAAACTACTTAACTGAACCCTTCTCCCTGCTAATTAGTCTTTATGAAACTTTAATGTACGAGTCGTTTCCATGTCTAAAGATACTAAAAAGAGGCAATTTCCAGTAAGGCTGATGAAGTATTTGGGTTTCTAGAGTTTATTTTATCCAAATGCAAAAAATTCGCACCCTTGCTTACCTGTGAGGTTATAGAGCAATATTTTAGTCGATCTCCTTTGGTTCCTCTAATGTGAGATGTGAGGAGGTGTAGAATTCTACTTTTCTTTTACCCTGCTCAAATCTTTTTCGTTCTATGTACTTTCTTTCTTCTCTAATGTAGAATGTCCCAACTAACTGAGCGTTATGAACGATCTAAGACTCCCCTTACCACCTCTAAATCTAATCTAAAAAATGTGAAATTTTTCAAATTTCGTCTGATATTAAAAAAATATGCCTTATTTCAATTCGGTACGCACTAGTAAAACGCTCAACCGGATCTAAGAGCCGTTCCGTATAGATATTCTGAATTATCGATTATTTTCCAGATTTTTCGCAAATTGTTCAGCACTTTTCACAATGGCATTATTAAAGGTTTGAAAAATATATATTTTTAAGTATTTAAAAAAATACTTAAACTCAAAAGTGAAAAGTCAAAGTTAGTGAAAAAAGTTATGGAAAAATTAAGCCAAAAAATGATAAAAAGAAAAGGGAAAGTATAAATTGGAACATGCTAATTCTAAACCGACATTTATTATTTTTGCAAAAATATCTGTCTCGAGTTTGAAGATCTTTCCAGCGAAATGCTGCATGTTTCGGGTTTTAAACTGGGAAATTTTTTCATGCATAAATATCACGTCGATTTTATATATAGAACAAAAAGATATCCAGACGATTTTCGGATTTAGGTTCATTGATAAAATGCGCTTGTATTATTATTCAAAAAGCTTTTGAACGATAGTTGGGTCGAAAAGTAGAAACATTGATAATTGAGCAGCTTTTTACCAGCAGGTTTTAAAGAGCTTAAAGCTTTTTTGTATACTAAAGTGTTGGTACGTTTGGTCGTCAGTGATTTAGATTAAAACCGGATTGAGCTACTTTTGATGAGTTCTAAATAGCATTAGTAGGAAAGATTTGAACTCTATTTCCCGTAAGGATCTGTATAGAAATTAATGCTATGAAAATTGTACTTTAGTTCACTTGAGGTTCTAGAGACTGTGGTAGAGGAGAGGGAGGAGGAGGTGTGGTTTCCGATTAGGTGCATTCCATAGGGGATCCAGAGATTTCATTAAGAGGTCCTTTTTTGGCCCATTACAACTTGACTTCCTATACATATTTATGCATCAGCTGTTATGATAAAACTAAACAATTAAATTTTAAAAAAACTTTTTCATTCACTTCTTCTTCTTTGCAAGCAATATCGGTAATTTCTTCTTATAATAAATCGAACGAACTACAGCAATAATTTGCCTCCTCTTTTCCACACTGGGTTAAATAATTTCAGCTAAAGTTGCCACTTATTTTTAGTGCTATTTTTGTTCAATTTTATTTCTGTATTGTATAAATAAAGGAATACAAGAGAAGCATGCAACAAAAATAAAAATTTCAGATTCTAATATAATTGAAATACTTTACGTTTGCTTACTATTTTTATACACACACACTCATACACTTACACTAAACTGAACACTTAAGCTATCCATTTACCGAGAAGAACAGCCAGCAAATATCTGACCCTCTCAACTACTCCTCAAACGCTTGATTGTCTTCTATTATTCCTGTTACTCATAACCCCTATGAACATCTGTAATGTGAGTATCTACTATGGTAAATATAAACTTTTATATTTATTTATGCTATCATAACTTTCTTTTTTCTATTCTTTTTGTTTTTGTTGTAGTTGTAAGACTTTCAACAGCATCATGTTTTCTTTTTCACATGTTCTCTCAAAAAAAAAAAGAAAATAAAAGTTTTTGGAAATTTTCCTAGCTCCAGTTAAAGTAATCCCAAACCAATTAAACATGTTTTGTGTGTTGTATAATGCACTTTCATGTTGCTTATAAAGTTAAAACATTGTGTACTTGGGTACTTGAAGTTTTGGCACAAATTGCCAGAAAACTTTATCATAGATCAGTGGTTGATACAAGTACAAGTAGTGCATACATACATACATATATACATACGTTAATATGCAACATTTCAAAACGAATAAACTACTTTGAAAAAAGTTTAAGGTTTCTGAAATATCTATGTTAAAAATGTACACAGGTATGTGGTTAAAGTTTACTTCTGAAATTCTGAGTCGGATTCATAGCACTTAATATTTGTATGTATGTATGGTTATGCTTATGATTATAAACATACGTACATTCAACATTCACTATAGAGGCTGAATTTTCCGATAAATATCTTAGCCATTATGACCATTGCTAACTACTAAATTAAGAGACTTTTTGAAGGAACTAAAAATTGTTTTGGTACAATTGTGTTTTTTTTTTTTTGGTACAATTTGAAGTTGAATTTTTTTTTTTTTATGATTTGGCACAACTGAAATCCCTGAAATCTGTCCAAAATTATATGCTATTTGTAGCGTTAGTTTTGCGATTTATCGAATATTTTTTAAGTCAATTAAAGTGTTTTCGGCGGTTTTCAGTATGGAAAAATTTGTTGAGCAAAAAAAGAGATACTTTTGATGGGCGATGATGCTTTTAAATGTACTTATAATCGCTGAAGATCTATTCCTATGATCCAGAAACACCTCAGCAATAAGCGAATATCGTGCTAAAGATGAGCCGAAACCCAAAATTCCACGCTAAGGCAGTTTAAAAATCAAATTTTGATTTTAATACAGATTCTTCCGTATTTTTTCGGTGAAACCAAATGGAGTAAAATTTAGCAATTTAATTTGTCAGCAAAAAAAAAAAAATTATAGAAGCTTACATGAAGTTTCAGTATACAAATTTTTTTTTCGGAATTTCCTTACATCTGAAATTTTTATAACTTTTTTTTGGTCAAGGTACAACGTCATATATATTTCGGTACTGTACGGAAAATTCGCTACACTTGGTCAGCTTAGGAATGAATGTCTTCATTGAACTAATTCGGGTTCCCATTACGTTTGGGTCAGAAAAGTATCTCGTGAGTACGGACCAGATTTACAGGGTGATTTATAACTGCGTAAAGAAGTAGAAAGGTTTATGAATATTTTTTTAGATTCAACTGTTTTATTTGTACTCTTAGGGTCGAAATTGTCTGTGCCAATTTTAAGCAAGAAAATTCTTCTTTCCTACTAATTTTTGTCTTGAAGGCACTAGTAGAGCTCAATAGCATGCCAATAAGCTATCAATCATGTATGTATGCTGAAAATTATGCTCATAATACAAGCCGCTATGGCAGGACCTCATTTTATTACTTGAATGCTACAAAATGAAGTTGGTTGCTCCACTTTTGACCGAAAAATAAAACTAAAGCTAGGTCTAACATAGCCTACACAGATAGTTTCGATCCAATCTCTTCCTCTTCCTTCCTCTTGAGCTGAGGAATATGTGGTACTAAAATCCTCACGCAGTTTTGAATCACCCTAAATAGCTGGTAATCGACTACTTTCAGGACAGGCGGGTTCTTTCAACAAGTTGCGCCTCAAAATGAACCTAAAGTTATTATATTTAAAGTTTAATATCTTTAAGAAATAATTATGTATCTACTTACATTTGCATTAATTTTAGAGTTTCTGCAACTAAATACAATAAAACAAAAACTAAGTAAATCTCAGCTAAATTTATACCAGTTATTGTTATAGGAAGGATATGATATGCTCTTTTGTTTCAATGGCAATTGCATACATTTCATGTAATAAAAACCATTTCCTGTGGCTCATTAAATATAAAGTAATAGAGCAAACCAAAAAAAAAAAAAAAAGAAAAGAAAATCCTACGCACGCACAACAGCTAGCATATCATAATATAAACAAGCAAACAAATACAAATAAACATATTAAGGCAAGTACATACATACTTCATTCATACACTTAGCTAAAATAATTTTGTGATGAAATTGGAATATAAAAATTAATTAAAAGTTGATACGTGCAGCTGTGTATGTAGAAAACTTTTTCTATTATAATTGAGCTGAAATTATATAGTATAGGTAAGTACTACTTCAGTGCATGTATCGAAAGTTATTGAAGTTGAAAACTAAATTTCCGATGTAGGCATAGTTAATTAGTAAATTTCAAATTCAAACATAATTGTGAAACAATATTTTTTAGTGTATACATTCATTCACACGGGCACACATACACCAATAGACTTGCATACATACAAAGGAGGGTTAGGTCTACCGTGGGTGCAGCCCTCCCAAAAATGTTTAGAAAATTTGTATATCATTCTACAGCGATTTATTAAATACACTTAGACTATATTAAATCTAAAATTTTACGGTCAGTTTATACTTTTATATCGTGGTTTTGGATTATTTGTTTTAGTCCATGAATTTCGGCCTGAATCTAATAAATAATTTTTTATCTGAATATCGTCAAAATTTTTGTTCTGAATTTGATCTGCTTTTGATTTGAGCATTGGCCTGAGTTAAGACGTCAATTTTCTCCAAATTTCGGTCAGATTTTTGGTCTGAGTTTTGGTCTGAATTTTTTCTGGTATTTGATCTGAATTCTGATCTGCTTTTGATCTGATTTTTGGTATATTTTTTTGTCTCAATTTTGGTCTGAATTTCTGAATGATTTTTGGGCTGAATATCAGATAAATCTTTGACTTGAATTTGACTTGCTTTTAATCATTCAAGTATTGAGATTTTTGATTGAGTTCTGGTTTGCTTTTTGTCCTGATTCTGGTCTGCTTTTGAACTGAGTTTTGATCTAAAGATTAGTGTCTGCTTTTGATCCAATTTCTGGTTAAATTTTGCATGAGTTTCGGCCTAATTTGGTCTGGATGTTGAATATTCGGTATGGGGGTTGATTTTGACCAAAATTTGGTTTGCTTTCGACCGGAGTATGCTCTGAATTTTTTTCAGCTTTTTAGTCAAAATTTTGGTCTGATTTTAAATTGGAGTTTTGGTCAGAATTTTTTGGTCTTCTTTTTGATCAGTTTTGATCTGTGTTTTGCTCTGAATTGGGTGTGCTTTTGATCTGAATATTTAGATGATTTTTTGGTTTAGATATCGAAAATAATTTTAATTATTTTTTGATTGGGATTTTTTTTTAAATTTTTGGTTAGCTTTTGGACCTGAGTTTTAGTTGTAATTTCTATCTGGTTTTTGATCTGCTTTAAATCTATTTTTTTGTCTAAATTTTGTTCTCGCTTTGTTTGAATTCTGAATTTGATCTGCTTTCAATTAGAGTATTAGTAGATTATTATTAGAATTTTTGTGTGATTTTTGGTCTGAGTTCTGGTTGTCTTTTTGTCTGGATTTTGGTCTGTTTTGGATCAGAGTTTTTATTTGAATTTCAGTGTGATATTGGACTGAATGCTTGTCTGCTTTTGATTCAATTTCAGGTTAAGTTTTGCATGAGTCTCTGGCTAAATTTGGTCTGGGTGTTGAATATGCGGTATGGGGTCTGAATATCATGTTAATTTTGACCTAAATGAGGGTTGATTTTGATCTGAATATTGTTCAGAATTTCTGTCAAAAATCTGGTCAGCTCCTTGCCAAATTTTTAGTATGATTATTTGTTTGAATTCTGGTCTTCGCCTTGGTCTGTTTTCATATTAATTTTAGTCTGATCTTTTTCCCGAATTTCTGTATAGATTTTGATTGGATCTTTAGCCTAAAATCTGAATTTGATCTGACTATTCGTCTCAATTTTAATTTTCTTTTGAATCAAAATTTTTGGTCTGTAATTTTTACTGAATATCGGAATGACTTAAGGTTGGAATTTCAGACTGATTTTTGATGAGCTGAGTAAATAAGTAAGCTTTTCTATTTATCTTTAGAAGGTTCATATATTCAGCGTTTTCCCTTAATATATCAAAATTAGTCTCTCCTATTTCATATATCTACCACTGCATTCATATGCACGAAAGGAAGTATGTATGCATACGGAAACTAGGTTACAGTAATGATAACAAAAGCCTTATCAACTTTTACGCACAAAAAAGAAGGAAATAGGATTTCATGATGCGTATGTGTGTGAAATTTGTAAGAGTGTATGTATGTAAGTATGTGCATGTGTAAGCTGAAACAAAACAATGAGAAATAAAAGCGGAAAAGCAGCAGCAGAAACGACTAATTACGTAAAAAAAGTTGAAAGCATAAACATTTTATGAAATCAACCGAGTAATAGAGACACACAGATAGAGTAAGATGAAAAGAGCTCAAAAAGGGAAAGTAGAAACAAAAAAAGGAAACATTTTTCTGCAGCTTATCAGCAACACAAAGAAGTAGAAAACAATAAAGCCACAGTAGGATTATGTGTCTGTAGCATACTTTAAGGCGTAATAAAAATAAAAATCTTACATTTAATGTGGTCGTCTTTAGATGATAAAGCACGCACACAAATAAATATGTACATATAAATACTTTTACACACATACGCATGCACACATACATGAACCTGCAAAGTGCCTTGCTGCAAGTACAATAAAAAAGCTGAAAAATGCTTGAATGAGTCGAAAATGATTTAATTTTTTGTTTTTTTTTTTTGTTTTTTGAATTTTTGTTTTTCTTTGGTTTAGCACATGGTTTTTTTTATTTTTTTCGTTTTGTTTTTTATATATTTAACACGCTTGATTAGCGCCTACGCGCGAATAACATGTTCTCACGTTTGTGCGGCAAGCGCGCCTAAAAATAGGCAATAAATTGAAGATTTAAAAGCTTTTTGATATGTTTTCATTTATATTTGAAAGCATTAACAAACAATAGAAAGAAAAACTCAAACACACGAGCAGAATTTAATACGGTATTAAACTTTTATGTGTTTGCTGTTGCGGAAATGTTAAAAAAAATCTAATAAAATATTTTTCTATAAATATTTTTTCATTAAAAAAATTAAAAAAAAAATTATTACACCTAAACAAAATTATGTTGCATAATTTCAAAAATTATTAATGCTTCTATTAGTTCCAAAGCATATGTATTTTCACTATTCAATAAAGTGTTTATGTGTATGGGTGTGTGCAGACAGACAGTTAGTTATAATTCGATATCTATACCCCAACGCCGACACACGTTTTTTTTTTTTTTTTGTTTTGGTTGGTTTTTATGACGTCAATGAAACTCAAATTTTTATTACGCTTCCCAGTCACGAATATCAGCTTAAAGTTTCTAGTATTATTTTTATGTTTCTTGTGTTAATCCACAAAAATTACAAACAGCTGAGCAGTTGAGCTGAACTGAATTGTATTAAGCTAAATTAAAAAAAGAAGAAAAAAGAAAAACGAAACTAAAGTAAAGTTAAGTTGAATTGAGCTAAAGCTAAGCGCTGACATCATCATCTTCATCGACACTGCCATCGTCATATTGTGGTAATAGCAGAGCGTTGTAAATGTAAAAGACAAGTACAAGTAAGTAATAAAATTGTTTTCGAAACTATTGTTGTTGTTATTGCTATTATTACTACTGCAATACATACATATGTACTGCTGGCTTTTATATATTCATATGAGAATTTAATGTTTTTCTTTTTTTTGGAGCAATTTTGCATCTTCCATATATCTGTGATAATTTCGTAATAAAGCTATAAACTATTTTATTGTTTTATAGTATTATTTATGCAAAAATTACAAATGCAGCTATACACACATGTGCACACATCCATTCATGTTTTGTAATTGTAGGTACAATCTCTTTAAGAAATATACTCATATATATTGTTTTTGGATTTGTTAAGGATTTTACAAGTTCGGCATTGATAAACTAAGTGAAAAAACTACAGAGATTACAATGCAATTTAATAATTATCTGTGAGCAATTGGTTTTTATAGTTTATACTAAAAATATGAGTAGCGTGGGAATTCAATGCTCAGATATGTTTTATTGAACTTTCTATTCGTAGCAAGCAATGGGAACCGAAAGTAAAAGAATGAAATAACAAATTGCTATAGCATCAAAGTAACAATAATTTAATATGGCTTAGTTCTAAGCAAATCTATAAGAAGAAATTAGTAAAGTTAATACAGTCCGCTACTCCTTGTGTTACAAGTTTAAAACGCTTAGTATAAAAATTCTACACTAACAATATTTCAATAACACTTTTTTATTCAACCCTTTTGAACCGGCTTTCGAATAGTGAAGTTAGAATGCAACTTGTGCATGAAATATATTATATAGGATTATTCCGGGAGAGATGGAATTCCCTTTTTTTAAATCATTACAAATTTAAAAGGAATTGCAAAAACAGTCCATTTAATATACCAAACTTTAGTTAGAGTTATTGGTTATAAGTACGCGGAGCAGTTTTATAATTTTATCATATTTTTCCGGATTAAAAAAAAAGTTGACGATTAGGGGAGAGTTGAAATCTTGCGGATGAGATGGAAACCTTCAGCTCCCCTCTCCACCTCCTACAAGACAGGGGACGGGCAAGGGGATACATTTTTTCGACTTTGAGACGTCAGATCGTCTTATGCAAAGCTGTATTTCTGACTAATTTCTCACTCCTTCCAGGGGGTACATCGATCGGACATCATTTACACCTTTTACGGATACGATTTTTCATATGTCTGTTCAAACTCGTAAATTTCGAGTGCTATGCACGAACAAAAGATATTGTCGTATTTCAACAATTGAGTTCATATTGACGAGTGTCAACTTTCCTGCACTATTACGATTCGATTCGAAAGCTTTTCTGGTTTTTGCTCTGGTCTATTATCAATAGGGGTCTTGATAACATTTTAGCGCAATGGATAATGAACATGCGAACTATCAGGATTACTTTAACACAAGTGCGACTTGCGGTGCCATTTATTGGGAAAAATGTGAGATTAGCTTCCACTTTTCGTTGTAAGAGACTATCAGTCACAAATTTTAAAGTTTGTTAATTTTAAACTGTAAGGTTTAAGATTAAGTAACCTCCTCTTCAATGCATTTAAATATGTATTTGTTCAAATACTTGAAAGCTTTTTAAAAAGTACCTCAACATTTAAATGCTTTTCACTTAACTTACCATAATGTTTAAACAATTGCAATTCGATTTATTTTCAAAGATCAAATTTAGCATGAAATCCATTTGGGAAATATTTACATTCTAAAGAATATTTATCAAAAATTTTGCTTTTATAATATAAAAAACCAAAACCCAAACCAACAGCAATTATTAAAGACATAAAAAAAATAAACAAATGTCTATTAATATTAAATGCATGTAAGATATTTTTACTACTTCAGTGGGAGAGGAGCATCAGCAGTTTCACAAACACTTTAAGAGACTAACTCCACTTAACCCATCACACTTCAAAAGCCCTGGCTGTGATAATTCGAGTTATTTACCCTATGAAAACAAGCAAATAAAAAAAGAAGAGGAAAAGGCTAAACATAGCAGAAACAGAACAGTTTACATATACACACATACGTATACACAAACACATTCACACACTTATATATGTACATTAATGACATCGTTAAGTACATGTTAATGCCACAGCAGTTACCATGAGATACAAATACAAATATTCATATGCACATATACAACATTTTTATGACAATACATTACCAATAAATGTGTGTGTGTGTGTGTGTAAAACATCAACACCATTTGATCTTCCATGAAAATTGTAACGATTGCGAATATTTTCGGATTTTATTTGTTAGTATATGTTGTTGCAACCATCAAAGCAAACAAACAAACCATCCGAAAAACATATAAACAGACAGGCAGACAGATATAATATCGCTCGACCCGGCTTGGTACATAAAGGTTATACGTATACAGTCGTTGACAAAAAAAAACGACCCTCATATTAAAATTTTTTTTTTTTAGATGACAAAAGTATGTTGTATGTGTATGGCGAGAAAATTTGCTAGGCCTTCGGATAGTTGAATTGGAATCGATTATGAAGCAGCACAACATGAGTTGTGTATTTCGAGAATCGCATTGCTCTTTACCATAGATTAAATTCAGTCACTATATTGTGGAACTTTTTTAGACAAATCACGTTTTTCTTATTTGGATAAAAAATTTCAGAATACATGTGAAATTTTATTGCTTTTATGATTGCGAAATTGCCCATATCCAGATCCAATTGCCAAATCCA
This sequence comes from Toxonevra muliebris, assembly GCA_963691655.1. Classification (NCBI taxonomy): domain Eukaryota; kingdom Metazoa; phylum Arthropoda; class Insecta; order Diptera; family Pallopteridae; genus Toxonevra; species Toxonevra muliebris. Next base: position 10,105,406 of record OY829327.1, on the reverse strand, counting down.
AGTTGGTACCACTAGCGTCTCTTTAAATTTTGTTTTTGATTTATGACCAGCTATGAAAAAGATGAGATTTTTATCTGCAAAGAGAGGTGGGGACAGGTTATCTCGAAAACCCTCCCTAGGATTCACTTGTGGTTTTCGTATTGATTTTTGGCCCTGCCGAAAAAATCAAACTCTGAAAGTTTTATTAAAAAATTCCAACGGCTACTCGTATATGATGAATTAATAAATCATTCTAATAATGGCAAATAGGCAATAAAAACATTTTTCCTCATCAATAGTTTTCAACATTTACGGAAATGATTCTTAGAAACACATTGAAGCTTGGGTTATTTTTTGTCGACTACTGTATATTGCATGAATTTTGTTTTTGCAAATGCCATGTAGACTTATGGTGATTTTGGTATGTTGCTTTTTTGCAGTTGTTAGTCTCTGATGTTGCTGCTACCGTTTTTGGTCAATTTTTTTGTTGTTGTTGCTACTATTTTGTACTATGCAATTTCGATAGTCATAGACCAAGGGCAATCACGTTCGACCATAAAATATTCGGCATTTGTTGTTTTAATATTTTTGTGCGTTTTTTTTTTGGAAAATTCAATTTAAAGAGATTGGTAGTTGTGCATCACGGATTTTACAAAATTGAATTTTGTAAATGAAAATTGGAAATCGGTTATATTTAGATTTTAGTTTTTCTTTCTGCAATTAATGGCTACATTTACAAGAAATATTAAATTTCAAAATAATAATAAATGTAGTTTTTTGTGCAATTGTGCACATAGCTAGTCATATTTATGAATTTGTTGAATATTGAAAAAAAAAAATAGATTCGATTGAGTAATTTTTTTAATACTCAACGGACAATTTGTTTTTCTTTTTTGCAATATTTTAACTTTTTGTTTTAATTGATGTTTGATAACTTGATTGTTTTAACCCAAAAAATCTTCAATCACACGTCTTTATCGTAACAAATTTAAACAGCAAATGGAATTATAGAATTTTTTTTTTTTGGTAAAGTTTCTCTCTTCGCGTTAGAACAACTATAATAGCGATTACGTGTTCCGGTAACTTTTTTTATCTGCTTTTAAATATAATTCTCTTTTGTGCGTATACGCATCATTAGGACTTAATGAGTTAAACAAAATTTTGAAGTTTTTATGCTTTGGAATTTTTTCTAACAGTTGTTGGGATCTAATTAAAGTATTAAAAATGAAGATTTTTAAGAACCGGGATTAAAACCCTAAATATTGCATTTACCCCTAGCATTATATTCCTAACAAGCCGCCTCGATGGTCTAGTCTCAGCGTGTTAGGCTATCATCTTAAGTGTCCCGGGTTCGATTACCGACGAGATCATGAGATCGTACTCTTTTCGTAAAAAAAAAATTATTTTTAATGCTATTTAAAATTTTTCAAGCACAACCAATAGCCCAAAAAACTTTCTCATAAATAATAAATAATTAGTTTGTTCATTAACCTTTTTATATATAACTTCTATAACTATAACTATAAAAAAAAAATAATTCCTTCTGCGTATAGCCAGTCGACAGTATAAAAAAACACAAATGCAGTAGCGACGTCCATTATGGCAAATACATACAAACATACATAAAAGTGCCATCTTGAGGGTAATGGCATGAACCAGTCAAATTCCCCACGTTCACCACTCAACTGTAAACACATTCAAATGTCCGCCTTGACACAAACCGGGTGTAGTATGGTGAAAATCACTGATCCTGAGCAACGTTAAAAAATATGCCATAAAACTAAAACAAAAGATGACTAATGAAACTAATACTAGGCAAAGAGGAGTAAAACGGAAAAAACAACAAAAAAAAAAAAATCCCTAACAGCAAATTTGGAATAATTCAGACCACCAAAATTGGGCGTTTATAAACCCTACACACTCTCTTGAAAAATACCTGTTTGCATTTAACCGTAAGTGGGCGTGAAGTATTGAAGTATACCGGATTCTGGTAATTTGGTTTAAAGTTTCCTTCCACGTCATTACGACTCCCTATTTCCTTTTCGAAGATAACTATAAGGATAATTTGATGTGTGCCATCAGGTTTTAACCCTTTGACACCCGAATTTTAATGGGGTTCGATAGAAACCATTTGTTTTGAAATTACGGTTACTTAGTTCTACCACAATCATTATACCAAATTTCTTGCTTCTACATTGATTTCTTTGTCCTTTATATAGGTTAAAAAAAACATAGCTATGAAGCTGTATACAACCACTGGATAATTCTTTTTCTCCAATGTTTTGATTTTCATATTCTCTTATCTTTTATAAACATATTTGATAAAGAAAATTTCCGTTTAGTAATTTTTTTTTCAAAAAATAATGCAAAAGATTTTACTACAAAATTTTGTACTTAGGTTTTTTGCTGGACTTTAAAGATAAAACATTAAAAAAAAATTACATAAGCAAGAATTTCAAATGTTCGGCTATCAGAAAAAGTGCAGAACACCAAACAGAAATGAATGCGTATATTATTATTAGTGAAATTTGTTAAACATCTATTTTATGCCACATTAAAGTGAATGTTGCATATACGCAACATTGGGTATGAAAGAGTTAATAAATCTTAAGGTTGCTTAGAATAATTATGAAAGTAATTTCCAAAATATGTTTCCTATTCCTATTTTTATGGAAAGCCCTACGATTTTTTGACTATTTAAACCGTGGGTTGTGGTATAAACTATTTTTATTACAAGTATAAAAGACTGTAAGTAGTTATTCATGTCTAAACATTAAATATACCACTAAAAATATTATTTAAATGATAGAAACATTTTTCATCCATCACTGCTATTTCATTGACCTGCTCTGTATGTAAAAGAATTTGCACCTGTAAAGCATAAAAAGCACAAAAGTGCAATATTTCTCTACAGAAGAACAGATATGTATGTGAGTCTTACCAGGCCTTATGTGTTACGAATGTGACATTCGAAACCTGTGACTGACCGGGGGTTAAAGATTAACTTCTGTCTTTTAATTTGAAGTATTCGCTACTCTAAAGGCTGATGGACTATGCCATACCAAATAAAGAGATAAAGCTGCATAAGCACATTAGAGTGATCCTTATTTTTCTAGTTATAGAAGCAATTCACTCTTTGCGATGCAACATGTCACAGGTTAATGAACTCTAAATGACCTAACCTAATGATCTATTGGCATTCAAAGTGAAAGGGCCCTTGAATGGTGACAGCAGGGGAGCAATTTGTCTTCCGGGATAGGATGTTACTGTATCCAGCTAAGTGTTTTATTTTGCGAGTATTTCATGTTTAGAATAAACAAAATTAGAACTTATGCATCAGAAAAAACGTAGAAAATTAAAACGCACTCTAATGTTCATATATGAGCTGGTGGAAGTTGGTGACTTTGTAGTTTAAAATGATGTTTTCTGATTTGAAACTGAGAAAAATGTGATGCAATGACTTCTGTTGGAATATTTTTCAAACCTGAAATTAAAAACTTTAAATAAATTCGAGAATATCAAATTTTCGGTGACTGGGTCATGTTCGGTGAACAAATGAAATAAAATTCAATACAAATTGCTGTGCCAAGACAAAAACGCAAACAATCAAAAAAGTTGCCAAATAAGCATATAAACGCTTACATCAACAAACTGGAAAAAGGCGCGTACTCGCCTGGCAAGAAGTTCTATGCGTGGCTGAAACCTGAATTGAGCAGGTTGATCAAGGTTGAAATTTACAAAAATTAATTTGAAAAAAATGTGTATGTTAAATATATCTTTATATCAAAAATATAAATGAAATACATAAACATGTATGTATATTTCAAACACGTTGCATACCACAAAAATAAACTGACCTCAAATATGGTTGCATAAAGTTCAAATGCAACAAAAAAAAAAAACAAAAAAATTTTAAAAAATTACTTAATAATTTATTAAATTTTTGTTTGCATGTTTGCGGCTTTACTTTTTTTTTTGTAATTGACATTTATATTTTTCTCTCTAAAATTTTTTATTTTATACACACAAAAGTTTTATGGCATATCCGCACATTTATTTAACCGGAATTTCTAATAAATAAACTTCAACTAATGTGAAAATTACGCTGACATTTTGGCAACAACAGCCAAAAACCGCGGCGTTGCGGGATACCAGCAACAACAGAGCGACAACTGTTGCTTGCCTGCTGCAGGCAATTTTTAGTTGAAACCAGTTGCAAATACTTATTTATAGTATGCATATATGGATTTTTCTTTTGGTTGTTTTTGTGGTTGTTGCTGTTGTTGTTATTGCTAGTTGTAGAATAAACACTTGTGTACTGCTGCTGTTGTTGCTGCTGTTTGGTTGTTTTGGCTGCCTAAAAAGTTACTTGTTGCTGTTTTATTATATGTATCCATGTACGATGTACAATGTTGTTACATCGTCACTGACCTGTTGAGCTTTAATAGTTTATAGAAACGTTCAAACCAAGTAAGGCGTTAAGATAGGCGTCTCGTTGGGCATGGCGTGAGGATGAGGGGAGCGCGTTGACTTCAACTCAGCATGTTTTATTATAAACTAGGAAGTGCATTGAAACATGCATGCATGTGTGGGTATGAGTATGAGTGGCGTCGCATGCGATATTTTCACCTTGCAATGACCTGTGAAGCTTTCAAAAATCAAAAAAGAAAAAACTAAAAATCGCTTCACATTGTAATTGCATGTAATATGCGCAGGCGCGACTCAACGTGCGCAAGTTTTTTTTCCACTGTTTTTTGGAGTTTTATTTTGGATATTTATTTATTTTTTTTTAACAATTTCACATTTTATTGCAATTAAGTAAATTGAAATTTTTGCAGTGTAATGCGCTTTAATGACAGCAATAAACACCAGACGTACAATAAAGAGGAAGAAGAAGAAGAGTTAGCAGCAACAGTGAAGAAAGAAGTAAAGTGGTAGTTATAACAATAACAACAACAACAGTACAAAAAAAAAGAAAAAAAAAAACAGAAGGTGAAGAAAGTGTTACCGCATTGCTTGATTGAAATGATGTGCGGCTTAAAGTGCCATCAAATCTTTATTTTTGTAAGTTTTTTCCTTTTATTTTATTGTTGTTTTTGTTGGCATTAACCAATAATAAAATAATGCTTACTGCTTCTCTTTTTTATACGAGTATTTCATTGTGCATTCAAGTGCTGGACTGCTAGAGAAATTGTAAATTGATTGGAACCAAGCAAGAAAACAAACCCAAACCACAAAAAAAAACTACAAAAAAATGCAAAAAATTATCATCTTTAGTAGATAAAAATCTGTTTACTTAAATTAGTTATTTATTTATAAGTAAACAAAAAATGTAATGATTCAAAAAATACAATAACAACAATAACAAAATAAATATATTCAAGCTAACAAAATAAAAATTACAATAAAATGCAAAAAACACAAAAGTTACTCATCACAACTTGTTATAGCTAAGCAACACGCTAGCAACACAAGATATCAAAAAATCGCGCGACATCATGAACGCGACTAACATACATAAATTATCGCATTTGAAATCGCATCGTTTTGTTTTATGATGCTATGCGTGTCGTGTCGCGTTTCGCTTATGTATTGCTGACCCCTAAAGGGAAATTGAAGTATAAAATAGCGTCGTTTTGCATAACTGCCGCTTCGTTTCCCTTCGTATCATGTCGCTTGCGATTTTTCTTGTTTTTATTTTTTTTCTTTTTGTAGTATTTTTGTATCATAAAACAAACCGATGCGATTTTAAACGCGATAATTTATGTAAGTCGCTCATGTTGTGTGCTGCTGACCCCAAAGAGAAAATAAATGAATTTAAATATGAGAGAGAGAGTACGTTCATGTACATTATATGTATACAGCGTGAGAGTAGTTTATTGTATTTTAATGTAGATGCTGATGTATGTGTGAATGTATGCATGATTGTATTATTATGTTTTAGTTATTGTTGTTATTTTTATTGTTATACGGCGCTTAATTATTATGTACGCGAGTTTGAATAACAGTAGCAGTTAACAACTAACGACTGCTGCTGCAACAATATAACCGTGACAATAAAACTGAAAATGAAATAATATTAGGTTTTTTTTTTTGTTTTTTGGATTTGTGATAAGTGTGAAAAGAAAAGCAACGCCTTTTTTTTGCCAACAGTAGCAGCAGTCAGCAGTATGCCAAAGATTTTCCCCTCCCCCTTTTCAAGACCTTTTGTCGAACATTACATTGTGTTAACAATAAATTTCTTACACCCTGCAAGCTACAATAACGTGATTAAACAACAACATCAGCCAACAACTTTTCCTTTAATGAGCCGCATTTCTGATCTATGTATCTGTATATATGTATGTGTAGTGTGTATGTGTATCAAGTGTTTTGCTTGTAGAAATTCCATGGCTTGCAGCACATATCTAATTAAAAGCAATTTAAATATTTGTCTTATACATAAAATTTGTCTCCCGCAAATAAAAGAGGAAAGTTAACCCTTAAATACTGTTGTTGGTCTGTGAGATCACATCAAAATATTTAAAGTCAATTATCTCTCTCTTATTGACTTAAGAAATTTAATAAAATCTGTTTATGGCATAATAAGAATTTTATTTTCTTCGTTTTAATATGAAACTAAAGGACTAACTTTCTAAACTAAAGGCAAACTTTCATAGCATGCATAGATGAAAAAAAATTATTCAAAATTTTATTAAACAACAAAGTGTTCGTGGTCCCACAGACCCACATGAGTATTTACGAATTTTTTTTTTACTACTGTACTTAAGGGTTAAGCATAACTCAAGTATATAAAATTTGTTCTTTTAGTTATAATAAAATTTAAGATTGTTGCATTCTTTCAAGTTCAAAAATAGCGAAAACAAAATGTAATAAAACGCTAATAAATAAAAGTGTTCAACAATATTGTTTTGTCATTTTATTTATTGACATTTTAAATGTGTTTATTGAAATTTCTTTGGAGATTTAAAGCAATTTAGGAAAGAAATTTCTTTTTATTGTGTAATAAACAACTGCATTCTTGTACTATTGTTTTAAAGTGTTGGGAAATCTCTATGGGTATTCAAAGGGGGAGCAGGTTTGAATGGCTAGAGTTGGGGAGAACTTTGTCTCCCTAGATTGGATGTTAATGCACTCAGCTAAGTGTTTAGTTTTGGTTGAGAGTTAAAACATTTGTGGGCAACACTGGCCTATAAAACGATACGTTGAGGTGATATAAAATATTGGGCAACTCTCAATGTTTCTTTCTTGGCTGTTTTCGTGGCTTTTATTTCTAATAAATTTATAACTGAATAAAAATTTGTAAATAACTTAGTTTCTTGCTGCAGTAAATTCATTATTTAGCGCGGAAAATTGTTCTCACGATGTCAAGTGCTTTAAAATTTGGATTAAAAAAAAAAAAAAATTTAATTTAAAGAAGGGCAAAAAATTCGTAAAATTTATATCTTTCCCGATGAACAACTCCAGTTTAATCGATTAGGATCAAACAAAGAATACGATGCAAAGTTATCGCCCTCAAAAAAAAAATTTTTGTTTTATATAAAAATATTTAAAATCCATAAAAATCATTTTACATATTTTTTATATACATTTATAGTCCTCTGATCGTCTTTTCTAAAATAGGTGAAAACGTACTAATGAGGCGTCAACCTCTGACCAACGATATGTTTTTCTCTGGTGATAAATATTTAATCAATTTGTTTATTTTGCCGCTAACAGCAACACTGCTAGCATAAAAAGTCATTAATAACTATATCATTAATAATGAATTTGATTTTTAAATATAATTAAATTTCTTATTTGGTTTTTAATAACTTAACAACACATAAACATTGAACATTGAAAAACCCCGTGGGGTTGACAATATATTTATATACAATTTTTCGGAATAGTGGCAAAAATTAGCAAAAACTTAATTAAATTTTTTATACCAGCACAATAACAAACAAATAATAAAAGAAACAAAAATATCGATAATTGTTTTGAAAACTACTTTCGATGATTTTCACCATATCTAAATACTTTCGATGATGTAAGGTCTTGATTTATTTTTTTTTTTTTTTTTGTTTTTCTGTAAACAAAAAAATTTTTTAAATATTTGTATTTTTTGGTTTTCTGTGTTATGAAAGGTAATAATAGCAACAAAAGGGAAATAAAAAAAAAACAAAAAAATTATGGCATACTTATTTTGTATTATTTTTCAATTATAGTACTGTAAGCAAAAAATAAAGATTAAAATAAAAAACTTTCTACATTGAAACAAAATGTATGCATATGAACACTGGTCGTATGCAGGGGAGTGGAGGGGGGGGGGGGGGAGGGAGGAATATATTTTGGGGTTCAGTCTTATAGATGCTTAGGCCGTTTCCTCAATGTTAGGTTAAGCACTAATCCGAACTTTAGTCGGAAATTAAGAAAACTGCCCTTGCTGTGCATAGAGAATATGTAAAAGACGAATTTGATCATATGACAAAAATTGTCTTGGAGAAATTTTTCCGAAAACCTGTGGTTTGGATTTAATCAGTACATGATACATTATGGAGGTGTCCTGATAAGAAGGTCTAAAAAAATGTGTTTTTTGTATTTTCTAAATGGATGGAATATAGAATTTATTTATAAAGTTGCAGATGCCAATTCTAAATATTTTCAAAAATAAAAGAATCAACGGTCAGTTTTTTCATATTCTTGGCGCATTTGAAGTGAGTTTTCTACAGTTTTTATTTTGACGAATTTTGTAATAGCCCAAAAAAACAAACAACCTATTGAATCGAACCAAAGTTTTTTTCTTCAGTATTAAAATCGCTTCTTAGTGAACTAAAAAAGTTGGTCAAAAAGTCTATTCAAATAATTTTTATAGCCCCTTAAAGTGTTTTCATTTTTAAAAGACCTTTTTTTGTAAACTCGAGAAAGTTATGAATTCACGAGTTTTTGTTTTTTTTTTTTAGTTTACCCGAAGAGAAATATATAAAAATATATTTAATAATTTTTTTGGGTTTTTTGTTTCAGTTAAGAATTACGAGCAGGTTCTTTCCCGCTGAATGCAGACTGCAGCGGCAAGACGCTCATGAAATAGATTAATAAATCCGCTGTAATTTGTTTCCTACTATTAAATTTTTTTTTCTTTTTTAATATGATTAGTAAGTTTATATAGGCATAAAGGTTTTTAATAGAATTTATATTTTACTATTTTCAAAAAATGTTATGAATTTTCTTAAAATTCTTTTAACAATGATTTATTAAAATTAATACCGATTCCGATTCTAACAAAAAAAATAAAAATATTTATATTGTCGTTTGTCCCCCCTGTCCCCTTTGATTAAATCCCTCCATGCGCCCATGCACATGAACAAGCAACAGAGCGCCTTGACAAATTTTGCAGAAAATTAAAAAATTAAAAATTTATGTAAAAATATCTATTCATAAAATTTTCAGGCAATTGTAAACAGATAGTAAAACACCAACGCCAACAGCTTTACCACACCAGTAACTATTGATTTATGTTGCTCATTGCATTGTAGTATGTGCAAAGGTATACCACATCCGTATATTTTGGTAATAAATAATAAAGAAATAAGCAGAAGACCACCAAGCGGATAATATTGAAGAAAAAGGCACAAATTTTGTTATCTACTTGCAAGTATAAAAATGCCAAACAATTTATGGTAGCCACATTATAACGTATAATTGGTTGAAGTTGCCCACTAAATTTTTCATTGTTGGTTCAGATTTGGCGTTTTTGTTTTTCTTAACTTCCGCATATTATCGATAGTTTTCTTTTTTGAAGTTTAAGTATCACTTACAAAATTGTTTATATATATTAGTAAGATAAATAATTTTATGTTTATTAATTAATGACCTTCAGTTACCTTCAAAAATTATAGGAGCTATGGTATTAAAGTTTGTCTGTGTTCAAAGTTTATACTTTTTTCTAATGTTTAATGGTTAAATATTACTTACTTCAGTTATAATTAAAAACTATTTAAAAACTATTATTTAAAAAAAAATAAAATAAAATAAACTATAATAATGTGTCATATTATTTAAGGATAGCATTTATTATTAATATTATTTTTATTAGTATAGTTTTAATTGTCATTGCCATTATTATTATAATTACTTACTAATATTTACAATTGAGAGGAAAAAATAAAATTGTATGAATTTTTTATTTAAAAAAAAAATAAATAAAAATATTAGTTACCCATAAATATTTAATGACAACTCAGATTCCGATTTATTTGCAACTTGCAGAGTTTTTAATTTCAAAAATCTAACGTAATAAAGCAATTGAAAATATCTTTCGGTTTTGAACGTGTTTTGATATACAGTGCCGGTCATAACATTTGCAACCAAAATCACTTGGGGTAAAGTGGGGTACCATTGACACTTAATTTTCAAATGCCTGTAATTCCGAAAATTATTGATAGATTTTAAAAAATTGTACTGTTTTTAAAACATTGATTGTTCTAGATCACACCTCAAAAAAAAAAAAAACAATATTTTTATAAAAACTACATCACTATTTTTTTTTGGACTTTTTCCAAAATACCCATTTTGTTAAAAGTGCCCCAAGCACGGGGGCCCTACCTTATCAGAGACTGATACATATTTGTACAATGATGCATTATTATTTTATTACTATTATTTTATTTTTCGGTTCTGACTATTATTATTATTATTATTTGCTCTTTATTTAGCAAAATTTTCATTTAAAATTGCATATTGATACATTATGTCTCTGGTCATAAGATAGACATAGTCTGAATTCAAAACTACAAGTCATTGTGGCACCTCCCATACAAACTATATGCTTTTTTGGACCTTTAGAATTTTCCCACAAGGATGTTGATTGACAATATCATACTACTGGAAAAACGTGGGTTGGGTTGGAAAAGGGGTACGACTTCAAGAGTTAGTATGAAAGACCTTAAATGTTGTCCTCCTTCCCTCACATTTTTCGGAGACTGATGTCGCCGTTTCAAGTTCTAATATCTGAAATAGCTCCCTTTACTTTCGCTTCATCAATTTCGCTTTGATTTGTCTTCTTAATGTAGCTACATACCATATCTTTAAAAATGTGTAAACAGAAAATCTAACAATTGTATTGTAAATACGTAAATCTGCTATATGAGGGACATTTGATATTTGTTAAATGTGCCCCTTTGGTAAAAATCAAATGTGCCCAAATGCTCTTCTTAAAGAGTAGTGCTAACAAATTTTGTTACTCCTTTTTTAAAAACGCTTACAATTAATTTACAAAACGCTTACATACGAGTTCTCGATAATTACATCAAGGTTAGCAAATTTACAAAAGCAGGTATTTATCCAAGAACCTTCAAAGTTCATAACGTTTCTTTAAACCAAATTAAGCATTTTTCTGCATTTTAACTCATTGGCTATTAGGGCGTGGTCACACTGAAAATGGTAAAGTCAAATATGCCCCGGTGTCAAAGGTACCCCACTGTACCCTACTTTAAATGACTTCTTAAGTTGACTAAAATAATTTTTATCAACAATTTTTTTTATTCAAAACAAAGTGTATCTATTGGCATTTATTATAAAAGATTAAAAAACAAAATTATGTTACAAATAAAAAAATAAAATAGTTAGATTAAATTAAAGACTGAATTGAAGTTGAAAAGTTAATGTGAAAATTGAACAAGAATCGAAAAAGTTTTCAAAATTTTATCGCATATTCATTATTACCGATCACTGTTGCACGTCTAGGTGGTATTGGCTCTATTAAATGTTTCGCCTGATCGATTCTGACTCGCTTTAATTGCTTTTGAATATCCTCATAGTGAACATACTATTAAATCAGCATGATGTAAATTGAGGTTTCATCGCTCTTCACTCATATTCCCTTTATTCTTATTCTTATGTTAATTATGATTTTGTGTACTAGTATACACAAAATCATAAAAATAAATTTTTTCTACCTATTTGCAAAGAGGAAAACATAAATAAAAGGTACTCCAAATATAAAGCTGACCAGCAGCACTAAATAATTGTTCACTCGCTACACTAGTCGGAAGAGCTGACAAATATTTTTCTACAATTTGCTTTAAGGGGGTCGTCTGATGTGATTTTCATGATTTTTTATAAAGAACATTGAAAATATACAATATATTTTTTTTATCAAATATTTGGCAACATCTCGAGAATAATTTAAAATTTTTCGCTTTATCATATCGTTACCTCTATTCTTCAACCACATATCCCCCAAAGTACTATTTCTCAGAAAACGGAAAAAACTAAAGGTTTGAAAATCAACTTTCGTGCTCAAGTGGAGATAAGAGGTTGAGGAGGTTAAGAGGTTTTTTTCATTCGAACTTACTTCTATCTGGATTCTTATGTGATTTTATACAATGTAATCAAAAAAACTCAATTTCGGCCAAAGTTGAGATACGTGAATGAAGAATAGAGATGGCGATATACCACCTTGATCAAAAAGTTCCCAGAATTTATTCAGAAAATTAAAAATACAAGTTTATTCTTTTAAATCTATATTGTCCCCTTCAAAGTAATCCCCATCGACTGCAACACACTTATGCCAGCGCTTGATCCAATCCTCGAAACATTTTTTATATTCGGTTTTCGATATCATCAGTCTTCCTGCGATTTTTTCATTACTTCCTCTCGGCTGCTGAAACGCGTTCCCCGTAAAGGTTTTTTAGCTCGATTAAATAGAAAGAAGTCACAGGGAGCCAAATCAGGTGAATTCGATGGCTGTTGGATGGTATTTGTTGCATTTTTCGTCAAAAAATTACGAATAATGATGGCACTGTGCGACGGTGCGTTATCATGGTGCAAAATCCGCGAGTTTTCTGTCCACAATTCTGGTCTCTTTCGGCGGATTGCTTCACGCAAACGCCTCATAACGCCCAAATAATACTCTCTGATGGTTAATTAGCGGTTATTGACCAAAATTTATTTTAATTTATCAATGTTTTCGTCGGTTTTCGATGTCGATGGTCTGCCACTGCGTTCATCATCTTCGATTAACTCACGACCACTTTTGAACCGCTCGTGCCACTGGTAAACGACCGTTTTCTTTAGAGAATCGTTGCCGAAACACTTTTCCAACATTCGCGCACCAATAAATCCGTTTTTTACTCAGAATTTAATACAATACGATTTAATTAAATTGTAATAAGTAGCAGTGGCGGAGGAGAGGCGTCTTCTGAACGTGACCATTAAAAATTGATCTAGGTTGGAGCTAGAATTATGAATGTACTGAAGATGAAATGAAAATTTGAGCACAATCGGTCCATTACTTTTGGCGATATCGTGGCAGTCACTTCAAGAAATAAAGTTTTGAGAAAAACGTGTTTGAAAGTTCAAATATGCATGATCACTTTTTCACCTCCCGCCAAGCTCATCATCTATAATTTTCAATAGACTATGAATTAAAAAAAAAAAATCTTTTGTGTGTACACAAGATGGCGTGCTGTTTTTACATTACAGCGGTTTGTGTCTGCGGTTATTATTGATTTGCTGGATAATCAATTTAGAAGAGTAGTTTCAGTTTCGCTGTGACACACTTTCATTGCATGAGATAGAAAGTTTACATTCAATGCGGTCGAAGAAGTGTTTTTTCTGCGCGATTTTTAAATAAAAAAATCCTGGTATTTATTTGACAGAATGTATATAAAATTCTTTACCGCTTACTCCACCATCCCCCAAAAATTTGATTCCACGCGCATGCCACTTCAGATTGAAAACGAAAGTATTTGGATTTTAATATGATATGAGATAAAAGTGCTTCAATTAATATAACTAAAATACTTTTGTTTTCGTTAGCAAATGTTGAAAAAAAAAAAACTTTCGGTAAACATTTAAAAAAAAAAAAAATTATTTATTAATCAAAACAAAAACAAAACTATAGCGAACAAAACAAGATTAGACAATTTTGCTACTTATCTATTCGAATGCGATTTATTATCTGAATACATCAAAAGAGATATAAATGCTTTAGAATTCTAGAAAACTTATAAATCAAATTTAAAAGTTTAGTCGTTCGATTTCGATAATCAAGACAACAACATGAAGTTAACACTCTGCCTGCTGGCAGCATTTGCAACACTAGGTAAGATTTATTAGAATCAGTCAATCAGAAAAGCAGGAAATCCCTTTACTTAAACTATTTCTATTACAGTCTCCTCCATTGACATCAACGAATCTGAAGCAGGTTGGTTTGTGCCACAACCCGATGACACTCTAAAATGGGTCACACACGAAGAATACGAGCAGGAGCGTAATGCAGCAGCAGCAGCAGCAGCAATTCAACCAAGAGCAGCAATGGACGTAAAATTCTTCCTCTACACCAAATCAAATCCCTCAACACCCAAACAAATTGCGACAAATGATGCCAGCGCATTATCTGCATCTAATTTCAATAAAGCGCATCCGACACGTTTCATCATACACGGCTGGGGGAATGACTACAATTCGGAGGTAAATGTAGAAGTGCGTAGCGCATTCCTGGCCACCGGTTCATACAATGTTTTCTGTGTAGATTGGAGCGCTGCAGCCGGTACGCTAAATTATAATAGCGCACGTAATTCAGTGGGAGAAGTTGGAAAATTGATAGCCAATTTCATTGATTTCTTAAATCTGAAAGGTGACATGGCATTCGCCAGCATTAATGTCATCGGTCACAGTTTGGGTGCACATGTTGCAGGGTATGCGGGTAAAAATGTCAAACGTGGTAAGATACATTCAATTGTTGGTCTTGATCCGGCATTGCCGCTCTTCAGCTACAGCGATTGTGCAACACGTTTATGCAGCACTGACGCTACATACGTTGAATCGATACAGACAAATGGAGGATTAAAGGGTTTCCTGCAGCCGATTGGTAAGGGTGCTTTCTATCCGAATGGTGGCAAAGTGCAGCCAGGTTGTGGTGCTGATCTTATGGGCGTGTGTGCTCATTCACGCTCGTTCATTTACTATGCGGAGTCGGTGCGCAAAAATGATTTTCCCTCGATGAAATGCGCAACATACGAGAAGGCGGTCGATAAGGCTTGTGGTTCAACTTACTCCTCGGTCCGTATGGGCCCGGCTGCTTACGGTGCAGCTGGGTATTTCTATGTCCCTGTTAAAGCATCGCCACCTTATGGTATGGGCTGATAAATTAGTGCCCGAGTAAATTAAGTTTTTGATTGAAGATTATATTAAAAATTTAAAATTGTATTTTATTTGAAAAAAACTTCGCTCATAAGGTTTTAAATACTTTCCCAATAAACCATCGCTTCAAGATCAATGAACTCTGTTGTGGTACGTGCTTGCAATATTTCAGCCTCAAGCTGTTTTGGTGTTTCTAGTAGCGTTTCTTTTAATTTGTTTTGGTTGACTACTTGCTTCATGCTGTACAAGCGCGTGAAATAAAACTTAGACTTGTAATTTCACATATTGGTAAAATTGTAAATTGAAAACATCTGTTTCCTGCTCTTCTTCTTCTCCTCTTCTCCCCATTTTTTTTTAACATTTTCTTCTTTTCCCTCATCAGCTTCCATTAAGTTCCGTTCGACAATTTAATATAATTAATCAAAAATCACTTTATCAATTAACCGCACACTTAGATGCTGCTTGATTTTATTTTTCAACATTGCCCTAGGTCGAGATTGTAGCAGTGAAGTATCATCGTCATAATCATCGCCATCGCCATCTTCAGCTTCAACTTGACGACTATCATTTCTGCTTTCAGGCACAACTTAATTTTTTAAGTGGGCTTTCTACTATGAGCGTGAAACTGTTAAATGTAATTAAGCTTTTAATTTTTTATTTTATTTCTCTTTCAAAATGATGAATGGAATTGATTAATATTTTCTTTTTTTGTTTCTTTTGGAAATTGGAAATAAATGATATAATTAAAGCAGCATAATTTGTGGCTATTTTTAGGGATGTAAGCGGAAATCGATATTTTTAAAATATTTTTTTCCGCAACATAGAATATTAATTGTAACAAAATTTTTGAAGTTATTTTAGAAACTGATAATGATCATATAATTCAGATCAACTCAGTTGATTTTTCTTCAGCGGATCTGACTACACTGGTCTACGAAATTTAATGTTTTGTTAGTTATAGAAATTACACAGGTTGAATTTTATAGATTATTTTACGCTGAAAACGAAACCGGCCGCCGAAACTCTCTAACACGTCAAGTTTTGGAGTAACACTATTATAATTAAGTATTTAAGTTTATGAGAAGCCTAAAGTGGCAAGCACTGCAATCTAAAAAATGTTTTGTTCCAGTCCCCAGTTTAGTATAAAAACGCTCTAATAATCATTTAACGAAAGCAAGAACATCTTTTGTAGAAGAGAATAAAAACACTTCCCATTCTGAGTCGAGCCAGGGCTGGGCATTCACACAGAACTTGAGATGTCGTCTCGTCATTTTGCCAAAAAAAGACGCACACTTTGTCTCATTGAACAGCCTTATTTAGGTAATATCTAAGCACATATTACTCCAGCCATTTCTTCTTAGTGCTTTCCCCAACGGTTCAGTCCAGACCACAAAAAAGATGGGGGCCAATGTATGTGCATAGTCGCTGAACCTTTAAACCTTTCCTAACTAGTTCATCGGCGGTCTGATTACGACCATAACAAAGCGCTACTTTGTTATGGAGATTCTTAAAACACCCTTTCACCAGTTTCGAAGAGAACAGTTAAGTTATAGACTAATATTAAAAGGTCAGAAAAGGGCCATTTTGGCTAAATTTAAAAATTTATTGTGGAAACGGATAATTGAGTTTACATTTCTTTAAAGGCCATGCTCATACTGGCTAACGCCTTGCTAAATGCTTCAATTTAGGTATGACTGTTATAGAGTGTTATTTTTGTCCGTCGAGATTGGGCTCTGCTTTTCAGTTGCCTAATGAGCCCATAGTAATACTTGTTGGCAAGAGTTAATCTCCGCTTGATTTCAAGGCTGACATTGTTGTTATTGATAAGTAGATGACTTAAGTAGATGCTTAAGTAGATGACATTTTGTTCAAGAAGCCGTGACTCTTTGCTTGTTGCCACAAGATATTTTGACTTGTCCTCGATCACCACTATACCTACTCGACGGGACTCCCTTTCCAAGTTGGAGAATGATGCATAGACTGTTGAGGGATGTTTTGCGATAGGAAGAGTTAGATTTGCGAAGGTCACGGCTGTGACCGACCCGATTTGCTCTACTTGGTTGCAACCAAGTAGTAGTCAGAGTCGATGCTTGAACCACGTATCGTGAGCAAGTCTAGTATACTTGAGGCGTATCTTTAGTCGATTGCAACTTAACCAGTTGGGTGTTTTTTATAAGGGACAACCAGGTGGCCTTATGAATATCGAGATGTTTGAGTCTAGTGCTAATAACTGTCATGTTCCGTGCCGTGCCGAAGTCGAACAGCCTCGAAACTGTTGTTGGTGGTTTTGTCGAGGAGACTGAAAGAGACTCATCTTACCTATCGCCTAACACGATTTTAATATCGTGACGGGGGTAATGCGCAAAGGTTTTCTCGAAGAGCTCATAGAAATCATCTTTGGTCGCTTCGGCCTTGCGAACATGGACACAAATTAGGCTGATGTTGAAGAATTTTGCATTGATTCGGATAGTGACTAGGCGCTGGGGTGAACTTCGAAGACGGCGCTGCCGTGATATCAGCTCTCTAAGTTTCAAAGGCATCTACCAGCTGGATAGAGACACTTTCCCTGTAGCGAGATCGGACATTCCAAGTGCATATCCGTTAATCGTTGTGCTTTGGTAGTTTGCACGTGTCGTCAACATTAGGGGGGTTCTATATCTGAAAATTCGTTTGTGGTTTCAGTGGAATAATTTTTTGATGTGCGACCGTTTATTCAAGGTCAAGGAGAAACCCGCCGCACAAATTAGTTAACTCACTGACTGATTTCAGAGGAGGGCCCAAGGATCGAATAGTTTTCTAAACTATTTTAAAAATATAAAACTAAATGGAAAAAAGGAATTACACTAGTTACCTATGAAAAAATTTAAACCTTATTTTACTTTAGCCCAACTACTTTTTGAATTAAATAGATTTTATCTAATTTTTGATGTAAAGATATCTCAATTCTTTGGTAATTCTTTCAATAATAATACAAATAAGAAAATTCAAGCTATACACGCTATACAACGTGATCAGAACCCGTGAATTATATAGAAATATTTTTTTTTTTTTAAAAGATTGGTTTGGTCATAAGGAAGCATTTGGGACATCTTGCTCGAGCTGACCAACACGTTGGCGCAGTATGGATAAGGGCCGCCTGAAAACCCTGTATCTTTGTAATTTTAATTAATATTATATAGTTATTGAACAACAATACTGCTAACCCAAACCAAATGACTAAATATTTTAATTTTTATTAAAACATTTCCTTTTATAAAAAATGCATAAAATATTAATTTAAATTAAGTTAAAGAGTTGCATGTGATGCGAATGTGTCATACAAAATACGCACTTATTGGTCAACTCAATAATTACATCGTAACTTCTTTGAGTGCAAGAAAATCGAAAGCAAAACAAATGGTATTTTTGCTGTTGTTATTTTACACAGAATTATGCAAAAATTGTATACGTAAATGTCAAAAATCAAAAACAAACTATAAAAATAATTTTAATAGCCTATTACGAAGTTGTAGCAACATCAACAGCAACAGCATCAGCAATAAAGTAACTGAAGAACTCATTAATAAAATAATCGAAATAACTGTAATCAAAAGTTTATAAACCTCTATTTTCTTTAGCTGTGGATAGGTGCCTTTTATGACACTTGCGCGTGTGATGACTTCCTCAGCACTATTTGCTTGCAGATCCACACAATAGATATCGAGTATACGAGTACAAGAATAAAGTAATCAACTAAATTAAAAAAAACCTCGTTTAAAAAAAGGAAACTTAAGTGCTTTAAACTGTAAATGTAAATAGTTAGATGTCTGGCAAGAAAACGAATAACAACAACTAAAATTTTTAAAAGTTTTTTGCTTTCGAAAATTTAATGAAAATGGCCCTCAAAATTCGTGTAACCAATTTGAAAAAAAATATATATATAAAAAACTTTTATTTATTGCCAACACTCCTCAACACTTTAGGATGGATACACCTTCTCCATTTAATTATGACATAGTCATCTACTCTGTATACATCCATTTGGCTCAAAGACAAAGAAAAAAGTATTACACACTAATACCTAAATGAAATCCCCCTCCCCCCCAAAAAAACCAAGTTAACTAGCACGCATACATACAAACATGTGCTTGCAGTAGGTGAGAGATGATGGATGAATGCGTGTTGTTTAGTTTCTATGACGTCCTCCTATTTTGCCATTTTTCCTTTAGCTGTTTCTTTTTCTGTTGCTGTTGCTATTGCTTATGCCTCCGACTATATAACAATTACCGGCAAAAGAAATTGTGTATTGGATCTTGGCTATTGAATTGTGTGAGCAGTAAATGTCATAGAAATAGGACAAACTTTAGTTTCGTCATAAAGTTTTTTTTTTTTTGGCTTTTTTGTGTTACGTCAATGAAAATTTGAGACTAAAAACAAATTTTAGTTTAAAAGCCTTCAAGTAAAAATATTTACGAGGGGACTAATAAAAAATCGCTAAGTTGGTGGTATTTTATTAGTATTTAAAATATCCAAAGTTGATTACTGATTTGCGCAAACATTTTTCTCGACAGTTTCCTTCAAAACACTGGCCAGAAATCAGCTGGATCGTTTTGAATAAAAAAACATCTAAAAACTGTCTGTTATCAAAAAAGTTTTATTAAGTTACTTTTGACCAAACAATCGCAAAAATAGACATACGAGTATTAATCAAATTTTATCAATGCTCAGATAGAGTCCGAAAAATCCCTGTATTTTCTTCAATGTTCAGCTAAAGCCTAGTTTGCATCTGGCAAAAAAGTCTTTTCTAACCAAAGGTTCCAAAAAAAGTCACTATCCTTAGTTAGTCCCTCCGCGTATATAAATATTTGCAGTTCATATAAATCATAAATTTTGTCTGTAAGGCACAATAAAAATTTGCGTCAATGAAATTTATTAGACTAGTGAACCATTTTTTTTTTTGTTTTTTCAACGTTATGGTTGTCAAGAGTTCATAGGTCAAACACACCCTACTTCATTTCATTTCTCTCCATTTTTTTTTTTTTTTTTGCTATGTACATAGGCATAAATTTTTCATATGTTCTTTTATTTGCACTACTGTAGTATCAATCTAAATGAGTTGCTGATTGGTTGGTAATAAAAATGGTTTTTAAATGCGTTTTGATGTTTCATGATTTTCATAGAATTTTTATATATTTTTTATTCACACTTTTCGACGCTTTTGCATGCATAACTACAATATATAAAATTACAGAATTTAGTATTTGAAATTACAGAGAATTTATTAATATCGTTTATATTTTGTAATATTAATGTGGGTAGTTAGAATAAATGAGGTATGACACTTTAGCTAGTTTTTTCTATTTTTTATTAGGAAATTTACGTTTTCATTATTTATATGTTATGTTAAATTTT
This sequence comes from Toxonevra muliebris, assembly GCA_963691655.1. Taxonomy (NCBI): domain Eukaryota; kingdom Metazoa; phylum Arthropoda; class Insecta; order Diptera; family Pallopteridae; genus Toxonevra; species Toxonevra muliebris. The sequence continues at coordinate 10,084,907 of OY829327.1, read as the reverse complement.
ATATTTAAATTACATATACATAAATATACATACGTATATACAGTGTACTATATAATACTGTGAAAGAAAATGAAAGCGCTTGGGTTTTAATTTTAAGTAAGCAGCTTATTTTTCAAGTAGCACAATTAACAGCTCTTGAGCTCAGGCTAAGCGTATGAGAACGCTACTAGCCCACTTAATTGAGCAAGTTACAAATAAATACAATACATAAATATGTACTTATTAATTAACGCTTAAGTATAACGAATGAATGAGAAAAAACACTAAACTTTGGAAATTAAATATTATTAACATTTAAGTGAAAATGAGTTGACAATATTTTTCATATATCGATTTTATTCACACTTAGTAATATTCAATTTAACTTTAAGTTCACTTAAAATTTTGTTCTTTATGAACAATAGCGAAACAGAAAATTATAATTGCTTAAATACATGAAATGCATGGAAAAGAACATATACTACAGCAATAAGAAAAAGAGAGATCCTAGCAAGAGATTACAGAAGAGTATCTTGGAGTAATGGGAGTATGAGGCTGATGTCATTAAGTCAGCGGTGGCCATCTATACATACACAATGTGAGATTGAGCACTCTTTCTATGGAAATGCGCTCTGTACATGTGAAATTTCTTACTCTCATTTGCCTGCGTGCAAGTCTTTGGCGTACGCTGCTTTAAGTTACAGAAAGGGGAAGAGATTGAGAAATCAAGAATGATAAAATGCAAAATCACGCCATACATGTCCGTTATTCGGTTCACCCGAAATTGAAAGAGAGATGCCTCTCTGACGCAGTGTTGATATTTTACGTGTAATCGTACCTTTTTCCGCGCTTTTTCATCTTCAAGGTACTTTCGGCCCTTCCGAAGCATTTTAGGTACAATTTGTTATTTTTACACTTGTAAAAGAAAATCGAGCTGTATGTGTTCTTACAGCGTACTACTTACAGCCATACTTAAATTGGAGCATCATCATTGTTTATCTGTCAAAATTTTCTTATGCATATACATTTTGTAGAACATTTTTGAAGTGAAACTTCCTTAGCATTGTTGTAGCACTCATATGAAACTAATAAGAAACGAAGTTATGCTGTTGTTAGTATTTAGGGAACGAGGTCATAGCGAACGGCGACATACAATCATGCAGAGAGTCGACTTCTCGCAGTTTTCTCTCATGCTTTCCTCTCATGTGTTATATACGTGTACTACGTCGTATTTGTGCCGATAAGTGTAGAGAGTATCAACAGAACAAAAGCTTCAAAAAATAGAAAGAGGATGAGTGCAACAACAATGGTCACGTGAAAAATCGTGTTTTTGTTGCACTCTAACAAAACTGAGAGGAAAAATGAGAGTTTTGTCATCATGAGAGAAGGTTCTATCTTTTTTTTCTCCCATAAAAAATGAATTGTCGCCATTCCAATTGTGCTCCAACATTAAAGAAAGAAGAAGAAGACTATAGTGAAGAAGTTTAATTTAATTTTATGGAGAGAAGAACAGTATTGCATTGAACAGTGTGACCAGGTTGGACGATTTTGTTTTAAGTTTATTATTGGCTCATTAGTACAGATTAAAATATAAATTTCATATTAATTCACGTATTTCCTACAATATTTGCATAGGTAATACTATTTATTTGTACTATTGCTACAATATTTTGTCACGTTGATAAATTTTATTATTAAAAACTTTTGAATTGTATTCAAAATCCTAATATTTTCATGGTATTTTCCCTTGAATGCGGAAATTATTTCCTCAACATAGAATGCTGTTAATGAAGATGAGAGAGAAAGTTTCTCTCTTTTCTCTCAATTTTGTTTGGAAGTACATGTTCATGCCGTTTGATTTTACGCATCCAACATGAAGATAACATAAAACGTCAATGTTTATTTTGCATTCCTTTAAAAACTATGGCGAAAACTGCAACTTAAGGCCACAACGAGCTATTGTATCATAGTATTATTATTATTATTATTGAAAAGTTGAATTGCCTTAGACAGACAATTCTATATAAATGAGGCTTTACAATAATGCAAAGACATAGGACCCAACTGTTTTACAAATTACAAATGCATACAAATGACAATATTATCTAATACAATATACTTGCAGCAGTGCATGTTGCCGTCATAACAGTTCTTGAGAAAACAACAAAAATTGAAATAAAACCTAAATGCCAACATTCAGAACAAAAAAAAACAAAACAGAAACAATAAAAAAGAGCACATGCACAATAATATCGCTCAATATTACTACAAAGGGCTAAAATACACACACACACACACATATGCATTTTATGACATTGCATTAGTAGAAAACAGAAACATGCAGCCAACGAACTTTCAGTTGCAGCAAAGTGCTGATAATTGAAGTGTGTATGAGTGTGTGTGTTTGCTGCGTGCATCTGTGTGTGAGTGCGCGTATTTGTATGTGTTTGCATTAAGAACAGAAAAACTCCTGCAGTTAAGCTGCCATGTAATAATTTTATAATGCAAATGTAGGTTATTTATTTTTAATACTCGCTACATGCATGGCAAAAATTGTATACAAGTTTCTGTTGCTGCTGCTGCTGTTCTTAACAATAGTGAAGCACATACATAGAATTTTATGATTATGCGGTAAAAGAAATGCAAACAATTTGTACGTATAATTTCATTATGTGTATTAGTTGAATGTATATTTCTACTTATGTATGCAGGTTGTTATTTTAAAATGAACATAGCCCAATTGAAAAAAAAAAATTAAAGACTTTTGCAGAGAATTGACAAAATAGGCATTTTTTTTAATCCATTATTGCTTATTCTGTAACAGTGAGAATTTAAATTATCAAGTCGAGATATTTCTCTCTTTGTAACCGTAACAAATATATTACTCAAGGGTTAAACCAGAGTAAAAGTGAGGGTAAAAGCAAGTGCGGTATATTTTGTTATTGTAGAGTAATTTTGTGTTACACTTTTAACCAGTTACTCCGTTAACCAGCACTTTACTCTAAAGCGTGAACAGGGCTTATAATTAATAAATGAATTTCTACTAACACAAATTACACAGTGCACACAGTGACTTAGACTATAACACTCCCCCATTCCACTTTCCCACCCTTTTGCGTGTTATATGAAGCCACTATTCGATATTTGGCTATACCGGGTAAACGAATGCGAAATCTATCATTGGGTTTTGGTGAAAAATATTCCCCATCGAAAAGTAGTTGGGGTCAGCTAAGGTCAAAATTACCAACTTTTTTTTCAGAAATTAACCTTTGAAAAAAATTTTTTTTTACAATTCTCAGAGACAGAGAGAAAGTGGCTTTATTGCTCGTAATTGAACAGTAATCGTACTTTCTTTTGAAGTCAACACTACTGCTCAATTCTCAATTATATGCAATGTTAAATAGGAATAGGAAATACAAAGGCTCTGTGAACAATTTTAAGATCAACTTGGTAGTTGGCGACGAAGTATGAATTCGTTGTTACTTTTTGCCAACACAGAGAGAGAGAGAGAGAGCGAGAAGAGAAACCCATTGGAATGAAATGGAATCAAAATGCTGTGGTTTTTTTTGGAACAGATTAAGAACTGGGGGAAAAAAGCCAGAAAGAGAAATATTTAGAAAAATTCATAACTTCAATAAGAACTTTTTTTGTATTTAGTTATATATGAAAAAAAAAAAATACAAAAAATTTGTGAAACGAAATAGTGAAATTCTTCTTCTATCCACCATTACCCTGAAACTACTAACATAAATACAAATGTTCATATTTACACACACATATTCATAACAGCATTGTTTACCGGAAAAAAGGGTAATAACAGAAAAATATTGCTGCTGGAATAACAAAAAAACAGAAAACTTGCGTGTGTGTTAGTCATATGAACAATAATAACTGCTGCAACAACAGCAACCAAAATAGGCAGTATATAAAAGAGCAACAATAAAATTATCAAAAAAAAAAAAAGAAGAGAAATGAAGAAGATATGTGCATTTTCTACAGCAAAGTCAAATTGGTTTGGAAAAGAAAGAGAAATGAAAAAAAATAGTACAATGTGTGTATGAGGAAGAGAGAGAAAAGTTGAAATACAAACTAAAAATGATACTTTTGCACAATATGAGTACAACAACAACAAGAAATTTTTATAACTGAGTTTGTAGGCGCAAAACTTGGTTTAGCTACTGCTGTTGCTGATACGACAACAACGTATATAAATGCTGGAAATTACAATGACAACAACAACATTAACAGCGGCAGCAGGAAGATGCTTACACAACAACAACAATAAAAATGGCAATAATGTTGGCTCAGAAAGTGAAAGTCAACACAGAAGGGAAATATGCACATAAAGCCAAAAAAAAAAAAAAAAGAAGATGATCACGAAGAAGAAATTATTTGAAGACAAGGCGAAAAAACAAACAAAAATTTGCATGACAAGGAAAAAAAAGAACAAAAATGTTATAATATTTAAAAGAAACTGCAATTGCGGACATCAGGCTATACAGCATATTTACTTAACTATGCATGTGCTTTAGTTAATATCATTTGTGTGCATGAATGTCCGATGGACCTACACAATTTACGATGTTACTACACGAAGCCTTGAAGAAAATCAATTTTTTTTTTTCGTATCAAATGAGACACCGTTAAAAATTGCTTATATAGGCAGTATTTGGCTCAGAGAGTTTCGCATTAAAAGTATTCAAATATTTGCAGGAATTTAGCTAAAAGTACTACTAATAACACTGTGTGACAGTGATCTTGAGCTTTTATGGAGACCTAGTACAAATTGTAGGTCTAGTTATGCTAAGAAAAATGGTATGGCGGAAATTTCCCATCCATCCCCAAAATCTCGTTTTATGGTCAAAAAACCCGTTTTTGGGTAGGTTGGTGTGAACAATCGCTCATAACTTTGCTAATTTTTATCCGATAGTCCTTTCTGACCATGTATTGTTTATTTTCATGAATTGAAAACTGACGGGACTGCAGTTGAACGTAGTTGTGATTTTTCGATTTTTTAATCATTTTTTCGGCTTGGACGATGTTTTGACGATATTATCCGATCTTGGAGACCCAAAGTAAATTTAATGCCGTTTCGAATGACTTTTTTTTAATGAAATTGGATGAAAATTGACGGAGTTGTGTGAATTTTACGATTTTATTATTTATAATCATTCAGTTCAGTGCACTATGGGATCAAATCCGATTTTAGTCGGCCAAAATTCTGAAATTTGGTTTGTTGGCTCATGAGGTCATTAACAATCACTTTGTGAAAAATTATAACGATCGGACTATTACCACGCCTACCTCCCATACAAATAATAAAAGTACTTTTGGAGGGAATGAAAAGACGTAAACAACCCTACTCACCCTTCTGCATTCTGTAGTGCTATAGTTACATTTTTTAGAAAAAATCTTATTTTTCGATTTTATTGTAGAATAAAATTTATTTTTATTTGTATTTCATTTAAGTTGACCCTTTATGGAATTTGGTCTTTTTTTTTGTTGTTGTCATTTTCTTGTTGCCATTGTTGCCACTCATAGAGAAGAGAGAAAATGTAATTAGAATGAGAATAAAAAATAATTGAAATTTTTGTTGTTTTTTGCTGTTTCCATAAACTTTCATAAACAGAGAGAGAGAGAGAGAGAGAGAAACCACTTGGTATTGAAACTTCAATTGTTTTTGAATGTGTTGTTGTTTTTAAGTTACATATGCTTTCAGAGAGGCAGAGAATGAGAACGAGAGAGTGGTGGCACTGAAAGAAAATGAACATAAATCTTAGTTATTTGAATTTTTAAAAAAATGTGAAAAATGTAAAAGCAAACGGATTTGAATTATAACCATAGAATTGGAAATGTAAATGTTCGAAGTTTACTATACTATACTCATTTGAAGTATCGGGCGAAAAGTATCGGCTACTCAAAATTATCAACATAAATGTACTCGATAGCTAAAGTATCGATCATAAAATGCTCTTAAAAAATTTTGCGAATTATGTGTACATTTTTTATTTTTATTACTTTTTTGAAATATATTCATAAGTACATATATAAATAATGAATACATATACCTATGTATATAAAAAATAGATAAAAAATTTAGAAATTTTTTAATAAAGATACATATCCCACCATAACTACAAAAATGGCACAACCTCTATTCTTGAAGCCAAAGTACCAATTCACAGAAAACGAAAAAACTTACAGGTTTGAAAAGCAACTTTCGTGTTCAAGTGGACATACGAGGTGGAAGAACTGGCTCTAATTGATTTCATACTCACTGAGAACTTATTAGCAAAAAAACGCACTTTCGGTCAAAGTGGAGGTAGCGATTTGTAGTATGTGTTTCTAAATTTAAATTAACATCATCTGATTATACATATATTCAAAAAAGTACAAATCGTATTCTTTAATTTTGATTGCATTTTCATTCTTAGTACTAATTTTTGTGCTGAAAATTTTGAAAAGTATTGAATTTCGATACCTGCATCAATGTACTCTATAAGTACAAGTACTCATAATAAAGGTATCGAGTCAAAAAGTATTGGGTATCGAGATAAAAGTATCGAGTACTCAAAGTATCGAGTACCAATACAAATGGTATCCTACCTACACCCTTACATGATAAATTAATTCAATAAATAAAGCCTTGTGAACATTTGAAACGCTGGAGCTTCACTGGTTGAGCTCTGCAAAAGTTTGAAGAGAATTCCGAGTTACATTGAAAAATCATATTCAGTGATTATGCTTGATCAAAAAGCAAAATATGCGTAATCCACATGTGCTTCATGAGGCTCCATTACATTCACAAAAAGTGACCGTTCGGGGTGGATTCCATTTCGGAGGTGTGATTAGACCATATTTTTTGTCGTTGAAGATGATCGCCATGTTACGGTCAATGGAGTTCGCTATCGTGCCATGTTGGAAGACTACTGTTGACCAGAATTGGATAGACTTGACATCAGCGATATGTGGTTTCATATTTTACACAGACGATCAAACAATGAAAAGTTCGGTAATCGTGTAATCTTTAGAAATGGTCCTGTCGAATGGCCACCACGATCATTCGATTTAACGCCGTTAGATTTTTATGGGGTTAAGTTATGCCAACAATGTTAGAGAAGCGAAATTGAAAACGTTCCTGCCGTATTTCTGCTGGGTAAGGTTTAAAGAACGGCATTGTAGATGAGTACAGGATTCTCAAAAGCAGACCCCGAAAAAACCTGAAAATAAGCTTTTTAAAAGTACAATTATATTCTCAATTCCTGTTGATTTTTATGAGAAACACCATAAAGTTAAGATTCACTGAAAATACATTTGCCTTTTGTAGTTTTCTCCATTTTTAGATTTTTAACTTAAATTTCACGGCTTCAAAAATGTTCTCGCTTTGTTGTCATGATTCAATATGGAATGAAATGATATGAGACGAAGTAAAATGAAACGAAATAAAATGGAGGGAAATGATATTTTTTGAAAAGAAAGAATACAATAGTAGAAAATCATGGAAAAAGGTGTGCTTTTTGGGGGGATACGGGGAATAGTCAAATCCAAATAGAGATAGTAACCCCTAATGGGGGATAGGTGGTTCATACTAATGCCCTTCTGATGGCTGTACAAGAAGTATCGAACTAGATAAAATTCATTGCAATATCAGTTTGTGATACACTCATTCATTTTTAATAACAGTCAAGTAGAAATTAAATTTAAAAAAATCATTAACCTCCTTTCTATTGAACTAGATAGACGAAAACTTATCGAATACCTAAGCTAAAATTAGTGTCAAGTTTTACAAATTCCAGTTTTTTTCTACATAAATATTTTAAGCTAATACTAAAAACGAAATGTGAAATCGTTATGCAATTTTCAATTATCCAACAAATTACTGACAATTGCATATTGATTGTTGTTGTTGTTGTTTTTTTCAATTTCTTCATAATGTGCAAAAATCATTTATGTCTCAAAAGCATGACAAATCTGAAATTCATACGAAAATGAGCCCATACTTACTTTACTCAATTACTTATTACGAAGGGAAACACTTTGTTTTGAAATTTTTCCATACATAACTAGGAAAAGCAAAGAGATATTTATTCAAAAAAAGAAGAAATAAAGAAAACTTAACGCTTTAATTACCCGGCAAAGAAGAAAAAAGAAATATATAAAGTTGAAAGATTTTAGTTTGACACGCTTTTCCTGGCCCCTAAAGTCCTCCCTTGGCCACTGCTAAGCACTTGTTAAGTACAATTACAAAAAGTTAAAGTACCTAGCAATTTTTTTTTTCTAATTACAAAACAGAAATCATCATGATTGTCCAAAGAGAAAAATACCAAGAAAAGAAACGAAAATTAGAAAGAAAAAAAACAAAAAAAAAAAAATTGTTTTTTTTTTTAGCAACTTGGCAACTCAAAGTTGACAACCAGCAACAGTAAACAATTAAATTGTAACATTGGCAGCAGAAAGAAAGAAGAAGATGAAAATGAAAAAACTTGACGGACAAGTCAGGAAATGCAAATTTCACAGACTCTCCCATTTATAAATTTTGAATGAATGAATTAATTCGTTCAGTATCACTCAAGATGTAGGTAGACATTTGTTTACTATAGTTTTGTGGGTGAGGAAGAGGGGTGTATATTTGACGCAGCGTTGCATGAAGCTGTTAGAAAAACACATACACACACTTCTTTGAAAAGTCTTCAAACTAATTAGTAACTTTTCTTTTGCACTTTGTTTCTAAGTTCCTGCTTCCTCCTTTTTCATTACAACATTTTTGACAATGTTACTTTTGTTACTTTTTTTTTATTTTTTCTCTCTTTTTCGCCTTTTGAGAAAATGACCTGTTTCCGCTTCAAACTTTAAAAATGTCCATTTTAATTACATGCAGCAGTCGAAAGAAGCGAAGAAAAAAATTAAGATCCTACATCAGTACGTAAATAGAAGAAGCTCAAGTTGAAAAATACTTTGCCTTTCAATGAAAATTACTATTGAAGCGTGTACTTTATTCACCGTAGAGCAACAAAAATGACCCTTAAAAAAAAACACTAAATTTGCATACACTCATTCAACACACACACACACATAGTGAACTTAAACTTTGGTGAATGGCACTTGCAACAACAATAACAACAACAAAAACTAAAAACAACAACACGAAAAATACACAAGGAAGAAAAAGTTATTGTGGAAAAACTGTAAACATCTTTTCATTAGCATTTTCTTTATTCTTTTTCCTTCATTTTTTGGGTCTAATGAACTTTTTTTTGTTTCTGTGTTTTTCTTTAATAGTGTTTGTCATTCGCACCATTGGCTTCAGCGTCAAGTCAACTCCTACAATTGATCTATGAAAGTGAATCATAGAAAAAATTGTTTTCGTGGTGATTCTATGACACTCAACACTGACACTGTTTGCAGCTAGTTAGGGAGGGAGAGGGAGGCGCAGGCTGTTTTGGACTGACGGAGATTTTTGCATATTTTAAAAAAGCTTTTAATTTTGTTCTATTTGCATTCAATCCTTTTGAACTATCGACTTTAGAACAAATACACTCAGAGAAATAAATATAGGGGAATGCGGTCTAGGTTGGAATACTGTCTGGGTCGGAATACCCCGTTTTTTAATTTTTTCAAACTAGCGCCATCTACATGTGTGTGCGACGTTTTTCACGATGACAGCAAACCTTCCATATCATTTAGAGTTCTTTCACATAGATTGATTTCAATGCATTCATAACCCATGAAAGGGACGTGAGCTCAAAATGAACATATAGCCCTAGAAGTTAGCCGATCACGACCTCTTACGAATTACAGCTTCCATATTCATTCAAATTATTATTGTAAATTTCTATATTAGGGTTGAAAAATATTTAATATTTTTCTTTGGTTTGGGAGGTGGGTATGGCAGTTAGCCAACCTCTCCTATTTTTAAGTTTACGTTTTCACATTTATTCAAATGACCAGGGCGAAAATTTCATTACAATATCTAAATAGAAAAACTTTTGCAGCCACTTAAATTTTTAAATTGTACGGGAGGTGGGAAGTGTCAATTAACTGATCATGCCCATTTTCAAGAATTTTTCTTTTCTTATTCCAAAAATGCTTCACATTGATATTCATTGCTCTCCGTTTAAATCTTCCACGGCAGCGGTTTCTAAGCTCCTCCGTCAAAATTTTAAAATATCTCATACAACCAATTTTAGAAAGATTCTGCGCTTTACTCGCCCACTTACTTTCTTCCAAGTTAAACTATTGCTGAGCGGGTGAACTAGGATCTGTCAAAGACCCTGATAACAGCACAGTTTTATAAACTGGACGTTAATTGTGATCTCAAAATCTGTTCTTTGAAATGGTCTTTATTAAAAGTGAAAGTTATTTTTAAAAACATTTTTGTAATTTTACAAAACTATTTGGGTTCGATAAATCATTGTGGGAAAATTTTATTAGGTATGACGTTTTTATTGTATTTTAACTGTTACCTTTTTAATTTCCAAAACTTTATAAAATCATTTCCCCAATACTTAATGTCAACCCAAAAATACTTTTGAACAATATTGTAATTATCATCAATTAGAAGAATTTGAAGCAATAAAAAAAAATAAGTAAAAGGTCAAGTCATTAGTGCAGAATTATCCTCATCAACACAAGCGGTTAACAATAAATAAATTTCTAAAAAGAAAATCATACATGAAAGGGAATTACTTACTATATACACACACATTCATACACATATAGTATATTGTTAGTAATTTGTTGGAGGGGTAGAGTTACTAAGCTCAAATACTTTTATAACGAAAAGAAAATGTGTTTGCTCATACAAAGTATAAGTATAATAATATGTAATAGTGTAAATATTTCTTTCTTCTTTACCATAAAAGTATGACTTTACACAAATTTCATGTCGCAACGCAACAGCATCCGGTATTAGCTCTCGGTTAGTTCCATTTACGCTGATATCATTCTACGTATTTATATGCACTTGTAGAATCCTTTTTCGCCACTAAAAACTTTTTCAATATACATACTTACATCATCCATGGTACTATACTTTTTTCTTTTTACGATTTTTTCGAAAATTTCATCCATTATATCGTTGTCTTGATTTTATTTGTACTTCTTTTTCTTTAGTGTATTTTAATATATTTGATACCCTACGTATGGCACAAGTAACTTTGATTGGATACGGCCACTAGTGGATATGAGGGGAAGGATTCAGATTAATTGTTTTTCTCATCTTGTGCAGGTATGATATATGAAAATCTCGAAAGCACCAGTTTGTATCCAACTCTAGATCTATTAGGGCTTACAGCAGGCGGCATAATCATCAAAGTTGATTTTTTCAGAATATTTTTTTCGAGTGTGTTTGAGAGTGTGTTTTTGCTTCACAATGAGTTCCTGCATTGTGATCCGGGACTTTCTGAACTTCAGAATAATTGAACCTTTCACTCCCCATACAAATGATTCAGAGCATTCTGCTAAACGAGCTGTTTTTCTTCCTGGCAGGTTGGGAGTTCTGAGTTTTAAGAATGGTCACCACTTTGTTACTCTTGTCACGATTACCACAACCTTTCTTTTTGCCGGTTTCCTACTTTCTACTTACTTTAACATCCTTTGTCATTCTTCTAAAAATGTATTGCGGGTTATTTAAAAAGCATTTTACAATTTACTCACGCACTTTTTTTCGTAACTCATGATTTAGCATTATGGCATAAAATATTTTATGACATGAAGAAAAAAATTCAAATTGAGTTAATATCCAATGACGCATTCCTTATAATTTTTTTGAATGTTCTTATCTATTTTATCAAACCAAACTTGAACTCGTGTCAGTAGTACAGACTATAGAGTATCATGAACATGACTAAACTGAAATATTTTTCACTTATTTCCTTTCTCGCCACATTGTGTATTCGCGTGGTTTTGTGACATGATGTGCAAAAAATTTCTATTGATTTTGTAAGTTATTTGAAAGGATGCTGACTTGTCCATGATAAACTTCAGTAAAGGGTATCGAGCAATAACAAATACAAGAAATGAAAAAAGGGATACATTTTCATGAAAGAAACAATTCAGAAACAATAAAACTCATGTGAATAAGAGTCGGCAAGCAGGAGGAGTTGGCAAGTTGCTGAACACATGTGGGACATTATATTAAGTCTAACCACTGCAGCCATTAAGAAGGACGAGTTTTCGCTTAATTTATTTTTTTTTGTTCCTTTGATAGCTGTCGTCTGGAAATGTGTGTGTAGAAATAAATGATTAAAAATACGATTATGTTTTTTTTTTTTTAAATTTTGTCACCGTTGTTTTTTTATTTATTGCGCATTATACAAATACTTAAAACTAATAGAATTTAAACAAAAAATAATTAATATCATTATTTTAATTATATATCGAACTTAACTTAATAGATTCTCATTTACAAAAAAAATCAAAAAAGAGGCAGAACTTTGCAACATGGATAGACAGATGCAAAAGTTCCAAAAAGAAAGAGTTAACAGATTGATTGAGAAATGGCTTATATACAAAAGTCAATAGATTAATGCAGAGAGGGCAAAAAAGGCAAGACGGGAGTTATAGGGTTATTGTGTGCGTGTGTATGTGGATACACTAGGACCACAGACAAAGTTGAGCAAGTTTAGCACATCAAAATTACATATATGTTTAGAGTTTAGACCAGTCCAAGACCAGTCCCACAAATTTGTCCAAGTCATGCGTGTCACAGAGTCAAGAAGTAATTGTCTCAGTTTGTCTCACATTTGTGTGTGTATTTTTGGGTCGCCGTCATCTGTCGGCGAGGACAGACGAGGCCCAAAACTAAAAAAAAATAATAATAATTGTAGTAGTCACAGCATTTCATCTTCATCTTTCTTCGAATATACGATACTTCAAAGTTTCCTTTCGTCGTCTCGTCGTCGATTAGAGAGAGTCAAAAAAAAAATTTCGTTTTCAAAAAAAAAAAACACAAAACTAAAAAAACAAGTTATACAAAAAAAATTAGATTATTTTAACAGGACTAGCCAGCAGCAGCGTGAGCTGCTAACATCGCGTACAGTTTGTGAGTCGTAGGTTTGTGTGTTTGTCGTTTGCGAATGCCGTCATTTTTGTTTTTAAACTTCGTTATTCGTGGGTACTTAATATGGTCCAGATTTGCCGGGTGGTCCGTAGTTCGAGGAAGGTCCTCCGATATCACCACCGCCAGCACCGCCACCAATACCACCACCAATACCACCGCCAATGCCACCACCCCCAATACCGCCTCCAATGCCACCTCCGATTCCACCGCCGCCGCCGGTCGAGAAACCACCATCACCGCCGCCAGTTGAGAAGCCACCGGAGCCGCCAGATTGTGTGAATCCGCCACCGCCGCCGCCGCCATCCTTTTGGGTCTTGTATTTGATGAAGTACACCTCGGGCTTGGAGGGTTGAGTTGGTGCTGCTGTGGGAATGACAATATCTTGTTGATCTTCGGGTTTCTTGACCAACACATAGACCAAAGTCTTTTCTTCGTTTTGTGGTTGCAGGGGAATAACTGGTGCTTGATACGAAGGAGGAGATGGCGCCTTAATGAAGATGATCTTGTAGTGTTTCTGTGCTTGTCCAATTGGAATGTTGGGACGTTGACGAATTTCTTCTTGCTCTGGTGGGGGAACATGCACGTAGATGTGCTTCTGCACGAGAGTGGTACCGCCACCACCGCCGCCGCCGCCGCCGAAACCGCCAATGGAACCACCTCCGCCGCCGCCGCCACCGAAACCAGCACCTAAATTTAGGGGAAGAGAGAGAGAAAGGGAAGCAAAGTACAGTTAGTGAAATATTTATCAAATATTTGTAGTTTATCTTTTCAAGCGTTTCTAGAACACTCAGTTTTTCACTTTCGTTTCTTTTTCTTATTACCTCCTCCAAATCCACCACCGCCAAAGCCTCCACCTCCGCTTGAGCCACCACCGAAACCGCCACCGCCGCCGCCACCGCCGCCGAAGCCACCGCCTCCGCTTGAGCCACCACCGAAGCCTCCACCTCCGCTGGAACCACCTCCAAAACCGCCGCCTCCGAATCCACCGCTGGAACCACCACCACCGCCAGGTCTATTGTAAGCATAGCCGGCCTCAGGCCTGGCAGCGGCTAAAGCCAAACAGGACATTAAAATAAAAGCTTTCATTGTTGTATTTGCTTTTCAGAAAAATTCACTTCACACGATTTCACGACTTGTTTTTACGACACGAACACAAACGAACGTTTTTTTTATTTTGCTTTACTGTTATTAATCCTTTGTTCTTAACAAATGCACACACACACAGATCTAGTAGTATAATCCTTGTGAGTGAGACGAGCGTGTGTGAAATTTTTTTTTAATTTGATTTGATTTTGTGAATGTAGTTAAGTAGTAGTTGAGTATAAGTAAGTGGGGATAGAAGGATGGAAAGTTCTGATTAACTTTTAGTAGTTGTTGAGTACGGTGATGTTGTTGATGTTTATTAAACTAAATCAAATGCTTTACTGACGATACACTAACGCTGTGCCATCAATTTATACAAAAATTCATGAATTCACTTCAACTTCAGTGTGATTTGTGTGTTGGGAGAAGAAGAAGGTTCACAACAATATTGGACGACGACAACGACAATAACAACGACAACAGCAGCAACAACAGAGGCAGCAGAAATAGCAATCGACGGTAAGCGACAGCGATGACGACGACGATGATCTCTAACATCATTATCAACATTATGATCAGCGTCAGACGGCATCGTCGTGGTCGTCTCATGTTGCCGCAAGTAAGTAAGCAGCAACATCATCATCATCATAGTTGCTGCTGATCATCACATTCCCTCGAATGTGAGTCGAGTTGTTGGTGTTGTTGTTGCTGTTGTTGTCTCTCAAAGGCGCGCATGCGTATGCACTCAGGTACTTACCTGACGCAAAACTCAAGTTAGCTTCGACGTTGTGTCCGTCGCAGTCTTCAATAGCTGTGTGTGTGTGTGTGTATGTAAAGTTTAAAGCAGAAAAAAAATAAAATAAAATATACTAATAAAAAATAACAACTAAAACTTAAATTACCGCACAATCAACTTATTACAGCACAGCAACAACCAACTACAGCACAACACATTACCAACAACAACACAAATAAGTAGTAGCAGCATAAGTTACAACAATTTCCCGCTGTCGGATATTGTGATGTTCCAACTACACACATACATGCATACACTAGCAGTAGCACAAACAACAACAACAACCAAACATCACTTGCGTCTTCTGCATATATAAAAACAAAAACCTAAAGAGACCTCAAGCCACTTAAAAAAAAAGAGGCACAAAAATGAAACTAGTAACTAACAACAACAACAAATGTTACCAATCTTCAAATCATACACACATGAAAGTGCAAGCGTTTTCGGACATTGCACCTCTCTCATACTCGTGTATGATTCGCTCTCGGTCGAACACACACACTCGTGTAAATACACAATCGGGAAATAAAAACACACAACAACAACATCGTCCATTTAAAAATTCCTCGCTCCAGCAAAACTTTGAGACTTTGTGTGTCGAGTACATATGGCATTGCATATGGATCGTGTCGTCTGACATATGCTCTCGTTCATTTGTAAGTTCATTTTTTTTTTTGTTTCATTTGTTTGTTATTGTTGTTTTGGACAACAACAGCTGTTTGCTTTGATGCTATTACTACAAGTACAGTTATATATTTATTTTTAATTCTCTCTCTCTCACTCTCTGTGAAATTTTTAAGCTCTGAAAAACTCTCACTTTCGTTGTGGTTGTTGTTGTTTTCATTGTTGATGATATCGTCTTCACATCAGCTGTGAGTGTGCAAAAACTGATTTCTGCCTTTTCTCTCTTGTTGTTGCTGCTGTTTGTTATTGCATATTCTTCATCATCTTTGTTATTGTTGTTGTTATCATAACTTTACATTTTTTAGCCTTAAGTTTTTAAGTATTTCGATTCATTCGTTGGGGTTTAAACATTTTGGGGTTACTACCAATTTTATTTGCTTTTAGTTTTTGTCATGGCTTGCCAGAGGGAAATTTATTTCTTTCTTTTTACTGTACAACAAGTAAACATCACGATGTATTATTTTTTTTTTAAATATAATTGTTATTAATAATATGGGGAGAAAAAATATTAATATATAATTTTGTTTAATTTTAATGGAATTTCATACAAAACGTGCGTGTAATTATTAATTGACCCAAGTTGATTGATCTCTGCAGATATACCATTTTCATTGTTTATAGTGTGTTCGATGTGTGAAATTGTTAACTTTGATTTTTAGTAAGCATTTGTGGAGCTACCACATTTCAAATCCAATTGTGTTCAACTAGGCACGATGTAAAGTTGGGTTTGGTCTAATTGTATTAGCTCAAAAGTAAAAGTGTTTTAATATTTCGGTATGATTTTTTGTGTGTTTGTGGGACATTGAGATAAATATTTAGTTCACTGCGAACTTTTTTTTTTTTTGTATTCAGGCTGACTTGAAATCGATGTGGGAACATCCCAATTACATGTGTTCGACATAAAAATTTCGTTGGCTATTTTTAGTTATATTTATAAATTAATTGCAATTCAAACGTAAATAAAGATTAATTTCTGTGGTATTATTATTTCGGAAAAATCAATGAGAAGTGAAAAAAATGTACGGAAATAGTCGTGAGTGAAATGGTTCAATTTCAGACCACTGAGGGTCTAGGCCAACATTTTCGAAACTTCTTATATTGTTTGTGTTAGATTTGCAAATGAATAGATATGATATATCGGATTCAATCCGAACAGGGAAGTAAAAAACGTTTTCTTTATGTATCTTCTCTTTCACTCTAATCTAATTACAAACAAATTTTACTTTCTTAATCTATCTACATCGGTTCCCGCTCGTCCTTAATGGGTTAAGATAAAAAAATTTTGTTAATATTCTCTGAAGACTCCATTTTGTGGGAGAACTAGTGATGATGTAGAAAAACTGAGTACATTTCGTGATCAGCGACTCTAAACTATAAACTAGTGCATAAAATTTTTGTTGTGTTTTCAAGGCTCAGACTATGTTGATCTAAAAAACTTCAAAAATAGACAATAAAATGCCTTAAAAACTATTAAAAATGGCCTAAAAAATTATTAAAATTCATAAAAACTTAAAAAAAAATAAATTATTACAATAATTTATTAAATGTAAATAATTTTTTTTACAACGAGAAACTTCGCTTAACATCGACACTGACCAGGTGGCAAATTAAAAAAATAAAATTCTTTTTTGAAAGAACTTTTGCAATGGGGCATTAACTTTTAATGTCAACGGTCTGTGTATGCAACAATTGCTTCAAATTACATAATTTTGAGTTTTGTCTTTTTATTTTTTGTCCATTTGGAACATAAATAAAAAAAATGAATTGTAAAAACAAAATTCAAATCCAAATGGTTTTGTTTCGTTTATCTTCTACATATTCTAGATTATTGCTTTTATTCTCTCAGAAGAACTCGGCGATCAGAGGTCGGCTACTTTAGTTATATTTTAAGCATAAATCTCAATTTGCAACTAAAGCTCTCTTCTAAATTTAACAGTCAAAACATTGAGTGAGAGAGAGAGAGAGAGAGAGAAATTGAAATCACGAAACACACACACAAGTTATGCACACAATATGATTTATGATTTAACAGTAGAGTCCAGAGAGAAAAAACAGAACGCCATGTTGAATGCATCCACCTCAATTATTCTGCCATGCTTCTTCACAGAGCATAAACTGATAATGAACTCTCTATTTAAAGCGTCATAACTGTCAACAAATTTTTATTTGTTATATTTACACAAACAATACGTGAGATTGCGTGTAATTTTTGATCCTACTTCTAAAGATTAATTCAGGCCTAGTTGCATTTGTAACGCTGTGAATATACACGTGTAATTTGTTTTTGTAGTTTTCATGCCTCCGCATACTAATGCAGTATGTGTATGTGTATTGGTGAGAAACGCGAAATGTTCATTTTCTGTATATTCTCTGTTTCTACGCACGTAGTTTCTAAAAGCTCATAGAAATGGAATAGAACGATGGAATGAAAAAGAAGAAAATAATTCTACTACATAAATGAACTTTTTTTTACATTTTTTGCTAAAATACAAAATTCGCATTCAATGCGATTGTCCAATTTAATTGAAGCGAACAATTTGCTATTTTTTATGTGACTTAGCATGTGCTTTTTGAGAGCTGCGGACTTAGCTCTTTTGCTTATCAATGTCTAACAACAAGTAAAAAAGAAATAAGTACAAATTTATTTTGGAAAAAAAATGCATTTTTTATTTCACGTCATCATAATAAATTTATATATTATAAATGCATCAAAATAAAATTTTTCATAAAAAGTGGACTTGGCATTTTTTCACTCGAAGCCAACGATATGTATAAATTAAAAAATAAAATCCCTTGAGAACATAATGAGTTGAGACTTTACTTTGCTACTTGTTTTTGTACATACCATCATAGTCTTCTATAAAATTCATTCATCATTTGGGCATACATGATTTGACCTATTTGACCGCTTAAGTTTTGTAACTTCTCAATTATCAAAAGTGCCAAAATTTGCAAATTTTCGGAATGCACTCAAACATTAAGAAAATTTTCGTGAGAGCATATAAAGGTGAAGAATGATAGGTCAAAAATAATTTGTTTATTAGTTTGAACGTAGTTATTACCTCATTATTTGCCCTCGTTGGCAATGAAGTTCACATTTGTTTACATTCTTTGCTGCGGAATTTATGTATGCATGTATAGCGAAAAACGTAATGAAGTTTTTTGGTAGAGAAATATGGTTTCTTTGGAATTGTTAAATAAGACATAAAAAGAAATATTTGAAAAACAAAAATTTACAAAATCGATCAACTGGCTGAAAATAGTTAGGATTTACATTATTTTCAATCAAGAAAAATTTCGTAAATTAAAAAACCTTAGCAATTCGATATTTGTAACCTAATAGAACGTTCTCACTGCAGCTTATACACAACTTAAAGGTTACGTACTTATGAATAGCTGATTTGCGTCCTCACTGGAGTGTTTAAGAAACTTCGTGTGAAATTTGACTCTTCTTTGCTTATATTTTTCAAAACAATTTTATTTCCATTTTCAAAATTTCTTCCAATAGTTATATGTGGAACTGGAAAAACGTTTGAAAAGCATTTTTCCAAGTTAAATTTGTTTTCAAACTTTTTATTTCTTTTTTTCTTATTTTGTTTGTCAAAATTTTTTAGCAAGGTGGCCAAATTTAGCGTTGCATGTTCATAAGCAATGGAATGGATTACTGCACAATTGATTTTTTTCATTCTTAGAGGGTGTAAGTTTTGGTAGTTTTTCAAACTCCAGTCATATTCATAATACCTGAGCCGAGGCAGAACCACTACATTTTCTTAATATTTTAATAGAAATTGCCGCTTTCATTTCAGAAAACTTTAAAAAATCACTTCTAATTTTTGAAAATCTTTGCATTCGGCAAATTAAGATTCGAATCCTTATGGTAGTCAACCAGTTTGCCATTGAATGCATTCGAGGTATGGTTTGGAACGATTATTTTCTATTAAGGTGTATAAATATGAAGTGCGGATTTGACTAATAGATGACATAACTATTATATAAGGTTTGTATCGAGGTTAACCTATGACTTCAAAAATGTTAAATTTTGTACTAGAAAAAAAAATTTTGCAAGGAATTTTAATAATCCTCTTTCATTTGAAGAAAACTGCTGCTGAAAGTTATCGATTGTTTGAAGAGGCTTATGGTGAACCATTGATAAAAATTTAAGATTGCGAATTGCTGAGAACTGAAAAGCATTTGACAAAAGCATTAAAAGTTACCCAAGCATGTGTTTTCCAACGTCTACAGTGTAGGCTCTACGCGCATCGGGAAAGATACAGAAAGGAGGAAAATGGATGCCAAATGAATTTAAAGAAAGATACAATGAAAAACAAAAAAAACTTTTCCGAAATATTGCTCTAACGGCAAAAAGGAAAGGGTTTTTCGCATCGAAAAACAAAAAATCTTGGATAGACCCTGGCCAGTCATCAACATTAAATAAGACTTTGCTGGCATGTAAGATACATACATTTTTAAATGACTGTCGAG
The DNA here is from genome assembly GCA_963691655.1 of Toxonevra muliebris. Classification (NCBI taxonomy): domain Eukaryota; kingdom Metazoa; phylum Arthropoda; class Insecta; order Diptera; family Pallopteridae; genus Toxonevra; species Toxonevra muliebris. The sequence goes on along the minus strand of OY829327.1, from coordinate 10,064,823 downwards.
GGACACCCTCAGGCCAGAATGCCCCAATGTGATACCACATGGTTAGACCCACAGTTTAGCGAAGGTTTCGAATGGCGGTTGTGGCAATTTGTTAACAATTGGTTTTGCCATTGACTACTGATTCTTTTAATTCTCATTCACTTCATATTGTATATCGATAGTGAATATATGAAGTTTATGAGCATTAACCATTAAACCAAGACGGAAATCGAATCCGCAACCTCACGGGTGAGAGTCTAGTGCATTACCCACTATCTGCATTAAATCGAAATTTGATAAACTTGAGGTATAAGCAAATGAAAATTGTAGCAGGCTATTCACTATTTTATTTTACATACACAAATTGTAAGGATGCATTCACATTTTTTCATTCATTGTAACGTAGCGAATATGAAATTCTGCAAGTATGTAGTTCTGCTATGGTTTGTAATTTTTTAACTATGAAATGTCTTTAATATTTATGAAATTGATTGTTCACGTGATTTGTTTAACCGTTATGTGGCTGATAAAAAAAAACACCTTCTGTAGGTTGATCAGCCTTTTAAGGACTAGGTTTTAGTTTTTGGTATTTTTGTTGAGAAATTATAATAAAATAATCAAGGAAATTATAATTTTGGACTCCAAATAAAGTCTTTAAACATGTCACGAGGACTCAGCCACACAGACCCATATTTCGAGAAATAACACAGTTTAAAAGCTATTTAGGTACCCGGGTACCTTATCAGCCCGCTGAGGGTTAAACAATATGCCTCTTATTGTATCTGGGAAGCTCTTTCACTCGTGCAACCAACCATACACTTGTTTGTTTAAGCTGCTAATTGCCCTGCGTCAATTATTGTTGTATCCATGTCCTACAGCCTGCGGAGATTTTAACTACCCAAGTTTACAAAATCGAATTATCGACCTGAGTTAGAAACTATGAATGTTGGGAGTTATGTCAGGTCACCATAATCGTAAAATATAAGCAACATTTATATGAAATTAGCAGAAAAATACTAATTTAAAATTGGTTTAAGATATAAACTAATTGATTAGCTTATGACCTGTTATGATACATAATAGGTTAACTACAAATCATATTAAAACCGGCTCTTATAAATCGGCAAGCATAAATGATAAAATATTATTTGTAAATAAATTTATTTTAGATAAAAATTTATCAGTCCTCATTATCACAAGCCGATTCGATTCATGTGACATAAATTACCTTTCAATAATTTTAACTATTGCTCTACATAAAGCAGAGTCAGAAGCAGAGCAGGTTGATAAAATCAATTCCATTTAACCTGGACAGATTTGTGTGAAGCTTAAAATTAAAGACCACTTAAAATAGCGACTTCATTTAATTACGATTATTTACGCATTTAAGTATAGGTATTTAAATTACAAAAAAAACAAAATCATTTTTAAGTTTAATTTAAAATGAAATGAAATCTAGTTTTTTATTTTGTATTTATGTATTTTGTTTTTCGTTTATGCAACTTAAAAATTCAATTCATTTACAGCCAAACAATTTATCACACAAAAAATCCTGCATTTCCGGTCTTTAACTCTTAAGCTTACTGCGATTTCACCTTGAAAAGGATGAATGGCTGTGATGTTGATGTTTTGCTGGTGGTTGGTTGTTATGTAATATGGAAATTGAAAAGGAAAATACAAGATAAAGAAAAAAAAAACAGTAGAAAATAAAAAAAAAATACAAGAAAACATGTTCTCAATGTTGGTGCGCATTCGAAATCAAATTAAACTAAACCCAAAAAAAAAAAAAATTGAAAACCAAAATGAAATGAGCTGAAACGGATTGAAGTGGTGTAGAAGAGTGAAATGTAATAATATTCAAAGCAACAGAAAAATATAACCGACAAATAAATAAATAAGTTGCATGTGTTGGAGAAAACATAATAATGTTCAGAAAAACAAAAAAAAACAAAAAAAAAAACTGGAACTGAATTTGAAGGAAGCAGCACAGATGAAACATATGCTGCAGATTATGAACAAAGAAATGTAAAGATGAAGAAAAAAAATAATAATAAATTATAATAAAAAATAAAAACATTAAAGCAAAACGATGGGAACCACTTTGGCAACCAACCAACCATACAACGACAACAACAACAGCCAACAACAATAAGCACCGGTAATGCTACCAATATAGGGGGGAAAAAATATTGCACACTTTCGATTTTCATATAGAAATATTTTTTTGTTATTTTTGTTTTTGTGCCAACAGCGAACTTCAACTTAATCCCCTCAAATGCTTTTTTTCGTTTATTTGAGGAATTCTGCTTTTCTTTTCTATCAAAATTTTCGATGATTTCTTTATACTAAATTTAAAGTTAACGTTTTGCTGTTGTTGCTATTGAAAAGTGTGCAAGCTTTATTATAAATATCTACATATTTTTGGCTGACATCAATTGAAGATGCTCTTCATGTATCACGGATGGAAAAGATAAGTTAATGATGCATTTTCCAGGAAAAACTAACTAACTTTAAACAACTAGGATTAATATATATTACTTTAGTTCAAGCACTACTTTAGTAAAAACAGCACGGTAGAGGGAAAATCATCATCATCACGCAATCAAAAACAAACAACAAAAAATAAGAAAAGATTAATGTCGTGTCGAATGTTCGAATTGTAGCTTGCAAGCAAGTAAAAAAAACGCGACTCTGATACTCTGTGACTGAGGAAACTGAATTAAACTGTTGCATGAATATAGAAAATACAATAAAATTGATGTTGCTTTTTTTTTAGCGATAAAAAGATAATAAATAAAAATCTACTTAAACTAGTTTCTAACAATTGAAGATAAAATAAATTGATTTAATTTTCATATAAATCAATTTATAGACTAATACTTTAGTAAATCAATTTAAATATGTCATATGAAATATGAAAGATTTGCAAGTCTTGTAGGAAAGTTTATTACAAAATACTACTACAAAATTTAGGTTAGAAAGCGAGAAACAAGTGTAAACTAATTTTAATCACACATATTTAAACTGTACCCAAATTTTAGGCTTTTTAGAATTTGAAATGTATAGTTCAACCTTAATTTGCTAAAGCCCTAACATCAAATTTTTCAATAACGACTTTCTTCTTTTCTTCTTATTTTTTGTTTCTTTCCCCTCTCTCCCTCGCTGAATCAATTAAACTTCCCAAAGTTTTCTACAGCGGCTGTGCAAGTATGGATATTTTATTATTTCGTTGGATCATTGAATATTCTCGTTAAAATATTCAATGAACCAACGATATCAGAAATATGTTTTTCTATGAAGAAAGTTACACTGCTACACTATAATAGTTAACACTAAAATATTAATAATTATAAATTTTCTGTATGCAATACTTAAGTATTTCGCTAAATATTTGTTGCAATACTTAATATTACAAAGTAAAATTATATTTTGCTGTAAAATATTTGCTTAAATCACATTACATCGCATAAAATGGAATTATCTCTTAACAGCATCAGTTTAACAACTAATTTTAGCACAGAAGTATGTGCCCAACCAGCCAAAACGATTCGAACAAAAGCGCGACATCAACCCAGCAAACCAAACGCTTAAGCAAGCGGTGGCAGCGGCGGCGGTGGCGGCGGCAGCGACAATGACAGCATGCAATCGACACTAATGACATTTTGCAAAATAGCAACGAGCAATGCAAAAATGTTAAAATGCAAAATGAAATTGAAATGAAAAAAAAAAAACAAACAAAAAAAAACATGAATTGCCAATAACAATCAAAAAGAAGAAACAACAACAAAACACAACATTGCAACAAAATGTAGCAATAAGTTATTTGTTTTTATTATTATTGATATGTTTAAGAAATAAATTATAATCAATTGCACACAATAACAGAGAAGAAAATGGCAAATGTTTAAAACGAAATACAAAAAAAAATGCGCATATGCAACAACAACAACAAACTGTTTCTCTTACTATAAGTGTTGGTGTTGGTGTATTGCAGCTACTAACATTGTTGCTGTCATATTTGTAAGTATGTAGGGGGTACGAGCAACATATATGATGTATACATCCTGTGCAGCCAAAAGCAACCAACCAGCAGCAGCCGCTAGTCAGACAGAAAGACAAACTATAGGATGCGGATGTGAAATAGCGATTTATCTTGTGGTGCATAATTTCTGAACCAATTTCATGTTTTGTCAAAAATTTTTACTCTCTCTCGTTTGGCTGGCGCAAGTTTGAAGTGTGTGTGTGTGTGTGTGTGCTTCAAGCTGAAGGAGATTCAATTTAAAAATTGCTACAACAATTTTGAAGTTCAAATGTGTTGAAAATAATTTTTATTTATTTTTTCTATTTTTTATTTCTTTTTCTAAACCAAATATTTTTGTACATTATAAACTTAAATCCGATAGTAAGAAGAAAGAAAAATGAATTCATTTGCAGACAGCCACAATCAGTATGCGAACCATCTATCTTTGTCATCGTCATCGCTGACAATACTGTTGACATAGTCGCAAATCGTTGGTCGTGGAAATTGTTTCAAGTGCGCGCTTGATTGCAATTTGATATAAATATTTTTGCAGTTTTTACGTTTTTGCTATATTTATTTTATATTTTTTGCAAAAAAAAAAAAAAAAAATAACACAACTATTGCAATGTTTATCCACAAGATTGATCTTTGTGTATTTTTCTGTTTTAGTTTCACATTTTTTTTATCATTTTTTCATTTAATTTTTGTATAGTGTCAACGGAGCAGTAGTTGTTATATTATTATTGTATGTTGTTGCTTTGGTTGTTTTTATTTTGATCTCATCTTTGTAATTTTTTGACATTGTTTTTCTTTCCATATAAACGTACGAACATGAAGACTTCGTTCATATACTTTTTCATTGCACTTATATATAGTTTGACATTATACGGAAATATCTGCTGCAGAAACATGCTTGAGATAGTTATTTGTAGGTACATCTCATGTTATGCATCTCACAATGTAATGACATTACAACAAAGTTTAAGTGTAAGGTAACACATTCAAATTGTTGGCAATACATTTAAACTTTTATATGTTGTAGAAAGCGTAGCATCCTTAGGCACAGTGTACTTGCAAATGAAGTGGTACTTGTTATGAATATAATCGCTAAGTTTCAGTATAATGAGGCAATTAATTGTATATTTTTAGTAATTATGTTTTGTTTTTGTTATTGTCGGAAAAACATGACATTAGATTTAATAACATGATCAGTGGCGGATTCAGGAAGTATTTTTGGTGAGGGAAATAAATAATAAAAATTCTTTATAGTTTTTAATTATATCTAAATTCTTTATAATTTTTATAAAAGTTACTACTGTTTTAAGTGTTTGAAAATCTTTTAGGGGGAATTTACCCCAATCTTCGCCTTGTATCCGCCACTGCTATCACATTCCAGCGAGCTGGAAGTGAATAAAGGTCGTCTTTATAAAAATGCGAACGGCTTGAGACCCATTAGTTTGACCTCATTAGTACTTACTGAAAACATTTGAAAGACTTCTAGACATCCATTTCCGGAATCTATTGGAAAATTTTCAAGGCAATGGTGGGTATACAAGGGGGTTCAGGTTCCAAGACCCTCACGAAAATCGTGATGAAAAGATGTCATTGGTGAAAGTATTTTATTCAAAATATTGAACGTAAAAACCTTTTATCAGAGTAATCAAGTATGCATGTTCATTGCTCGAGTCGAAAGAAATGAAAACTTCGAAGTTGTGTAAAAAAAAAAACAATTTCAGAAAAATTGTCTTGTCCGCATTTATTTGCACAAGGGTGAAATGAAGCTGCTGATGAACTTGCTAAGCAGGGTTCATCGGTTCTATACATATTTTGTGGAATCGGCTGCACAAGCCCAAATCAATCATAGAAGCTCGGGCAAGGAAAAAATGGATATCTTATCAGCACCTTGTTCCAGGTCTTTCCCTCCTGATCTTAAGGGGGATCTCAGACTGCTAGTGGACTTTCTATGCGGCTATTATGTGGTCAGATATCGCCAAAGTAAAAAAGGTCTGTCAAAGGAGATAGAGTGTCCTCTATGTATAGAGGATGATTGGACGACATCCCACATTGTGTGTGAGTGCCCAGCCTTGGCTCGGCAAAGAAGGGGTATTTTTAGAAAATCGTTTCTAACGGTGTCACGCTCACCACTTTGAAAATACTACTCACACATGCTCACGCACGCTGGCATTTTCAAAAAAAAATATTCATGCATGCTCACGCATGCAATAATAAAGTGCTTATATAAACAATATAATATATGTACCATAGAGATGCCAGATTCTTAGGTGAGGGAAAACACAGGGTTGATTTTTAAAACACCAAAATTATGAAATTGTGAATTATCAAGACGTCATGGCCAAAAGTAAGTTATACTGACGTATTTTTACGTCAAAGATATGTCACACTCACGCATGCTCACGTAGAAATTATGGAAATCAAATCACGCTCACGCAAGCTCACGTGGAAATTATGTCACGTGCGTGAGTGTTCACGCGTGTTACGTAAATTCATGTCACGCGCCCATCTCTAGTCCAAATACACCAAATTTTTAATATGTCGTGGGAAAAACTATTTACTCAAACATGATTTCCCATATTTTTAAATTTTTGTTTAATTTTTTGGAAATGCAATTTTTGCACCGGTGATCCATGAAAACTTTTTAAGAACTTTTTCAGAATGAAATGGGGATCGAAGAATTTGAATCTGGATTCGGTTAATACTAAGTTATTTTGTCCAACTTTAAAAAAAATATATAATAAGAATGTATAGAAAAAGATTGTAGAAAAATGATATTGAGGGCCACAGGATCACCGGTGACACTTGAAAATTCAGGCCTTCGGAGTCGCAAAATGTCTGTTTTTATAAAAAAATGTAACAAGAAATTTTGGTCAGACAATACAAATTTGAATTTGGGTTTGCGCTATCTCATATGGTTTCCTTACTATCCCGAAGGGGTTAAAGTATTCGTAAATAGAAAAATTTCATTAAAATTATATATATGTATATGTACTCCAAAAACTTGGAAGTGGTTATAAACAGTGTCGGGCAAAATTCAAACTGAGTAATGAATGAGAAGTAATGACTAAGTAAATCAATCATTAATCACCTGGGTGTTATTGAATCAGGCAGGACCGTCTCCAGACGGGCAACAGCTTGATACATTTAAAAGCCGTTTGCGTTGTTTCGTTTTAATTTTATCGCCAGTTGAAGGTCAGATTTCGAGTAATTTAAGAAAAACATTTTTTGGATGGTATTCAAATTATTTGCGATAATTTTAATTTTAATAAAAAATATTTGCAGTTGTTTGTTGGAGCTGAAAAGGTACTAGGAAGTAGAGAATTGATTATACTTTACATTTATGCAATTTGAATACATAGTAATTTTATACTTTTCCATTTATCGGGACTATAGGCTTTTTAATGAACCACCTATTTTCTCACCTCGAGCAAAAACAATGATTCCAATTCGATTTTCGGCTTTATTTCCGAATTTTATACATCAAAATCAACCAATCCTCATATTTTTTAATGCTGGAAAAAATTTACCTACTAAAGGGTTAAGGGATTTAGGAAAAAACCATAATTACAGGGTTTTTCACCAATTATTGTTTCTCAAGTGCTTATCTGAAAAAGAACAGCCCATGTAGTGCCTAACCGGAGTATTTCAGATTAATTACTAGTCTTAATTTAGAATTATGTTTAAAATAAAGGCTACACAAAAGATCAACCATGACCACAGTGCATTATAGTTTATTTAAATAATAACCAAGTACCTAACATACCCATTTTCATACATGCAAATATTTAGAGTAGAGCTTAGTTTATTTTACCTGCTGCAGTTAGGTCAAAGGTTTTGCCACCTTACATTATTTTGAATATTTATGTAGGCACATAAATTGGTTCGGCCGTTCCATCATACCTGCCGTCACTCCTTACACCCGTTCCTTTTACCATTACAGTGAAATGTCTGCAATGAAATATGTATGCATACCTATGCCCATGTCTATGCCTACCTATGTCTATGCGTAAATGGAAAATGTGTGTTGGCATAAATCATTTTGTGATTTCCGTAAGTGAATGATACCGACACTTTAAAAGGTTTACAATATTTACTCATATACCGACCCAAAAAAAGAAAAAAACAAACCAAAATTTTAACAATGCAGGAGTTACAGTGTATCGCACAATACACAAAAATGTAATGAAGAGTATATTTTAAGTGGATTTCGCGCACTTTAAAATCGTAAAAATATTTTGGCATATATCAACCCACCATCAACACCTCGCACCAAAAGCAACAACACTTTTTGAGTTATACAAAAGATTTTGGCAGCTGAAGTATTCCATTCGCGTATCTTCCTTGCTAGAGTAAACAACTGAAGTACTGAATATAATAATGTACCATAAATAATTTTAGTAAATTGTTTTTTTAATTTAAAAAACACTTTTCAGGAAGAATAGTGCAAACAAATAAAAATGGATACCTTACTAGTGAAAAATGGTCCGCTTTATTAGCGTAATAGCATGAAATTGCATTTTTTGTTTGTTCCTAATGGAATATTTAAAGAGGACGAAACATTTTCCTAAATCAATATATTGTTGCCATTGTCCCTCCATTGCTCAATGTAAAAGCATCGATGAAATCTTTTAAGCTTACCTCAATCACGCTTGCAACCTCTACTCTTTTGCATTGCTAGACAATTGTATTATTTTTATTGCTCTCAATGCTGATTGAATATGTAATAAGCATTATGCATGGTAGTTATTTATTTACATTAAAAACCTTTATTTTTATGCTATGCAAATAATTAAAAAGTTAACAATGCTTTAATAATTAGTAGCGACATTTGACCACTCGATATTTTGAATCAGCAGTATAATAAAAATAAATAATTTCCAACAAGAGCTCAGGTGTTCGTCTCTTAACACTCTAGAGCCAAATGTGGTAACTGTGATCCTACAGAAATACTAAGAAAGTAGTCAATCGTTTCTTCACATTCTTCCTCCGATCCACAGGCAGCCCAGAAGGCACAAGCGCCCAGACCAATCATATTCAAATGTTTGGCTCGAGAGAAGTGAGCTGTATGTATATAAAGAGGGACTAACAAAAGTTCGCTTAGTACATCAGAAGGAAAAACAATTTTAATTTCATAACTTTAATCTTCATCGTTTTTAAATTTTTCGACAAAAATTGTCATTCATTTTTTTTCATTTTTGAAGCCGGATCCACTTTCTTCCTCCTTAAAATCGACTTTTGTTTAGGTTTGCAACTTCGACATTAAATGCATTGATTTCACTGCCTTGCATTGGTTTTGCGAATAAGATGGCTCTTAGTGTTTCCGAATGACTTTTTTGTTGTGAACACTACACGAATCTGGGGTCAAAAACTTTCCACCCCGTCGCGTTTTCGACAAAAACGGTTTTGAAACACCTAAAAATACGCTTTTGGCCATTTTTGAAAAATTGTAGGAGCTGAACTCTGATGCGTTTCAAACTTTTTTCGGTAAATCCAAATCAGATCCAAGGCGGCACCCAATTTCGACCGGCTCTTCAACCCAGAAATTATTTGAATCTTCGCAACCAATTTTATTCTTTGAAATTCTGAGTTCCTTCTCGAATATTTTGTTTCCTTCTTCCGTAGCTATTGTAGAAGTTCAGGCTCGTATGTGTACTGAAAATCGAAAACACTTAAATGTTTGGTAAAACCAAATCAGGCCCGAGGCGACATACAGCCCAAAATGCCTGCAGATCATTACTTAATTGAAATATTTTTATTTAAAAATGCTTTTAGTGGGAATATGAAATGGAGTTTGACCAAAATTTTATTCTATATATTTTTTAGTTCTATCTCTGAAAGAACATTGGTCGAAGTTTATGTAATTATGGCATATAGCTCATGACTAGCGATTCATTTGATTAAAATATTTTTTTAATCTGCCCATGTTCCGAATTTCTAAGGTTTTGAAGGATTAAGGTTTATGAATTCCAATAAATGTAATGTAATTGGAAAAATTACCAATTTCATTTTTCAATTGTAATTTAAATAATGCAATTATTTTAAGGAGTCATAAGGAATTGTGTAATCAACTATATTTATGGAATTAAATTTCATAATTCTTTTTTCGAATTCCATTACCGAGGAATTGGAAATGCTAATTACCAAGTACAACTCCCGAGAATGGAATTGAAGAAGAAGTTTATTCTATTACAAGAAACTGCAATGGGTAATTAAAATTTTCAATTCCTTGGAATTAAGAATGTAATTGTAATGAAATTAATTTTAACCATTTCGTGTTACATCAAACAAAGTTTTCTCTAACCTTCAACTGTAGTTCATAAATAAAATAGCTATGCATTATGTTTTGTCGTGAAATACACGCTTGCAGTAAAAGTGCAATGCGTCAGAAGTGCAGCAGAATATTAAAAATGGAAAAAATGGAAATGGAAAAAAAATACTTTTAAAACTTTTGTGTGAAATTCTAAATATTTTTTCGTAACTTATATTCCTCATTTACCATTTTTTTATTTATTTTCTTTTTAAGCATAACTGTGTGAAACCTCAGGAAATTGTTAACTAGCATATGCAAGGAATAGAGTTGGAAAAACGAAGGTAAATATATAAGTAGCTAAAAGATTTTTTTTTTTGTAACCTCTTTTTCAACCAAACAATTCGCAAAGGAAAATATGTGAAATATTTTTCCAGCAAGTTTTTTCGGTTGGAAAAAACTAAATTAAAATAAAAAGGAAAAGTTTCAATATGCAAATGGAAAATCGCTCGACACTCTTCGTAGACGCATCAAAATAAATGAGTGACATACGTGAACAAAGCTGCAACAGAAATAGTGTTGACTTGAAGGTGGTAGAGGGTGGGCGGTTTCCCTAAACAAAGTACAGTTACCTCCCCTACTTCTCTTTAACATACATATATTTCACTGTTAGGTTATGTAGGTGTGCTACAATTGCAACGACCATGAGAATTTGGTTGCATTAGTTCACAGAGTGTATCGCACCGTACCGCACTACTATGTGACTGTGCTTTTGTATTAATTTGTGTGTATGTGTTTGTGTGCATATTTGTGAGCACAGTGTGAATATTTTAAATTTTTTTTTATTTTTCTTTTAATTCACAGCAAATTAATTTTCATCAAGTGCTCACTGCTGCTTTGCTTAGTGAAAGTGAAGAAAATTTCAGTTCACAAGAAAAGGTTTTTATTTTTTTAGTATTTTTTTAGTATTTTTTTGTTGTTTCATTTTTTGGGTTACCTTTATGTTAAGTTTGATTAATAACTTTGTGAATCTAATAGCTTAGCATATTTAAATATTTACTTACCTAGTATGAGTACGTATCTCATATTTTTATTTTCTTTCTGTTTTGTTTTAAGAAGTTATTGCGATTTTACTTTAATTTTCAGTTGATACTTATTCATCATTCGCACCTTAGTTGAAGAAGAGTGAATTTGTTTGGTTTATGGTTGCTGGAAGTACGTTGGAGTACGTGCAACTGTGTGAGTTTAACAGCTTATAACTTTTTATTATTATTATTATTATTATTTTTCAACCTTCAAAGAGTGTTATTAAATATTTCATACACTCGCGTTTTAGTTTTTTCTTTTTTTTTAGTTGAAATTTTCGTAAAATTTTGAAATTAAATTTTTAAAGTGTATTACAAAAATTTCTTGCCTGCTAGTTTTTCGTTAAATATTTTTTATAGCATGCAATATTGTTTAGTGTTTTGAGAGGTTTCTGTTTATTGCTTTTATGCATTTTTGTTAATTGTTTTTTTTTGTTTTTGTTTTTGTTACTTAAATTAAATTATGAGAAACATTTTTTGCCTTTTAGTTTTGATTCCAAAAGATTAAATTAAACTAATTTATCTTTAGAGGATTTAAAAACCGCAAAAACTTAACGTGCAGCAGGTAGGTATACTCAAATAAAAAATAATTATGTATTTAGGATTTAAAATACATTCACAAAATCTGGACTTATATCTCTCCTTTCAAATGACGAATTTAAAAGCCAGCGTACACTACCGAAGTTATAGGCGAAAATAGGTTTATACTTTTTGAGAATTGGTTCTTTGATCGTAATTCCAGATAGTCCAGTAGTTATGTAATTTTTTTCTTTAATTTAACTAGGCTTACAACATACACTATGCGTCATACTTATATAGTTACACAAATCTGCTTTATTATGTAACATGGTGTATTTATTAAAAAAGTAATATACAGACACTCGCGTTTTAGGAAGGGATTATTTTATTAACCTAACAATTTTTATGTAGTAATCCCCTTATGTTTAATGTTTTGCAATAAAAAGTAAAAAATTCCCTTAATGGAGAAAAATTTCCCTCAAATAACATTTTATTAAAAAACAAAAATTTCCTTCATGGGAAATTTTTATTATTCAAACAAGTGAAAACTTTTTAAAACATTTGCAGTTGTTTTATATGAAAATTGCAATTTCAACATTTTTATGTTTAATTTTATATTCGAAGCAACACTTTATTAAAAAATATAACGTTTCTTTTGTGGAAAATTTTGAGTAATCAAGCAGTGGGAATTTTTTTTACACGTTTGTAGTGTTTTGATGCAAAATAATATGAAGAAAATTCTTAGGAAGGAATTTTTTAATTCAACTAAATATTTGTATGAAAATTATAAAGTATTACGCTTAAATTTAAGGATTTGTCATAAAAACAAAGATTCCCTCAAAAGAAAAATCTGAAATAAAATGCAATTTGAACATTCTTATGTATCAAAGAGTTTAATTTTATATTCGAAACAACACTTTATTAAAAAACAAAAATTCCCTGTGTAAAAAATTTTTATTATTCAAACAATTCAAAATTTTCCAAACATTTGGAGTGTTTTTTATAAAAAAATTTCTCAAAGAGTTTAATTTCGTCTTCGCAACAACAACTTAACTACAACTTAACTAAATGGAATCTTTTTTTTTTAACATTTGCAGTGTTTATAAAGAAATTATAGAAAAAAAATGTGTGGAATATCCATAGGAAGAAGTTTTTCTATTCAACTAAAAATTTGTGCGATATTTATAAAGTATTACGCTTAAATTTCATGTTTTGTCATTAAAAATAAAAATTTCCCTTATTTTAAAAAAATTTCCCTCGAAGGGAAATTTAAAATAAAACGCAGTTTGAAAATTTTTATGTCTTAAAAAGTTTACTTTTATATTCGAGGCAATACTTTATTAAAAAATTAAAAATTCCCTTTGTGGGAAATTTTTATTATTCAAGTGAGTGGAAAGTTATTTAAGAATTTGCAATGTTTTTATGCTAGAAATTATTCTAATATACAATAGCGGAGCTAGAGATACGGAAGGGAAATTTTTCGTTCCTTCAGAAAATATTTTAAATAAAGGAATAATATTCATAAGGTCTGGTTTATATCCAAACCTTGGTGGAATCAACACCCTAATAAATAAAATTAAAATGCCACAGGCTTAGTAAAATATTAAAGTGGTAAAAGTAACTCTTCATGTGTTAGTCTGTGTCGAGGATAAACTAGACTGATAAAATAATTTTAGGAATCACTAACGGACCACTAAGTTTATGTTGAGCCATTTAATTGTGATTTAACCTTAAAACTTTATAATTATTTATGAGTATAACTAAAGCCGTTACTTCTAACTTGAGCCGTGATATTTTTCATAGACTTCATTTTTATATTTTCATATGACAATCACGCACAAAATAAATTGTTTATTTTAATGCTATTTTTAAAAGCATAATCTCGCATACTAACTAAACAAAAAACATAGGAAAAAATTTGAGACAAAATTTTAATCTTTGTCATTTTGTAAATTAATTATATAATTTATCTTCATTTTGTACGTACTGCCTCTAAGAAATCTGAAATAAATGCTAACTTTTATTTGTTTAAGCGAATTGCTTGCAGTATTTACTACATACATTGTATTAAATATGCAAAACTGATGCTCGAAACAATTTTTTCAAGTAGGTCTCACTTAAAAATGGTAAGAGTGTATAATTTTTGCGCAAAAAACAAAAACAAAAGATTTGCAAAAAAAATAAACAAAAAAAAGATGTGCAAAAAATATGCAAAAACAGACAGAAAAGAAAACAAAAGTGATACTTCAACAACTTGTACATATATTAGAAAAACAAAAAAAAAAATTAAAAAAAGGAAGGAAGGAAAAAACCAAAGCACAACCTGCTATCTACTCTCATATGAATTTTACATATTCCTGACACGCAAACCGCATTTCATTTCGAATTCATGAATTCATCGGTTCACTCAATGAAAGCGACAGCAAAAATAAGACAACAACAGCAGCAAACAATGATGACGGAGACTGCAACAGCAGTAATGACTTATGACTATGCATTAACAACCAACAGCAGCAGCAGCATCATTATCATCACTAATTTTAGTGAAAAAGATCATCAGCAACAGTAACATTCCCTGTAGAATACACGTATCTTTACAAATATTCGAATTCATACATTATGTGGCAAATGTTGCAAAGATAAGGCGGGGGTGATGTGGTGGTGGTGGTGGTGGTGGTGATGGTGGCACTGATGCTGACAGTGACGACAGGCGCGCACTTTATGCCACACATAATAATGCAAATGTTTGTGATACTGTGACAGTGGTAACAAACACCAGCAGAAGCAATAGCAGAAGTAATAGCAATAGCAGTCTCAGAAGCCGAAGCAACAACAACGTTATATTTCAACATCTTTTGATGATAGTTAACTGGCATACTTATACTTCCTTCCCCTCGGAGTTGAGTGTCTTCATAGAAATAAAAAGAAGAAAAACCGCACAATAATTACGAGACTAGTAAAGAGCTCGCGTTTCTATGATACGTTAGCGATGCTTCTTTTGCTATTACTGCTTCATCTTCATCTTCCATATATGGTATGGTAGACTCTTCTTAATTTGGCTTAAAGTCACAGCTGAAAATCACAATTTATTTCTGCTATTTTTTTTTGTTTTGTTTTTTTCTGAATAATAATGATACCCTCATTTCATTTCAACGCTCATTCACTCACAGCATTTTCTTGTCCGTTTTTTTATTTTATTTCTTATTTTCAATTACTCTTTATTTTTCGTTACGAGTGGCATATTTTTATTACCATTTTTGAGTATGAACATTGGCCAAAGAAGCTTCATTGCAATTTTTATGATGATTTGCACAAGTTTTTGTATATTTCTTTTTTATTTAGTATTTATTATTGTGTGAGTATTATTTTGTTTGTCGGACTGTCCATTTGCCAGTTTGTTTAGTTGGCTGCCGGCATATATTTCGCTTTCAACAACCCGAAAATGACAAACACTTTAAATCGGTCATTGTGCTCATTAATGTCAAATTAACAATTTCATACACGATTTTAATAGTGTTAGTTTGTATATTTACGAGTACCTATATTTTACATACCTACATATATATATATATAAAAATATATCTACATTTCATCAGCGTAATTATTTTAATTGTATTTCAGTTGAGATATGTATGTAGTTGCTACTGTTATTACTGTCGTTGCTACTGTTTGTTATTGCTGTTGTTGTCACTGTTGTTGCTGTCACTATTTGCTGTCATTGTCGCTGTTATTGCTGTCACTATTACTATATAGAATGATAACAATGATTTGTTGTAAGTGATGCCAATGTCAACACAGACATATACATAAATTGAAAAATTGTTGCAACAGAATTACATTAACAGCTACAATGCAACACATTATAATAATACTATCCTACTAATGTTATTATTTGTTATCTTTTTTTTTTAGCAATTTTTAGTTTTATGACTGCAAAAATATGTACTATGTAATTATTTTGAATTATAGTTCATAATGAGGTTATGGTTAAATCTAATCAAGATTAGCTGCTGAGCTGAGATAGTAGTGATTACATTGGGAATTCAAATTCAATTCCATTTCAATTCCAACTGAATTGTAATTGGTAATTTTTTTCACTTCTTTAGTAAAGGAATTGGAAAAGTTTGAAAAATGCAATTCCATTACAAGGAATTGTAATCGGAAATAGAATAATGGAATTGAAAAATTTATTGATTCCATTACAGGGAATTGTATTTCTAATTACTTACAAAAATTAAAAAAATAATTGAATAGAAAGTAATTTTTTTGTTACTTTCATGAAGTTGAATTCCAATCTAATTGGAATTATTCCCTGAAAATATTTGATAACTTTTTACTTCAATTCCAAAAAAAAAACCGAGAATTAAATTTTTTCTAAAAATATTGTAAAATTTAATTATATTTTATTATATCCATACGTCATAATGTTTTATAGTTTTTTTTTTTTTTTTGAAAGTAAACTAAAACGGAATCAATTATTTTCGAGGAAATATTCCATAACGAAAAATTTTATTACATCTTACTAATTACTCTAATTACTTTTTCAATTCTTGTAAGTAATTGAAATATTTTTTATTAATCCAAAAGTTTTTCAATCTCCATCACCCGGGAGTTTGAAAATTTTCAATTCTCGATTGGAATTCTTTGTAATGGAATTGGAAGTTTTATCAATTCCATTTCTAAGGAATTGAAAACAAAAATTACCAATTATAAATTTCCTGGAATTGAAATTGGGACTATAATATCATTGAATGAACAGAGCCTTTATTTGAATTTCATGTTCGCATACTATTGACTACCTTTGATCTTTAGATAACTTGTGTTAGAAAATAAATAAACTCTAAATATAAACCATACAAGCAACAACAGTCGAAGGAAATACAAGAAATCCATCAAGAAATCTAAGAATAAGTCTTGGAGATAAAGCTCGATATACGCCTTAAGAAATGTGAAGCTGAGAGCAAAATCGAGTGAAATAAATTGGTATATGAACGGTATAAGTAATTCAGCTTAGAATGAAAATAAAACCACTTCAATAATAAAATGATATAGCAATTATTTCAGAGCGAAAACGGCACAGCGACTTAACCCGCTTTTGCTCTGAAAATACATTCATCGAAATCGAAAATTTTTTGTGAAGAATGTATAGAATTTATTTATAGTTATGTTTAGCTTTTTATTCCTTTATAAAAATTTCTGCTTTCAAAACAAAATTCCTGTTCTCCAACTGGAATTTTTGTACATCAAATATATTTTTTGATGGTTATAACTGTAGAAGTACCTGGACTTTTGTGTAAAAAAAAGCAAAATTTATTAAATTGTAAAATAATTATAGTGTAGGTTAGGATAGGTTGGAGGGGCAGCCTTCTGCTTGAAAGCACACTTAAGCACATTTAGGTTCATTGTGATACCACAGTACGCCGCGACTCCCCCATTTACGAATTGGAGAACCATGAGGATTCCATATTGAACCTGGCTATGTCTTCAATATTTATGGATGAGTGTAATTAAAAAATCTGGCACTGGCATGAAAATAAATAATGGCTCTTAGATTTCTGATTTTTTTATGTACTTTTCTCTACAACGTAAAATTAAGAGGCCAACGACAGCAGATTCAAAGTCTTTTGCACTGCCTCCAAAGCTATCGAAAAGTTTAAATTTTACACTGAAATTTTTTATTATAAGTAATATTTAATTTCAGTGCAACTAGGAAACTGAAAAATACAAAAATTCTATATATCTACATATAAATTTATGTATAAATTTGTTTTTGCAATGTTGCCAAATTACAAAAACTTGAATTTTGGCAACATCGCAGATTATGACTCGTTCTACTTTAGCCAGCCAAATGAATTATTTTAAGACCCCATATTTCCAATTCATCAAAAACTCTTGACTTAACTTTACTGTTATATCGAAAAGGTAAACAGCAAGACAACCAAAATGCATTAAATTCAGGGAAATAATACAAAAATATTTTAACCTTGAAAGCTTCGAAAAACTTTTAAACCAAAAATGATATTACGCCTATTTTTGGCGAATTTTTATCCTCATATATGAACAAAATCCCTTGACGCTAATTGAATTCGCACTGTCAAGCTGTTTTTTTTAAGTGGAATGGAGAGAGTAGTTCAGGTAAATATAAGTTATGCTCTCACCTTTTTTAATCCCCGGACAGTGCTGGGTAAGCATTAATTCGTATATTAATTTATATATATTTTTTATTATTTAATTTTCATTATCATTGTTTCTATATTCGTTTGCCTGGCTTTCTTTTATCTTTTTTGTTTTGTTATTACAATTAAGTAAAAACCTATGCCATTTTTTTTTTTTTTTTGCTCATTACGTTGACAGTAAATAACTTCAAGGTAAATATTTAAAGCGAAACTATTAACTTTTTTCTTTTTCTAAATGAATAACTTTTATTTTTTGCAAAGGAACAACTGAATGTGTCACGCAATAACAATTTGTTTGTTTCGCCAAAGGCTTAAAATATTTTGGTGAATCCCCTGCGAAGAGCAACTTTAAAAGCTTTAAACTTTAATTTTAATATTAATAGTGGCCTATTTATGTTACACTACAGTGTAAACACTAGCTATTACTATTTTCTTGGAATTTTTTTTTTTGGCTTTTTGCCAATAAGCAACCAAGAAAAGGTTATTCCCCAGTTGCTCGTTAATGTCAATTTTCTTCTTAATACCGTTAAATAACTAACTGCCTATCAAGGACCAAGGACAGAAAGTTAGTATAGTTTCATTAAAATATTGCAAAAATTAATTTTTAAAGGTTTATCATGCTGGAAAATTGGATACAATAAAGTTTACTAAATAAAAGTTGGTATTAAGATTTTATTTATTTGGTTGTAAGTTAGTAACAGTTTTTCCATGTATTCTAGCAACCCAATCTAATATTTACAGATTAAGTAATTTAAATTTTTTTTTTATAGGTGTATAGTATTTTATTATTTGGAATCTCTTCAGTTCTTTAAATTAATTTCTAATAAAATCTACTGAATCTGGGAACACAATTATAGAAAATGGTTATTTTAATTCTTGGGTCAGGCACAATCAATTACTTTTCTAAGGAGTCTGGAGTCGCCACAGCTATCTACGATTTTTCAGTCCATAATATAAGATCAGTTTAAACTGAGTGGATGTATGTATAATTGGCACTACATATACCAATCGTATGCAATTATTTCTTTCATTCTCAGACTATGCAAATAAAAATGAAAAATAAACTGGAAGCCGTCCTCTTTCGGTTTTTTTTTCAAATTTGAGACACATGTGGTCCTTATGCTCAGGTTTTTGGAGAGAGAGAGATGTCTGACATAATTTTTTTTTTACCTCTACCCCGCATTTTTGGTTTCATAAAATTTGAACTAACTTTTTTACAAAATAAATAATTTTTACTAAATTTAAATTTTCCTCAAATTTTCTAACCTCTGCTTCGGCGCCCCCTTTGGAATATTTGTTTCTTTTGAGAAAATTTAATATATTTTTAAGAGAACTATCCGCTATGTCTTGCGGACAAAAAGTTAAATGTTCCACACGGGATGGTTCTATTTAAAACATTTTATAATAGAGCAAAATACAAAAAAGAATTACAGGATCAAAGAATCTATTTACTTTGTAAACGCAAATTAATATTAATTCAATATTAACCTATCAACGTATTAGGATTACCTTCGAGCCAAATTGAAGAAAATCAGGCAAGGTCGATTGCCACACACCTTCAAAAAATCTAAGAATGACCTCTCCATATAAAGTTGTACGATATTTTAAAATTTGCTCATATTGCCGGTAGACATAACAAAATATTTCAATGTATTGCACTTGTGCGGTACGACAACATAGAAATAAAAACTTGGAATTATTATGATGTTTATTTAGTTACCTTACCAACACACATATTCGTAGATAAATATTTGTACAATGGACGATGAAAATGGGAAATTATGGTTGGTCATTAGACGTAGTAGCATTACACAATGCAAGGCTTGAAATCGACTGGAAACTGAAGCTACTTCTTCTCCATCGTCATCGCATATACATATGTATATTTAAAATTTTTGTTTTTTCTTTTGTTTTTGTTTTCTGACTATGCGTTCACCACACAAAAACCACAATTATTAAAATTACAGTTGGAAAATGCTAAAGTAGTAGTAGACTCAAAAGATGATAGCAGAGTATAGAATGGAGGGAGGCACCTGCATACAGGCCCATAGTATGAGTATGAATATGATATCACGTTGATGTGATGTGATGAGATGAGATGAAAAGAGATATGATGGGATGAGATGTGATGGGATGAGATGTGATGGGATGCGATATGATGTGATGTAGTTTGGTTTGGCTTGGTGCGGTTTTTAGTATGTTGCTCATATGCACATAGCTGACAACATGAATGTGTTTAAAGTTGAAAAACCAAAGAAAGACATATTCACAAGACACAAACACAGAGACAGACCAAAATGACCAACAATCTCAGCAAAACTTTTTTGTTTTGCGGCATTTGCTCGCAAAGTAAAAAGTCGTATAATTTATTATTTTATATATCAAATGAATTGAGCTTGAGGCACACACACACACACACACACACACACAAGTAAGTAAGTTAAAGTGTAGTAAGGTAAGGTGCTCCAAAGGGAAATTTATTTCTTATTGCTGGTTTAGTTATTTACATATAATGAAAAAATATAAAAAACAAAAAAATACTTCATAATTGAAGTAAAATGTTTAAATCACAAAGTTACAACATTTTGCATATTTCTTTTTTGAGGCGTTTGAGGAGTTTTTGCTGTGATTTTTGTGCAACAGCAACAACAGCAGCAGAAGCAGCAATTGTTCATAGTACGAGCAACATTTGTTATTATTGGTTTTCGCAGGTTGTTGTCATTATTTGCTGCTAGGTATTTGTGTTTTTTTTTTTGTTTTTGTGTATTAAAATTATATTTACTACAAGCTGCGGTTGATGACTTCCACCACTCTCACAAGAAGAAAGAAGGAAGGTTAGGGCATTATGCAAATATTAATGCTTTTTAAATGAAAAGCAACAAGAAAATGTATATTTACTATGAAAAAGTAAAAAAAAAGTAATAATGAAATTCTGCTGCAGGTGAACCTGAACTGTAACTATAAATGAAGAGAAAGACACCAAGAGAGGGAGAAAGAGAGAAACAGAGAAGACAAAGTGCAATAATGTGGGCTTTTGGTATGCAAATGAATCTGAAATGTGTGTTAAGTTTCAAAACTAATAAATAATAATATGAAAAAAAAAAACAGCAAGGACAACAATAAAAGACCCAAAAGAACTTGGTGGCTGCAATCTACTGTTTACTCCCCTCTTACCCCTACAATAAATATGTCTCCTTAAATATAGAATAACATTAATTCACATTTAATATTATGTAAAACTTTTTTAATTTAATTTTTGTATTTTTTTTAATAAGAAAATATTATTTAAAGTTATCCCGCTCAGTATAGAACCGTAAAACCTCTATAATTTGAAGCATTTCTCCATTCTCTTCGGTTTTAGCTCAAAATTTTCTATATTTCGAATTAAAGTATCTTGTTATTCGAACTATTTCTCATCGGTTTAACCTCTATGTTTTGAAATTTTGGCAAAGCAAGCCCAAAAATTCTGTTAGGTACTCAACCTAACAGAATTTTTGTTGTTTTTTTCTTAAGCGCAGAGAAAATGTATCCTGTATACAAATTTTTTTTTTTTAATTATTACACCATTTTTTCTTGTATTTTAAGTCTTCATATATATGCAAAAGTTATTAATCAATCTTGTAAAAATTGCAAAAATTTTGGGCCGAGAAATTATAGAGTTCCCTTAAGTTATTGATCTAGTCTGACAAGGTTTGAGATCATCGCGGCTTGGCTGCCAGAGAAAACTTTTACTCCTCTAGAAACATTGGTTGTAATTACCCGAATAACGTGTTGTTGGAAAAAATTTCTATGTGCTACATGCTAGTTGAATCAGTTAAAAGAAAGAAATTAAATAAATCTAATGCACTTGGGAAGACTTCAGTGCCTACTCCGCAGTCCATTTTTGACCCATCAATGTATACAGTATAGTCATACTCAGCTGCCAGAGACTAATGAAACTAATCTTGCCTCATTGGTATTTGAATTTTATGATGAAAGTTTTGGGAAATGTAGAATAATCGGTCACTTGTAGCGCCAGGCTTGGTAAGCAGAGCTAGGTAAATTTAATTCCATTACAATTACATTCCTAATTCCAAGGAATTGAATATGTTAATTATCAATTACAATTCCTTGTAATGAAAGTAAGTTTTTTTTGTCTTTTCCATTCCAGGGAGCTGTTATTGGTAATTAACATTTCAATTCCTCAGTAATTGAAATGGCAAAATGTTCAATTCTATTACTGAATTCTAATTTGTAATTTGAAATATGCAATTCTTCAAATGAATTGGAAAAGTACATGATTGAATTCTAAAATTGTAATTAATTCCTTTTGATTTTCCAAGTGAAACACTTAAATCCATTATATCTACGGCGGTTTACGATTTCTGGATTTTTTCCTCTTTTGCAATTACTTGTAATTGGTAATTAATATTCCCAATTCCTTGTAATGGAATGGTGTTCTTGGGAATTGTAAAGTAATTAACATTTCCATTCTCTCAGTGCGTCTGTAGGGGTGAGTAGAACGCACGCTGAAGATGCACTTAAAATATTTTACAGAGATAGCTTCTAGCTTCTTTTACTGAGTTCGTTTCACCAAACTGTTGCAATCCCGAGCAAGCGTTTTTCACTTGCCCTTCGATGTTGCTTTTCTAACTTTGGTTCAGCACTAGAGGAAGGAAAAATTTGATAGTTTGTTTAAACGAGGAATATTAAAGCTAAGTATTCAAGTTTTAGGTCACACCTGGTCTAGCGAAGTCTAGTATCAAATTTTTTCAGAATAAAGTGAATATCTACAATTGCTTAAAGTAAATTGAAGTATCTACATTAATCAATTATTAATTTTAATAATGAAAATTACTTTTATTTTCCTCCAGGTAAAAAATTCATAAGTGAGCAGTTTCTGAAAATGGTTACCAAGCAGAATCAAAAAAATTCCTGGATTTTCTGAATTTTTCGAATTTTTATTATTTGAACAATATTATCACGTCCTGTCGATTTGTACGAAGAAAATGTTTTTAGAGCCCCGATAATTTTTGACTTTGTTATTAGGTTTTAAGTTGCTGTTTGGGAATATACTAAGGTCAGGCATGGTATATACGTCCCTACTCCCCGGTAAATGCGAACTAACAGCAACAATCTCTATAATTCAAATTTTTATTTTTAACCCCTTTAATTCGAAGAAATTTCCTCATGCCTCATCTTAACTATTGAGGTTCTACTGTGTATAAAATATTCTTGTAAAATTTCTTTTTACCATAACAATAAATTACAGTTTAAAGTTAATTTGAAATATTTTTGCAACCTTTTTGGCAAACAATGAAAAAATAAACACCATATAAGATTTTGTATAAGCACGTGCATAATATATTTATATGTGTGTCTGTCTGTCTAGCTAGCAATAAAGCGATTAATTTCGTATATCAACAAACATGTCAAAAACATTATTTCACAGAGCCATCAACACATTGAAGAAAACAGGTTAGAATAATTTTCAACGTTGCCCTTTTGAAAGTTATTAATGTGATACATTTTTTGAAATTGGGTTTAATCTGCATATGAGTATTAAATATTAAGTAGAGGTTATTTCACCTGAATGAAAGTAAATTAAGGAATTTGTCGAAAAAGAATGTGAAATCAGCAAGAGCAAAAAGTGCGTCGGCATGGCACCAGTGATTCAAAATATTCAGTGTCAATCATCAAAGAGTTTGATCACACAGTAATTTATCTTTTAATTAATAACTAGTTGGACTGCCCTGAAAAATCGAAAGATAAAATAAATGTGTGCATTCCGTCTGGAACACCAACCTTCTCCTCTCTCCGCAAGATTCAGCGATTGATCTATTATTATAATAGTGATTTTCAGACCATCTACCATAGGGCAGCCTCCATTGGCAGGCCATATTTTGTAGGCAATAAAAAGAGTACAAAACTGACTCTAAGCTGACAGAGAGAAATCCAATCGGTTCTGAAAATGCAGGCCTGTGAAATTATAGAAATTTGTAGAGAGTAAGAGAGATAGAATACAAAAGAGAAGAGCCCGAAAAGAGGAAATATTTCTTCAAAAGAGTACGGCTAGAAACCATTTGCATGGATCATTACCGGTTTGCCACTCCCGGCAATATATATGAAGAAAGCTTTTCAATTAAGAGTGTAATAATAATGATCAGTGGGTGCGTTGGTTAGTAGGCACATAGAGGGCCTAGACCAACCTTTCGCATCCATTCAAGTTGTCATATTTATACAAGAATGGAAATGACTTACAGTTTTATGCTGACACCCATGACCTAGTAAACTTTGATTTTCGAATTTAAGATATTTTTTTTTTCCAAAAAGATTTTTTTTTTACTAAAGCGCAATCAATTAACTTTTCACTGAAAAAATCGTGTTTTGGGTCACCGTTGACCAATGATCCCGAGAGGGTTAAATTCGAAAATCAAAGTTTACTAAGTCATGGGTGTCAGCATAAAACTCCAAGTCATTTCCATTCGTGTATAAATATGACAACTTGAATGGATGCGAAAAGCTCGGTCAAGCCTATTTTCAATCGCTCACAGCTTTTTCAAAATTTGTCCAAAACGTTAAATTTAATATGTATATTGTGGAAAAAACTCTTTGCTCAAACAAGATATTCCATATATTTTAAATTTTCTTTTCTTTTTTTAGAAATAAGAGTTTTGCTACGGTTCACCGGTGACCCTAAGATCTTCAATGGAAACTTTTTAAGAACCTTTTTACAATGAAATGGTGTTCAAAGAATGCGAATCTGGACTAAGATTGCTCTGTCGTTTCTAGTTTCGTTACGATCAAGAAAGAGTTAAGAGAGGAATTAATAATAAATTGCTTTATTTATGTTTAAAAAGCAATATCTAATGAAAATATACAGAAAATTTTCATCGAGGGCCACAGGGTCACCAGCGGCCCATGAAAGGTCAGGTTTTCAGAAGTGCTAAAGTGTGTGTTGTGTTAAAAAATTGTAATCGGAGAATACGGTTCCGGAATCAAAAGGGTTAATTGAATTGAGAAAAAAAAATAAAATTTGTGAATCTAATAAAAACAAGCTAATCATTGAATAACATTTCCCTCTTTGTTATGGTCGAGTGTAACATATTGCATAATTGCACTTATGCATATATACAAACGCACATTTGTATTTACATGTTTCGGTCCCGGGAATGTTGCAAATTTGATTTTCTGCATGAATGTAAATTGTAAATTTACATGTGTTTTTTTTTTTGTTGATTATGGATATTTGTTTATTAGTTAAAAATGTAAATGCCTACAAATTTAAGATTTATGTAATCTCAATGAAACAAAAAGAAAAAAAAAAAACGATGAAGATGCCATTCTCCTTTTTTTGCATAATGCACTCAAAGTAACCAAATATTTTTTTTTTTTTTGGTTTCATCAGTGATTAATCTCAGTGTGTGTGTGTAAAATGCTTTTATTATAAAATATCCTGCAGTTCAGTTATTTTGCGGCTACTATTTACTGTACTGGCCCCTGCCCACCTTTTTGCATACAGCTCCTCATTTGCAGGCAGGCAGGCTGGCAGTTTCATGATTACCATATGCCATGCCAGTGTGTGGTTTTTGTTTTTGGCTTCTTTGTTTGTTTGTTTGTTTTTGTGTTCGGGTTTTTCGACTTTTGTCGTTTTACTTCATTGGTTTTTTATCACTTTACCATAAACATACAGCGTAACAAACTTGTACTTTATTACCTGTGACATGAACATGCGCATCCTTTCAAAATAATCAAACATACTCACACACATGGACGTACACATGTTAAGATTTGTATGTTCATATATATATACGACACAGATGTCCCAGTTGCATAATCGTCTGTTTTACAATTTGTGGTACTTTTACATTCACATACATATTTACATACATCTTTATATATACATATTTTGTACATATTTACAAGTATGCATTCGATGTATGCGCATAATTATTTTATAACTTTCTCATATCCGAAGAAGCAGTTGTCGCTCTTGACATTTCAATTTTGACTTTTTTGTTGCCCTTTAGTTTTATTTTATAACCCAACAACTTGGCGCCAACCTTATTTCCTTTATGTGTACATATATCATATTTATAAATAATCTCAGATTTACATTGTACAAACTTAAAGTAAATTGAGTACCCTACGAATACGCATATTAATTTCAAATTTAGAATCGCATATTAATTTCAATATTGAATCTGTTGAAATACTTGAGTTTCTTTTTATAGCACTCCTTCAGTAAGGAAGGCTTTCTCGATTTATTACGTATTTGGCTATTTAAAATACTTGCATGTTTGTATTAGTGAAATGCTTCGAGTCTATAGCCTTGCTGAAAGACTATTTATACATTTGAAATTATATTAAGTGTACCGTACCGTGGCATGTGAGGTCAATTGTAAGTCCCTCTTCTTTATTTAGTTTTATACCAAGAGTAGCTCGTCTTATTCGCTCGCCCTCAAGAATTTGAGTATCGTAGCCAGATACAAGGATGCTAGCTAGTTTAGTTTTGTGCACTTGATACATTCCTAAGCTTTTCCTTTTGTTGCCAACATTTGAGCTTGAGCAAACTCCAATTATGAAAAAGTTTTCTCTGAGATTACAATTCTCAATCAAAATACAACTAACCTGGTTTCAGTAAGGTCTTTATATAATGCTTTTTAAGTATTTTTAAGTATCTATTTATTTCAGAAAAATGCTGATCAATTTGTATTTTTGAGATTAAATAATTACTTGCAATTTTTCTGAATTACTTTTTAAAAATGTAACATCAAAGCTCATTTGAGTAAATACCATTCAAGGTCTGTTTGGTTCTGCTCAGAAAAGTTTTACAGAAATGAACAACTTTAGTGTTGGAAAGTTGTTAAAAGTAGCCAATACAGGCATGAGAAGGATCGATTGTTTAACGCGAAATTATATAGAAGAACTGAAACATGACTTCGCAACGTAAAAAGGAACAGTAATTAATATTACTTAAATCCTATTCCCCTTTCAACCCCTCACCCGTGACTGAAAGAAGTATTCATTTGATGTGTCTATGTAAACTTTTATAAATGTTCTATTATTTACGATATCCTGATTTATATCTACAGATGCAAGGCTATTCTTAACCCTGAAGTGGTTAATTTCGAATTTTATATCATTATTCCTTACTTATTAAATCATTAAAAAGTCTTCTTGGCTTGTCAGATGAGATTTCCTAGACAGAAATAGGGAGGCCATTTCCATTTAATATTAAAATGGAAATATAAAAATAAAGTGAATAAATATGATGACTTCATATCAAGTGGACCCACTTTTGAAACCGATCGGGCTCAAACTTGCACATTTTTTTTGACCGATTTTTTTCAAAATCAGTATTTTTGAATTTTTCAAAAACGAAATTTTTTTTGGCGCCAAAAAAGCTCAGGTCTTTTCCTTTAAGAACCTTGAGGCCCGAAATTGGGCTGAGATGTTTATCTATCAAAATGAACGTCGAATAATTTGAAACACCCATGACTCTAACTCTTGAACGTTGCAGTGTCCCCGTTTTCATGAATCTCACTCGAAATTTTTTTAATGACCAGACCAAATAAAAATATGGCCAAAAAACTTTTTAATCTGTAGTTAGCAGTGTGCACTAAAATCAGCGGGAAAAGCGCTGAGTTGGCCACACTGATAGTTAGCATTTATTTTTTTTGATTTTAAATTTTTTTTAACTTTCTGTCTTTTCCTTTCTTATATCTAAAACTAAATTTTAACCCTTTCGGGGCCATAAGGAAAATAGAGGAGATAGTGCAAATCCGAATCCGGATTCGTATTCTCTGACCCCTATTTCTTGTTACAATTTTTTGTATTAAAACACACACTTTACCACCTCTGAAGGCCTGTAGTAAAATTTTATGGTCAAAATATTTCTACAGCTTATTAACCCTCTAGCAGTTCACGTAAAGTTCCGAAAGGGCAAAAAAGGCACATAAGGGAAGTAGTGAATTGGTTAATATGTTCGGGGAAAATACTCTAAGGAAAATTCTACTATAAATTTCTGAGCACACAAATACAAAATAAACAAGTTGTAAAATTCAATTTCCTCATGCTTTCAAAAGGCGATTTTAACTACTCAAAAAAATAAAAGAATTTTTTTTTCTGAATTAAAATTAAAGTGTAGTAGTATTTTTTCGCTTACCTTGAGGAAATAAGGTTGCCAGGTGTAAATATTTCGATTCACAAGCAATAAATATTTATTCAAATTTATTTAACACATTTTTTTTTAGAAGTTTCTATATGTAAAGACAGCTTTATGTGGGGAATATGAATCTATGTTCAATTTTCCCTATTTCTCCAATTGCTTTTTACAAAAGTTTGGTCAACTGTAGTCTTTTAAAATATATGAGGACCTGTGAAGTTATAACTTCTACATCAAGTTTATTATTTTATCTAGATGAATTTCTCATTTCAAATGCAAAATAATTAATTTAACTATTTTTTGTTGATTTTTAAGACCACCTTCCAAAAAAGTATCTCTGTTCCCCTGGCCATTAAACTCAGGTAAAATATAATATTTTTAAATTATTTAAATGCAATTTCAAAGTTAGTATATATAGAAATGTTAAATAGTGATTACTTTTGGAAAAAATTTGTAAATGTATTTTTGATGAATTTTAAAAATTTCTGGCCGATTAACCGACCTGCAGGCCAAAATGAATTAACTTGTTAGAAATGGGCAAATTTTAGGCCACACATTTTTATGAAAATGTCGTATTACCCCACTTTTCTCAGAAACATGACGAGCTTGAGGAATGCTGACTTCAGATTTATAAACATCGCGTTCAAAATCTATTGGAAAATTACTGTCAAGCCGTGATCATAAAAAATGTTTTTTTTTGACGGACTAGGAAATTGTTCAACAGCCCCCTTAGCATTAGTTGCAAGTGGAAATAACAACAGAAATGAATTCCCATTCCTACTGGAATGAAAATGTGCATAAAGTACCTAGATATCTCTTAAGCTTAGATTACCATGCAGAAACCATCCCTTCAACAGGACAGTAAATTGTTCATAACTCGTAAACTAGACGACAGCGGGCAAAACTGTGAACTTAGTTTTCTACTTTTAACGTTTGCTTTCAAATGAAAAAGATTTAATCCAATACTCAAAAGCTTTGACGAATTGTATTATGATAATCATAATCTAAGTTGTATACTACTATACAATCTGTTAAACTTTTGGAATCCTTTGCGTTATCATTATTAGTCACAATTCCTTTCCTGCTTGTCCATCTTTAACATGCCTCCTTATTTATATGTATATGAAACATCGAAATTAATTAAATTCTCATAATAATATTTTTATGATAAAGTTCGCCTGAGTGAAACATTTACGCGTCCCGCCTATTTTACATGTTATGTTGGCGCTACAAATGAAAGCATTTAACATTTTATCGACACGTACGCAAAATGTTTGAATTTATGACCAGCTTCGAAGCAAAAAACAAAAAGGACGAGAAAGAAATAACCACCAACAAGCAAAAACAGAAAAAAAGTGAAGCCAATAAATTTCACGGAAGGTAAAAATAAAAAATACATACATACTTACAAGCAATAAAACATAAAACAACACAGTGGTGTGCAAAATTGGTCACACGGTTGCAATACACTCAACAAACACAAGCGTAGGTGCCACACGCCACACCAAAACACTCAACATTCAAACACTCACCAATGTGTGACAGTGTTGATTGTGAAAATGTGTGTTAATGATACCAACTGCAACTGGCAGAAGAAAAAAGTATGACCAACAAAAACACAAACAAAAAAAAAAGAAGTAAATTATTATTATGGGGAACAAAAAGAAAGATGTCGAACCATTTTGAGGCAGCGTAAAATAAAAAAAAAGTGGCATAATTGCACTTCCATATAGTGACGAGGCGGCTGCATTGGGAAGCAAGAGGCGTATGAGGTAAGTTGCAAAGGCAGCAGAAAGTCACAAAGGTACTGGCAGTCAGGCAGGCAGACAGCAACATCAGCAAAATGTCCATACTTGCGGTTAATGTGCGCTAAAAAGTACATAAATCTTGTTAAAATTTTTTTTTCTTTTCAAAACGCTCACACATTCACATGATACTCAAAATGAATTTAATTCCTTTTACAAGCGTTTTAAATTAATTTTTTCTGGGGTATTCTTTCATATCATGCACATTCACAATTAGGTAATAAAGCAGAAAAAAGCGAAAGTTTTTCAAACCAAATTTTTTTGCTTTATTTGATTCGATTGTGCTGATTGTGGCAAGCATTTCGTTTTTGTTTCTTTTGAAATTGAAGATTTTTTTTTAAGAAAAATATTAATACTAAAGTTCAATATTTTTTGGTGCAGCAAATGCGGATCTTATTGCCATACATAATCAATTTTATTACACTGTCTGTTGCCTGCCTGCCGCTGCTGCCTAGTAGTGTCTACATCACTGTCTACTGCCGGGTTTTGAATTCAGTTTGGTTTGCCATGATATTTAATTGTTTATTGCATATGTGCGGCGCGCATCCTTACACTCATGTAGAAAGCGTTGTTGTAATAATAAATGAAATGGAATGGCAGCAAAAAGAAAACGCGCGAAATGTCAAATCTGTTGAATTTAAGGAACTAATTTCAAAAGGTTATTCTATTTCTTTCAATGCTTTTGTTACACAAATCCAATCATTCCAATATCTTTATCCTACATCTATGGCTGAACTGAAGCACATCAGCCCCTTCTCGGCATTTTTTTCATTGATTGCACGTATGTATTTTAATTTTCTGCATCAGTTATTTGATGTTCGATACATAATTGTATTGGCATATTGACTAATTGAACAGTGTGCGGCAGTAACACTCACTGAGCAACAGAAGCAATCACAGAAGCTGGGATAGAAATCTGTGGCAAAAAGTAATAATAATTTAAGTGCATTTTTTATTATGATATCGTTTCTTTAAGCTGTGAGCTTTAATTCGAAATTAGGCATTGCTTTTTATAGGCTTCTGTTTCACTTCACTAGTGAAAGGAATTTATTTCATTTGTAGGTTTGGATCCAATCTAGGGAAACTGTTCACAATGGGGTACGATTGCGTATGTAGATGACGTGTTAATAATTGAAGGCGGAAATTTTCTTTCGAACAATCAGCGATCTCATGTCCTCTGGACTTAATGAACTTTCAATATGGACAGAAACGGCTTAGGCGTTAACCCATCAAAAACTCAATTTGTTCTGTTCACAAAGAAATATAAAGTACTGCACTTTGAACTCCCGAAACTTGACGATATCACTTTAGAACTATCATCCAAAGCAAAATTTATTGGAATTATACTCGATACGAAACTCGGTTTCTATTCATGTCGAAAAACTTTTGGTAAACGATGGGGTTCATGCATACGGGCGTCATTTATACTGTACTTTGGTACACTATGGGTGGTTGTTATGGTGGATTACAGCAAATAAGATCAGCTATCTCAACCAATTTGTTTAGTTTAGTTTTAGAGATTAGCATAATCAACCTGGGTTGGAAATAATTATTCACACTTAATCTTTAATTGAATGCATCCTCCTATTCATTTACTAGCGTTTAAAATTGCAAAAAAATATAACACAGTAGAAACCAAGAAAACTACGGCTAAATAAATATTTTGGCCATTATACCTAGCAGACAGGAATGGACACGGTTATTACCAGCGACGATCTTCAGTTCTAGACTGATGGGTATAAAATGGAAGAGGGTACTGAATCCGGAGTTTTCTGTGATTACTGCAGTGGTTTCATAAAGCTGCGCAAGGCATCACAAGGGACTTTCAGCCAATTGACAATCAAAGCATTGGTTCATATGACTATAAAATCTAAAGCTGCATTAATTCATTAAAATAACTAAGCAACACTCATCAAGTCAAATTCTGCTGAGTTCGCGGAAATAGCAATATCGAAGGAAACGACAAAACTGGCGAACTAGCCCGAATGGAAGCAATCCTGTCTTAGGTCCTGAAAGTGAACTTGTGTCTTGTTGATGGAAACCGTGAAATCAAATCTAGACAATCAACAGATCCTGGTAAGCAAGGAGCGACGGTAAGATAGTTTGAAGTTTATGGCCTTTTTTTTAATTAGAAACAAGTTCAGAACTCTCTATGTTGAGAGAGAAAACAACTCCGAGTTATTGCCGGATTATTCACAGGATTTTGTGCTATTGGTACAAAGGATCTGAGGCTTAGAGTCGCAGCATCAAAGTACTGCAGAAGCTGCGAAGACGAAGAAGAAAATGAGACCATCCACCACCTCCATTTATAATCTCCAAATCCAACGGCTCTGTTTCTTGGAGATTGTCTATTTGGAGAGCTGAAGATCTTGGTGGTGATTCTACCAACAGACCTTGTAATGATCATCAGTACTATTGAGCGGTTTCCGACTGATTAGATATTTTGAGAGAACCTGTTTTGCGTGTCTAGGGTTCTATGATATATAGAGACATCTAAATGGAACAATTTTTGGCCCCTTGGACGCTCTGAGTGCTTCCCTTTGACCTAACCAATAAAGCTAATACCCTTTTTAGGGTCCAAATAGCTAATTTTGTTCTTTTTCATCTAAAAAAGCAGTAGGTAAATGTTGGGGTATGGAATGTCGAATCGTACATTGGCTTTATATTACAGCCATTATACCAATTCTATTTTATGGTGCAATGGTTTGGTGGACAGCCCTTTAAAAAGAAGTCCATAAAACGGTATTGGCAAGGCTTAAAAAACGCAATCATTTTTGATCACAGGTGCCTTAAGAACAACCCCTTCCTTTGACATGAACATCACTCTCTACCTAACCCTTGTTGATCTCTTTGGGAAACAGATCACGGCAAGCTATAAGGTTAAATTCAGTCAGCCCCTGATCTGAACCATTTGTAGGTCATTCCAAAATTTGTCGAAATGTTTTATCTTCATCTAAAAACATTAACCACACCCTCCCCATACTCTTCGACAATCACTTTATCACTTCCATTTTTTCGAGAGAGGATATGATTGAGAGTCGATGTGTCTTTACATCCAAACTGGATAGAAGGGTAGGGGTTTTCTCTGAGCGATTAGAGTTAAGCCTATCCTTTCATCTGCCAGACCATTGCAGCGTATTCGAAGCTGAGGTCATGGCCATAGCAGCAAACGGGCTGAAAAGTAATAAAGTATCAGTACATGATATTTCCATTTTCAGCGACTGCCAACATGCTATCAAATCCCTAGCCAGTATATCACTGATCTCCAAGGTGACTTTTGAAAGTCGGCGTCTAATCAAAGAAGTAGTCGATGAACTCAAAGTACATCTTGTGTGAGTTCCAGGCCACAGTGATATACTTGGAATTAGCTAGATCAAAAAATACAAGGGTATCCCACTGGCAACTTGCAAGCTTATATCAAGCGTAGTTCTTAAACCAGACGAAAGTGAGCAAAATCCCCAAACAGATATGTCAAGAGTATAAACCCAGAACGCTCTAAGAAGCTATTATCTTTCGGTAGAAAGCAAATAAATATATAAAGCCTTGGCAGTAATAACTGGTTACTGTCTTATAGGCATAGACGCCTTTTTATTTTGTGCACCATCAAACGACTATTGCAGAAGTTGTAAAGATGAAGAAGACGGCAAATCCATTTTTCTCTACTTATACTTCTGAACAGCCGTGGCTATCTGTAGGAAAAATGCCCTAGATCAATATTTTCTAGACGACTTGGCGGACTTGGGGTCAACTTAAATATATAATTTGTTCGAATAATTTCCAGTTCTGTTCTAAAGGGGTTGAATGGATCACTCACATGGTAACACAACAGGCCGTATTTGACCCAAGTGCATCCTGATGGACAGCTACTTAACCTATCCTAACCTATATACAAATATTTTAGTTTTACTTCAGACTCAACGTGGGTATATTCAGAAACATACAAATCCTACCGACCAAGTACCTAGATACAGACTTAGATCTACATTTAGACCATGACCAATACCAAGAACCACACTGAGACCACTATCAAAACCAACATCAAAACTGAAACTGAGACCTAAACTGAAATCAAGACTACGACTAAGACCTGAATCAAAACCAAGACCTAAACTACGTACAAAATAAAGCTTCAATCCAAGATTAGATAAAGAAAATTTGGTTTTGAATTATTTTAAAATAAATACATACTAAATAATTACATAGAGATCATTATCATTTCAAAATCAAAATAATTGGGACGGATAATAACAAAATTTGTTGAAAAGTTTTGTTAGATGATCTAAAGTACATATGCTATATCAATCATTGACGGTATGTCTCAGAATTTATTGGTACCTAAAATGTTCTTGCGGTCAAGTTACAAAAGTTTCCAAGGAATTTCTTACTTCATTACTACTTATATGTCAGATCTTGTATGAGATATGTCATTGTTGATGGATTTTGGCAGAAAATTTATTTCCAAAACGACACACTTCGGAGGCGATGAACAGTTTTAACTCATGAAGTATTCCTTATTACAAAATGAGAGAAGATTAACTGGGGTCAATATCATCGCCAGATATCGTGATGTAAACTAAACATCTGCAAAAAAAGAAAATAAATAAAAACAAGGAAAATTCAAATGCCAAACGGTTGATTAAAGTTTTTACCTTCATCGTCTTCAATTTTTAGTCACATTTTTCCGTTGGGACCGATGAGCAAAGAAAGCAAAAGATGTAAAATTTCACGTGTAATAATGCAAAATGCAAGATGCTGCATAGTGCACACACACACACACAAGAAGTCAAGAAATAAATGCTAACCTTGCAGACCTTGTTTTTTTTTTATTGCCAAGTAACTTAAAGAGTCTCGTTGATTGACGTTTACAAGTTATTTCTGTTTAGTTTTTTATTTTTTTGTTGCTGAGTGCAAATCGTTGACTTTTTCCGTATTATTTTTGGTTTTTGTTTTTCTTTTTTGATGTAAAACTTTTAGGAAATGAATACCAACATTTGGCCATGGGCAAAAAACGTGGCCGAGACATTAGTTGTTGCTCGTTTGTTTATATGTAGATAAATAAGTATATGTGTAGGTGTAGTACCTATATAATATAAGATGTTGTTGTTACCCTTTAAAAAAAAAACAACAACAACAGCAACCAGCAACAACAAGCAAACGTTGTCATTTATTTTTCTATATTTGTTTATTTTCTATTTTATTTATTTATTTTTTTTTTCCTTTTTTTCTGTTTATAACTAACTTGAATTTCGGTTACGAAGCTAAAGCCAGCAATCAAAGTGGGTTAGGCAGTGATTTCTTGATTTCTTCCTTATTTGATTTCAAGCGAAAAATAAAAACCAAAGAAGCAAATACAAGCGAAGCAACGAGGAAAAAAAAATGTGGAACAATGGAAATTGTTGGCTGTTGTCGTTTGTTCCTTGAATTATGTAATTTATGTGAAAATTTCTGCAAACTTTTTACAAATAATTATTTTTATTTTGTTTCATTTCTTTTTATTATTTGTCTTCATACAATGGCATTTTAAAAAAAATTTACACGCTTGTATTAATTGCTCGCTTGCTTTTTGAGTTGGTTTCATCGTTCATGCAACGTTCATGCATTGCGTTAATTTAGTTTCAACGCGCATTTAGCTAAACGTATCTAATTACACTTGGCTTGTTTGCGGAGGCAGCCGCCGGAAAATATTGTTGGCAGTAGCATTAGTTTACAATCTACAGTGAGAGATATGATGAGCTGGATCATCATTCACAATGGTAACAAGTTTCAAATTTCTGTGTGCATATTTGAAGTAGCTATCTATTTGCATATATTAGGGTGTGTGGAAAAAAATTAAAAAAAAACTATGAATTGCGGAAGGATTGCAGCGAATGGATTAGGATAGGAGACAAAGACTGGGTAAAGACCAGGATCAAAGCCAAGAATGAAACCAACATTAAGATCAAGGTCTAGACAAATTTTATTAAACTTAGAGAAAGCATTAAACATTAAGTTTTCATAACTATTCTGAAGAATAATAAACCAGTTAACTCATGGAGGGGACAAAAAAGGTCTATTAAGCTAGATCAAAACTCCCACAAATATTCAGCCCAAAAATCAGATCCAAATTTAGATCAAAATTCAGATCAAAATACAAACTAAAATTTAAGCAAAAATTAAACAAAAGTTTTAACTAAATCTGTGACAAAAAATTAGACTGAAATTTTGAACATGGGACCAAAACTCAGACAGACCAAAACTAAGACCGAAAATCATACAAAAAATTTCACCAAAAATTTTGGATCACAAATCAGAAATCAAAATAATTCTGAGCAAAACTCAGACCCAAACTCAGACCGATATTCAGACGAAAACTCAGATCAAAATTTAGAATAAATTCAGGTCCAAACTCCTACTAAAATTCAGAGCGAATTCTTATTAAAACTCAGATCGATATTCATACAAAAACGCAATCTAAAATTCCGAAAGAATTCAGACCAAAAGTCAAAACAAATTCAGATCGAAATCAAACCAAAAATTGCATCAAAACTTAGTAAAAATTCTCCCCTAAAATCAGACCAAATTTAGACCGAAACTCAAAGCAAGTTCAGACTCAAAGCAAACCGAGAAACAAACCCAAAATGAATACCAAAAATCAAACCGAAATCCTAACCAAAAATTGGACTAAAATTTAAACAAAGAATCAGAACAAAATTCAGACTAAAACTTAGACTAAAGACGTGGCCAAATTTTTACAAAAACTTAGACTAAAAATCAGTCCAAAATTCAAACTATAAATCAAACCAAAATCTTAACTAATTTTAGACCAAAATTCAGACCGATATTCAGACTAAAAGTCATACCAAAACTTAGTAAAAGTTCTTACCAAAAATCGGTTCAAGCCTCAAACAAAAATTTATACCAAAAATTGGACAAAAACTCAAAACAAGTTCAGACCAAATGCAAAAAACCAAAAATCAGGCCCAAAAGTCAATCCAAAAATCCTAACCAAAGATCACACTTAATTTTAAACCAAAAGCAGACTAAAATTCGGACTAAAGCTCAAAATAAATTCAGATCGATATTCAGACCAAACTCAAACCAAAAAACCAACCAAAACTCAGAAAAAATTCTCACCAAAAATCAGACCAAAGCTCAGATCAAAACTAAAACTCAGAACAAGTTTAGATCAAAATCAAACCAAAATTAAAATAAAAAGTCAGACTAAAATCCAAACCAAGAATCAGACAGAATTATATAATACAGTTGAGCTATAGAAAATTGTTAGAATGTCTGTTTATATTAGGGCGTACGAACTTTTTTTTCTTTTGAAAAAATCGTAAAGTATGTACCGGGTATGTCTAACAGAAAAGATGCTGATGGCATATGCTAATTCTATATTTGACTTATTCATGGGAATCTTAGCTGAATCAATATAAGTGAAAACTTAATATTTTTGAAAATTCTCATTTCCCATTGCTCATCGTGAAAAGTGATAACAAATTCATCTAAATTAAACGTATTAAAGAGGTTTTGCTGGTTAATCTGCCATCTACCGATAAAATCACGACGCCATAAATATTGCTTAATCTCATCTATCTAAATTCATGCACGCCTTAATGCTTACTTCCACTTTTTTTCGAAACACCCTAACTAAAATTTATTCATCTAATTGTTTGCCAAGCGCTCGAGCGCATCTCTAGTCACACTATACAGCACGCATAACGATACATACAACTCCATCAGTGCAGATATATTTTTGCGAATGTGTGTGTGTGTTTGTGTCTGAATGCATGCTTGTCTATTTGCAGTTCGTGCTTGCAACAAATATCTGTGGTTTTCCGTCGCGAATTATTTCATTTTTTACTACTACATACCCATCGCAGATTCCCACCAGTTCAACTTCAATTCCTTCTTCACTTCGATGCTTTGCTTGTGGTCTAGTTATAAATTTTACTGGCGTGCTGCATCATTAGCGAGTACGCATACATTTACCTACTGATAGATAGTGCATAATTTTAGTTCCGCTGTGAGATTTTCACAGCTCATGCATGGCGCTCAAGGCGCCCTCTTCACCCAACTCCACCCACTATCAATGCAGCCTGTGTGTTCACGATTCATTCGCACATTTGCTTGCAACTGCGGCTATGAATTTGTTTTGCAACGACAAGGAAAAAAAAAGTTTCCATCGTGGCAATTTTCTTTTTTTTCTTGTTAATTGCTTTTAAATGCAATTCATCCTTTTTCATTATTTGAAATTGAGCATGAATTTTCAATTTAATTCAGTGTACAAAGAAAAAAAAAAACAAAATAAACCAAAAGAAAAATGAAATAGTATTATAAACTTATTTGTTGCTGCAGAGTTTTGTATTTTTCATTGTTTTTGTTTTTTTCTATTAATTTTTCTTTTTGTTTGTATTGAAATTTATCTATCTACATACTTGGAGTATCTGCAAGATTTTGCAGTTGCATTTGTATCTCTAAGATACTAGTTTTGCATTTTATCATTTTTGTTTTGTTTTTGTTTTTTCGAATGAGAGAAAGTGCTTCAATTTTTCCCAAAAAATTTTCCCATCCATTTATTTCTTTGTTTATTTACTTTTCTTGATCTTTTTTTCGGAGAAATGTGAAAATTTTTGCGTTCGTTTGTTATCACAAGCTTTTCACATTGTTTGGTTTCGTGCTTTTTTGTTTTATATTTTTGCATACATGGAATTTTTAACGAGATAGATATTTGAATGTATGTATGCGTGAATTTTTGCAAATATTAATTCAATTTAGGGTATTTCGATTGCATTTGTATTGCTGATCATGAATTGTTTACAACCAACTTTATATAACATTATCCGTACGTGTGAGAAAAACATAGGAAGGAGAGAGCATTTCAGATCCTTGTTTAGCTTTAGGTTATAGGAAATGCAATTTACATAGTTTTTCTGAAATATTTGTCAGAGATCAGCTTTACTTTCTTTTATTTTTTGAAATTTTTGTAAACTTTATTTAAATGTATCACTAAAAAATATTGTTTGTGTGATATGAAACATTTTTCATCCGTCAATGCAATTTCATTCACCGACATTGAATAGAGTGAATTTAATTTTGATTATTTTAAAACCCTTGGGAAAAAAAATTGAGTAATTTGCTCCTCCAAGGCATGAAAATGTGTCCGAATGCATGCCCAAAATCACAATTTTTCTATTTCTAAAAGCACTGAAATGTGTGTGGGTCTGGCCAGACTCATGTGTGACGAATAGACCAAAACATCCTTATAGACATCCTCTTATTGGGTTTTTCGATATGTGCGTGGATCGATAGCGAATTTGGAAGCTACCTGAAATTTTAAGTTTAGCTAACTAGCTCAATTAAAAATATGTTTAAATTGCAAATAAAATCGAAAAAAGTCTGGCCAGACCCATGTGTGCCACCGAGGGTTAAATATGAAGGAAACAGAGTATCATTTAGCGTATGAACCGTCACTGAGAAAACCGACATCGTGAATTTTTTCATATGAATAAATAAATTTCTTGTATGGAGATCAGGATCATGCAATACCCGCAGAGACGTTGGTTGTCTCAATGTCATTTCAAATTAGCGAGTGATTAATTTCAGAGGAATTTACTGTTATTATTAGTCGTGTTGTTTTTACAAGAATTTTTTTTACATTAGTGTAAATCAGCGTAGGCCAAAGCCTTGCATGCAAGCAAAAGAGCGTAAGAAATTTCACACGTACAGAAAAAGTGCTCAATCGATAATTGTGTATGTATAGGTGGCCACCGCTGGTGGAAATAAGTGCTAGCCATCCCATAGGCACATTTGCACATTTTTTCTCTCGTGTTTTCACATGTATACAACAACCCAGCGGGGAAATTTGGAGCGCTACCCAAAAAAGCTTCCGTGGAAGTAAGTAAGTGGGAAAATAGAAAGCACTGACATTCTGGTATACGAAAGAGTGTTGCCGAGAAAGGGTAGGGAAAGCACTCAAACGAATAGGAAAAAATAATGAATGATTTTTATACTCACAAAACCAAAAAGCACTCAGTCGAAGTTGAATGCATTGAAAGAAGGTTTAATATAAATTGGGAAGAAGAGCTTTTATTTCTATGACATATAAAACTAATCATTACTTTCATTACAATTTGCACAGTGTACGGCACGCAGAGAATTCCCTTTCGCAATAACCCAACAGGAAAATTTGGAGTGCTATCTAAAAAAGCTCTTTGGGTGTGCTAACTGTGTGCTTTCATAGAAGCTAGTAAGTGGGAAAATAGGAAGTGCTGACATTAAGCTTCCTGGAAGCGCTCTTAAGTATGCGAAAGAGCGCTTCCAATGAAGAATATTGGTTCATCAAACTCCAATGTATAACGAACCATAATTTTAGATATTATTAATATGATATTTTCATATAAGTATGCAAATATAATACAGGGTAGGCCATTTAAAGTGGAAGCATCTAGCATCCCTATAACTTTTGACAGCGCTTTCAGATCGACTAATGGCGTATTGTATTGGAAGCGTCAGTCGAAGGAAAGAAAGCGTTTAAATTATTCAGTTGAACATTCAAAATTCAGTTTTAAATTTTCCGCAGGGAAGTTCTTTTGATGTTTTGTAGCCGATTGTTCATGAAAATGGTATGGAACAGTTCTGGTTGCAACGAGACGGTGCATCACTTAACACAGCTCGTGCCACAATCGATTTTTTGAAGCTATTGTTCCCCGGTCGATTGATATAAAAAATGGTGAATTTGACTTGCCTCCGCGTTTCTCAGATTTAACACCGCCGTCCTCTGGGCCTATTTGAAGTTAAAGGTTTATATCAACAAGTCAAGGTCCTAGACGAACTTAAGGCCAACATCCGCCTGGAAATAGCCGTCATATCGGTCGATTCATTGGCCTAAACGATGGAAAATGCCGAAAAACGAGCCAACAAGGTCGACAAAGATGGCCATTTGCGCTATATCATTGTCTAAAAAGTAGCTAGAACAAATATCTTTTTGTTCTTTCCAAATGAACAACAAAAAAAGTTTTTGAAGTGAAACTTTTTAGCGAGGGTAAATCGAAAATTTTGCAACGGAAGCAGCGTTGTTGTTGCTCTCATACGAAACTAATAAGAAACTAAGTTATGCTGTTGTTTGTGTTCAGCAAACGAAGCTATATGGGGATCGGCTGCATACAATTATGAAGAGAGTCGACTTCTTGCTGAATTTTGCTTTCATGTGTTATAAACTTGTGCTACACCATGTTTGTGCCGATAAGTGTAGAGAGTATCAACAGAAGAAAGCAACAGCAAAGTAGAGAGAAGAGTACTGCAAAAACTTCATTAGAATGTTTTATAAATGTTTTCTAACTATTTTCTAATAAACAGCATAGTGTCACTTCTACTGTGAGTGCTTGTAGACATATAATTTTTTTTTTTTTTCAGTAACAATTGCTGCCATTTTAAATGGCGTACCCTGTATATAATGAATAAAAATGATAAATGTATGTAGTATACGTAGTCAATAAAAAAAGGAAAAGCATACAGAATTGTTCTTCCCGAACCGCTTCAAAAATTGCTCCTTTACGCTTCTTAGAAGCGCTCTTACTGCGTCTGCTTGAAGCGCTTTTTTTAGCGCTTCCGGCAAGCTTGATGTCAGCGCTTACTTCTTAAGACATACAATGTAAAAAGTGTATGCAGCTGTAATATAAAGAGGGAGCTCTTACTGGTAACAGAAAATCCCTCCAGTGTTGGAGCGATTTTCCTGTTGGGATGTTTCTTGATTTTTAGAGGTTCGTCTGACATACTTTATAAAAAACCGATTTGAAATCGTCTAATTTTTAAAAAAGCAAAGCCAACCCCCCAATTTGCAACGTTAAAATAACAACTTATCTATTTTGCAATAGAGAAAGAAAATATTGCATCATTGCAATAATTACATACATACAAACATATTTACATACATATATTCATATATACATAGGTTCATATGTATGCAAGGGGCGATGTGTAAATGTTTCCTCACCCATGCTGATTCTAATTATCTTAACAAAATGATTTATCACTTTCTAATTACAATGCAGGTGTATTTAAATATAGGTATGTATACAACAAAGCAGCCAGCAAAGAAAATAAATGAAAGATGCAACAGCAACAAATGAAATTTTAATTATAAACGTTGATAGCTAAAAGTGGTAAAATTAATAAATTTAATTTTTAAGTAGCATTCACATCAAAACAAAAACACATCACATCAAGCCATCCAGTCGACAACATTACAAAGTAACAAACAACAACAAAGTATCATCAACACATTCATGCAAATGCTTGCTGGTAGTAAACAGGTAGATGCAACAACAACAGACAACAATAAAAGCATTTGATAGTAGGTAATTGTGGTAGGTAGTAGAGTAATGTAACTAAATAACAAAAAAAAAACAAAAAAAAAAGAAGATAGTCATCAAGTTAATTAACATTTGAACATGTGTTGAAGTTAACTTCGCAACTGGACACACACAGAGAAGCACACACACACACACTCAACCTCACATAGTAATTCATAGAGGAAAACACAAAAATAAAATCTTGCTATGTAAACTTAATCTTAGCCATTTTTGTGGCACATTAACCTAATTTTTGTGTGGTCATTCGCGTTTCAACAAAAACAGACATCGAATTAAAAAAAAAATAAGCGAAAAAAAAATAATAAAATTGTATACTTACGAGTATGTGTATGTATGAATGTTCATATGTAAGTAGATAAGTATGTGCAATAAAAAAAAGAAGAAGCTTCAATTAAAATTTGATTAAAAAAATGTACAAAATGCATTAAAGGTACACAGCAAGCAAGCAGCAGTAACAATAATGTGCAGAGTAGAGTGGGCGTGCGTGTTGTGAGGAGGAAAGGGTGCTGGAAAATACACCTTCTTCTATGCAGTGCAGTAGCAGAAGCATAGCGTCAACAACAACAACAATAACAATAGCTGCAGTATACACAAAAAAAAAAAACAAACAAACAAGCAAACAAATCATGCAGCAAGTGCACATTAAAAGCCACTCACTGTAATTACATGTTAGTAAATATATGCAGACATATGTATGTATGTATGTGCATATGCACGTACACGAGAATGAAGAAGAGAAAGGGAGAGTGGGGTACAATTCGTATCATAAAGTTAAGTGCAATTTTCCATAAGATCGTAAATATTTACAAGTGTTCATGCATTTGAATAAAACGAGTTTACTTTCAATTGTTAGATCAATTCTTTCAAGAACTTTTGAATGATAAACATAGATATGTCACTCTCATGATTTTTTTCTATCAGACATTACAAATAAATAAAGAGAATGTCTTATGTTTTATTAAGTATGTGATACAAAATTATTAGTTTCATACACCGTTAACTTTCTTTGTAATTGCAATGTTTCTGATATGAAAGAAGTGTTTTCTTTGACATAGAAGGAGCTTTCGACTACATCTCACACGAGGCTTTCAAAAACTCTCTAGAACAGCTGAGATAAAAACAGGGCTAGATACTCTATCAGTCAGCACAACCAGAGGATATCCACAGGGAGGGATAGTAACCCCTCGAATGTGAAGCGTGGTAGTAGAAAAACTTTTAATGAAACTCGCAAAGGCAATTATATACTGCCAAGGTCATGCTAGAAGAAAATCTATGTGACATTATACAAAGAGGGTTAGGTATCACTAGGAGATATTTAAAATTAACCCTGAAAAAAAAACACTATAGTTTCATTTACTAGAAAAAAGTCACTCCCGCCTCACCTCTAACGGTGAGAAGCAGTAATGAAATTTCCAAATTTCAAATTGTACCTAATTTACCAAAGAAGTTGTACTTAAATGAGCATAAATGTACTTCATTGGTTCATCGTTTATGAAATAAATTTAGTTTTCATTT
Source organism: Toxonevra muliebris (assembly GCA_963691655.1). Lineage (NCBI taxonomy): Eukaryota > Metazoa > Arthropoda > Insecta > Diptera > Pallopteridae > Toxonevra > Toxonevra muliebris. Next base: position 10,020,961 of record OY829327.1, on the reverse strand, counting down.
AAAAGTTAACAATTAAATCGATTTTTCGTAAGTTTTCAGCCAGGATTTGTTTCAAAGCTCAGAGCTCTGTTATTTTTGTTTATAAAAGGAATCATACATAGTTCAAATATCTATAATTTTTTAAATCAGAGGCGGTGCTGTTTATGTACATCCATTTGCAAAAATCGGTTCTCTGTCTGCGGCTTCTTCGGGCAGTAGCAGTGGTAGCAAACATGTAGCGGCTCCGGGACCCGTTGTGCATACAGAATGTAAGTAGATAAAGGATGAATCTTTGTAGTACTTGCAAGATTAATTAATTGTCAAAATTAATTCTGTAAATGAAAAAATCTCCATCTGAAAATTAACAAAATTCTTTCCTAAAATGGGCAAAGGTCATTTTGAAAATTTCAAAAATTCCTTCTTAAAAAAGTTCTGAAATGGAATAAAATTCATTCTGCAAATGAATAAAATTCATATCGAAAATGGACAAACAATAAAATTCATTTTGAAAATTGATAAAACTCTTTCTGAAAATGAGCGAAATTAAATTTAAAACATGGGCAATATTTCTAAAAAATAAACCATATTCATTTCAAAAATGGTTAAACTTCATTCCGAAAGTGAATTCGTGTCACTCGTGGCATGATCGTCAGCAATATTTTGTTTTCAGATATAAATTTTCATTAATTAATCATTAATCAAGTACTATTTCAATACACTTTTGTATTTTATTAATATTAAACATTGATATGTAAACGCCAAAATACAATACGCAATACAACTCATCTGTTCTTTGTTCCTACTCCACAACAATGATGAAATTTCCAAATTTCAAATTGTACCTAATTGACCAAAAAAGTTGTACCTAAATGAGCATGAATGTACCTAAAATAGTAAACTTCGTTGGCTCATCGTTTTCGTAAGAAATTAAATTTTCATTTCTCTGTTATTACTGTTTATAAAAGGATAATGTCTATAAGTAGGTTAAAAGTCATAAGAAGTTTAAATTTCATAAAATTTTTGCCAAATTTCCAAAATCTTCTTATGACTTTGACCCTCTTTTGGGATCAATATAGTTTATTTGATTTGGAAAATTATTTTTGCAACATTTTTCCTTTTATAAACAGCAATATCAGAGCTCAGAGCTGTGAGCTGTAAAGTTAAGCAATACATCCCTACTACTACTATTATGGCACAACAGCCCCTAGAGGGGAGTTGTATTTGTACGCAAATGGAATGGAAGGGACCTAGAGTTTTATGCCGAATCCGAACGGCGAAGTGAAAAGCTTTTCATAGGCATTTCTTTTACTCTTCGAGGTTTTCCATTGCCAGCCTAGAAGTAGTGCCGTGTAGAAAAATTTTTTTTTTTCTATTTTTGATTTTTGAACGTGCCGAGATATGAACCTGGGCACCTCTGCATAGCACTCCAACACACTAATCACTAGGCTACGGCGACCACAGTAATAGAGTACAGGCAAGTTAAATTTAAGTAGGTACTTATTACAAAATATTTTTAATCATATGTAGGCGGCTAGTAGGGTAGACTTGGGAATGAAACCCAATTATACTGCGCTAGATATATACAATGATGAGCATGAGCTCAATCCGTTACACCTCATAATAGAAGGTGCCTCCAAGCGTCAATTGAGGTAAGCTAAATATTAAATTTCTACAATGAGGAAAATAAATCATTAGAATAGATTTCATCTCATTGTAGATCACTTGTCCAAAAAAGAATGAAATGTCGCCGCCTGACTATCAGGGAGAATGCATTGGGTCCTATCAGATTCCCGGCTTCAGTGATCGCCAGCAGGTCTGCTTGAAATCGAAAGAGCGTTGAAATATTCAGACGCTCAGAGTGAACTCCGCCCCCAAACTTACCATCCAATTTGATTTCTTCTAGTATCTTGCCATGATCAAGATTAGAGAGGGACTACTTACAGATCGTATTTAGTCTCACAACTGAGATTGACGCTATGGTCTTACCAAATACATAAATCTATGGGAAGAAGATCTCTAGGATAGTGTACAACGCTTTTGAACGTGTAATTCAGGGCTCCTGTAATTAATATTGAAGCTAGCCGCAAGTCTAATTCTTTGTGATGGGTGCTCATTAAGAGGGCAAACAACTACGTCTATAGCTGACCTGTACGCATAAAGAGCTATTATGGATTCTGGGTATGATCCCTTTCTAGTTCATATAAAAAATTTCATACTAGAAAAATATTGAAATTCCATATTTTTCATACTACATTTTTCAATACTATAGTCATTAATTACTGGTCTGGTCCACAAAGACTCTGTGTCAATCAGCTTTACTCATAAACTACACCCTACAATTTTTTTATTTCTAATACTCCGGCATCCACTAAAGTTATGTTTTGCAGGACACAAAAAATTACTTGGAAATTATGTAGATTATTGATTGAAAAAAAAAAATACTGTGAAAATTAACATACAGAGGCCAAAAGTTTCTCGTTACCTGCTTACACACTCATTAGAAGATATGAAGTTGTATAAAAAAATTTCTGGTCTACCTTCATTTTTAACCAAAGAATATCTCCTCCACATATACTCGTATATAGCTTCATTATATTTTCCAGTAAACTCTTAATAACAAAAATTTGGTACAATCTCAGCCCTCTCCCCTATTTATTACTGCTCCATACAATTTTTGGTATATTGTTTATTTTTGCAATAGGTGCAGTATATCAAATCAATCGGTAAGCAAGAAAATTAATTTTTGCTTCAATAGAAACTACTTGCAGTTCCTTTAAAGAAATTTTATATTTCCTATAAGTTTTTAAAATTTCCCCTCTCCTTCTGACGCCACTTACAAAAGTGAAAACATCAAAGACCATTACTATATTGAGTAACCAAAAATTGTAGTCACCTTTTCGGTTGTTTGGTTTCAAATGCTGTGCAAATCTTTTTCTGCCACTCAGCCTATAATTAGTTTACACTTGCTTTAATTGTTCCCATAAATCTTTAAAAAAAAAAAAGTGTTGTTTTTGCTGTTACTGTTGCTCCCATTACTGCTGCAATTCACAAGGGTCTCATTTACTTTTATTTTGCTACATTTACCCCATAATTTTATATTTTGTAACTTGAATTTTCTTTTCTTTTATTTATTTCGTTTGGTTTTGTTTGCTTTTTTTCTTTTTAATTTTTGTAAGCTTTTCGTGAAAGAGGCTGAAATAAATTTTCGTGCATCTGCCAAAATGATTTGTGCGCGTAATGAAATAACAACAAAAATAATGAAAACAAAACAAAAAAACGTATCTTGATATATTTCGCACAGTAAAGTAACTACTGCAGTATTTTTGTGGTTAATTCCTTTGCTTCGCTGTTGTTGTTGTGGGTAGGTGTATATGTATGGGTATAGTGGTGTTAGTGGTTATGTTGGGATCTCATAAATGTCGTCACGTTGTTATTTTCAAGTAATGAAAAATAGTCCCTAGACTTGTAAATAACAATAATAAATAAATATATTTTCTTGTTGCTTCTTTTTGTTCAGCTCTTGTGTGTGATTAACATTTTGGCAACTCTGGTGGCGTTAAAAATATTATATTGTTTAAATGTAGAAATGCTGAAATTATCGTTATGTGGTTCATTGACTGTAAGCGATATTTTGATTACTTTGAACTTTTGATATTATACAATGAAATAAATGCTTTTGGTTGGTTTAGTTGAGTAAACATCATAATTAGAGACTATGAGTTGCCATTTAAAATTTGCCTGGAGATTATGGCATTTATATAAATTAATATAATTCTAAAGTGTTGAAATAAATTTGAAAAAGCTATTGCTTTATAGATTAAAAATATAAGAGGAACAAATTTATGATAAATGATAACAAATTTATTATGTGTTTGTAATCTCAGAGGCTGCGACGTTACATCCTTCCTACCCCACTTGCTTACGTTCAGGAACAGAACTCTGTCAAAAACACCAATGTTGATAAAATGGCTCGTTTGCTGCAAGACTGTCATAAGTAAAATAAAATACCGTTACCACAAAATAACTAAAGCATTAAATAACAGTTATTTCTGTATATTTATCTCACAATTTTTTATGTTTTGTCTTGCAGCAAACGACCAACGACTGTGATCACGCCTATTAAATAGTGCACGAATATTCATGTAGCTTTCTTATTCGGTTCTTTCACAAAACTCTTAAAACTTCCAAATTTTTCTGGATCCAATTCCAGACCATCTTCTGTTACAAGTTTTACCTATGAAGTCATTGATCTGGGCCTACCACCTTGACCAAAAAATTCCCGGAATAACCGCCGTGTGGCGCTCCCATAGTTCCGATTTGAGTTCTGTTTTTTTGTTAAGTTGGCACATCTGTTGTTGATATTCCCTCTAAATCTTACCGTCATAGCTTGACATTTGCAAAAGTTACGTAGCCAAGAGTACATCTATCTCTGTGTGTGTTGGCGATTTTTTACATTTTTATTAAATTGTATTGTATTGAATTTTGCGTAAAAAACGGATTTAATTGTGCACGAATGTTGGAAATGTTGGAAAAGAAAACGGTCGTTTACCAGTTTATCGAAGATGATGAACGCAGTGGCAGACCATCGACATCGAAAACCGACGGAAACGTTGATAAAGTAAAATAAATTTTGGTCAATAACCGCAAATTAACCATCGGAAAGTATTATTTGGGCGATATGAGGCGTTTTCGTAATGCAATTCGCCGAAAGAGACCAAAATTGTGGACAGAAAACTCGTGGATTTTGCACCATAATTTTTTGACGAAAAATACAACAAATACTATGCAACAGCCACCGAATTCACCTGATGTAGCTCCCTGTGACTTTTTTCTGTTCAATCGAGTTAAAAAACCATTACGGGGAACGCGTTTCAGCAGCTGCGAGGAATTAATGGAAAAATCGCAGGAAGCACTGATGGACATATCGAAAACCGAATATAAAAAATGTTTCGAGGATTGGATCAAGCTCTGGCATAAGTGTGTTGCAGTCGATGGGGACTACTTTGAAGGGCGCAATATAGATTTAGATGAATAAACTTGTATTTTTAATTTTCTGAATAAATTCCGGGAGCTTTTTCATAAAACCCTAAACGATGAACTATGAAGCGCTTCATTGGTCCCGTTCATGATTATTTTCCATTCAAATGCTCTAGTGATTTCTTAAAATTTCAAATTGATTGCACCATAAAATATTCCATTGGAATTTCAGAGTAATCAAAATGTACTTGAGATAATTTTAAATTGATTTCAGATAACTTTAAATTGATTTCAGATTATTTCAAATTAAATATCAAAAAATTTCAAATTGATTGCAGAAAATTCCATTGGAATTTCAGAGTAATCAAAATGTGCTTCAGATAATTTTAAGCCGATTTCAGACTATTCCAAATTGATTATTTAAAAATTTCATATCTATTGTAGAAAATTCCATTGGAATTTTAAAGTAATCAAAATGTACTTCACATAATTTCAAATCGAACTAAGATTACCTCAAGTTAATTATCTAAAATTTAAAATTGATTGAAGAAAATTTTATTGGAATTTCATAGTAATCAAAATGTTCTTCAGTGAATTCGAAGTTGATTTCAGATTATTTCAAAATGATTATCTAAAATCTTCAAACTGATTAGAAAATTCCATTGGAATTCAGAGTAATCAAAATGTACTTCAGATCATTTTTAGCCGATTTCAGATTATTCCAAATTGATTATCTAAAAATTTCATATTTATGGTAGAAAGTTCCATTGGAATTTCAGTGTAATCAAAATGTACTTCAGATAATTTGAAGTTGTTTTCAGATTATTTCAGATAAATTATCTAAAAACTTCATTCTAAAAACTGATTGAAAAAAATTCCATTGGAATTTCATAGTAATCAAAATGTACTTCAAATAATTTTAGATTATTCCAAATTGTTTTCAGAATATTTAGTTCGTGTAAAAATATAACTCACTCAACATGAATGAATAAAGAAAGCCTGGTCTTGGTCTTCCATGGGCTGTCAGCCCCTGAAAAATGGAAGAAATAAAATTTTCTTAAGGATATTTGGAATAATTTGAAATCAATTTAAAGTTTGTTTATTCTGGAATACAAATGGAAAATTCTGAAATTAATTTAAAACTAACTTGAAATTTTCTGAAGTGCCTAATGTTAAAGAATATATTACATAGAAGCCCAAATATATTTAATAACTTTATATTTCCTCCTTTTTAAAGTTCCTGGAATATGACCAATTCTATAGAAAGGATTGAATTTAACCCTTATCAAATTTGTTTGACCAATGCATTGAATAATTTATGCTGAAAATTTCATATATCATTCCAAATTCAAAACTTTTGTTGAAAATTAATATACTTATACATAAGTTCCAGCATCGAAATTATTTGTATTACGTAACTTTACCCTTACAATTAAAATATTCTAGTCTCATGAGAGAAAAATTAGAATTTTTTATTTCATATACTACAAACAAAATCTTCAAAGCTGAATAAATTTATAGAAAATTCCATTCAGCCCACAATAAATTTACAAAGAATTTATATTTCGTTTCGAAATATATAATGAAGATAATGATAACTTTTTAGCAAACGCATTTGTACTCAATTTAGGTAAATGCGTAAAGATTAAAGAAACTGACTGATAAACAAACGAAGCCAACTCAACTCCAATATTCATGTAACCAGAACATGTTAAATGCTAACCTCAGTTTTAATATTTTGATGCTAAAAACAAAAAATTTTATTACACTATGTGCCATTGAGATGAATTTTTAATAAATACATAAATTTCCTTTCACTTTTCGTAAGAAAAATAAAAAAAACAAAAACTGAGATCTGGTACCAAAGTATTGAACTGCCTTGGCTTGGCTTGGCTACTCGCCTGCCCGCCTTGGCTACTTGACTGCCTGCCTGCTCGTCTGCCTGTCTGCTTGGCAGCCACCATGTCTTGTATGATTTTGCCTCAACGTTGTCGTTCATTCGTTCGTTCGTTGTCCATTTCATTTATCTCAATACTAAATTTGTGTGAATCTTGCAGTTGTTGTCAGTGTGTATGTATTTTATTCATTCAGAGCAACATCATCAACAAACAGCGGTGGCAATAAATGAAGCGGCAATAGCATCCACAGATGCTCTTCTCCTTTAACTTCTACAGTTTTTTCGTCTTTTTTACAGCTTCTTGATGAGACTTCAAAGCGATTCAATTTCATAATAATGCGCATTGAAATGGCCTTAAGCTATGATGGTTTTGGTCTTCTACTTTGCTTACGTCTACCATCTACCGTCAACATCATCTGCTTTTGCTTCATTTGTAGCATCAGTTTTATTTCTCTTGCAATTAGTTTTAATCTAAATTATAAGACACCATTTAAGTGTAGATGCTGTTTTAGTTGTCGTTGCTGTTGTGGTTATTGTTGCATTTTATTATTTTACTTGCTACTTACAACACACAAATTTTATGGATGACAAAAATATATGAACATATGTATGTATAAACAAATCCATTATTTAAAAATTAAACAAAAATAATAGTATCTAATTAAAAAACAGCAAACCCAACATTAAGCATTAAAAATAATTTTCATTAATTTTTATAAACCTTGTCCCATGTCTTGCTGGCCACAATTACAATTACGCACTCTTTGCTAATAAATTATTGTAATTTATACACACACATATATGCACATACACACATGCATATGTGCATATATGTATTTGTATATGTCGCAATTGTGTGTCATCTTCTGTAATTACTGCGTATGTTGTTATTGAATTAAATGTTCATTGAAAAACAACATAAATCAAATGAATTTTAATGTTTAGCCATTTTCAAATATTCGCATTTAATTATTTCGAGATGTACATATGTAGATATCCTTGAACTAAAATACTTGTTTTCCCAAAGAATGCACCTTGACTTTATCTAGCATCTTCCATTCGAGAAATGAAGAAGATTAGTTGCGTTAAACTATTTAATGAAAATTGTTTGGAATGTAAACGGTTTACTCGGAAAGCCAGATGGTGCTACTACAGACATATGTGTGGACAAATTGTTACTAAAAATAGCAATAATTAAAAAAAAAAACCAAATGCAGTCAGTCAATTGAAGGAATAACTTGGTTTTGAATAATTTGGCCACATTTGATACTACCAGCTGGAATGCAAAGCAAAAGCGCCTTCTGGAATTTAATTTTCGCAATTCTTTTACAGGTGGTTTGGTTAGATGAGACAATAATAAATCATCTCCATTCAGAAAGACCATCTTGGTACTGGTCGAAGATCCCCGAGCCACTTCAGCTCCATCAAAGCAAACCAGCGATCAAACATGGGGATGGGTGTTGCACAATTTTTTTTCTTTACCACAACTCTGTCTAGCTCAAATAAAACTATATGCAATCATTTGCTTGCTAAAAATAAAAATATATAATATAGGTTAATTTTTTGTAGGGATGGGAAATACCCTTGAGCTTATCGGCTAATATCGATAATTTTGAAAAACTTTGCGATATTATCGATACGATGGTAACTACGTATGTGAAATTAACAAACGCTTAAGGGTAATTAGTTTTAAATCTTCTCAGCCAAAAGTCTATAATGCCAGTCTCTTGAGAAACAATATCTTACCAGAAATAAGTGTTCATATGGACAATCGCTTTGAAGGCAAAATTTATTTTTTTTTTAAGTTTTCGGTTTGTCTTATTATATAAATATATAAATAAATCTCATAAATAAATTAGCAGTATAAATCAATTAGTTCAGGAGGCGAAACTGAGAGGATTTTCTTGAAACAGCTGATATTGAAACTTGAAACTAATTTTAATGAAAATTCCCAAAAGATTTTTTTTAATTTTTTTGAATTTTTACCAATTTCATACATCTGTCTTATAGACACTAAGTACATTTCTTTTAAGATGATCATTGGTTAAATTTGAATTGTCAATCAAGTCCGTGATTAGCATAAAATAGTCAAATGAATTGTTATAATTATGGACATTTTAATAATAATAAAGTTTAACATGCTAGATCCGTTGGTCGTATTCTTTACAGTCGGCGTTTTGTGGTGGCTTCTAAGGTTGGTAATTCGTTGAATTATCCCATAAGATTAAGATATATAGCAACAGTGTTTTATAATCTTCTGTGAGGCAGAATTATCAGCTGCTTCTAAATAAATCTCTCAGTTTTGCCTCATGTACTCATTGGTATAAATTTTCACTAATATGTGTGTTTTTGTCAATACCATATGACTCGTTTGCTGAAAGAATGTCATTAGTCAAAAAACCCAATATTCGAAAAAATCGCATCTAAATATTTCAATTAAGTTACACTTAGTAGAACACAATAACGATACATTTTCTTTTCACGTGAAGAGTTTAAAAGATACCGTTATGATTTTTTTACACAAGGTAAAGCATTAAATAACAGTTAGTTCTACATACTTAACTCAAATTTATTTTTTTGGATTATGACAGTATTGCAGCAAACGAGCGATATATATCGTTAACAACTGACGCTGTCGATACATTTCGATATTACTACTTAACGATAATTGTTGACAAGTATCGATATCTTCCCATCCCTAATTTTTCAACTAAATCCAACTAAAATTAGAGTCCCCAAAGAAACCTATTGCCAGACTGCCTCATCTATTTAATATACAACCATATTTGTAAGAGAAAACAAGCTATAGCCTTCCTCTTCATTGCCCCCCTCTTCCCCCCACTCCCCTCCCGGTTTCGCCTTTCCCCTTTCTTGAAAAATATTTCAGCCACTTTGATCGTTGTTCCCGAATTTACAAACTTTTTGAACAAAATACCTTAATTTCCTTTCTCCTCCTTCATTGAATTCAGTATCCGCTAGTGGATAGTAGTACATATATAATTGTACTGGTGATCCAAAAAAATCGATGTTCTTCGAGATATCACAATGTCCAGGGCAAGCATCCACGTTCCGAAATTTTTATCAAAACTTGCTCCCTTTGGTTGATTTAATTTTATAATTAATTAAATTCTATTGGAAACTAATAACGTAAAAAATTGTATTTAATGCTTCATTGAACTCAAATTATTACTACAATTCTAACGAAGTTTTTTTTATTTTTTTGTATATAAAAAACTTAAATCAAAATTGACTTTAATATTCAAAACAGGTATTACAGTAGTTGCCAAAAAACAAAATTTGTGAATTCATTAAAAATACTTCAATGTGATTACACAGGCCTGCGAAACAATTTTTTTTTTTTTAAATGTTTGGAAACAAACTGTGGATACCTAGATATAAGTATTTGCGCGTTGAATACGAGCCCGGTATGCAGAATTTTTCTTTCATTTTGAGAAAACTTAACCCAAAGGTATAACCGTCTAGATTTTGGCCATTTTCTACCGGCTATAAATATCTAATAATAATTTTACAAGACCATTCGGGATAAACTAAAACTATATTCGAACAGAAAGTGATAGTATTTTATTATAAAACCTATAGTAAAGTTCGAATATAAATCAAAAAAACCAAAATCGCTATTATGCATTTTAACACATTGAGCGACACGTCGCACGTTTTTGAACAACACCAAATGCTTCCTAAGGTGTCGTGAAAACGTACGGCAGGGATTGTTCCACCTTTGGCCATGTCATTCTCTTTTGTGCAGTATTAACAAAATATAGTAATGTTTTTAAGGAAAGCCAAAAAAAAAAGAAAAAAAGTGCAGGTGCACATGTAGCTGTTCCATACAACATTTGAACAAAAATCGGTGAAGTTATTGTAGAACAATGAAGTTCGCCCCAAAAATTTTTGGAAAAATATTAACTCTTTGTCGCTTGAATTTTAATAGGGCTTGATAAAAACCTTTTGGTTTGAATTTTTGGTTACTAAGAATATCCACAATCATGACACCAAATTTTATACCTCTATATATGACTTGTTTGCGACTATACCGTTATAACTCAAAATTTGAAATTTTTTAAAAAAAATGAACCTTTTTGTTGCTTAAACTGGCAAAATGTCGATAGTCTATTTGCAAAAACCACAGCTGGAGAAGAAATCTTTCGTCGTTATCTTCATATAAAAAATATAAAATTGAAAACTTTGAAATTGTTTCTTGAGAATTTAAAAATTTTGAGTTATGATGCTATAGTCGTAAATGAGCAATAAGTTTTCTTTATAAAAGGTTAAACAAAATAGCTATGGAGCAGCAGACGACAACTGGATAACATTTTTTCTTAAATTTTTTTAGTTTTCACGCCATCTGACTGTCCTTTGGTAACGACGTTGCATATTTGTGACACTGACTCAGTCTTGGTATTTCTTATTAAGTCTTGGTGAAGTAGATTGCATTGATGAAGTAGTAAACTTACCAAGAGCACGAATAAGATAGCGGTGAAACAAACCTGAACATGATGAAAAATCCACAACACTGCAACATGATTTTGATGACGTAATAGGGAATTATTTTTTACGAATTTGGGCATAAATCTTATAATATTTATAGTTCCACCATCAGTTACCATGTTTGGCTTATTGCTGATGGTGTCATTAATTCCATCTTTCAGTTTTTATAACTCCTCGGCATATAACAACATACGACATCAGTTAGAGATTTAGTGGCCGATATGGACTATCAAATATTCTTTCCGGAAGAAGGAACTATTTTAACTGCAGTAATTTAGCGCTTCACTAATAGCTCGGGAATATTTTTGGATGACGACCTGATTCAATTGCTGTGTTATAAAAGTTATATTTTCTGTATTTTTCAATAAAAACAAAACATCAAAAAATTAGGTGAATGATCCACTGCAGCATATATGTAACGCGATTTAAGTTTATAAGCCCAACGGGTCATACATCTGAAATTTTTAAGTCCGTATCACTTCTGGATGGGTGTGAGCAAAAATGGGTTAAGATTTTAATATCAAATCAAAAATTTACCAAACACTATATTTTCAGGTTAGATTTTTTTCAAGATTATGGGAATACAAACCTCGCAGGCCTGTGTTGTTTTATCTTTTTTTGCATACCTATTGTATGTGACATGAGTTAATCAACTTTGAACTTTTCCCAATTAATAAAATTTTTTTTATGTTGCAATAATTGCATTTAATTCTTCAATTTAATATTCACATATGCATCTGTAACTGTCAATTCTCTCTATAAATAGAGATTAACTACAAACAGCATGGAAAATTCGACAAACTGATGATAAATTTTGTATGCGAAACAAATCAGCCAACAAATTCAATTTATGTACGACGTGCAAAAAAAGTGTTAAATATTTTTGACATGATTCGCATAAATTTGAATTAAAAAAAAAAAAAAATTAAACTTAATATATAAACATATACCTACATTAAAATGAATGAATAAAATAGAAACAAAATGTCCAAAAAAAAATAAATAAATAAAATTATAAGCGGCACACGTACGAACTTTTCATGCACATATTTAGTCAATATAAAAGACCAAGAGTAAGTGCTTAGCTGTTTTGGTAGTTTGTTTTGCAGAAATAGAAATAAATAGTTAGTTGAATTAGCAAAAATCAAGCGTTGAATGCAAAAGTCGTGTATCCATATCTTTACACACATCTGAATAGATATTTATGCATATAAAATCTAAAAGCGTTACGGATATATTACGACGACAGGCGAATGCATATAATTACAATTACACTTCGATGCGAGTAATTTAAATGATAAATATCTTTTAATTTACCTATGTGCATGCTAGATTTGTTGGTGGTGGTGGTGGTGGTGGCGATGGTGATATGGTACAACAACAAAAACAGAAAGCCTCTACTAAAACCAAAAAAAAACGCACTTAGCATGCGAATGCGTTTTTCTTATTGTTGTCGCTCATTGTTGTTATATGAACACGCGTATCTATAATTTGTATCTTCTCATTCAATTGCGTCTTTAGCGTCGCCACCAGGAAAGGTAAAACTGAATGCAGCAGCAAAAAGTTGCAGCTGGCATCTTGGCTCAGTGATCCAGCAACAGATTTTGCCGTTAGTCACTGCGCCTGCCAAGCCTGGCCGGGTAGTGGCCACGATGTTCAAATTACTTTTGCTTTTTTGTTTCATACTTTGCTTGGGAATCCTCTCACTTTTTTTCTGATTGTTGTTGTCGTTGTTGCTATGACACAAATTACGTAATAACAACTGATGAATATGAAAAAGAAGCAGAAGAGCAGAAGACGTTGGGAAGACGAAGCCGAATGCGAAGTCGAAGAGAAAAAGGCATAAAATTAACATTTTAACACAATTCGATTTGGTTGCCTGCAAACGAAACGGAACGAGTCTACATGCACACAAAAAAAAAAACACTATTTACACACACACACATGTATCCACACACAAATATCTATAGGCAATACTTAGCAAATTGTTCCGTTGCAAGTGTGAATTATTCATGGCTTGGCACTTGACTGTGACGCTGCAACAAAATCTCATCATAGTTAGATAGATGTGGCAAACAAACTGCCACACTGTAATTTTTATTGCCACGTGTGTTGCCTGAGATGCGGCCACCAGCGGCAGATCTTGGATTTAGGTTTGTGCTAAATTATAAAATATATTTAAAAGCCAATCGAAAATTTTGATCAAAATCCAAAATTTAGAGACAAACCAAAGGGAGACCAAAATTCAAACCGCACTCTTATCAAATTTCAAACTAAAATTTGGGCCAGATGGAAATCAAAATCTGAGTAAAAGTCAAGCAAAAACTTGTACCAAAGGGAACCAGAAGGTGTGCAAATTCAGCTTAAATTAGACGGAAATTCATACCCAAACTCAGATTAACCTCAGTTTGAAATTCAGGCCAAAACTCATAGTAAATTCAGACCAAAAATCAGATCAAAATTTAAACCAAACTGAAACCAAAATTCAAGCCAAAATTGTGACCAAAATCAAACTAAAATTTGAACCAGAAGGAGACCAAAAACTTGAATAAAAATCAGGCCACAATTGTGACAAAAATCGAACTAAAATTTAAACCACAGAAAGGCCAAAAATCGGGATAAAAATTTAGCCAATATTGTGACCAAAATCAAACTAGAACTTGAACTAGAGAGAGACTAAAAATCAGGATAAAAATCAAACCAAAATTGTGGCAAAACTCAAATAAAATTTGAACCAGAGAGAGACAAAAAATCAAGATTAAAATCAGACCACAATTGTGACCAAAAGAAAATTAAAATTTTTACCAGAGAGAGGCAAAAAATCAGAATAAAAATCAAACAAAAACTAAAACTTAAACCGGAGAGATATTAAAAATCAGGATAAAAATTGGACCACAATTGTGCTCAAAACCGTACTAAAATTTGAACCAGAGAGAGGCCAAAAATCGGGATGAAAATAAGACCAAAATTGTGGTAAAAATCGCACTAAAACTTGAATCAGAGAAAGACCGAAAATCAGGATAAAAATCGGACCACAATTGTGACCGAAACAAAACTAAAATTTGAACCAGAGAGAGACCAAAATCGGGATAAAAATCTGACCAAAATTATGGCAAAAATCAAAATGAACTGAAATTTGGACCAGAGAAAGATAAAAAATCAGGATAAAAATCGAACCAAAAGTTGATCAAAATGAGAGCAGTTTCAGACCAAAAATTAGACCAAAATACATACTAAAACTTAGACTAAATTCAGATAAAAATTCTGACCAAAATTCAAACCAAATTTAGGCTAAAAATCAAACCGAAATTCGAATCAAATTCGAATCTAACTTCATACTATAAATCAGAACTTATACCGACATTCACACCAAAAATTAAACAAAAAAATCAAACCAAGAACAAACCAAAACTTGGATCAAAACTCAGACCAAACTTAGATCAAAATCGCAAACTCAGACCAAAAAATACTAGAAAAAAAAAAACAAAAAACCAAACAAAGAACAAACCAAAACTTGGATCAAAACTCAGACCAAACTTAGATCAAAATCGCAAACTCAGACCAAAAAATACTAGAAAAAACAAAAAACAGACCTTAGATAAGGGTAACAACGAGATTCTAAATCCAAATCAAGCAGCAGACCAAAAGCCATTAAATGAAATGAAAATTTTTATGTTACGAATTTCAATTTTGAAGCACTAAACACGGGTTTCAACCAAGTCATGAGCTTCTATTATTGGTTAGCTACTTAGTTGTACTGTAGAACGATAGAAGGGACTACTATAGCACTTCTCTGAAACCGCCACTGGTTTTCACATAGAAATAGATGATAGTGGCATACATACATATATAAAAGATGGCGTGATGTGATTTGTTTTTCTTTTTAGTGACTAATGCACAAATATGCGCAACACGTTATGCTTTTAATTCAATTATGCAATTAAAATTTATTTTCGTTGTTAAAAAATTAAATTTTTGTTAGATTGTTTTTTTCTTTTTTGTTTATTGGTCGTGTTGCCAATAACGAAAATCTAAAGATGACACTAAAAACAATGAATCATCGTCAAGTAAAATTAATTCCATAATATAAAGAGAAATTCAAACTGCTTGTTTTCATCGTATGTGCGTCACAGACACGCCCACTGAAACACAGTTACACACACATGAATGCAAGTATCTATCCACAAAACATTTACATGCATTGTACATTGTTACAAGTAATAAGTAGTTAAATTTGACATATGTTTATAGCTTCAAAAAAAAATTGTAAATAAATAATGTGTCAAGTGACATAAAATTATATACTTAAAATATGGAATATATGTATCATAAAATTACTTAAGTACGGATAATTTTAAATAATTTTTTTAATGGCTTGAAACTTATCTTTTCAGTAATAACATTCGCTTTGTAAATACTTGCATTTGGCAACACTAAATAATATTAATTTATGGTCGAGTGATCACCGCTGAATCTTTGTAGTTGATTTGAAATTACTGTACAGTATTTATTGTAGAGACAGCCCTGTCATTAAATTTAAAAGTTCTATGTACAAAATTGCTATTTACTCTCGAAATCGATGTCTGTAGAAACTCATTGGTTGAAAAATACTGAAATTAAACTAGAGGGCGTGGTGTCTCTCATAAAACCAAACTAAATAAAATAGGGTATTCACATGCAGTGCTATACTGTCGTATAATTTTAAAAACGTATAATTTCGTATGAAAAATGAGAGAATTTGTGACAACTGAGAGGATACGATGCTAAATGAGACACCTTGTGAATATTCTAATTATATGTGGGTAGTAAATGTGAATGCTATAAATTGAAAATGCTTTATCACAATGAGAAAAAAGTACAATTTTAAAGCTGAACAGTGCTTTAAGCTTTTTCAAGTTCAAACAAAAATCAACACTAAAAAAAACAAAAAAAAAAGCAAACATAATAACGAAAAGAGAGAATGTAAATTGTGTGTAATCCTGTCCCGCTATGTCATCAACACGAAGAGCAAAGCAGTGAAAACAAATTTTCTTGAAATCGCTGATTTCTTTGCTTTAGGTAAATAACACAGAGCTGTTATTTTTTCCTTTGCTCGCAACGACCTCAAACCAATATGTATGAAAAATATTCGTATGGCCTTTTAGCCAAGCTCACAAGGCAATAGAGAACATGAATATAATTACTATGGGTAATTACAGGTTGATGCGACATGCTCTTGGGACGTTGCTTAAGGGGTTATATACTACAGAAATACAGTGGACCGATTTTTTGCCGAAAAATCGAATTTTTTTTCTTTAGTTGTTTTCACTGCTTTGCTCTTCGTGTTATTGACATAGCCAGGATGACAGGATTACACGCCGATTTTTGGCCGAAAAAAACAAAACTTTTTTATTGCATTTTCTCAAAGTACATTCTCTTGGGATAATATTTTCCAAATTTCATAGAAATCTGAGCACTAGAGCCTAAGTTACAACTGTCAACAGCGTGCTACCTCCGACTACTTGAGACCACCTAAACATGGTGCCGAAAGTTTAAACACGATTATCTCGAAATGTTGTTTTTCAAAAAGTTTCCGTTGCGGTGAAAGGTTTCTCAAGAACTATTTCACCAATTGATCTGAATTTTTACTGGCTAGTTTATAACTGTAATAGTCTCTCAGTGAACGAAGAAATTTTTATTTGGAACAAAACTTTTTTTCTGGCTACCAAAACCAAATTTCCAGTCCTTCAAAAAGCCAGAATTTTAAAAAAATCATTACAATTTTTGTAAAAATGTAAATTTCACAAAATCGTTTGTTAAGGACACATCTGTGAGATAGTATAGAGATTTCTACTTACAAATATTTTTATTTTTCTTTATATTTATGACACTTTTGTTCAAAAAAACTTGTTTTCACTAAAACTTTGACTTTTCGATTGAATTTATTTGACAATTTTCAAATCTCTTTGAAAAAACTTGACGTTCATTTAAAATTTCTCTGAAAAATATGTTATAAATACGAAATAAATTCTTGACAGTTCTTGGAATTTTTCATTTCATAATTTCATCCCCATATTGTTGTTGTTGTCATTGACCATAGTTACCCGCAGATGCTCTACGCTTAGTAAAAATTATAAATTTCAACGAAAACATAAAAGGAAGCAACAAAATTGTTTCGTTATAAGGATTTTTTTAAATCCTTCAAATCACTAACAGCAAAGTATTATATGCAAATACTTTTCCTGTCATAACAATATCGATTAATCTGCGAGCGAATGGAAAATTCTTAATCCGCTTGAGAACATCTTCAATGCAAAATATCACATGAAATCAATAGATACCAAATAATGAAAGTAGCAGTTACTAAGTAGCTAGAGATTTAGTTATGGCTTATCATTTGGCTACTTGAATAACTATGTACACATTTATTTATTTATATTTTCCTACCACTTACGAGTTTACTTTCAAATTTTTAATTGAGCAATCATAAAACTATTTGATAAAAATCACTAAATTGTTAATAATATCCTCGATATCAGATTTCTATATTATAATAAATAATTATCTAACAATGCTCACAATTTGTTAATAATGTGGAAATTACATATAAAAAAAAAAAACTATTTTTATAGAAATAAAATGGAAAACCAACTAAAGGCAATCACGTCTCATGTTGCACACTGGCAACAAGCAAGCAATAAAAACTATTGATGACGATACTGAGGACTGCGATGTTGATAATGATGATGTGACAAAAAACTAACATAATAAAAATGCATTGCAATCATCTCTAAGCGGCAACAAGGAAGAAAAAGCTTGCAATTTGCTGTTGTTGCTGTTGCTGCCCAAATTGCAAAACAACAAACTAACAAAAATTTTGAAAAATATATTGCAGTTGACCAAAACTATAAATGGATAAAGCAGAAGGAAAAAGATAAAAAAAAAGGAAAAAAAATCAGAAGAAGAAAAGAGATGATAAAGTTGAAGACGACAAAGTTGTTGTTGCTGCTGTTGCTATTGATGATGATAAATATAAAATTAAACAAAAAATGGAAAAAAAAATATTGCATTGCGGCATAAAATTTCTCATTATTTTTCAACGTCTAGCCTTTTTTCGTATTTGTTGCAATTCAATAAGATTGTAGCAAAAAAAAAAAAAATTTAAAAAAAATTACATGAAATTGACAAAGTGAATGGTTTTGAATAGATGTAAAGCTGAATAGAGATGGTTTACCAGATAGAGAGATAGATTGATAGATGAATGCATGATTGAATCGATGGTGACTTGGTTGCAGACCTGCTGCTGTTGCCTGGCATAGATGCAGTGCCAAACGACGACACCAATAAATATTGTTGCATTAGTTCCTTGTGCTGTACGTTCATACATACATAAGGTCCCCATCTTCAACTAACTAAAAAGAAGGCGGCGTGGCATATTGAGCTAATATTTATTGCTGGTGCTCCAGGTACACAAAAAAAAAAAAAATATAAAAAAATAATAATATGTGCAGGAATGTGCTTGGGAACTTTATTGATACAAGTGACAAAATTTTCTTTTCCTTTTTCTGCTACTTTTCATTTATTCATTCATTTGATTTGCAATTTTTATGGAGACTGATAAAAATATTATCTAAAAATTTACACACAAAAAGCAGTAAAATTAATATTAAAATTTTTTTTCTTTCCACAAATTTAAATTAAACATGACATTTTCATGACGATTACGTGATATATTTTTGATTTAATTGTGTTTTTTCTTGCTATTATGTAATTTTTAAAAAGGAAATGAAACCAGAAAGAAATTATTATTTATTTGATTATTTATTAGATAGACTATAATTAAAATTATGTGCTACATAAACAAACAACTACAAAAAGATATTTCACTGAAATGTATTTTTTAAAGATTTTTTTTAATACTTGTATATAAATTTTAATAATTCATCAAATATTTAATTGTAAATATTTTAAATACCTACAAAGAGAATTCCATTGTAACCAAATACTTTCACTGTCATAGCGATTTATCCTCAAGCGCATGGAAATTGGAAAATAAATTGCTAATCTGCTATACCATTGCATAATTTTGGTATATAGGGGAGAAATACAATTTTTTTGTTATGTTTTTTGTAGACTATAGAAAATTAAATCTAGTTGTTAATTTTCAAAGTCTTGACTACTGTTTCATGTATGTGCTTCATTAAATAATGTGTAACAGGCTTAAAGAATGTTTATGTGTAGTCATCACAACAACAGTGTATACAGAGACGGGCATTTCGGAATCCGCCACGATTCCTCATCAGTGATCTTAGTGATAGTTCTTAATCTTTCAATATCCTATATAAGCTACTAAGCTACTACTAATCATAACCAAGAATTACAGATTTGATTCCAAATACATATCTTCACTGAATAGAGATATTGAAAGAAAACTACCACTACCGTTCTGTATACTTATTTGTTGTTTTTTTTTTTTAATTTAACTTCTACATGCTAAAGGCGCAGTTATTTGTCATGAAAAGGCTAACAGAATTTACTAAAACTGCAAAATTCTACCATGTTCCCTTACCCTTTATTTGGGGTTTTATTATAAATAAATGTGACAACTGAAAGTTCCAAGATAGGGATTTTAAACAACACAAATCGATGCTTGGATTCACTAGTTCATATGACCTTGCTGGTTAACCCATTACTTGGCAATCGTGCGAAATCGCACCACTACACGTGTGATTTTTACACACTAAAAGTGTGATTTTTAATCTATAAAAATCAGACTTTTAGCGGTGCGTTTTCACACCGTTGTCAATTAATGGGTTAAACGGTTACGAAATCATAGGGTCTTCGAGAAAAAAAATATTTGCCTTTGAAAATTAGTTGGGGTTACTAAAGGTTAAAACCAACTAACTCCAAAGTTTTTAAAAGCAGCCAATTTTGTTCTCTTGATTTTTTTTCTCTACCTTTTATATTAGAATAGCCATTGGAAAAAACAATAAACAATCTTTGAAGAAATCATACCCCATCGAAAAGTAATTGGGGCTGCTGAAGGTCAAAACCACCCAAGACCAATTTTTTAAAAAAATTTATCCAAAAAAATATAGAAATTATTTAATTTTGCAATATTATTTTTATTCCAAATGAACCGTTAGATATAACAACAAAAAACCTTAAAAGAAAATAATTTTTCTTCCCAAAATACTTGAAGCTACTGAAATTTTTAAAAAATTTTACCCTCGAAAATCAAACCACATTTTTCTTCTTTTTTCAAAAAATCTTTTTATACTGAATTGACTAGAAGTATAAATAATCAATAATTTTTCAAAAAACATTTCCGTAGTTTTTGAGTTCGCTGAAGGTCAGGGGTCACTGATTTTACCCGAAACAGGTAAAATCATAACAAAAGTCGATTTAGGTCCTAGGCCGTAGATTTTACATCCATTTATGTCGTGCGAGTTATATTTGCACCCAAATGGTAAAGCGAAAAGCTTTTCTTATATAATTTTTACTCTTGCCGGTTTGCCATTACCAGGAATCTCCATTGTAGACAATTTTTTTTTCTTTTTTTGATTTTACAATCGAGCCAAGTAACGAGCCATGCGTACAAAGAATAATAGAAAATCTAACCCATTGTGCCCATTTCTTTAATGGTGGATCTCAAATATGTTTTCAAACATTTTCGAACTGAAAAATTTCTCTCTTCAGTAGCCGACGTTATGGGTAAGGAACAGAAGAACACATTTATTTGTTTCCAGTAGGCCAGAGTAAACTAAAGCAAAGTAGAAACAGTAAAACGGAAACCAGATTGTAAATTGAACCAAATTATGTCAAAAACTCAGAATTATATTGAAACAATAATTCAGGCCCAACCTCGAACCAATAATTGGACCAAAACTCAACCTAAACTTAGGACCTATGTTTGGATTAAAATTGAGAACCAAACTCGAACCAGAAAATCGGATTAAAATCTGATAAAAATTGTGATAAAAAACAACAATCAAATCAAAATTCCGACTTAATATATTCCACTAGAAATCAGACTATATTTAGACCAAAAATTTGAACGAAAACTCAGACCTAAACTTCGACCAAAAATCAGATCAGAAATCAGACCGAACCTTAGACCCAAATCTGAACCATATTTAGGCAAAAATCAGACACAAACTCAAATCAAAAATCAAACTAAAAATCAATTAAAATTCAGACTAAAACTTAAACGAAAATCCAAACCAAAATTCAGATCCCAACTCGAACTAAAATTTAGGCCTACATATAGTTCAAAATTCAGACCTATATTCAATCTAAAATTCGGACCAAAATTTAGACTAAAATTCAGTTCAGAAATCAAATGAAAATCCAAACCAATATTCATACCCAAACACGAACCACAATTCTGATAAAAAATCTGACTGAAATTCAAGCCAAGTTCGAATTTTGATTAGAACCAAAACTTAAATTTTGAAGTTTTTTTGCACTTCCTTTGTTGATTTTTGAGTTTTAAATTTTTATTATGCACCTTTCTTTTTAGGTTAGTCAAAAAAAAAATTAGATTGGACTAAAATCTGGGACATTTAATGGGTTACTTTTTTCGGAGTATATTTAATTCCGAAGGTTTGGGATTTATCTCGGCGTAAGCGCCAGGTTAGTTTTATTATGTTTGAGAGCTGATTTTTATGTTTTTTTATTACACTGTACAACAAGAAGAAACTTTGAAACAAAATCTGAGTTGTGGCTCAATGTTTCTGCAGGTTTTATGTATATCCGTAGACTTTTATTGAAAATTTAATGAGATAGGGGTTCATGGATGAAACATTTTTATTCTGTTTTTTTTTCCTTTTCTACTCGAATCATGCAATTTTAAGAGTTTTGGATGCAAAAAAAATTTCTGCTATGAATTCCTACCTTATCAAATGTTCAAAAACAAAGATCTATTAATTTATAAAATTAAAATAAAAAAAAATGTTTTTCATCCAAAACTTCTTAAATTGCATAATTCCTGTAGATTTAAGAATATACACGAAACCGACCCGACCTGACCCGAATTTTTTTTTTATAGATTCGTAATCAGCGGTAAAAAGTACTTTAGAAAAAAAACACTGCCAGAACTCTGGTACTATTTTGGTGTTGTAAAGTATTATTTTTCTGTAGTTTTTGGAACGAATTTCTTTGCTTTTGGTTAAATATGCGATAATTCCAAATATTTTTTATTTGTATTTTTAGAAACTTGGTATTTTTTTGGAAACTGTCTATAAGACCTTGCTTTGTTTCTGGTTTCAGAAGAGTCAGTAAACACACATTCCACCCCAGAATATTTTTTCTTTCCATAATTTTATGTCATATTTTTGATTCAGAATTGCGTTTGGATTTTTCTTTTTATTTTTAACATTATGACATTGAATTTATTTATTTTTTTTATGCTAAACATCGAGTGAAGTATCAAATAAGTACCATGAACTGTTTTGCATAGTCAAGAACTAGGATTCGAATTTAGAGGTTTTTATTAAAATAAAAATATAATAGGCAACATTCGTATAGAGGCCCCTCGTAGTAGCTAGAAAGTATAAAACGAAGCAAAAAAAAAAAATAATAAATAATGCTTAAAAGCTCACGCACCAAATATTCAAGTAGAATGTTGCTGGTAGATGATTATCTAGCCTACAACTTTCTATAATTCAAATACCCTTTTATGTTTATTTGTAATAATATACTATTTTTATTTTTGGCAATACAAATCAACAAAACACAATCACATATTTTTAATTGCAAAAAAAAAAATGTCCCAAAAATAAAAAAAAAAAACATTTAAAACTTAATTTGCTGCATCTAAATGTGCGCTTCCTTTTCTTCAAATGCATAACCATACAAATACAAACATATGGATAAAATATGTTGCAGGTGGTGGTACCAACTGGGATGATGACACCGCGATGCGTTGCTCGAAACATAACCACACAAACTTGTGCGACATTAGTGAAAGATGCTTCCATTCCTTTCCAAAGGCATCAACCAGCAGCCCCAAAAAAGGCGCCACACACACACACAACATTGTAGCAAACCAATTATCAATAAAAATATTCATTCCCGTTTATCAAGTTGTTACGTGGTCACCATCATATTGGTGGTTCGTTGGCAAAAATTATGATGCCGCGGTATGCAGCATGGCAATAATGAAGATGATGCTGGGACCAATGCGACCGCTGGTGATAGTGATGCTGCTGATGAGACAGATGCGGTTCGCTGCCGCTGCAGCAACAACATTAAAACTATTTACCAATTGGCACCCGCAACACCAGATTTATTTCCTGATGCATCTAAAAGCATGCGCTGCTAACATGCATGCAGCATGTGCTTCATCTTTAAATTAAGTATTAAGCAGCCGCAGTGGTGGCATAGTGAATGTGGGCAACTCTGTTGTTGATTGTTGTTGGTTATTGGTTGCCTGTCTGCTGCATTTAAATTGTTGTTTATTTAGTTACATATTTATTTATGTATATTTGATAAGTTTCTACTTTTCTTCAACTTCAGGTAGTGAATAATCATCCTCGTTTTCTTCTTTTTTTTTTTTTTTTGCTTTCTTGCCACCACCAATTTTCTCCTCTAAGTTATGTTATTAATTTGTTGTGCTGGCTGCAGCCATATCGTGCTCATGCTCATTTCTTTATTGAAAAATTGCATCAGAAGAGGGAGCTAAATAACCAAAAAAACACATAACTTTTTGCACGCAAACACTTTATTTCACATACTACTCTTTGTCTAAAGTCAAGGTACTTAAAGTTAAGTCATGCTGTAATTTTCGCTTTTTGCTACCACTTGAACATGATATTTTCTTTCAATGAATAATCGATTTTTGGTTAACATTAAAATGCTATTAATTTCCAATTTTCGGTCTTTGTCATTTTTTGACTTTTAGGCTATTGTAGCAGAAAGCTGTGTAAAGTTAAGTTGTAAAACGTGCGTATGTTTTAATTTTGCGAATTTGCATTTTTATGTTGATTTAAACAAAATTTCCTTATTGATTGTTACAAATTTTAAGGCCCACAAAACGCATAAGTGCCACTTACTCGCACTTTAATGAAGTTGTATGATTTTAACCCCTAAATGCATGAAAAAACTTAAAAATCGAAAACAGATAGCGCTAGTCAAAAATGTCAGATCAGAGGAATCTGTCAGCAATTCCTCAGCATTAAATTTATGAATTTTGTTGAAATTTTGCACACCCACGTTTTTTGGGGTCAGAAAACCTAACTTTTGTCTTCTTTTTTGATCTAAAATATACTTTAAAGAGGGTTCGGTAGATTGCGTAAAAGTGGGATTTTTCCTTGCACTGGAGCGCCATCTATAGGTTGTAATATTTTGTTGGAATTTTGAACACCAAAGTTTCTTTTAGCCAATGAACCTATTTATCGCCAACTTTTTGATCTAAAATATATTTCAAAGGGGGCTGCGGAGCAAAAGTTAATAAAAATTTTATAAATCAAAAATGTGGGGGTACGTTTTTCAAAAAAAAATAAAAAAATTATGTGAGACATCTTGTATTCACTCCCTCTTCTAAGATAGTTACTAAAGAGGCAGAAAGGTTCGCCTTTTCGTTATTCAATGGCGGCATTTATCAAATCATGCTGAAGCGGGAAGGGACAAATCTTATGAAGGTTCCGAAAAGGATCTTCACGGCTTATCTCGCTCATGGATATATTCCACGTCTTTGGCGCTCTGTTAAAGTTGTATTTATTTCTATGTTGTGCCGAAAAGTTTCAGACTGATAATTTCTTAATATCTTAAAGGTCTGGAACGGATGGTCGAGAAGCACATCAGACGCTCATCTCTCGAAAGCATGCTTATAAGAGTGGAAAATTCTGTGAATTGGCTCTTCACGACTGTGTTAATACAGTTCAACAAGGGCTGGAAGGAGGGAACAACGCCCTGGAAGTGTTTGTCGATATTGAAGGGGCTTTTGACAACGCAACCATCAACTCGATGTGCTCTTCGGCCAGACAATATGGTATTAAAGAAATTGTCATTTGATGGTTCATGTCATGCTAACCAAACGGCTGCTTGTCACGGGGGGAGAAAACAAAGACAGTTTCACGGTCGAGGTTGGGGAAGGATGCTTCTAAGGGGGCGTACTCCCTTTTATGGTGCTTCTTAATGATTTGCAGAGTTTTGGAGTTCACATCCAAGCGTATGCTGACGATGTGTGGGTACTAATCTCGGTCTTTACAGACAGTGTGCATTAAAATGCAGGAAGTCTTGAACAAGATCGAACTTTGGTGCGGTCTACAGATTCTTTCAGTGACTCCCAATAAAACTGCCTGAGTCGTTTTCACTAGGAAAGGCAAAAGAATGGTTTGTTACTACCAACGATGAAGGGAATAACACTGCAATTGACCATAGATTGCAAACTGATAACTAGCTGAAGGAATCGTGCGCAAAACTTGAGGTCTGTGTGTCTGGGTTTTATTGGTGCAATGTCGTACTAGATTTGTTTCCTCTGGCTCTTCAAATCCATAAGGAGGCGGCGAAAGTGGCATAAGGATTCAGGTTAAACGGAGTCTGGTATAACGAAATGGATACAGGACACAGCCAGATATACCACCAGTTGTCAGTATAGTGTCCACGGTTCTCGATCCCTATAGACAATCGTGTTTATTGTATTCGCTTTAGAAGAAAATGTGTTATCATTATATGTGTTATTTCTTATATGGATTCCAGAACACTGTGGTATTGCAGGGAATCAATTGAACGACAAACAGGTAAATGAAAGCTCTGTAATTTCACTATGGTGTCCGGAACCTTTCTTGGTGCCAGCTTTGTGGAGGACATGCATTGGATTAACGACTTCGTGGGTTCTAGTCAAAAAGAAGATTGAGGCTCGAGCTTGCCTCGCGAAATATTTTCAGAAATTGCGATAAAAGGACCTGAGATTATTGGTAGTTGTCATCACGTGACATAAAACATGTGGTTAGCATATGACCAATAAAGAAGTCATCACCGACTTGAGCTGCCGATTTTTTGTTGGGGACAACGACACTACTAAATATTACATTTGTAGCTATCCGGCTTTCGAGAAAACAAGATTAAGGCTGTTGGGTAGTGATGTTTTGAGTATGAATAGTTTTTCTGAGATACTAAGGTTCATCAGTGAAACAAAGAAGTTCGAGGTTGAGAGCCCTTAGACTTTTCTCTTCCTATTTTTCCTTTCAGAAGTTTTTACTTTCTTTCTCTTTTCTTATACTGGCTCTATAACGGCTATATCGATCCAGTCGAATAGTTAGTTTTAAGTAGTGATATACCTTTTCGGTAGCATATTTCTATATAGTAGATCATGACCCTGTTTTCATTTTTTTTTTAGTCATTGGACATTTTGGTAAATTAAATTCTGTATCTATATAACATTTTTCTCTTCTTCTATGCACTAGCGGGTTAATTACAAAAGCAATCGAATGACTTTTATTTGTAATAAAATTTCTATTAGGTTATAATTCTCACAATATCATCAATAAAAATTCAGCAGTTTTCAAAAATCGAAGTAAATAAACAAATAAATTTTCATTAAAATTTATTCATTTCCGCAAATAAAACAAAAAAAAAAGACTGCAATCGAAAATTTTAATTCAATTATAAAATATGCATAAACAATTTTTAATAGCGGAATCTCTATTCAAAAATCTTTAATTAAGATGCGGACTAGATTTTTTAAGTATCCTATTCAAAGACATTGTAATTTTTGCTACTAATGCATGCCATACCATGTTAATCACTCAACGGTCAGACAAACAAATAGACAGTGTCTGTCTATCTGAACTGAGGGATATTTACCAGTGAAAATGTGTTTGTGTATGAATCATGGAAACGCGTTATTGAAAGATGCAGACATACGGAACGGAATGTATACGGAAATGCTAAAAAAAAAATGAATGGATGTTTCTGCATGAATTTCCTGATACGCAGAAATTTAAAAAAAATAATTAAAGTTTGCAGAAAAAATATGAGTCTGGGTTAAGTTTAGCAAAGGATTAAACAGGAAGTCGGATCAAATGGATTTTTTTCTACTGAGTAATAGGAAGAGTTCAGCTACTTGGAGTTTAGTTTGAAAAAGTTATTATTTGCGAGAGAATATTATATGCTGTGCCAGTAATTGGCATTGGTTTTCAATAAATGAGAGCTAGAATCTTTTATATGACGTATTAACTCTTATATTTTTATGGGTGATTGACTTCAAAATAGTTGACAAATGCAAATATGTGTAGAGAGGTAGTATATATTTTTTGATGCACACTTAATTGTTGTTGGTTTCCATTAAATTTTACGGGCAATAATACTGTAGAACAGTAAAACAGTATCTCAGTTCTCGCCTCGTTTTTCTGGAGTATTTTTTCCGTCTAATTACGGATCAGTAACAATTTTGTTCGGGTTAGAACAAATGTCGTGTATATTCGTAAATCATCATTTTTTGAAAATTTGATAAGGGTGTGGGAGGGAAGAGGGGGAGGGTGTTCATTGATGAAATTTTTTTTGGGCTTTTTGATTTTCTACACAAATTATGCGGTTATGAGGTTAAGATGAAAAAACGATTTTCATAAAATTTCTATTTTTCATCTATTTTTGAAGTTCTCGCTTTTTGAAATATACACGAAAAATTTAAATTTTATGAAATTTTTTTTTTAAATAAAACTTCTTAAATAGCATAATTCGTGTAGAAAACCAAAAAAACAGAAAAACAATTTTTTCATCCATGAACCCCCCACCTTACAAAATTTTCAAAAACAAAAACCCGAACAATTAAAATTTTAAGAAAAATTTTTTTTCATCCAAAATTCATAAAATTGCATAATTCGTGAAAAAACGCAAAAAACAAAAACAACAGAAAACAAATTTTCATCAATGAACCCCTACCTTATCAAATTTCCACACGATACCTGACCTGACCCAAAAAAAAAGTATTTCAAAAATACTGCAGAAAAATTGGGCCACAACTCATACACTGTTGTAAAATTCTTATTTCGTTGTACAGTGTAATGGTTAAGCCAAAAAGTTCTTCTGTTTCAAATGAATGCCACAGTGGAAATGTCTAGTTCATGGCCAAAATTAAATCGATTTTTAATCATTCCTGTCAATACAAAAATATTCTGTCCAAAAACGAAAAGTATTATTTTAATTGTAAAGCTCATTAATAGAAGGTACATTTATATATTTATATGCTCGTGCGTTGGCATCAAATATAAATCTTTTTTGTCTAAAAATAACATTTGTAAATAAACAAAAGTATCTATTACAGTACTTACACATTATTGTGGGGGTACTAACAAAAATTAACATTGAGTTACCCAAAATAATAGTATAATATGAATAATATATATTTTGGATGACATGCAAATGCATAAATGAAATCAAATTTCAATATTTCA
This sequence comes from Toxonevra muliebris, assembly GCA_963691655.1. Lineage (NCBI taxonomy): Eukaryota > Metazoa > Arthropoda > Insecta > Diptera > Pallopteridae > Toxonevra > Toxonevra muliebris. The sequence goes on along the minus strand of OY829327.1, from coordinate 9,992,224 downwards.
ACAATGCTTAAAAAGCATTTAAATATTTATGAAAATCCTTTCTAGTTGATATCTATTGACGTTAATTGAATTTTATGCAATATTTAATTTACTTAAAATATACATAACAAAATTACTTATGCATAAATAAATACGGAATTATACAAGATTGAAAATCTATTCTTACGCAGAGAACAATATAGAATTATTGCTTGCCGGTTGCAGCAGTAGTTCAAAGTTGAAAGAAGTTGAATTTGTATGAGTAAGCAAAATGTGTGTGTGTGTGTGTGTGTAAGTGAATGCTCTCAAATGTCATGCTCGTAGTGCTTGCGCTTCAAAAAGTCAAAGTAGAAATACTTGTGCGAAAAACATCAAATTGCATGCAATTATAAACAATCCATCTCTCCAGCAGAATCTTTGCCAACTGATTGTCAAAAACTTAAGCTTAAGTTATCTTCAAAATCTTGCTGCTGCTACTGCACAGAAAACTTGACAAGTTTTCTTCTATCAAATGCAAAATCTTTTTGCATAGTAGGTATGTAATTACAAATATCTATACAGTGGATTTAATTCGGGAAATTAAAATTTGAAATTTTAAATAATTATATTAAGATGATGATGTAATTAATATAGAATTGTGTTATGCTCAAGTTTAACCTGTGTTTGCTAGTAGTAGAGACACTTGAATTTATAAGAAATATGTGAAATAAATCTATGGATTTAAAAATAACATGTAATTGTCGGAATGCAGTCAAAACTTAACATTTTTGGAATAAATTCCTTGTGTTACTAAAAACGTACTGGCTAACAGCCACCTACATGCCAAAAATTAAAACACGTTCATTTTAGATTGGAGGTTGCATTTACGTGACTGCACGACTACGAAACTTCATTTAAAATTGCAATCAAATTAGATTCTAATTTAACAGAAAAGCAAAAAAGTGAATTAAGAACAGTAACACGGTGCTACAGAAAACGAAAAATTTAAGAAAATTTAGTCAAATAACAAAAATGCTTATCAGAAATATTTAAAACACCCTCAAAATCAAAATTTATGACCAAAAAACCAATTTAAGAGATGACTGATTTTTTGACGTAGAAAAAGTAGGACCATGATTTTGTCATTTATTTTAATAAACTTTTAAATTCAAAAAAATTTGTTTATAAATTATTTAGATTAGTTACGCCAGTTTAACGGATGCGAATACGAATGTCAAAAGCTGACATTCGCGAAAGTGAATATGGTTGCGAATGCGGATGCGCAATTTCATAAGTATTATAGTTAATTCCAGTTTCTCTAAAATATATTTGGATTTTAAATTCGGAAAACAAAGTTTACTAAGTCAAGTTACTCGACGGTCATTTTGATAGATAAAAAAGTCTCAGCCCAATTTCGGACCTCATAGTTCTCAAAGGAAAAGATGTGAGCTTTCTTTTGACCCAAAAAATAAAAACTTTCCTGTTTGAAAAAAAGTCAAAACTTTTTCTAGTGCTGCTCGAGATATATTAGACTACAACCACTATTTTTCACAATAAACTAATATTTTGTATATCAGTGGTTGAATGAAAAGTGCCCCGCCCTCTTTTTCAGTCCCACCCACATATTTTTTGGAGCATGGTCTTGCACCCAACGTCTTTGCACCAAATTTCAGTGTCATGCTATAAATGGGCTGGAAAGACATCAAAAAAAAAGAAGACAAATATATGGAAAGGGCCACGCCTACTACTCTATACCTGCCCATATTTTTTTACAAAATGATGTCAATATCATCATACTTTTGTATTTAATCTTAGAGTCGTGTCACAAATGAATAATGAGATATTCCAAAATTAAAATACAAATAATATGGAAGGTGACATGCCCCTTTTCCATTTTCACCAACCTTTTTCCTGCAGCATTTCATAGTCAATTAACATCCTTATACCAAATCTCAGTATTATACTGCTAATAGTTACGGAGTTAGGTCAAAGAATCATTTGCGTTTTATTGGAAGTGCCACGCCCACTTTCCAAAAAAAAGACCACATTCTGCAAAATTTCATTGCCTTCCGAATTATAGTTCCCCAGTTACGTCGTTTCAAGTGTTTTGTTTGCACGCCCATTTGTTCAAATAGCTACTACCAACATACCTTTTTTGCATAAAAACTTTCATTGTTTTCAGGACTATGGTTCCCTAGTTACGTCACTTCAAATATTTCGTGTATATGGGATTTGCCACACCCACTTGCCCTACTACATTCTGCTCAATAAGTACTACTAACACACCTCCTTCTCACACAAACTTTAATTCACTTTTTTGTTATGGTTCCTTTTGTTATGTCATTTAAAGTGTTTAGTTTGTATGGGAGGTGCCACGCCCACTTGTTTCATAGAAATAAAATATAGCCTGTGATCGAAAGGGGAGTGCCACCATTGCAATATTGCGAAGAAATGTCTTAATTGGTGGTGAGGTGAGGGTTAACAGGGCAGAGAAACTCAGGAAGTGATTTTAACACGTAGGTACTCTGGAATAAGAATTGTGCATGCTGTACAGCGCGGTGCTGTTAGAAGCTTTGAAGATTTACCCAGCCTTGTTGTATACATAAAAATTACAATATTGAAAAAATCTTTAAGATCTAATCAGTAGTTTTGGGAAAAAGTTGTGGACATATGCTACTGCATATTCCGTTAGAAGGAACAATGTTTCATCCTAGGTGGCTTATAATTGTAAACCTAATACTTTGATTACATGTGGAAACTGGCGATCCATCCATCGAAAATAACAAAATTCGTTATTTGACCCACCTTACTTTAGAATAAAGTTCAACTCCTTATATGTAGAAGGAAGAAAACGCCCTCTAAGTAGCTTAAATTAGATCCATTACTTTCCGGTTGCAGACAAAAGAAACTAGCCATTAAAGTATCTTGGAAGCACAACGATAACTTCAACGCTTCGAAATATACTGAGCTGATATTCTGGATCAAAGAGAAGGCAACACAGCCGCCACTTCCGGCGAATTTAAATGAACTCGATATGCGGCCACCTTCTTGCGTTGAGTTCGGAGTTGTGTTTTAAAAGCCTGCGGGCGAAAAGTCGCACACACACTGTTAATTTAAAGCTTAAACTTGTAGGCGCTAAACCAAATTCAAACTTTGTCAATTTGCGGGGACAGAAGACATCATCTGATCATGTTAATATTTTGCATGTATTAGCTACTGTGTTTTTTTTTTTTTTTTTGCTTTTTCCGACCCACACTATTTTTGCATATATCCAAAATGATAAAAAGCACACAAAGGTTAAGCAGCACCCAAATTTACAGTGTATTAAGCAAATTACGCATACCGTCATAGAACAAAGAAGCCAAGAATTATTTATACTATTAAGCTCTAAAGAACTAGAAACCACAGCAACAATTTCTCATTGCAAATAGTTATGAATGAAAGAATTATGGAATAAAAAAATAAGTAGTTAAAGTTGCTTCTTCTACTTGAACGAATAGAAGAAGAAAAAGAGTTGAGAGATGCTACTTAAAAGTAAATGCAATTCAAAGTGAAAGAAAAAATATTTTATGCAATACAAAAAGAATTAAATATAATGTTTAAGAAAAATATTACAGAATTATTGCATAATTTAAGAGATTAAGATTAAAACCTTTTACCAAAAAAGATTACATATTTCTTAAATAAAACTTAAAAGATTTTGTATTAATAAAAAGTAATTAAAAATAATTTTTAAATGATATCAAAAGATTAAACAAATATTAGAGTCTCACAATTTAAGAGCTTTTATAAGTTCATTTAATTTACTGTTAAGTTAAATGAAAATAAAATCCTTATGGAAGCTTTTGGTAAGATTTTTTGTTTTATTTATAATACCGTAATAGTTTTACATGAGTTGTAAACTATTTACTAAAATTAAAGCTATTACTTTAATGTGTACTTAACGTTGTGCAACTAATCAATACTAAAAGTCAAGTTATTTTTATAAAAGAAGAAAAAGAAGCGAGTTGGGTATATAGCAGAAATCAAAAACGTCCTGCTGTGAAAATCTTTCAATGCAATGCATTTAAGTTTTTATAACTTTTTCTAATACATACATACATAAATCCGTTCGTGTATATGACTTTTAAGGATATTTATATTCGACACATTTCACTTGCATAGATGAAAATTTTCTTAAGTTGTTCTTGTCAAGTTGTTGAACTTTATATTTGAAATGCATTCTGGTATAGAATTTAAATTATTCAGGATCATAAAAAAGTAAAAACTAAAAAACATGAAAGAAAATTTACAAATAACCCTCTTGAGATATGGCTATAAAAAAAGAGATTGTTTCAAGTAGTTTTTATGAGACGAATAATAAGAGAGGTGGAAAATGAAGAAAGGTGTGAAAAATAGTTAATTTAGCAACCCAAAACACTTATTTTGGACTGAGTGGCGGCGATTCCAATAGAGTTTCATCATCCAAAAATTTATTCACAAGAGTAGCATTTAGGATTAGTCACTCAAAACACGAATCCCAACTACACGTGTAATTAAAATAGATTTCGTAGACCTGCTCGAAACTTAACTTAAAGCTAAATAATAGATATTTTTAAATAAACACACAACATTTTTAAAAATCTGTATTACTTAACTCTAGCTTAAGGTTCGTGCAGGTACACGAATTTTGACTAAAAGTATTAAATTCAATTTCATGTATTTTTGTACTGTATTTTTCTAAGGTATGAAATAAAGTGCTCTGAATAGAAGTCAGGATATTGAACATTATAAAACCGGGCAATATTATAGAAATGTCGTGTGGTGCGCTATTATAATAAGGACATACATACGTAGAGCAGAAAGAGTCCGTAATAGCGATATTACACATATACGTGACAATGACAATACTGGCGTTTCAGTAATTATACTCCCATGATCTCCTGACCAAAAACTTAACGATGGTTTCGGGAGAACAAATCGTATTTACAAGAGGAATTTTAACTGGTGGAAGTTTCGAACTGAGTGAGTTTTCATTGATTTTCTTCAAAAACATGCTTCACGTGTAGTTAGCCTTTGAAATGCACATGCAGTTTGGGTTCAGGCTCGTGTTTTTAAAAGAAATTTCACTGAGTTTGAAAGTTAGCGTACACTTAGGTCGGAACACGTTGAAATACGAAAGATCCAATTCCAATGCACGCCTAAAATAACCGAATAAATATTGAATATTTCCTTTCTGTGCCTAACTCAAGCTGGACACTCCTACAGAATGCAACTGTTTTGTGGTCATCTTACACTGATGGCTATAAAATGGAAGTTGGCAGCGCTGGGGCTGGTGCTAATAGACCAAGATTACCAAAAGCCGCAGCGATAGGAAAAATCCCCTCTATGTTTATTGGAGAGGTTCATGCAATAGAGATCTGCGCGTGAGAATGCATACATAGGCGAATAAACATTCTGTCGACAGTCAAGCAGCTCTAAATCCAAAATTTTATGCGATTTTTTTAGCTCCTTTTAACTCTATCTAACAGGAACAAGGTTACACTAGTTTGGTTACTGGGTCATGAACGATCTTTTTGATGTGTATTAGCATATCATCATTAATTCGAAACGTATAATCGAATTAAATTTAATAGAAATTCGTGCCCTTACAGATCATTGTCGTCTTAAGTCTCACCTTAAGAAGATCGACTATAACTGGAAGACAGGGAAAAGGCCGAGCACATAGTATGTGAGCGTTCGGTTGCTGCAAAGCGTAGAACGCTTTCCCTCGGAAAGGAACTTTTGAAGCCTGAGTGGTTATGTTACTACCGCGGAGTTTAGCTTGCATTTTTCTTATGGCCTGCTGAAGTTGTTAAATTTGTAAACCCATTTATCAAAATTTTCTGATTTATAAGTTCTTGCTTCTATGCTTGAAAAAAATCAAAATATCCTATTTTATTAGCATTTTAGTGGTTCAAAATGCCTTTTTAACCTATTTTAAGATCAAAATAAAGACCCAAAAAAGGAGTTCTTGACCTAAAAAATCCTGGTGCTTAAAATGTCAACAAAATCGGTAGATCTATAGATGGCACTCCAGTACAAAAAAAATTTCAACTTTGTTATTTAAATTATAAAACTCAAAACTCGAGGAAGCGCTATTTCTTAAAAAAAAAGGTCACTATTCCGGTAAATAAGGACAAATTCAATTGAGTAATCGAGATGGCGGAGTTTTATTGAAGTCCAAAGCGAAATGTTGAAGGAATTGAAATGTAAGGTAACGAAGAAAGTGTCACAACTTTCAACCACGACATAACCGCTGCAGAATACGAGAAACAAATACATGACGATAATAACTTAATGTAACGACTACGATATGGGTTTTTCAAAATGATGTGGGCTTTCTAATGAAATTTTAAAATGCAGAACAAAATAACGTCTGCTTTCGAAGATAACACGTACTGAATATAAATCCTAAATGCTTTTGTAAACCAATGACAAGTGCCACGTGACTACGGTTATTAAGGCTAGAGATATTGTAACAACCAATGCCTCTGGAGAGATGCGAGCCCAATCAGCAATGGCACTGCAACACGAGACTGCCATACCCCTATAATTGTGAATATGTTTTGACTGTGGTATACATGTCACGTGACGACGATATGAACACGTCACGACTAGGACATAATCTATCGTTATTACGATATGATTGGGATGCGTCTACGATACAATTAGACTATGATATGCCTGCCTGCAAACAATCTTCTCTGTAGCTGACAGTCAGCAGGAAGTCAATGCCAAGTGCCACGTGACTAGGCTGAGTTTAGAGATATGACTACAACCAAAGAGTCTGGAGATCTGCGATATGACTAGGATGTAGAAGCCATTTTCTTTATACATCTACCTTATGACTACGATTTGACTATGACACAACTGTTGTGTGACTATGATTTAACTGTGACAACAACTGTCACGTGATTGCAATACAAACATAATACTCCCACAATACAATTACGTGCAGTGTTATGACTAAGAAATTTTTGCTGGCACGACTTTACCAAGAAAATTTTAATGTAGGATTTTTGAGTTAATTAAATTTTTATTTCATACTTTTTGCTATTTTAATGCATGCAGAAATTAGTTTTATATTATTCTATGCTAATTTAAAACAAATTAAAAATCTGAAACGGCACAGAAACGGCAAAACTAAATGCAAACAATAATAAAAAATAAATAAATATAAATATAAAAAACTAAGTTGAATGAAAAAGAGATGCCAGGCATAATGCCATGATGACATGGCAGATCTCCGTTTCGCTTCTAAAATTTCGTTGTGCACTTGAAGTTTGTTTCATATATTCCTTAACTGACTCCTCAAAGTCAAGCATGAATTGTAAATTAGTTTTTGCGGTGAATTTTACAAACCCAACCAACATCATTGTATTAAAAAACAATTTCATCAGTTACATACATACATACATACTTACTTGTAGTTGAGCATATTTTTTGACAGCAAACTCTGACACTGACTGTTTGTAGTATGCATGTATGTACATATGTTTTCATGTCTAAAGTAATATTAACAAAATAATCCCACATACCCTTAGTTTTTTGTTAGAAATTCAGGTAGGTACATATATGGTATATGAAACTTTGGTACTTACCTTTCGTTTTGAGCGTGCCATACGCTGATCGCGTGAGTTCTCCGCCTCACCAGGTGGACGTTTACCCCATACTGCCAAAGCGATGCGTGTGTAGGTGAAGATGAGCACTGCCAGAGGTACAATGAATTGCAGCGTAAAAAGCGCCAATGTGTAATAGTAATTCTGCTCATTTGAGGGCCACTCCTCGCGGCAAATGTATCTAGATATGGGTACACAAGTATGAAGTGTGTGTGTGGGCGAAAAAGAAAAAGCAAATAAGTAATTTAGTATGTAAAAGAATAAGTAAAAAACACTGCAGCAAACAGCACCAGAAATAAACACAATGGCAATACTGGTTTGTGGTATAACATATGTATATGCCATAGTTATGTCATGCTGTGGTAGTCTCGAATAAAAACGAAAGAATGAGACAACGCTCACATTAAGAGAAAAGGATATTGCATTTTGTGTGGTTAAATATTTTTGCTGCCTGCTCGCGGAATTATATAAATTTATAGTGGCTGTTCCTGGTAGCAGTAAATTTATTTCTACTCCTGTTTTCCCTTTGGCTACTCTGCTGCTATTGCTCTTTTTGCTACTCTCACGCTCATGGCTTCTCTACTGTTTTGACTAATGACGACATTTAACATGAGTAATGACGTCGTTCGACGTTCATATAATTAAAAATGAATGTTGGCGTAATGTGACGACACACTCCACTCATAAAAAGGCGCCAACACGGCAATGTCGTGTTTCGTATTTCGTATTTCGCTTTAACAGTTTCTTTTTCCTTTTCTTCTTTTTTTTTTGCATCTTCTGCTTTTATTTTTATATTACCATATACGTGAACTTTTTCAATTTAAATTCCTTTGTTGCTATTTAATAAAAAGGAAATATATGAACTTTGTTACCTCATAGAAATTTTTCTTGTAAGCGAACGAATACTTGAAATTTTTTGTAAAATCATGCATTACTGGCTTACGTAGCGTATGAGTGTCATAAATTATTTATGTATGTGTGAGCGATTATGACTCATACTTGCTACGCTGGTATTATGAAGTAAATATTTCTCTTGCATAGTGTATGAGTGTTTTAATTATTATATTACAAATACTTCATTACCCATGGAAGCAATAAAGAATACTTACTAATTACAAACTCATCACCTCAGTTTACAGCATCCTGTGCCAATATCTTTAATTTTAAGTTATTCAAAATCTCTTTAAAATATTGTAGGTAATAATTTCAAAACTTTTTAAGGTTTTAGAAACTTAAGAAGCTAGCTAACTTTTAGTCAGGGTGCTGAGTCTAATTCTTTGCTTTTAAGAAAGTTTAGAATTTTTCCTAAGTTCCTTCCATTAACGCCTTTATGGTGTCTTAGTTAATGTTTTTGGGAAGCTGCAGCCCACTTAATCTTAAATTCCCTAAAGTTCGTAGAAACACCTTTCGTTTTCATCAGTTTACGCTTAATTAGTGCTCAATAACGTTCCACTGGCCTCAGCTCAGGGCAGTGGAGCATATTACCCTCTCTAGGTGCAATATTGATATTATTTTAGGTGTACCATAGTGGCATGATCTCAAATCAAGCCAAAAGAAGTTGGATATTTTATGCTGCATTACAAATGATTTTAACCTATTTGGGAAGTATTCAGCAATATAATGATCCAGAAGTTACATACGGCTAGCTTCTTTTACCACAGTTGCATATTACTTGCCAAAAATTTCTTACCGAACTTCGATTTTTTTGGGCTCTGTACTTTCTGGCACATTTACCCGCTGATCCGCTACGTTAAAGTCGATGACTGGAAACTGCGAAAAGTTCGTTATCCATGATGCAACACTGAAATTTGTTTACAAAGTTTTGCCTGCAATATTTTTGTTTTAATGTTTTTCGTAGCATTCTGCTCTGAGACCTTCGCAAATTTGTACGATTTAAGGCCAGCTTTCCTTTTCACTTTGCGGATTAAGTGCAACAGCATTTTCTGCGCAAAGCATTTAGATTTTTATGAAAAATGCCTCTCACACGTTTAGCTTTGTGTAGATCACCCGATCCACACTTTTCGTCAGATCCCACTTTTCGATCAATGTTCAGATTGTCTTTAAAGTTTTTCAAAACCCGGCTTACAGTTTGAGAAGACACTTTAACATTTTTGGCAATTTTTAAGTGACTCCATTTCAAATTTGGTTGAAAAACTTTCAAAAAGATTTTTCGAATTTCCAGTATCCATTTTTAGTAAACACTTTTGTGGAAATTAAAAAATGTATTTTGACTTCATCTGTCATTAACATATAATCATTAACAAGTACATATTTTTCATTAAGTTTGAAAGAAACCTTTTGTGTTAAATTTACGATTACCTACAACTTCTACAACAAATTAAAAAAAGTTTCACTCCTATGCACATCATTGTTTGTCCGCTATTAAAGGTTGAAAAATTAAACTTCTGAAGCTATAGACAAAAATGGGTTAACACTTTTTCCTCAATTTTTAGATTTTTATATTCTCTTATCTTTTGCAAATATACTTGAAAAGCAATATTTCCATTTAGCAATAAATTAAAGATGTTTTTATTAAAATAATGCAAACAGACCTGATAATCAATTTTTGCACATAGATTTTTGACTTGACTTCAAGGACAAAATTCTTATAAAAAATAGCATAAGCACTAAATTTAAAAAATTTGGCAATCAAAAATCACCTAACAGAATCGTATATATATAATGTTATTAGTAAAAATTTTATTGCATCTGTCTTATAACAGATTAAAGTGTTTCTTACGGTATGGTAACAATATACTGATTGGGTTAAAACTAAAGATGATAATATGCTATTTTTTATCGGACACTATAAAAGGGTGTCGCTGACACCTCAACTTCCCCTATTCGAACTTGAGGTATCTTGCTGAGCTCCTTCTGATTACCTCGTGTTGTTTCAGCTTATCTTAGACTGCCAATGCTTGCCTAGTTTTTGATTACTTCCGAATATCTGTTTTTGTTTTTGACTACTTTTTGTTACTCTGACTTCGTGTAATTATTAAGGCATTAAAGCGTGAAAATCTCCCCAAGTAAATTTCAATCATATAACAAAAGAGATTGCAAAATTATTCCTTAAAAATAAGGCGTTGTATTACCTGAAAAAAGAGTCAAAATAGTAAAAAATTTCACATAACCATCCTGACATCTGATCGACATAACTGGGAAACCACACAATTTGCCACATAACTTTTGTCATTACTAACATTTGACTCAAACTGGAGTTGAAAATGGTTAGAGTTAGAGTTGAGGGTGGGCTGGTCCAAACCAAAGCACTCAGTCTTAAAGCTCATTGTACTATACCCAAGATAGAGCCAGTATAAGGGAGTAGAGAGGCAGGAAATAATTGTGAGGAGCGATATAAGAAGAAGGAAAGCCGAAGTCCTCTCAACCAGGAACATCTTAGTTTCGTTGACGAACCTTAGAAGCTCAGGAAGAGGAAAAATGTGGATATTATTCATACTCAAGACATCGTCGGTCTCAAGACACGATTGGCAGTTTGGGAATGGTACTATGAAGCGCCGTCTTAACACTTTTGGGAGCTCTGAGACAAAATTATTCCGGGGTTCTAACATTTTCCCTCCAAAGAAGCAAATGTATATGGATAAATTTACCCAGTCAGTGCTGTCAAATTTGAAAATCCTTAGCACAGCTTATTTTTAATTTATTTATTTAAGTTTATGATCAATTTGAATAATTTGAATTATGATGAAATATTACAATATAGTGAAAAATGTTCATCATTTTATTCTAATTATTTGAACGAAGAAGAGTTGAAAGAAGAATGTCAAATAGTTAAAGAATATCTTAAATTTAATTCGCAGAACTTTTCTCACTCTTCAGTGCGCTAACCAAAGACAAAAGATGGCCTCATTTCTACCATGCCCAAATGTGCCCGATGAAAGGTCATTCTCAAAGCTGAAGTATATAAAGAATTATTTATGAATTACGATTCATAATTAATATTTTTATCGATTGAACATGAAATTTTGAATAGTTTGAGCTTCAATTAAATAATTGTTGGTTTTATCTACGCTTCAAATAGGGCCAGTGCAAACATACACACAAAAATTTAAATAAATTATAAAATTATTCCATTATTTTTACTTTTTTTCTATTCTTTCTTTGCAAATTTATTCCTGATTCTTTTTTTTTTTTTTTTGCTGCGAAAATTAAAATTCATATGTCGCATCAGGAAATGTTTTAACGAAGTCATTTCATAGTAGTGACTGCTAAATGCATGCTTTACAGCAAAAATAGCTTGAAACTCTAATAGATAGCTAAACGATTAACCCATGTCCTTGTGCTGATCAGTTGTATTTTGTAAATGATATAGAATAACGGCCTCTATTTTAGTGTGGAGTGTAAATAAGAGACTGATGTAAAGAGTATGGATAACTCACAGCTCTGCTTGCTGAAAATCTACAAATTTGAAATTTTTTCTTTGTAGAATCCTTATAATCCTTATTAATTTTAAAGTAAATACCAAGTAGCTTTAAGTACTTAAAGTATAAATATAAAAAAATAATGCATACTTCAAATTTCAGATTTAAAATCTAAATTACCCTAGTTACAACAGCATTTCTCAGAAACTGCAGAAAAACCCGAAAAATTTACAATAATAAATAATATTTTGTGCGACGAAACCACATTCAGTTCTCTTGCAAAAACATTCAGTGGTAGCATTAAGAAAAATTTCTCAACATTAAAATTAATCTACAACTTGCAGTTGCGGAAGCAGCCGCCATAAGCACCAATGGCGACATACAACGGTGGAAACTGAAACAGCAGCAGTAGCAGCAGCAGTAGCAAATGAAAGTAGTGAATAACGGAAAACAGCAACAAAGTAGTACTTCCTATGCTGAAGCAATAAAATGAGTTAGAATTTAATGTGTGTGTGTGTGTGTGTGTGTATGTGTGTTTTTGTTTGAGCGCACTCTTAATCAAAACATTCACTTTCCGTGATTGTAATAAAGAACGAAACTCTACAGATAAAAACTTCATTTCAACAAACAAAACCACACAACCATACAAACAGTTAAAACGGTGATAGATGTGAGAGCAAGTTTCAGGAAAACACACATACACACACACACACTCTCACACACAAAGTTTTGTATTTTTTTCTTTTTCTACATTTTCTCATCTTCTGCTCTGAAAATTTCTGCTACCAGCCATGACGTACACATTTGTGTACGTCTTTGTACAAAAACACATTCTTATGCACTGTAGCCAACTTAAAATAATTTCTCAGCTTAACCTTACATTATACACGCGCAGTGTTGGATCTAGGATTCGGGTTTGAGAATGTTTGATCTCGCTAAGATTTTTTCTATCCAATAACTAGAATAAAATCTAAACAAAAACCAAGACCAAACATTAGTTCAAAAATCTGAGACCAAAACTCAGATCAAAATTCAGACTAAAAATTAGACCAAATTCAAATCAAAATTCAAAATCAAATTCAGTTCAAGAATCGGATAGAAATTCGGACCAAACAAAAAAAAAAGTCTGACAAAAATTCAGACCAAACATCGGACAGAAGTTCAGACTAAAAATCAGACTAAAAATCGGACAAAAATCAAACCAATAGCAGATCAAGGTTCAAATCGAATTTGGGGAAAAACTTAGACCAAAACTCAATTCAAAACTGATTAAGGCCAAAAAATAAACTGAGATTCAGACCAAAACTCAAACTAAGTAGCAAGCCTAATTCAAACTAGAATTAAGACGAAGAATTAAACCAAAAGTCTGACAAAAATTCAGACGAAACTTCAAACCAAAACACAGGCCAAAAATTTAACTAAAATCTCAGATCAAAACTCAGACGCAAACTTAGATCAAAATTCCGGCAAAAACTTAAACCAAAAAGCAGACTAAAGCTTAGACCAAATTTAAGCCTATTTCAAACCAAGATTCAAAATCAAATTCAACCCAAAAATAAAACCTAAAAAAATACCAAAAGCCTCACAAAATTTTCGACCAAACATCAATCTGAAATTCAGACCAAAAATCAAGCCAAAATTATACACAAATTCAAACCGAAAGAAGATCAAAACTTAAACCTAATTTCAATTAAAGATTGGGGCGAAATCCAGACAAAACTCAGAACAAAAGTTAGGCCGAAATTGTGACTAAAATTTAGACCAAAACTTAGGCAAAAATTTAGACCAAATTTATATTAAAATTCAAATCAGAATTATACCAATCTGTAGCTCCTATATTCTCCCCTCTAGATCCGCCACTGAACACACATCCTTTTCCTTGCACACTTCCACGCTTCTTCTTTTTCAATGCTGTATTTCAAGCGAAAATCCGTAAACATTGAAAGAAAAAAAAAATGTTTGTATATGGCAGCTGCGATTACAAGCAAGTGAATTCTTTCTCCCCTCCCTGTACAATATTAAACATTTTTCAACAACTTATTTCTGCTGCTGAGTTACTGGTTTTTATTGTTACTTTTATTGCTTACCTGTGACACTCGACAAACCAATCTTCTGGCTGTGTCAACTTGGAAACGATTAATATGGGTAAGGCAGTTGCCAGCGCAATACCCCAAACGCCAGCAATAATAATTTTTGCATATCTGAAAATAAAAGAAAAGTTTAAGTAAATACGAAGTTCATGTGCTGCATATAGAAATTTATAAATAATTTTTAACAAATTTATTCAAATTCAAATCTTTTGCAATTTTAAAAATATCCAATAAATACAAACTAAAAGTATCCAATTGATACATTTTTAGTAAGTTTATATGGCGTAGTTTTTTTTTTATTTTGTATCCATACTCAAACATAAATAATTCATCTTGATTTTGATATTATGGCAATGACATCGTAAATCAATGTCACAGACACAATGGCGTATACGTGATATTTACATATCTAGTATATAGTTGTTGTAGTTATAGTATTTACTTTGTATTACAAATATTATTCATACACTTCGACATACCATATGTATTTACGCACTTATAAACATATGTATTATTTTATTTCTTTGTCTTCATCTGCATACATAAATGACACTGTATCTGTATCTGTCTGTCCGTATGAAAACTATTCTTTTCTTTTTCTTTTTTCTTTCAAAACTCATCAAATATTATCTACTTTCAAATAAAAGTTAAAACTTTTCACAAAAATTTGCATTTGGCATGGTTTGTGATTTCTTTCATAAATCATTTGATTTGATTGCCCACATATGCAATTGTCCTGTTTGTTAAGAGTTCAATGTGGTACAGATTTTTTCAAGGATATTGCGAGTTAAACTATTTTTTGAACATATAACTCATCATCTTCATGTGGAGTATTTCGAAAATTGAAGAGAAGAGAAGTGAAATAAACAAAATTCTTGAAACGACACATGTGGGGAACCAGAGCAAGGAAACAATGAAAATTTGTGTGTGATAGCTAGTGTCCGACCGAAGGTGATTTTTTGGTCGAAGCCGAAGCCGAACTTCAGCCGAAGACCGAAGGATTTTTAAAATATAAAAAATAAAAATCTGAGAGTAAATTTTTTCTACCTATGAATTTGCAAACATATACAGAAAAATATAAATAGTAGATACTCCAAATAAAAAGCTGACCAGTAACACTAAATAACTGTTCACTGTCGAAGGAGCTGACAAATATTATTTATTTCAAGAATCATAAGTTACTTCGACTATATATCTGTAAAACGACTGTCGTTCAACGACACCTGTGACAAAACAAAAAGCTGGCCGATAGCTGCTAGGATTCTGCTTATCTAAAATCAAAGATTGAATCAGCGTATTAATCGATAGACCTATAGCCGGAACCAGAACCCTCTAGTTCCCAAATTTTTGATTGATTTAAAAAAAATTGGGGTTGATAAATTTTAATATAAAAATCGTTAATCTGATCTCAAAACCCTAAAAAATGTAATGGGCGTGGTTTTATGAAGCCGAGAAAGTTGAATGCCTAAAAGTATTTGTTGTTTAATAAACTTTTAGCAATTTTACAAATACCGTGTCGTGGTTATTCTCCAGGTACTGCAGCTGCACAGCAATATTGAGATCACGTTTGTCTTGAATAACAGTATTTTTAAGATAGATAGTTACGCCACACAAGGTTTATTATGCCGAAGATATGACGGAAACCTTTATTGGGGATTAAAACATTTAATACCATTATGTTTTTAAAATAATATCATTCAAACGACCTCCGCGGTTTCATTTACAGGGCTCAATTCAAAAGGTTAAATTTTATATAACTCTGTTGCATAAGACGGGCTGAATCTCATCAATGGTTTGAATAATGTTATTCTACAGTTGGTCAATTGTTGGCATAAGCCATCGACTTCAGGTAGCATAATCGTGGCAGCCATTTCACAACCCCCTTCTAGAATTAACGCGTTTTGGGAACTTTTCTTACAACAACTCCAATGCAACGCTCAGTGTGTGAGACATTGCGCCATCTTGTTGGAACCATATGTTGCCCAGGTCCACGTCGTCCGATTTAGGCTACAAAAAGTCAGATATCATAGCGCTATACTGTTCGGCATTGACAGTCATCGTCTGACCATTCTTGTTTCGGAAAATGTATGGCCCAATGACACCGCCTACACCAAAAGTTCTTCCTGATACAATGAAAACTCTTGATACTGCTATGGATTACTCTATGCCCAAATGCGGAAATTTTGCTTGTTCACGAAGCCCGTCAACCAAAAATGTGCTATATCACTGAAAATGATTTTTTTCGTCAAAATTTCGATCCATTTTCAACTACTCCTGAGCCCAATCAGCGAACATACCATCAGCGAACATACCACTAAGGTCTTGGGACCTTAGTTCCTGTATCAATTGAATCATATATAGATGCATGCTCAAGTCTTTTGGCAAAATTTGCCAAGCTGAGGTCACAGAAAGACCAACTTCTTGTGCATGACGAGGAATCTAGAAGTTTGGGTTTTCAGCCACACTTTCAGCAACGGCAGCATTATTTTCATACAGGGGCGGCTTGATCGACATTCGAATCGCTTTGCTCGAATTACGCGATAATACGCTCAATTGATCACTCGGTTGGATGATCATTTCGGTCGAAAATATTTCTTAGCTAGCGAAAAGTTTGGCCAACACGAGAACGCGAATTTTTATAATAAACTTTAACAATTTCTACTGGTTTTTGAATGGTGTAGTGACAGAACACAAACGTCGAAGAATGACAGTGCTGCCACCTGAGATACCAGAGCAATCAGCTATCAAAGTTCGGACATAGTTATTAAAATTCCCTTTAGGAGTATTTGTCCGGCTCATCTATCTCTATGGCATGAAACTATTTATAGACACTCTCGATGAACACTGTCGAAAGAATTCTCGAAATCGATGAAAAACATGTGCTGTGAAGCTTTCACTGTCCTAGGTAGAGCTTATAAGTGGATATAGCAGGTCAGTGACCACTCCAGGATGTACTTTGTAGAATTCGTTAGATATACCGTCGATCACTGCTATCCTGTTGTTTGAGAGCTACGTAATTGCTGTTTTAATCTCGTTAATACTGGGCGTATCTGATTCGATTGGGATGTTGTTGTTTAATCGGGTCAAATTTTCAGCAAATGTCGGGGTATCGTTAGAATTTGCACCCGGTGAAAAGCGACCGTTCGCTATCGCCACGATATGCGGCTTATTTTGCTTCTAGAACTAGAGCGTCTATGCGATTTCGCTCATCACGCCTTGCACTTCGTCTAATATCTTCTTGTTTCACACTTAATATATTGCAATAAAATTAGCGATTACATTAGTTCTTGACATTTAAGTTTGCATTATTTTTAAGTTTTTTAATTTCACTTAAAAAGTTTGTATTTGCATAAATACAAAATAAAATAATTTAAATTAATTTTCCCATCTACTGCAAATCACAGAAAATGGGCTTATTATTTTCAAGTAAAAATTATATTCCTTGATTATTTATTGTTTTTATATCAGGATATGTTTTTCAAGGAATAAAATCTATAAAAATGTGCACTTTCTATTGATAAAATTGAAAATGGAAGCTTAAAGATTTGCATAAAGCGCAAATAAATTAAACAGCGATGTCAATAATGACATAATTGAGTACTACAGCAAGATTTCGTACTGGATACACACGGACACACACACATACTCGATTTCATACTCCATAATTTCTATTAAATTTAATTTTAACAGAGATACTCGAACGTATAAAAGCAACGCGGGAAAAAAAAGTTTTGTGGTGTTAATATGTTTTAACTGTAATTTGATCCATACGGCACAGATACACACACATACGCAAACATACGCACGTAAGCACACACACACACACATACAAAGCACTTAGGTCTGAAGAGTCTATAGCATAGACTTCATATGGCAAAATGGCAAATGCAATAAAGTGAAAAACCCAAGAGAAGAGATAAAATTTGTTGTTTCTGTGTTCTGTTGTGTGTGGCAGGCGTAAATGAAAGTGAAAATTTACTTTGAAACTTAATATTTCTTCTTTTTTTTTCTTTTTTTTTTGTGATATGGATGAACAAGTCTTAATGGCAATTTAATATTATGAATGATATACTCATGCACGTACACAAAAAACACATACCCACAAATGTATTAACTACCAAAAAAAAAAGGAAGAATTCTGAGCAGAAAGAATGAACCTCAAGCGCAAATATAAGAACACGCATACGCACTTGAATTCCAATTAATAAATGTGCGTAATCAACATATGCATATATGTGTGTGTGTGTGTGTGTGTAGGTTCTTTTCTATGGCGTCAATGTCAGTGGGCCAAGTCAAATATTTATTGAGTGAATGTAAATAGCTTATTAATTAGTCAATATGACAATAATTTGCTCATGACCTCCTTACTACTTACTAACTACCAAAAAACCAAACGACGACTAATTTATGCTACTACTTTTTTTCTACATTTATATATGTACTAACTAGTATGCTTGAGCAAAGGTGCGTGAAGTATTATTTAATTAATTTGAGAAAAGTGTTTCTTCTTTTCTCAATCTTCTTTCAATTTAAGAGTATCCTTAATTTTAGTTTTTCTTTTTTTTTTGGACTTGAAGTGTCCTCAAAAACTTTACCTTTTTCAGTTTTTCAAGTTTATTATTTCAAGCTGTTTTATTATTTATTAAGATTTTGTGTGTGCCTTTTAGGTTTCTTCTCTTCTTAAACTAAGCAGATAATTAGTTTTTGTTTACTTTAATACCAGAGTTTAAACAAAAACGTAAGTGGAAAATTTGTCTTCATCTTTCTTGAATAAAGTATAAAGTTTCTTTATATTACCGATTAATTATGATAAGCATTTGTGCTTTGTGTGGCGTATTTTAAAAAGTCTTTACAAAAGTTTATAACTTTTTTTTATCCAGAAGTGTTGAACAACTACATATATACATATATACTTTGCTGTGGAGTGGCAATAAAAATTATTTATTTGGAAATAATATTTATTCGGTGTTTTAAATAACATTTTTACACCTTACCAAAGACCAGTAGAAAATATTTAATGCTAAAGCTAAACAGCTCAAAGGAAATTTATTGTTTGTTGTCCAGAAGTGTTGCATAACTATCTTAATTACTACTTTGCAGTTAAGTGGTAATAAAAGTTAATTATTTAGAAATATTAAGCGCTGTTTTAAATTGGATTTTTACAATTTACCATACACTTGTTTCAGCCCAGTAAAAAATATGTAATGCTAAAATTAAACATTTATGTATTTGCTTTTTTGTTTTTTTTTTTTTTTTTTTTTTTTTTGTAGTTACAGTATGTGGAAGTAGTAAGTGGAAAGCTGGTTGTATGCAGATTTAGTGTCTAATCTCTTAAAAGCTTAATAGGTAATAGTTCCATCATATCAGATCACAATTCTTGCATCAAAATACTTAAAAAAGTATTGAAATGTGTTCATAGTAATGAAGGAAACATATTTAAATGATCAGTCTTAAGTTATGATTCGTCATTAAATGGTAATGCAAAGGCAAATTGAGAATAAGTATTTTAAAGCACTCTTCCCAAGCTAACAAGGAATAAATTAAATTGGTGAATAATAGTTTGGGAAAAAATACTCCAGATCGATGTAGAAATCTTGTTTTCACTAGAAAAGGTCAATTCATTGTATTTGAACCACATTCTATATATAGTGCGCTAAGAATAAATTTAAGGTTATCTACTATTGGGAAGTTTTTGGTGCTGAACTTACCTTTCCACATACTGTATATGTAAATATAAAGTCTAAATTCCCTCGCAATCAGCGGAGGCTTTCGGGTTTTGATTTCAGACTATACATCAGATCAAAATTTAGACCATAATTCGGTCCAAGACTTGCCCAATATCAGTCAAGTACAGACTAAAAATTTAGTCAAAAATCAGACCAAAAGTGAAACTTAATTTCGAACAGAACTCAATCCCAGACTGCGTCTTTAGCTTAAAATGTAAACCCAACAACAGATTAAGACCAAACAACAGATCAAACAGCTAACCAGATCAAAATTCAAGCCAAATACTCATACAAAAAGTCAGACCAAAACTCAAGCCAAAATTCAGAGTTGAGATTGGGGGTTTAGACCAAAAATCAAACCAGGCCTTAGACCGAAATTCAAATAAAACAGCAGACCACAAGTTAGATCAAAACTTTGTCTAAAATTCAGACTAGTACCAAAGTCAGACCAAAACTCTAGCCGACATTTAGACTAAAAATCAAGCCAGGCTTTAGATCAAAACTAAAACAAAACAGCAGACCTAAGCCCAGACTCGAATTTAGGCCATAACTCGTACCAAAAGTCAGACCAAAGCTTAATCCAAAATCCAGATTAAAATTTAGACCAAAAGTAAAACAAAATAGCAGACTAAAATTCAAACCAAAACTCAAATTAAAATTCAGGCTATAACTCGTATCAAAAATCGGACCTAAATACAAGCCACAATTTGAACCAAATTTAGACTAAAATTAAACCAAAAAGCAAAATTATGACCAAAAGTCAAACCAAAATTTAAGTTACAATTTAGGCTACAACACATACCTAAAGTCAGACCGAAATTCAAATCAAAATTCAAACCGAAGGTCAAACGGAGCTTTAGAAAAATTTAAACCAAACAGCAGACCAGAAATCCAAAAAACCAAGGCTCAGATCAAAATTAAGGCTGCAACTCATAGCAAAATTTGGACTAAAATGTAGTTCAAAACATTGATAAAACGAAGGATTAAACTAAAATTCAAATAAAAAATCAGACCAAAATTCCGAGTAAAATTCAAACCAAAATCCAGCATAAAATCCAGCCCAAATTCAGATCAAAATCTGGTTCCGACACTATACACAAATATCCATTTAATCCATCAATCTTCATTGCATTTCAATACATCAACTTAAAAAGTAATAATATTCTGCACATACCTTACTTACTTAAAAAAAAAAGAGTCAAAAATAAAATTTATTAATATTTGATTTACTTTTCCTCAACGTCATTTCCCAATTTCCACTTTCGCTCTAGAAAATTTTTGTCATCTGCACTTATCTCTTTTTGCACACACATACATACATTTGAATAGCAATCAATATTCATATTAAACTTTACCGTTTATTATTTGATAGAAGAATTTGAAATACAAGTATTAAATATTTACAAATGTGCTGTAAATATATTGTAAAATCGCTTATGCTGTGTACTCAACTGCAAGCGTGTCCTACTCATAGTAAATATGACGGTAGCAATTTTATCAACTTGCTTTACACCTGATTGAATAAATACGAGTACGTACTTGTACGTAAATACATACAAACGTACATATTTAAAATATGATACATACGCAGCGGTAGTTGCTCCTGAAACCCAGGTTCCCTCGTTCTTGCTCTCATTTCCTTTTGGGTTTTTTTTTTGGTAGAGTTCAATGTTGCTGACTTGTTGCAAAAATTTTTTATATTGAATTTGAGTATTTTTTTTTTGTTTTTTCTTTTTTTTGACTTGAGTGAAATCAACCATGAACAATTGTTTTAAAATATCATTTATAGCACAATAGAATGGATGCACATAAGAAATATAACTTTCTTTTGTGAATAGAGTGAAAAATTACGCTATGTATGTTACTGTGAAAAATAACTTAGTGTGATACATATTTCTTATTGTAGGTTTAAAAACAAATTTCCACATTTGAAATTTCCAATGTACTCGTAAAATCTGCATATAGAGCCAAAACGCCACATTTTTTATCTTTGGTCTCTGATTTCTTTAGTTTCTGGCCTCTGGCATTTTGTCTTGGGTTTGAATAGATACGCATTCTGCATTGATCTCAACAAAAACAGTCTGCGTATATTAGCTGGTATTCTGAATGGGCAATGCGGGCTCAGAGAACAACTTTGTGAAATAGGAGTTAAGGAAAGCTCAATATGTAGGTTTTGTAATGAGGAGGGTGAATCATCAGAACATATTTTAGCTCAGTGTGGAGCACTGATCCACAAAAGAATGAAATATCTGGGTATGTACGAAGTGATCAGTACAGAACTAGCATTCATAGATCCGGGCGCAATACTCAAATTCTTGAGGGAGACTGGACTGGATGAGGCACTCTAGGCAAATCAGACTAGATAGAGAAAGAGGGACGTACAATAGATCTTATAGGCCGCGGTACAAATACATAAACCTCTCTAATACAATACAATACCTATTCTCTAGTCTCTTATTTTTAGTTATTAGTTATTGAGCACTGATTTATAATATTTAGTGAACAGGTTTTAGTCTCTGGTTTCTTGACATTAGTATTTGGTTTCTAGTCTCTGGTCTTTAGTATCTAATTCCAGTTTTTATTCAATAGTCTCTGATTTTTGGGGCTTGGTTTCTCGTTTCTGGGACTTGGTCTCTAGTTTCTAGTCATTAATCTTTGACCCCTTATTTCAGATTTTTGGTATTTTCTCTCTGTTTTTTCGATTCTTATATCTGATCTTAGGTATATGAAGTAGGTTTCTGTTCCCTGGTCTCTGATTTCTGGTATTTGGTTTCTGAACTTTGATTTTAAGTCACTAGCCTTTGGCTATTGATTTATTAGTATTAGTTTTTGTACTCTGGATTTGGGTCTTTGAAATCCGATTTTTTTCTTTTCTCTCTGATCTTGGTATTTTGTTTCAGGCTGTTGGTGTCTCATTTCTTAGTATTTAGTAAATGGCCCGTGGTTTTGACATCAGTTTTTGATATTTAGTTTTATGTTTTTAGACGACCTCGATAGTCTAGTGGGTAGTGCACTAGACTTTCATCTGGGAGGTTCGGGTTCGATTCCCGTCTTCGTCTGGTGGTTAATTTTCATTACTTTCTTATATTCACTATCAATATGAAGTGTATGAGAATTATAAGATAGTGTACAAGTACACACATTGGTTGGTAATGGCAAAACCACCAAGCCGATAAAAAATTGCCACACCGCCGTTCGGAATCGGCGTTAAACTGTAGGTCCAACTATGTGGTATCACAATGGGTCGTTCAGGCCTAAGTGTGTCTCTCGACAGCCACTCCAACCTAACCTAACCTTTATGTTTTTGATATTTTTCACTTTTTGATCTCTAATTTCTGCACTTTGTTATCTAGTTTATGGGGTCTGGTGTTTGATCTCTGACTTATAGTCTCTATTTTCTTAGTATCTGTACTCAAGCCATTGATTTCCGCTCTCTTGTCATTGGTCTTTGGTCTCTGGTTTTTGGTTTATTAATATTTAATTTTTAGACTCTAGTTTATGGTATTTAGAAGTTGATTTCTATTTTTGGTTTCTAGTTCCTGGCATTTGATATCTGCTGTCTGTTTTCTCGTCATTGATCTCCAAAATCTCGGCTTTCGTATCTCGTTTTTTGTTGGTCAGGTCTTTAGCTTGATCTCTGGCATGTGATTTCTACTATTTTATATCTGGGTTGCTAACTTATAATCTGGAGAGGGAAGGGAACGTTGCAATTGGCCCAAGCTTGGAGCTTCCAAAAAAACTTCATGGTCTTGTTGATGCGGCTTAGAGTTAAAAAACTATACAATGAGAAAAAGTAAGGATAATTTATATTTTCGCATAAGAATATTTGAAATTTTCAAACAAACTAACTTCGTCAAATGAGAAAAATCTTATTCCCAAATAATTTTCAAAATTCTCATGTATATATCTAATGTGGGCCTCTACGCAAAAATCTCAAACTCTTTTGCAAAATAGCATATTTATTAAACACTTACAAACTACTTCCAAATTCTCACTCACCTCTTTGTGATTCTCGGACGCAATGGCCACATGATCGCTATATAGCGATCGATACTGATCGCCACCAATGTATACGCGCTGACCAACACCGAAACCGCTTGCGAATAATTCACCAAATAGCACAACACCGTACCGAATGGCCAATGATGCAGTATAAAAATCGAAACAAATGAGAATGGTACACAGAACAATGACATCAATATATCGCCAACAGCGAGATTGGCAATGAAAAAATTGGTGACTGTGCGCATGCGTGGCGTTGATTTGACAATATAACAAACGGTACCATTACCCAGTAAAGCAAATACAAAAATTGGAATGTACATTAAATAGACGATCGTCTTGAAGTAAACGCTCGACAGGGCGGATCCATCATCATCATCAGCGCTTGTTAAACTATCACAGGTTGAATTTTGCATTAAGAAATTCGTATAATTTTCAGTCACCGATGATAATAGCGTAGTATTAATATCGGCGGCGGTGGCGGCGACGGTAGAGGAGACGGAAACAGTTGTCGCATCCATTGCTGCTGCAGCAAGTGAGGGTAAGAGTAAACGTTCAGCTGTTGCTGCTGAATTGTGATTGCTGCTGATGTGGTATGAGGGGCTGGAGATGGAGCTGGTGCTAGTGGTGGTAACTGAAGAGTAGATGCTATCATATTGTTCGCTGTCATTGCTGCTGATATCATTGTCCAACAATGGTTGTTGCGGTGCAATAAAATAGAAATTATTATTGTTGTTGCTGTTAATGCTGTCGTTGTTGTTGTTGCTGTTTGTATTTTGATAATTGTATAGCATATGATTTGTGTTGTATGTATTTAAATACGATAATATGCTTCTCGTTGTATATTCACGTAAAAAATGCTCCATTGCGTTATCAAAAAAAAAAAAAAATGAAGCAAATACTTAAATTGTAGATAGATACCTTCAGTTGTGTATGAGTTTGAAAACTTTCATAATAAATTTTTATTTCAATTGTTTCTTTTTTTTAAATAACTTTTAAGTAGCTTCTTTATGTTGTTGCATTTAATTTCATTCTTTCTTTTTTTTTTCTAATTTTCTATAGGAAAATTTAGAGTGTTTCTTTTGTTGTGTTTTGCCGCCTCCTCGTACTGCAAAATTTTTATCCCTTTGCTTAAATTTGAATAGCCTAATTCAGAAAACTTTATATCTACCACCTACGCAATCATCGTTGAGGAATATGTAGATATCTTTATATGGTATTTGTAGTAGATAAGTTTCTGCTTTGTTAGCCTTTTGTGCTGCTGTTTCTATTACTTTACATTCTTCACGTTCTCCTCTTCAGCTTTTATATGTTCAAAATCTACTAGAAGTTCTTTCAAAATTCGTATCCTTTTTGCATAAAATTTGTATGTACGTATGTAGTAGGTAATTTATTTTCAAGAAACTCAATTTTATCTTTCTGGTACTTTAGTAGTTTCTCTATTGTATATATGTATATATAATGTTAGATAAATATATATGAGCCTCTGCATGTGTATAGTAATTTCACATTTGTTGCACTTGCAGTCAAATTGAATTCAAATGGAATTTTCTTTGTTCCTCATCGTATCCTTGGGGCCCTGTAATTAGAAATAATTTACATTAAATTAGAAATGCAAAGAATTTTTGTTATATATGCGCATTAAAATTAATATTATGCGAATTAATAATTTCATCAAAATCACTGGAAACTAAGTTTATTTTAAACTGATAAACTAAACTTGTACAGATTCGCATAAGTCAATATTCCGTAAATGAGTTTTCCTTCCTTTGAATTACTATGCATATATTGAAATTAAATTAAAATTAATTGCACCGTAAAAACGCCACTGTTTTGTTGTTTTTGTATTTTTCTTTTTTTGTTGTTGTTATTGCTTGAATTATTTGTTTTTTTTTTTCAATCCTCTTAAAAATATGCTTCATTTACAACCAGTTGCTTCTTAAAATTTTGCGACGTTTTTGTTTTTGTTTTCTTGTTCAATTTTTAATTACTTCGGTTTGTTCGCTAATAACCTTAGCATACTTTTGTGTGCTATGCGTATTTTGAATAATTTATACCAATCGTGATAATAAATGCCACAGGGTGTATTTATTATTATTGCTGACTTTTCGTTTTGTATTTTGCATTGTTCCTTTTTTGTTTGTTGATTTTCGCTGTTCGCTACACAATGGCAGTTGATATATTTGTTTCTATTGAGAGTTCAAACTTAAGATTTATTAAATAAAATTTATAAATGGGTACAATAGAAAATTAAGTCTACATTTGCGAACTTATTTATGTATGCACGGAATAATCCATCGGGCCAACGGAATTTAATAAAATTTTAACATAACATTTCTCTGGAGGCCATGTCGGCTTTTGAAGAGGATACCAATTCATAGCTGCTGTTTTATAAACCTATAGCACATACAACAAATTTATTACTTGAAGAGTTTGCTCCTCTCAACAACAACTCCAGCAGCAACTCTAACAACTGTAACAACTGCAGTATCAACCCAAATAACAAAATCAGCATCAGAAGCAAAAACTTTTAAGGAAATATAGTATTTTCCCCTGATTACCGATGGGCCTACATCAAGAATGCCATCGAAAAGTATGACTATGCGAGAGGAAAGGAATGCGGAGCTTTTCAGCCAGTTAAAAGAGCAAACGAAATCATTGGCAGAGGCTATTCAACTGAGATGTTGTCAGGCCTCAATAACTCGCTGCATACTTTAACGGATGCATTGAAAGAGTCCCAAAAAAAATAATGTGTACGAAAATTGTTACTATTAATTATAATGTGAAACAATTTGACACTTTACAAAATCAAATGTCGAATGCATAACTTTTTAAGAGTAATTCGGGGTCGCTGATTCCGACCCTGTACTTAGATTTTCTCTATCACATCTTGGATCCTTGCTATAGGCACCAAACCCTATAATGTTGGTATCTGCTGGACCAATATAAAAATTTTTGTATTTTACTTTGTACATGTTTCATAGTTAAAAAATTATTTAGACAGCAACACTCCACCAACCCCCCTTACCTACCCTTTTGGGTGTTATATGAAGCCTCTATTTGATATATGACTATACCGGGTAAACGAACGCGAAAGTAGTTGGGGTCACAAAGGGTCAAAATTACCTAGGTTCAACTGTCTTTTTGTACTGGATTAATTGTTAGAAAAAATAATAAAGATTCTTTGGAGAAAATACTCTCCATCAAAAATTGTTGAAGTCATTGGAGGTCAAAATCTTCTTTGCTATAATGAAGTTGTTAAAAGACACAATGCTTAACGAAGCATTTTCTACTCCCCCAAGGTTTTCACTTTCTACTAAAATAAGTTGTTCATCGGATTGTGGTACGCCAATATCTACCAGCATGTTGCGTAAAATAATGCAAGCACGCCAAATGTTCTCTTAATCACATGAAGCCTATAAAGTTTTTCCTCCTTGCATTTAGACACCTCAGCTAATGGTACAAGAAGCCATGGCTCTAAGGGGTGATGATGATCCTGGATATTTAGCATCAACTGATAAAAATCTCAATCGGTGGTCACAAATCTGTTAAAGCAGTAAGAGAATATACGTAGTACTATTTAAATGAATAAATGTGTATTTGTGACTGATGCGAACTTACAGCCTCTACGTTTATACTTGTAGTGATATAAGCTGTTACTATAGAAGTAGTTTAATGTATATATGTATATGACATGTAAATAATCTAAGGTATGTTTGCATTTTACTACTGCCATCTGTGTGTCAAAATATTAATGATATGCATTGTAACTATAAAGTAAGTTTAAGGCATTTTATTACTGCCATCTGTTTGCGAAATACTAGAATTCCCCAGAATTACAGAGGGAAGGGTCTAGTATGTTGCCACTAGACCACTGAGCCAGTCAAAATATGTCATTATTATTACAAAATTGGGCTTACATAATTTGATTAAGCTGTAAGTATTGTTTGCTGGATGCCTTTGTCTCCGCCCAAATTGTACTGGCATGAACAACGTAAGTATTAAGTATTATTTTTTAGTAGGTATAAACATTTTATTTTTCAAAATTGTAATTGCCCAACTAGTTAATTCAAATGCACATAACTTTTCAAACAGACAAACTTTAATTTCACACTTATTAATAGCATAAATTTCTCTTGAAGACATAAAATCAAATTTTTAGAAAAAACACTTAAATTCTAGTTTTCGTATTTATTTATGAAAATTTTCCATAATAACTAAACTGAAATAAATCATATAACTACTTACATATGCACATATTTTACGGAAATACAAAGGATAATCAACGTTTTAAATCGTGTTCAACTTGGAAATTATTATATTTTTCATCAAAAGCATTCTTTCAGTTCTTAGTAGACAATTTCTGTCTGTTGGAACTATGTTAAATTAACCATAACTATTGTTATAAGCTATGAGCAGTAGAATAGTTTAAGTAAACCAGCAGTAGCCCAGTTGTAAACTTGAAGATTGCAATTTTTGTATACCCATAAAAGTTACACCACACCGGTTTATGAAAAGTTTGACCGATCTACCTCCACTTTCGTAACTTAATTTGATACGCTACTGGCATATATGACATTGATTTCAGTTCTAACTGCTATAACTTCTTTATAGACAATCTTCTTTAATCAAAGACTTCACTCTTACACTTTCCATCTGGGATTATCATAAGCAGCAAACCTACCATACCATCCACAAGTTTATTAAAGCAAAAGTGGAATACAATGACGAAAAATTTCAACAATAACCAAAATCCAAAATATTATTTAATAAAGCTCAAAGGTATTTTGTGACTGTTTTTTTTGTTGTCCCTGCATATGTGAGTGTGTATGTGAATGTGTGTTTACATGTGTGTATTCGTGTGTAACTACAAAGATTTACGCTTGAGTATGTTAACAAACCCCTGCAGAAATTCAAAATTAAGTCGATTGTTGTCGAAAGAAAAGCAAAAAAAGAAAGACTGCAAAAAAAGAAAGACTGCAAAAAAAGAAAGAATAATAGTAAAGAAGTAAAGAGCAAAATATGGCGATTTTTATATTAACGGAAAAAGGAAATTGTTTTCTTTTTTGGTCTACCAAAGAAAAGAAATATTTATTTACAAACAAAAAACGAAAAAAGTTTAAAAAGAGCTAGTAGCATATTTATGTATGAATGTATTAGTTGAAGATACAATCCAAATCTCTGTTGCCCAGCAAAAAATTTTGCTATTTTAATTTCGCAAATCTGACTTCAGGTTCATAATCAGCAACCCCTGAAACCCCTAGATACCAATTTGTATGAAAATCCAATAATTTTTTTCAAAATTCGTCCGCCATATTGACCACGTCATTTTTCAGATCTGAGTTTTGATTGGTAATCAGGGATTTCAAAAATCTCCTGATATTAAGTTTTAAGCAATTTCGAATACATCTTCAGGTTTTTGTCACGTTTATGCCATATGGCCTCACTGTGCTCTGAAACGTTTCAATTATATTGGTTTCTTTAGCATGTTCTCAAACATTTCGACCTATATATCAGTCTTTACCTTATTTCTACAGGCAAACAGTATAAGAAATTGATGTTTTTGACCCTGGAAGTACATGGTTATTTTTTATACGTAAAGGTCATGCTTCGCCGAAACGGCGACGGCATTATTCAAAATGATCATACACATGACCTATACATCAACAACTTTGAAAGTTGATAGTTTTCCATTATTTGGTTAATTTAGCATATAGAAAAACAACAATGGATATTTGTTGTTAATAATATTTATTTATAAATTAAATTTTCACAGCTTTAGTTCATTAGGCTTGTTTTACAAAACGCTGTATATTTAAGTACAAAAAAAAGTAACTTAAGGCACATATAATTTATCAAATGAGCTTGCATCTTAAAAGTAATATACTGAACTAAAAAGGAACGTGTTTTCATGAGAATCAAGTTTCATTATATGCAAGAGGTACAAAGCTCTATTTTGTGTTTCTCGCACAAGCTTTAATTACATTTTGAACAGGGCGATTTTGTCATTCGTCGTTTAGAAGAGGGATAAATGGCACAAATCATTCTATTTTTTCAGGATTTATTGGTTCTGTATTCTCATCATCAGTCTGCTTTACATTTTAATATTATTTGCACCGACGCAATCAAAGTTGGTATTTGTAAGCTCATCAGTTACTTGGCTTTCGACAAAGACAGATTTTTTTAGAAAACAAATGCGATTGTGAGCGTAATTGACATAAAAAAGTCTTATTTAATACTCCAAAATATTCATTAATATTTTGGCATTGCCGAATCAATCCTCGAATTTGATACACAATATTTTTCTCATGATTTTGCTTTTTGTACATATATTTTATAGTTGTTTTCTGTGCACAATGGATGTGATTAACGAAATTATTTTCGACTTTCTCTTTAATAATGTTATACTTCTACATAGAGGAACATCGTTTTAGTCTAAATCGGATGCCTCCATTAACAAACTTGGATATTCCAAACTTCCATTTTGAACCTCCTCTGTCCGGTTGGTGGTCTTCGTCACTCACCAACAAGAAATTTTTCAGTTTCCTGATCATCCAATTATTTTATCGTGCTCCTTTCTCATTCCAACAACAAAAACTATAACATAAGAAACAAAATCTCAATCTTGCTTAAGTTACACAAAGGTCATGCTTCGTCGTTTCGACTACGCACATTTAAAAAAATCATACTTTCATAATGTATATTCAGTTGAACTTCTGCACACAGCAACAGCTTGCCCACGACTGGCGCTGTATGAAAAACCAGCCCAATACGAACAAAATTTAGAAAGAAAAACTGTAAAACGTAAACATGCGTCGTCGATTCATGTCCTTCCAGGGTTAAAAAATCTATTTTCTTTTTAATTAAATCCATACTGATCCCTTAAACAATTTTGAAAAAATCTTCAATATTTACAACCTTTTGTATTTTATAAAAATATTTGTGTATTGAAGAAATATCTGCTAAGCCCAAACTTTCAAAAATTTAATGAAGTGGAGTTAGGCGATTTTGATATGTATCGATACATATTACTTTTCTATTTTAAAATGAGTTTATTTTAAATAGAAGTAATAAAATAGTTTTGCTGGGTTACTCCATATTTGTTGCCTTGGTTTGTGTTTGTGTATTTTTTGCTTAGCGTTTTCGCTGGAAGGCATCGCTCCATTTAAGTGGATTACCGTTATTTTATAGCAAAATTTTCTTCTCATTTTTTTTTTGAGCTTTCTAAATATGCTAGAATTTAATATCTTATCCTTTTTTCTTTGAGCTTCGTTACTTTTTGGGTGAAAATTTTTCAATTTAAGCTGTGTGTTTATTAAGAAATGAAAAGAAAGAGAAAGAGCAGTGAGGCCTAATATGTGGTAGCTATGTATGTATGTATGTATGGCGTGTGCGATATTTATAAATGTGATTATCTTCCAGTTTCCCATTTTTCCAGCATATTTATTTTTCCACATAATAAAACTTTTGTCTTTCCTAGCTAATGTGAATTGTCGTAAGTTTTATTTTTTTCTCTTTTGGATTTGTTGCTTTTGTCTTTCTGACGCCTCCTGTTTGCTCCATTTAAATAAAAAAAAATTTTGTTTTGTTATCAAAGTTTGAGCTAAAAATAATAATATAGAAAGTGTGATATTTGACCTTGTTCTTTTTGTTATTTCATACATTATTTGATATCAACACGAGTAACTCACATAAAAGTAAGAAATACAGAAACACTTAAATAAAATATGAATTTCTTTTTTTTTTTTGACGTTTCTACATTTTGGATAGGGGCAGAAAAGTAGATAAGAGCAGCTTTTTGCTTTTCACGTTTTACCTAAAAAAAAAAAAATTCAGTTAATTAAAAATCCATAGAAATGAAAAATCTTTTATTTCGTATGTTTTTGCATTTTCATTTCATCTTTAATTGAATTTTCATTTATGATAAAAAATTTTTTATGCTTTTACTTAGAAATCAAATACTTTTAACATTAAAAATTATACCTTTTTCATATTTTTCTTCTACTTTTAACTAAATTTAACAGAAATATTTATACACATACGTGTGCTTCAAGTATTTTGCATAATTAAATCTTTTGTGCGAATTCTGGAATCACATATTTCACATACACGCTTACATACACATATACATTAGCTTATAAGTATGTATATATGTGTTAATATGCACACGCACATTTGTCACTTGAGCAGACATAGAAGCAGCAGAAAAACTCGACAGTTGAAAATTTCGGATTTTTGATGTAAATTTTGATTTAAATGACAGCAGCATGAATGGCATGGGCGTATGTGTAATATTCCGTCTAGCAGAGGGGAGTATTTGTGCAAGCTACTAAAAAATTAAAATATTAAATGAAAAACACTTAGTTATGGGGAGAATAAAAAGTTTTTTGTTGAAGATTGAGGTTAGAAGACTGCCAAAGTTTATCTTTGAAAGTAGCATACCCTTTTTTGAAATATTTGTTCTTTCATTTTCTTTTTCATTATAGTAATATAAGAGTTAATTTTGTTATTCACTCTACCCCCATGCAGGCAAGCAAATAGTAGGCTTTTTTATTTATTTACAACACCTAAATGTATGCTTTAATATTAGAATGTTTACAATTTCTTGTGAAGATGCCTACATATTTAACTGTGCCAAATAGGTGTACTTTTTATCAAGATAGTTTTATTCGTTTCCATAGAAATGCTCCAGAAATTAAGGTAGTTCTTTAGAATACTCAATACTCAAATTGAAACCCATGCAACGTACTTTAAAAATTTATCTAAAAATATGCAACAGTTTGGTTTATGGAATCACTCTCTTTTGTTTTTTCTGCGTTTTAATTTTTTTGACTTATTTTTTAATGCTATTGCACTTTGAATTTGGAAATAACGTCAAATTCGCAAAATGGCTTTATTTCTACACCAAATTATAAATAATATTAATTTTTTTAATAAATTTAACCAATGGCGCGTGATTGCGCACAATATTCTTATTTGTCTTTCTGCAGTTAATATCACTAATAAAATCTACATCCACTGAAATCGGACAATTTTTCTCCTAAAAAATGTAATGTTTGATATTATATGATCTTTTTCAGATATGCAGCAAATTGGTGTTTTTTCCTATGCTCGGTATTATTTTAAACTCAAATTTAAATTGTTTTTTTTTTGCGCTTGATAAACGTTTGCAGCCAAACCACTTCTACATAAAATTTTTTAACAAGATTGCTTTAAAACATTTCCATTGAGCTCAAGAAAATATATGGTATACCTGCATATTTCCGAAAGCAACAAACATTCTGCTTTGTGATAAAAGAATTGTTCTCCGTCCCACTCTAAATTGATACTGAAGATTTATACAACTGGGGAGCCAACATGCGAAAATTGATAAATCCATTTTTTTTTAATTAAGTAAGTATCAACTTGTGCCTACTAATTTTGTGACCCTCATTCGATCTTTAAAAATAAAAATTTACCAAGAAAAACATTTCAAGCTCAATCAAAAACCGATAAATCCAAACAAAAATCAATATTAAAAAAAATATTACAACAACAATACTGAAAATTTTTAAGTGTTTAGAGGATTCCGCTGTGTAGGTTAGGTTAGGTTAGGTTAGGTTAGGTTAGGTTAGGTTAGGTTAGGTTAGGTTAGGTTAGGTTAGGTTAGGTTAGGTTAGGTTAGGTTAGGTTAGGTTAGGTTAGGTTAGGTTAGGTTAGGTTAGGTTAGGTTAGGTTAGGTTAGGTTAGGTTAGGTTAGGTCTAGTCATTAATATTCATGGATGAAAGACTAGTGAAACAAGGTGAGCCTAGGAGTTTTAATCTCCTCCAAGCCAAAGTGGGTATTCACACTTGAAATGGAGAACAGCTTCTTCTTCCTCCTCAACCCGACAGAAGTCATTGAATGACAATCCTAGTCTTGCGAGCATGTCGTAATGCTGATGGGCTTACTGCTTAGCTTGAGTAACTATCTGATCCGTCTTGTGTTCATATCAGTCCATGTTAGCCTGGTTATACCACAGGTATGCTCTGAATCTACTCAGCTACCCAGAATCCTTTTGTTTCCTCAAGGCAGTTTTGTTTAATGGGCGTTATTGCATATGGCCTTATAAAACCCCTCCGTCTTGGTCAGCTTCAATTTTATGTAAATGACAGCACGTCTTAATATCCACAATTTCATGTATTGTGGTTTTTTGTTTCACATAAGAAACATAGCAATTTTTACGCATCTACGTATATTTTTATACTGAGTGGGCTGGTTTATGTCTACTTAAATTTAAGGCGTAATTCTGTGCACAATTCTGAGAAAAAAAACTATCCTAGCCATAGAGTATATTTTCTGCCTCCACTGTGTACAGGGTCTTCAAGAGAATTCCTTAGGAAAAATATTTATCACCAGATAACTTCCATAATATTGAATGAGAGCAAAGATTAAATAAAATTAATAGGCATTTTTTCTGACGTTCATGCGCTTCTGCCCATTCGTATATTTGAAATTTTAGTTTATTTTTAAAAATACTGATGCAAATTCAATTGTGCACATTAGTTTTATGATAAAAGTGTTCAAAAAAGTAAAGTTTCAACAAAATCCATACAAGATTTGCAAACAACACAAAAAAAAGAAAAAAAATTACTTAATTTTCAATAAAAAGTTAGTAATTGTAGATGCAACATTAGAACCAATATCTATTAACTTTATATGTCAAGTTTTTTTGCTCGACGCGTAATATTATGAAAATTATAAAGCAATATCTGATGATAGGTATTTTTTCTAAAGAATTTTGTGAGATACTCTGTAGAATATATATCATATGTCTAGATCAATCTGAATTTTCTCAGAATTAACCACTTAAACTTATATGCCCTTAAACCGAGACACCCTGTATATTTCCATCATAAATTAATATGTATAAGTAGTGGTGAAATTTAATATACATATCTTGTTAATTTATGCCACTTATAATGCCTAGCACGCATATTTCTTTTATACCGTAACAAGTTTATTTTTGAAGTGATCATCCTAAGGCAATTTTACTTTTAATTTCGTTCTTTATGGTACGTATATACATGTATAAGTAATATGTAATATAATATTTTAAAATTTACCAAAACGTAGTTTCTTCGATTATGCAGATTGACTTTGATTCCTTTTAAAGTGTAACTTTTTTATGCGGCATTTTTATGGTTTAACATTCAAAATAATGAAACAGATAATGTGGTGAGGAGTAAATTGAAGAAAATAGTCGAGGAAACGTTAAGGTTTGACTCTATTTAATGTGTACTCATACAAGACAACTCTCTTTTAATTTTTTCCCTTCGCCATCCACTTTTCTGGCTACGCAGTCGACCTCATGTATTCTCTTTCACATTTATGTACTTGCACACAAAAAATTGCGTTGCACAATTTTGCAATGAAATTATTTAATTTGTCTTTACTATGGTTAAAGTCACAAATATTAAAATTTACATACAATTAATAGTATTTCTATTCAAATTTAATACAAATCTAATCAATCACAAATAAGGAAATTGTTGAATTATTTCGCATTCTCCATTCACTGTAAATACTAAGCCTAAAAATATGCAACCGATTTCTGCTAGTATTGATATTTTATTATTACTTTAGGTTTCTACCAAAAGATATAGGGGAGTGTCGTCAGGGTTGGAGCATGTTTTGACTTTTGCTCATAACTTCCGTTGAAGGCCGCATTTTTATTAATGTTGCATATCGTTGAAAAGATCTCACAAATTGCAATATTTTTGCTGAACATAAAAATATAATTGGATTAAGGTCGGAACATTGCTGTCAGCGTCGGAGCACTGTAGAAAATCAATAAGAAATTATGGAATATGATTGAAAATAACATGAAAGTCGAAGAAAAAGGAAAAATTACACTTGAAAACCGGGAAAAGAGACCTGAAATCAAAATTTTCGATGTTCCGACTCTGACAACACACGTCATTTAGCGTCGCATCATTTACAGCATAATCGCGTGATGCAAACACCATAAAATGCTACATATTTTCACTTCTTAAACCTTATCAACCAATTTAAGTTAACTTACTTTGATGTTTGCATGTTTTTTTAAATTATACGAAAAATACAAAAACTATATTTTTTTTTTTGAGGTAAGAGAAAAAATCTATCTTCGGAATACAAACCTTTTATTCTTTTATAATATAGATAAGTTTCAAAGTTTTTTTAAGAAC
Source organism: Toxonevra muliebris (assembly GCA_963691655.1). Taxonomy (NCBI): domain Eukaryota; kingdom Metazoa; phylum Arthropoda; class Insecta; order Diptera; family Pallopteridae; genus Toxonevra; species Toxonevra muliebris. Next base: position 9,956,240 of record OY829327.1, on the reverse strand, counting down.
CAACACTGATTTCTTTTTGGTTAAAAACTTCAACAAACGAGTATGTCAAATGTTAATTAAGCCATACATCAACTTCCTCTTACATAAAAACTCAGTATGCCAAAATACCAACCTGTGAACTTTACTACATAAATAATTAAAATTCTCAAAGATAAACTTCAACTTTTTCCCAAGAACTTTTTGTTTTTATCTCTGAGAAATATTCTATTTTTACCAACTGAAATGTAACAATTCACGTACGCGGAAAAACAATTTTCGTTAATAAAAGATGTACCAATGATTGTTTTCTTTTTTACAATAAGCCAAATGCGATAATGGAAGTATATAAAAAATAAAACAAAATTTTTGTTTTCGCAATAAAACTTTTACAATGCAATGACATAATTTTTTTTATAGAACGATTGGGAGTGATGGCAAAAATAAAAAAAAAAACAACAAAAAACAAAAGTTTTTAGTTTACTTTTATTATAACTTTCGAAAAATCCAATGCAATTTTTGGACACACGCGTGAGTATCGAATATAGAATGCATTTTTTGTGTAACTTGTATGTAAAGTCAAAGTCAAACTTAAAGTTACATAAAGGAACAGACATGATTTGCTTAATAAAATAAAAAATTGTTCTAAGTGAACTTGCTTCGAAAATTTATGCACAAGGTTCAGAGCAAATTTAATGCAAAACTTTTCGACAAAAACATAAACTACAACTTTCTTTCAATATTTATGTAAAATCTAACACTTAATAAGTAATAAATATTCAGAGTAATCAAATTTTATTTGAGTTTTTACTTTTGAATACTTTTTGAATAAAAAAATTCTTAATTTTAATATATGCTAACCTCAAAATTGTACTTGGCTGATTTGACCTTATTATGTAAATTTCATTATGATTTTGTAACACCGTCGAAAAAATAAAATTGTCTAGAATTAAATAATAATTGGTTAAAAGCACAAGAAAAAAATCCAAGAAGAACCTTTTCCTTTACCTGAAACTTATAGCCTCTGCTTAAATAAATACATGCTATTAAATAAACAACTACAACAACAAGAATTTATAAAAGAAAATTGAAGAAGACCTTTAGTTAATTTAACTCTGTACAGACCTGTGGGTGTGTTTGTGTGTGTGTGAATGACGAACAAAATATTGACCAATAAAAAAGAATAACAACATAAAATAACAACGGAAAAAAAATGTAGAACGCCCAAAAGTATACAACAAAGATGAAAAAAAAATTAACACAGCATGCAAGCCGCACATCGATCACGATTCTAATTAAACCATAAGCATAATTTTCCTTGTACACAATCCACGGACTATGCATAGCGACCGTACACCGTATTTTAATCCATCCGGGAGCTACGTAAATACATAAATATATATGGCATTGAAGGTTGCTGAGCACGTTTTTCGTTATTGCCATTGTACAATGTACAACGTACACTTGGCGCCGGTTAACATTAATTATACATATAATAGTAATCAACTTCTTAAGGTTTATTTATAGGACAATTGGTACATGTAAGGCAACAGTGTCAGTTATCGTCCCCCTCTCATTGTGATTTCATTTACTTTTGCATATTTGAGAAAATAGAACAATTACTGGAATTTGTTGATTTCCACGGTGATAAATGGAGATTAAAAGAGGATACTGCCTTCATTAATTGCTTTTGAAGAAATATTTCTATTTATGGACTCAACGTTATGATTTTTCTATACGGGAAGTTCAAAGTCAGTTAAGTCAGTTAAGGGAAGTTAAGAGGCACATATATAAAGATTTGGAAGATAAAAAAATGTAAGAAAGACGAGATAAGGTAGGAAATAATTGAATTGATTGATTACTAGGCCTAGAAAAAATAAATCAAACTATTAAGCAAATTTTGGAAATGATTAATTAAGGTTTTGAAAAGTAATGAAAGACGCACCGAGCCGTTGTGCTTCATTTTGAATCTTTTCCAAAAATTGTTGAAATTTCAATAAACTTTTTAAAATTTTTGCAAATAAAGAGTGCCCGCAAAATCTCCCCTTCTAGATTATACGATTTTGAAAATGAGCTCTTTATTCAAGAATTATGGAAAGCCAAAGCTCACTAAAAAGTTAGATTTGATTCTTCTTTTTTGCTTATCTAAGATTATTTTATCTTTTGGCCTAACTTGATGTACGAATGATTTGAAAATGTGAATTGCCATTAGTGATGGAGTCTCAGGAGATCTGTCAGAGTCTTAGAGCCTCTAAAAAATTAACCTTGTTTCTTTCAGACTGAAGTTAACTTCATTGTAAAGCAGTCTGTGTACTTTCACAGCTGGAAGAAACATGAATCAAGATGACAGGGAAAATAGTCCAGGCTTTTGTCAGTTCCTTTAAAGGGAAAGACCTGCAACTAAGGCGGTTGTATCGACTTCTTGACAGCTGCTGCGTTTTTCAGGTGGAGATTTTTGCCATCGAGAAATCAGCTAAAGAATACGATTCGGGCTTTGAACATCACTATTTTTATTGACAGTCACGCTGCAATGGAAGCAATAGAATCCAAAATAACTAAATCGGAGATTGTAAAAAAATGCCGTGCTTCACTGATGGTCATTGAGCACCGCAAGGTCACTCTCTGCTGGGTTCTTGGTAGAGGTGGACGCGTGAGCACTTTTTGACCCACGCTCACGGCTTTGAAAATACTACTCACATATCGCTCATTTACTAAAAGACTGTCATAAAATAAAAAAAAACGAGATTTTGCAGAAAACGCGTTTAAAGTTTTCAATTGACTCCCACTTGGCAGAAAAAAGAAGAAATCTTATAATTCTCACGCGCAGAGTATACAAGATATTAATATGAAATTTTTACAGAATATGAAGCATGACATAATGAATAATTCTGCAACATTAACTCAAAAATCGTATTTTTTGACTTATGACAGTCTTTTAGTAAATGAGCGATATGTTCACGCACGCTCTCATTAAAAAAAAAAATTCATGTACGCTGAAATTCTTCCATAAAATGTCACTGATGTTCAGTCAAAATCACTCGTGTTTACGTTAGAATTATGAAAATCAAATCATACGCACGCATGCTCACGTGAAATTCACGTCACGTACACATCTCTAGTTCCTGGACATAGTAATATTGAAGTAAACGAAATAGCAGATGAAATGGGCAGAAGAGGCTTCGAAATGGATATATACGAGGCGAATATCTTTATACGATCTCCGATGTGTGAACAATTTAGGAAAATAGACGAGTACACAATCGCTGTGTCAAATGACGTATGGACTAACCTAGATGACTGCGTCGTTTCACAGCCTCTCTGGCCGAGGTTCAATAGGAAGAAATGCACCAATGCTCCAAAGGTGACGTATTCCGACGAGGGGACTGTGCTAAAGTCATCATGTCAAAGAAGATGTGGAATCTTCTTCCAAACCTAATCTAATCTAACCAAGAGTTGATTGCACTTAACCAAAAAACAGCACCAGCAATTATGCCAGGTTGGTGTGATTCATCTATTCATGTCCTTTTTAGAATATTTCTGTTATTCTGTTTCACGACTTTTCATGCCGTCCAGTATTCTCGGCAATGAATGCATATTTGGAGACGTTTCGGTTGAATCATCCGGTTTAGAAACTCTTAAAACAAAAGTGAATTTAATTTGCTGAAAAACAAAGCTATACGAATTTTGAATTTGATATTTCGTGACAATTTGACATTTCGATTGCGCAGTGACAATCAGTGTCAATCAACATATTCACACCTTACCCTTTATAGCATATTTCCGCCGTTCCAATTCGCCAGATAGTAATCTTCATAATAAATGCTATCAGTTTGAATATTTAATACTGTTTCGATAGAATCATGCTGGTTGTCAACTATAAAATATAATGAGACCGTGACAAGCTACTAAGAAATAAAACTATGGGAAAAGTTTTTCAGTTTTTTGGTAGGTCGAAAAATTTAGTTTAATTTAAGTTGCTTTAAGAACTGATTATTCACACTTAATCTACACGGCTCTACCCACTTAAACAGTGCCTTTGTGTCGGCCAGTATTCTTTCTCTACAACAAATGCAACCAACTTAAATATTTGACGCTGTTGCGGTTACCAGATCCAGGCCGAGCTGATGTGAATTAAAATATTCACTCCTTTATTTTTATATTTTGGCGCTCTTTGTAGGGTAAATCTGCATCACTTGAGAACCAACTCAACGAATTAATTTTTTCCCCGATAACTCGAAATCAAAGAGTTTTATTGACAGTTCTTACCAGCTTTGAATTAGTAGGAAAAAGTTTTTGCTCAAGATTTCTAGAATTAAGGTTTTTAATCACGAAGATTTTTGTATTCATTGCAGAAGCTGAAACAGTTTTTTCCTTTTACAATTAGGATTAAAATACAAAACACCTTCAGGCTTAGAAACTACTATTTAAAAAGTATTGTAGTTTATTTGCAGACTTGCAATCCCATGGCTTAATAATCCAGCATAGGACCACTTAATTTCTTCCTAGGTGAAAAAAAAAACAAAACCACAGAATAAAATATTAAGCCAATGGGCTTAATTTGGTCATCGTACCATGCAGCTGAACACATAATGAGCTTAAGTAAAGCGAAAAATAACATTATGCTTTAAGATGCTAATCTACATATGAAATGCCCACCAATTGTTGCCATCCACACCCCCGTTATTTCTGCTTCTTTGACTAACGTGTAAACGAGCGTGAAAATAGTTGCAGGCGCGCCGCAAGCCAATTTCCGCATTATTCGTGACAAACGAATTTACACTTTAATAAATGTGAAGCAATTGCGTCACTTTTACGTTGCCCCACCCCATGGTTTGCCACATGCTCTCTGCTCAAAGACGCTGAACAAAACAACATAACAAAATATTTGTTTAGCACAACACAAATTAAAGGACAAGGTCAAGAAGCATCAGTATTGTTGTTTTGTTGTTGTTTTCTGGTGAGTTTTCACTTCAATTGCCTATGCATTATTTTAGCCGAAGGCGGAGTGGGAGATAAATGAAGGCAAAGGAAAAAAAGTGTAAGAAAAATCGTTTATGTGCGATATTTTTTTTTTGTGTGTTTTTATTTGAGTTTGAGCGTTTAAGGCCATACTACAATAGCATTTGCTACCACCTACATTAAGTACAAAAACCGCCAGATATGCCATTTTGGGTTACTTTCTCCTTGAACATTACATAAGTATAAATAGCTATTGCTTTCTCTATGTATGTGTGTACCTTTTTCTTTGGGTAATTTAATATTTTTATTTTGCCTTTAGTCACTTTTCATGTTTTTCCTTAAGGTTTTTTTTTTTTTTTAATTCTGTGTCCCATCAACGTTTGTTGGGGTATGTTCTGTGTTGCTCAGTCCGCTGCATTCGCGCTTTTTGTTTTTTTAGTGTGAGCATCAACTTAATTTCGCTTTAATGCTCCTCGTGTATTTTTGCGGTAATATTTTTATTTCTTTTCATTTTTACCACATTCCTACTTAAATATGTTGGTTGCTTTTATTTTTTTAGGTACAATATTTATTATTTTGTTTTACGTTTTTTTCTTCTTTTTTTCGTTTTACCTTTGCTGCAAGCAATAAAAGATAATGTTCAGCGAAAACGAATGCGGTGAGGGACCCACACAAAGTTTGGCGCCACCACTTCGTTTCGACGCTTAAAAATTTATTAAATTAAATTACTTGAAATTTATTTTTCTTTCTTCTTCATTTACTTCTTTTCAATTCGTCCTTTTATTTATAGTGCGCTTCCAGCTAAAGCCTTTTTAAAACACTTAAAAATGTAAATTTCGAGTAATAAACCAAAAGCAGCAACAAAAAAGAAATAATGTTTAAAAATGTTACTTGTTTTTATTTATTTTTTTTATTTTTTTATTTTTAGTGCTCCTTAAAGATTTTTACAATCACACACCGCTTGCTGTTGCTGCTTTTACTGTCCCTAAATACTTTGACAGCTATGGCGGCTTTGACAGTACGTGATACTTCTGACACTGGCAACAAACATCACGCATATTTATTTTACGTTTTTTATATTGTCTGTCAGTCACGTAGCTACAGATTGGAACCCCTTTGGGGGTTAAGAGCCTCTTTATGACCCTAAAGATTTGCATTATTATCAAGCAATTTCGACTGGATAGACACTGTGCATTATAAAATATTTTTTTCTAAAATTGTGCCAAGGCAAGGTTTCAGCTTTCCGATTTAAAGATATGGCTCAAGAAATATTTCTCGACAGCCAGCTTTATTCCTTCAATACTCCTTACTGTCACAAAATAAATCAATATTATTTATATATACGTATCAGGTACATGGCGGTATCAAAACTTTTTTTTATTGGATCCTATATTTATGTTTTCTTTAAAGTTAACAAAAATTTAAAAATCAAAAAACGTTTTTTTTTTTTAAAGAATTTTTCGTGTTCCCAAAATAATAGGGTCGGTCATGATAGGTCAACTTATTTCTAGTTATCAACCCCCCTCGTAATAAATTTCTTTCTCCATACCTGCTTTGTTAATAGCATTCTGGTATCATTTTTTATTTTGTTGTTGTTATGGGTCTAGTTCTGCTGTTTTCTTTGCTTTTTGCTGCTCACTTTTTTTTATTCAACTGTAAAAATCTTATCACGATTTTAAAAGCTAAATTATCTTCCAAATATGAATTTCAATTCCATTATGAAATTCAATCTTGTTACTGTTTTTTTTTTTTAACACGATAATGACTTGTGCAGTGAATTGTGCCCTTCTATAGCTACAACTTCTTCGGCTTGTACTTGTATTTATCCTTCTTCTTCTTCTTCTATTTATACTAAACAATATTCCTGTCACATTATTATAATTTGCGTATGAAATTACAAAATTTTTTTTTGGTATTTTTTGGCTTGTAGTAGCATCTGCGACAATTACTTTATAAAAGATTTTTGTGTATTTTTTTTTCTTTTCATTTTATAAAAAAGGTACATACTTGTACTTATAACATTTTTAGCTTATGCTTAAATTAGAATTTAATATTAGATGTTATTATTATTTTAGTGTACTTGTGTACGAAATTATGTGATTATTAAAAATTGTATTTAAGTGAAAGTGGAGGGTGTGGGTATTTTGATAATTTCCTATCTTAGTAGAGAACATTTACCATGGAAACTTTTATCTAGAAATATTTTACTTTAAAAGGTATTACTTTTCAAAATAAATTTTTCTTTGACTATTTTTATGCAAGAAAAAAAAATTACTTAGTTCTATTTTTTGATGCGATGCCTTTTTACTATAAAAACGGTAAAAACGCTACAAAAACATGCCGAAAAATTTTTGCAGTTTATGATGAGGATGCTTTAATAGAACGTACCGTCCAACTTTGGTTTGCTCGATTCCGTTCTGGAAATTTCGATGCCAAAGATGTACCTCGCTCGGGCCGGCCAGTCACTGAAAAAGCCAATGAAATTTTGCAACTGGTGGAGCAAGATCGGCACGTAAGCTCTCAGGAAATAGCGGAGGCACTAAACATCAACCACATGACAGTTTGGAATCATTTAAAAAAGGCTGGCTACTCAAAGAAGCTCGATGTGTGGATGTGGAGTGTCAGTAAAACGCTGCTGAAATGCAACGAAAACGAACCTTTTTTGAAACAAATCAATACGGGCGATGAAAAATTATCATTTGTTTAGGCCGGTGACCCTAAACAAACGACTTCAAAGACTGGATTGACGGCAAACAAGGTTATGTTTAGTGTTTGGTGGGATTGGAAGGGAAGTGTCTATTACGAGCTGCTACAACCTTGCCAAACAGTCAATTATGATTTCTACTGCCCAATCAAGAAAGAGCGACCAGAATTGGCCACCATCACGCACATCTTTGATGACCGTTAAAAAATTAACTGCGTTTGGCTGGGAAATTTTGATGCACTCACCGTCTGACTACCATTTATTTCGGTCTCTGCAAAACTCTCTTATTGGAAAAAAATTGGCCGACAGAAGAGCAGCCGAAAATCAGTTGGCCAAGCTTTTCGCCAATAAACCAGAGAAGTTTGACACCGATGGAATTATGAAGCTACCGGAAAAATGGCAAAAGATCATAGATAATAATGGCCAATATGTGCTTGATTAAAATTGATTTTTAATACTACTATGTACTGTTTTTCGTCTTTCCGTACCTACCAATTAAAAAAAAGCAAGGAAAAATGCCCAACATTCACAATTCCAAATGAACGTAGGAAAATTTTTTTCAATTCTCTTGTCTTCGGAAAAGACATCGACTTCTAGAATTATATTCAAATTGTTATTAAAAGCAGTTGATAATTTTTGAATTAAGACGAAGATGACGGGGCTTTACTTTTGTGTGTAGTTTTATAATTTGTACTGCTTTTGTACTGTTTTTGATCTTCAAGGTCTGCGTGATGCGTAATGTGTGATGCGTGAAGTATGTTATCACATCATGTGATGAGTGCAGAAAGTACTTATTTTAGTTTTCACCTCAGTTAGTTATTACCTCAATAAATTTATATCTCAAATATGTTTACGTTAAAGATTTTTACTTCTGTAAAACTTTTCTTAGAGAATTTTTACTCTAAAAAAATATTTAACATAGAAAATTTTTAATTCAGAAAAATAAAAATTAGAAAAATTTTTAACTTAGAAACTATTATTTAATAATGTCTTAGCAAACTTTTTGTTAGAAAACTTTTAACCTAGAAATGTTTACCTTGAAATTTTTTACTTTGAATCTGTTTTCTAGAAACTTCGTACTCTACAAAAACTTCTTGGATAATGATTATCTAAAAATGTTTACTTTAGAAAACATTTACTCCATATGTTTGTAAAAGGTTTATATTGGTGAAAATTTTTACTTCAGAAAACGTTTGCTTTCAACATTTTTACCATAGAAAATTTCTACCTAAGAAACACAACCTTGAGCGTGACGATTGACGAAAATTGCTATAAAAACTCCTCAGGGTTCTTAAGAATTTAAAACCGGAAATTGTAAAACTTTCGTTATAGGATACAAAATTAATTAAGTACAAACCAAACATCATTTTCTTCTCCTATCAGGTTACCTTGTTCGGTAGAGTTGCTTGGAGATGAAAACAATTTGATATTCTATTAATTTGTATCCAGGTCCTTAGAAATTAATAAGTATTTTGAGCCAGCCTTTTCTCGGAAGGCTATTTTTCGATTAATAGATGTTACTATGGTTTCAAAAAAAAAATGTCTGAATCCATTTTTAGGTTTTACCAGATTTTTTGGAGCAATTCAAGGCCCCTTGAAAACACTGAAGCCAGTTGGAATCATCACTGACCCCACTTTTCGTCGGTTTACGATAAGAAGCTAATGAGAATCGATGGCCAATTTTTTATTTAAAGGTCTGACGTCTGAGGCAAAGTTGTTCATTTTATGTTGTTACACCAACCTTCCACCTCCTGTTTGTGTCCCTTTTTTGGGGGGATTTTGGATGTGAATGTCTACAAAAATTTTCAGTTCGTTGTAATTTTGATGTTCGAGTACCTCGTATACAGTTTTATGAGGCACATTTTTGCCGCAGAAAGTACGTAATTATTCCAAGCCATTTACATTCTATGAATATTTTTAGAAAAATGTTCACCAAAAACACCTGAAAAGAAAGGTTCAGAGAGAGGGCTAGTGTAAAAAAAATGTTCAGCGTTTCATAACTAGAAACTGTGTGACTTCAAAATAATAAAATTACCCATCGAAGTCCATCATCCATTCATAGTGACCTTGAACCAGTTGTAAAAAATTGTAAGGCAGCTTTCTAATTGCTAGTTCGGAAATATAGATCTGTACAGTGCCTCTTTATAAAAAATCGTTGATTAATCGTTGTTGAAATTATCAAGTTCTAATTCAAGAAGAAGAGGGATTTCATTTTAGAAGACTGTAGTTTACAAATCTTTTTCATTGAACTCATTTATTCAAATTTGAAATTCCTTTGAAACAAAAATAATAAACAAAACAGATTGTGTTCAAGTTCAAAAGATACTGCCATCAACAACAACTAACCGATAAAAAAAAAAGAAAAAAAACAGAAGAAGGTAATCAATTTAATATTGCAAGAGTTCAAAAAGAAACCCCCAACTCAATCGCCACCAGAGCTAGCATGAAGTAGCAGCAACCACAAAAAACATCGACGATAAATGTGATGAATCGGTAGGTGAATGTGATTAAATTGTTGAATTGCTACGGCGTATAAGAGCAACAACAAAATATCTACAATAGCTATCAAAAACCAAAAAAAAAAGGAACCAATACAATTCAACATCATAGTAAATTAAAGCACAAAAAAAACAAAAGGGTTGCCATGTTGAGCCAATTTTAAATACTTCTTGGGCATATGTGGTAGGATAGGAAGGACGACTGCAACAAGAGAAGGCACATATGCTGCCGATTTTGTTGTTTTTTTCCTCTTGTAGTTGTTGCTGTTGTTGTTATTTGTTTATCGCACGAATGCTAATGAAGTTTTCATATCAACATGGTGTATGAATCTCAGGTATGTGTATGTGTGTATGTATATGAGAGCGTGTGTCGGTAGGTAATTATTGCCACGTTAATTGATGTTTTTGTGTAAACAAAATACAAACACAGCAATGTACACACATACACACATGTAAACAAATACAAACACGTGCATACATTTATACATAGTATAAATGTGTAGTGTCTGCCACAGTTGATGCGGTCATATGAAAAATTTATTTTCCGTAAATCAAAAGGTGAAAATGTTTATTGTGTAAGCAAGTGTGCCACATGTGTGTGTGTGTGAATCATTACAAAATCGGCTCCATACAAAATTGAGTTGATCATTTATCGATTATTTTCATGTTTCAAAGTAAGAATGCGTGTGTCCTCCATTAAAAGTCTCATATTCTATTGCAAATTTTCTTTGCTACTTTTCAATACATACATATTTGGGGTTATTAATTTGCATATGTAGATGAATACACAAACATACACACACACGTATATAGTGTTCCTTTTATTTCTCAAATTAATATCTTTCAGCCATTCGCTGTTGATAAATTCAATCTAGCGAAAAAGGAAAATGATTTATTTTTGGGTTTACATGTTCATTCAATATCAAATGAATCAAAAATTCTTTCTGTTGAAAATTTTATAATTGATTTCACAAATCTCAAAGAACTGAGTATAACCTCACAAATTAATTACAACCACCTTTTTCGATGATGAGAGTCTTCAATATGTGATTATTGCTATCGAATGTATGAATGAATGTGCTCGTTCGTGTTTTTACGCTATTTCTCAAAATTCATCACACACACACACACACACAGATGCTGGCAAAATATGAATTGAAAATCAGTTTTAATTTTATTATGTGCACAAATATAATCAACAGAGTTTTCATACATAGTTACAAGTATGCATGAATGTTTATAACATTTCTTCATCTTTTACCTTTGATCTATCACATTCTACCTTTTCATTTATGGCAAGTACATTCACATTATACACAAACATATGCACTTATATTTGTATGTATGCATGTTATTTAAATCTATACCACAAATGGCAATAAATTCTTCTGCTTTTCATTGGCATTGTATTGAGTTTCATTCATTCATTTCTTCTGGATATGTAAAGATATGGAACAAGTTGTGGTGAAGGTGAAGAATGTATCAACAAAGAATTTTAATTTATTCCTTTAAATTACAAGAGCATATAAATATTTTATTTGCGAACGTGGTCTTAACATAATTTTAATTAATAATGGAATTGGATATTGAATGCTGAAAGTGTTAAAATAATTGGAATGTTATATTGAAGTATGTAATTATAGCATTAATCATTGTACCCGTTATTGCTCGTGGATTTTAGGAAAATTACTTCCATATTGTAATAAGTGCCAAAAGATACTGTTACTAACACAGGACATTGTTCGATTTGGAAAACAGGCATTAAGACTGTGTCTTAACCAACAAGCGGTCTCGACTATGTGCTATTATTTCGTTAATACTTTGAATTTTGGTAAGAAATATTTATACTTTCAATATATTGTACTTTTGAAATACATATTGTAATAAAAAATAAAATAAATTTTTTGAAACTCGAACACCAGACAACATCCTTAAGGCCACCTTCGGGTCTTGATTTTTCAAAAAATTGATTTTTTTTTTTATATTTCGAAAGTATAGGCTTTTAAAAGTATCAATATTCCCAGTATTTTGACTTCTACAGCCTATTTAGCAGGTGAGCGCAGAAGCAGGTAAAGGGGCCGACTGAAGTTTAAACTCATTTATCTCGAAAATACTATATTATTCAGTTTTTCCTATATTATTCAGAAAACCAGTGCTTATCGCAGGAACTAAGGAACTTTCTACGTTGAATACTTCTTACTTTTTGCATACAAAAAATAGTGAAAAAACGGTATATTTTTGTAAAGTTAATTTCAACAACGCGCCATTTTATCAATTTTTTTTTTTCATTTTAGTTCCTGCGATAACTACATTCATACCAATTGTAACATCTTTTTTTTTTTTTTGTTAGATCAATGGAAAATCCAAAACCTGTGCCAGATCCGTATTTTCTCAAAAAACGCGTTAAATTTTTTTTCCTTATATAAGTGCGAGAAAACTTAATACATTTAAACTTTTTCACTAATACAGGCACACATCTGATACTTCTAGTCAATGAAAATTTCTTTGATTTTTCGAAGATATTTTAAATTGAAAAAGCGAGCTGAACGCTAAATCAATTTTTCCGCGTTTTAATTTTCAAAAAGCACTAAAATCAGCGGGATAAGCACTGAGTTGGTCACACTGCCTTTTGTCCATCGCTCCCCATCGTTTCCCTATCGCTCTGTCTTCCAATCTCCACTTTCCATCATTTCCTCTTGCACTCCCATTTCTCTCTCTCGTCCACTCGATCTAACTATCTCCTCTTTTTTCACTCTCCCCCTCACTCTATACCTTTTTCTGTACCCCTTATTAACCCCTCTCTCATTCCTTTGTCTCTTCTCTTAACTTTTAAATGGCTTCTGTATCCATTCCCATCTCTATCTCTTCATGGACTTTATACTACCTTTCCTTTTCATCATTTTCTTTTCTCTCCCCCCCCCCCCACTCCTCTAGCTTTCCTCTTTTCTTTCCTTCTTGTTCTCTCTCCTTTCTTTGTCTATTTCCTCATCTCGCAATCATCCTCTCTCTCCATCTCCAACCTTCTATTTAAATTTCTTCGCCTTTTTCCCTTTTTTTGTTTTCTCAACCCCACTTCAAACTCTCTGTTTTTCTCTCATCCTCAACCTTTTTCTCTATTTCTCTCAATTCCACAAAACCGCCTTGATTCTCACTTTTGCTTTACAACTCATTAGTACTTCTGTCAATCTTTACCTGTCCTCTCTCGCTCTCTCTCCTTTCCTATACATTCCTCCAACCATTTCTTTTTTTCACCCCATAATTTTCTATTTTTCCTTCATTTTCCTTTTTACTCTTCTCCTCCATCAATCATTCCTTTCCAAATTTTCTTCTCCCTGCATTTATCCTATATTTCGGCCCTCAATCACTCCTTTCTCCTTTCCCCTCTTTTGTCTATCCTCGCTCCCAATTTGCCCCTTCTCTCCACCCTATTTTTCTTTCCATCTTACTTCTACCACTCTCACTTATAATTCTTCTTTTTCCCCACCGTCCTTCCTCTCTCTTTCCGCTCTACCTCACCTCTACCAATCTCTTGCTCTCTCTGCTTCTCATTCTATCCCTATCTCTACCTCCTCTTCTCTCATTAGGACTGGAACCCAAAATATCGTCCAAATGGGACACTTTTTCCCCTTTTGAGCTTAATCACAATCACGTGGGTATTTTCAGATTTGATACTAAAGATTTTCAAATTCGTGCGAAGAAGTTTTGCGTGTTTAAGCCCTAGAACCACTATTTAACCAAAAATCTCCATTTCTACATTTCCCTACCTAACAAATGTTTCATCTTTGAGTTTTCATATCTCACAAACTTCTACAGCTATGGATGTAGAAGTTCTTAGTTACATAGACGTAAAATGAAGTTTTAGAATTTTCTTTTGTACTGAAATACTCGGAATAAAAATTATGTTTTAAATTTTCCAAAGTTTTATATTTGTTCATTTCATTACATTTAGGAAGCCATACCGAATGGAGATGCACTCTTCACGGGTACATAGTAGTAACCACTGATGCCGTTATTGGAAGTGGCACCCATACGCACCGAACTATAAGTGGAACCGCAATTATCAGCGACAGCATTTTGGAATGTCGAGCACTTCATCGAAGGGAAATCGTTCCTCCTGATAGCTTCAGCATAATAGAGTACCGAACGTTCATGAGCACAACCACCGGTAGCATCAATACCACAGCCAGGTTGACTCTTGCCACCATTTGGATAGAAAGCAGCCTTGCCAATGGGATCCAAGAAACCCAAAAGTCCACCATTTGTCTGAATCGATTCAACGTATGAAGCATCAGTACTGCACAAACGAGTCGAACAATCGCTGTAGCTGAACAAAGGCAAAGCAGGATCCAAACCTTCGATTCTGGCAACTTTGCCGCGGCTAGCCAATTTACCAGCATAACCAGAAACATGAGCTCCCAAACTGTGACCAACCAGACCGACATTACTGAAAGCCATACCTCCCTTTGAGTTTAAGAAATCAATGAAATTGGCAACCTCTTGACCAACAGCGGGCACTGAATAACGTGCACTAGCGTAGTTGATGGTAACAGCAGCTGAACTCCAGTCAACACAGATGACATTGTAATTTCCGGTAGCGAACAAAGCGCTACGCACTTGTGTATTGACGCCAGCACTCAAATCGCTTTGCCAGCCATGAATGAGAATACGTGTGGGGATTCCTTTATTGTAACCGCCCGCAGACAATGCATTGGCATCGTTCATTGGAATCAATCGCCCGGAGTTTTGATTAGAATTGGTATACAAATAGAATTTCACAGTGACGGCGCGTGGTTCGATAGCAGCAGTTTCCATATCAAATTGCTCCTTAGACATCCAGAAGAAGGAACCGTCAATGCGTGGCACAAACCATCCCTTGACGTTGGTGTGGTCAATGGTGACGCCTCCCAATGCTACACATGGAGAACATAAAGATATTACATACATTAAGGATTGTGCAAGCAGTTGAAGTTCTTTCGTTTTTCTTACCAAAAACAGCAAAGGATAGTAATAAGCAAATTGTCAACTTCATGTCTTGTGTGTATATTGATGTTTTTTGGTTACTCCAAATTTAACAACTAAACATTTTAACATAGAATTTCTTTGCTTTTATTTGAATTATCCTCTATTAAATTTTAGCATTTGGGCATTTCATATGCTGATGTACACGTATGTAAATATATTATAAGGTGATTAGATAAGTTTGTTTTGAATTCGTTTTTAATCAAGCGTTTCTTCGATTCAGTTTAAGCAATTGAGTTTATCTCTATCTATGGTGGTAAGACACAAATATTCTTGAGTGGATCATTTCGCATTCTCTGATTTGCTGCGCGCTGATAACATGGAAGCATGCCATAAAGAGTTAATGCAAAATTCTACGCGGGAGGGTAAGTACTTCAGGTAACTAGATAATCAAAAATACTTACAGGAATGTCGATCCCGACACACTTTCGCAATTTTTTTCGAATCTCAGGATCCGGGATTAAAAGTTTTGTTAAATATAAAATAAAAACTGAAGAATTATTGGCATCCAAATTTTTACGATTTTCAATTTTCCCGAAACGTAACAAATTGTAAATTTTCAACATATGGATTCGGAAAACTCAGTACTGACAAAACCAGTTTGGCTATCTTACCTAGACCCCACAATTGAACCTGGCAGTCTCAAAAAAAATAAATAAATAAAATAAATTTCAAAATCTTTAATGCTTTTCAGAAGCTTTCTCAAATGGGGGAATTTCTTGTTTTTTCAATTGTGGATTTAAGGGTTAAAGAATTAAAAATTTGAATTCTAATAAATGTATGTTGTTATATACGAATCCCGAAAATCTCGTAATTTTTTTCTTTCAATCTCGGAATTTTTGAGCACAGATCGAATCTCGGGATTAGCATCCCTAATACATACATGTTTATAAATAATACTATTTAATGGAAAGCATAAAAGTATGCTATGGTTTTTTGGTCATCTTATGTAAAAACTAGACAGTATGAATTGGGTGTGCTGATTGATAATTCCAGGAAAGTTGCAGAAAAATTTGAGAATCTAAGTTAAAATAATTGAGACTTATCCAAATTGAGAAAGTTTAGGAAAATGTTGACCCACATCATTCCGCTTCAACAATGAAGTGGTTGGAATCAGCTTGAGTACCGTACGTACGTAAAATTCCTTTCAAACTTCAGACTAAAATTCAGACCGAGTTATGAAAGTCCAAAATTCAAAATGTAGACTAAACACCAGGTAAAACTTAATCCAAAACTCAAAGCAGATTAACACTCAGGTCAAAATCAGACCACAATTAAGACCGAAATTTAGATAAAAAATTAAACGAAATATCGGGCAAAATTTCTGAAAAAAATTAACTTAAAATTCAAACCAAAATAGACCCAAGCAATGTCAAATTCAAACCTAAATTTAAACTAAAATTCATACCATAATTCAAACCAAAAATTTGACCAAAATATAAGACATATTAGACCAAAAATCAGCCTAAATTCAAAGCAAAATACAAAAAGATATCAAACCAAAATTCGTACTCAGAATAAGATCGATTAATTATATCAGACTAAAAATTATACTAAATCGGATAAAAAATCTCCCTAAAATTCAGATTAAGATTTAGCCCAATATTAAGTCCAAAATCCAGACCTTTTATGAAACTAAAAACCAGATCATAAAATTAAACCAAATACAAATCGCTAAACAGACAAAAACTAAAGATCTCCGAAAGTAAGACATCTATAAACTTACTCTGAAATTTTGGATTTAGTGTAGCCCAAGTGTATAGCTATAATAAACAACTGTCTAATAAAAAGAGTTTTAAAGGTTATAAAAAGATCTTTCTCTGATCTTCAGCATTTTGTTCTCTTTTAAGAGCATGAATCTAGATAACACCAGATAATGTAACTTCTATAAGAAAAGTAGAAATCGGAGAGAGTTTAAAGGAGTATAAATATCAGGTTTATATTAAAATAAGTGTATGCTTGAAGCTAAGAAGGCACACAGCATAAGCATAATTGCAAACTCATACTTTTGAATACTGAACTTATACCAGAAAATTCAAAACAATCACCGAAATGGATCACTTATTATAATCGTTAATCAAAATTTGAATCACTTTATTTACAGAATTTACTTTGTTTCGGTTTTTTTATTCATTGATAATCTAGGTGCCACATACTCGTTACTTTCTTGTTTGTATTTCCCTAATCTCCTATTGTCTATTAATGTGCAATTGATAAGCGCTACAAAGTTATTTGCATGTGGTCAAATTGTGTATATCAAAAAAGAAAAAAAATACTCATTTGCGTAAGCGTAAAATTTTCTAATTAACAATTTCTTATCATTGTTGATATTACTTATTTATATTTTGCTTATTCAAAATGTTTTGGGTATTAATAATTTCTTTCATAAATTGTTAAATTGGTTATGATTAAAAATCAATGATAATATTTTTTCAATAAATATTAATAATAAATAATTAATGTTGAAGAAGGTAGTAATTTTGATAGTAATTGCAAGCAATTGAATAAATATAGTATCTATGTGATAAGGTATTTCAAAGAGTAGTGCCTGATTTGAAAATAAACTAGAAACGTTAAAATTTAAAAAAAAAAAACTAATTTTATTAATCAATTAGCTGGACTCCGCCCAGCTTCGTTGGTCAGACCCAGCAAACATTATTTAGCTTTAAAGAATTTTTTATTTTGATGAGAACATTTATATTCGATATAACTCCACCCTGGCGCAACCTATCAGCCAAATCGAACTGAAAATGCGAATTTTGTTAATAACTTGACTCCAACGCCATACTGGGTCCAAAATAAAAAAACAAAAACCCAAAAGAGCTTTAGCTTAACGAATAAATACCTTAACTGCTTATTATATAAAAACTATAAGTGGACAACAAATTAATTCTTTATAAAACAGCTATTAAATCCATCTAAACACATGGATGAGGAAGTGCGTCGCCATCAAAACTTGAAAAACTTCAAAGAGTGAAGTCAAATATGCTCAGAACCCTTAAAGGAACTCCATGATATGTAATACCAATATTCATAAAGATCTCAATATAGTTGCTGACAAAATATGCAAAATTTGTTTAAAAAAAATGCCATAGATAATAATTGGCAGAATTCAGTCTGAGCCTACATAGAGCTGGAGAGAAGCGGCGACTTAATCCGAAGTAACTCCTTCACTCCCTTTTTCTTGTACGGTGTAAATGAAGATTATTAAAATTTATGTGAGATCCATTTTACTCTTTCAACATAGCTTTGAACCTACGTATTGGCATGGAAGCCAGCATTTCTAATTCAAATTTCAAATTTAACAAACGTATTGATAATTTCAAAGTCTAGAAAAATTAATAAAGTAACATACAAAAAACTAAAATTAGTTCCTGATAGTTTTTTAGGAGACTATGAAAATTAAATCTAGAGGTTAATTTTCAAAGTCATGACTTAAGTTCATGTAAATTTCGTTATTTGAAGTTATATATAAACAGGTTAATGAACAAATGTAGTCATCACAACAACAATGTGTACAGAGACGGGCAAATCAGACGGCCGTTTCGGAATCCGCCACAATTCCTCATCAGTGATCTTAGTGGTAGTTCTTAATCTTTCAATATCCTATATAAGCTACTAATATTTGAAATCATAACCCAGAATTATGGATTTGATTCCAAATATCTTCACTGAATAGAGATATTGAAAGAAACTACCACTACCGTTCTATACACTTATGTTGTTGTTTTTTTCCCATCGTAGCTAGTCTGCATAACAGTTCGTTATTTAAAATTAGTTCCTTCTGCTCTCGTCACATGATGTGATAACATACTTTACGCATTGTTGTTTACTTCATTATAAAAGTTTTCGTTTTTATATACAAAAAAGAGCAGCCTTCGGTTTTTAAAATTTTTCATTTTCTTTTTTCAATGCTCTTTGCTTTTTGAACGCCTACATCGCATAATCTTGATATTAGTTTTCAATTTCAATTAGGAAATAAACTATGTAATAAAACAATATAATAAATAACAAATTTTTTGATATGTTCCACTAAATATTCCATTGATATGTGAGTAAAACGTTTTTGATATAGAAATTATGTGTTGCATACTTTTGGGCTTGAAATAAACTATATAATAAAACACACACATACTATGAAACTCATCCGACGTTTGATTTTAATTTCTATCAATTTACTCCTCCACAAATTTTCCTTCAGCCCCGAGTAAAGCTATTATCACATCAAAATATTAATCAATAAGCTTGTAAAATATATTTTTGAAAAAAGATACTGAAGTTTCTTCGAAAAACTTCGTGCTTTCACAGAGTTATGATTTTCTCTTATATGAAATTATGAACTTTAAAACTATAAGATTTTGAACTTGAATAAAATTTTAAATTTGCACACCACCAAAAATTTTGGTGGTGTGCAAATACTATACTAAAAAAAAATGTTGATAGTTTCAAGATAGAACTTTGGAATATAGAAATTAATTGATTGTTATCAAAAGAAATTCATTGGTCATTCATTAGACTATAGATCCAAGTTGAGAAAATCTAATTATATAAAGTGGAGTATGTAGATCTGAAATATATATACAGATATATATATTTACAAATGTCTGCCTTTAGATTAACCTGTGATAATTTTTGCGATTACATAAAATTAAAAACCCAAAATTCTTCGAGCTTTTTGATTTTGGCGATTCGTACCAGTCTGGAGACATATAAAGAAATGTAAATAGCCAATGCGTAATTAATTGCGGACTTTGATTCTTGTTTTTTTTTTTTGTTTTGCATCAATCAAAAATTGATTGCAAATCAATATTTAATATCTCTCTCACACGACGCTTCTCAAGTGGTCTCCTTAAGCGAATAATTAACGCACATTTGCACATAGATTAGGTGGATGCATTAGTTTAAAATTTTGATTATACACGCTAAAAAAATGTTCGAAATAATTGAGATATTTTGAGCTATATAAACCATTGAAATTTTCAGTAACATCACAGTAGTTGAACAATACTTATTTCTAACAAAATGAAAGTGTTCTGTCTCTTAGCTTTTTTTGCGCTTGCCGGTAAGAGAAGAATAAGAAAAAACGTTTCTTGAGAAGTGGTTTTAATTTTCCCCCTCTTCTACAGTTTCGGCCAGTTCCATGCCCGCGGATGATGCCACCCATATCAATGGTGAGAATGGTTGGTATATTCCACAACCCGATGGCAGCTTTGTCTGGATGGACATGGACGATGCGGAGGATATGCTCGATGAAATGGAAGCCGCAGAGAGTAGAATGGAAAGTCGTGGCCTGAGTTTAACTCCAGTCTCATACTATTTGTTCACCCAGTCTAATCCCACGAAATCCCAATCAATTACCAATACAGCAAAATCCATCTCCAATTCCAATTTCAATCCTGCAAACCCCACACGGTAAATTATATTAAAACACTATAAATAATATGTCCAGTTCAAAATTTGTCTTTTTCTATGCAGCTTTGTTATTCACGGTTGGACTCAAAGCCGCAGAGACAGCATGAACACGAAAATTCGTAATGCTTGGTTGAGCCACGGTGACTACAACATCATAGTCGTTGATTGGGCTCGTGCACGTTCTCTCGATTATGCTTCATCCGTGGTTGCTGTTCCCACCGTGGGCAAGAAAGTCGGTGGCATGATTGATTACTTGGTTCAAAATCATGGCATGTCATTGGAAACTTTGGATGTTATTGGACACAGTTTGGGTGCTCATTGTGCCGGTTATGCAGGCAAGAATGTTAATTCCGGACAGGTACACACTATTGTCGGTTTGGATCCTGCTTTGCCATTGTTCAGCTACAACAAACCCAACAAACGTCTCTCGAGCACCGATGCTTTCTATGTTGAGTCCATCCAAACCGATGGCGGTCAATTGGGTTTCTTGAAACCAATTGGTAAGGGTGCTTTCTACCCTAATGGTGGTAAGACTCAACCTGGTTGCGCTTTGGACCCCACTGGTGCCTGCTCTCACGGTCGCTCAGTGATCTATTATGCTGAAGCTGTTACAGCAAACAATTTCCCTAGCATGCAATGCGGCGATTATCAAGATGCCGTTCAGAAATCATGCGGCAGCACTTACAGTTCAGTGCGTATGGGTGCCACCACCAATGCCTACATGGTTGGCGGGGATTTCTATGTCCCAGTGAACAGCAAGGCTCCCTGGGGTATGGGTTCTTAAGAGTTGAGTTTGCAGCAATATTAAACTTCGTTTTGTTGTTGTTTCGATACTTTGATAAATAAAATGTTATAAAAAAACGCAATGAACTTGTATTATTATATTAAAGCTTAAGGGGTCAGTATGGATTTATTTCTTAAAAAAATCGATTTTTTAAAAAGATCAATTTCGCATACTGTATACCTGTAGAAAT
The DNA here is from genome assembly GCA_963691655.1 of Toxonevra muliebris. NCBI lineage: Eukaryota > Metazoa > Arthropoda > Insecta > Diptera > Pallopteridae > Toxonevra > Toxonevra muliebris. The sequence continues at coordinate 9,934,698 of OY829327.1, read as the reverse complement.
AAGGTAAAAACTGATATATAGGTCAAAGTGTTCAAAAAGACGCTAAAGAAGTCAACACAATAGAAGCGTCACGGAGCACAGTGAAGCTAAATGGCAGAAACGTGGCAAAAACCTGAAGATGTTTTCGAAATTGCTTAAAACTTGTTACTCGGAGTTTTTTGGAGTCCTTGATTACGAATCGAAAGAAAGGATTTTTATACAAATTGGTATTTAGGGGTCGCTGATTACTAAACTAAATACTGGAATACTGATTACTTCAGATTTGAAATCGGTGATCCGAAAAACCCCTTAAGTGACACGATTTAGAAAAAACCATTAGACCGATTGAGCAAAAATTTTCAGGAATTATTCTAAGAATCTACTTCTTACAGGAACCATGAAAATAAATATTTATTAATGGTTAACCATATTTTTAAACAATTTAAGTTGTAAAAAAATGTCGAAAAATTAAAAAATCCGCCATTTTGTTTTTTTTTATCGAGAGTGTAAGTTCGTGGTTCGGGCGATAACTATAGATCTAATTCTTAAGAAAATACTTAAATTTTTGTTTTAGATGATCCAAACTTCAGATTCAATGTCAGAAAAATGCAGCGATAACTTTAAGCAGAAAACTCTCCGAAATACATCATCTAAAATAAAAATTAAAAAATCGTACAAAGATTAAGACCCAGCCTCAGGCCTAAATGTAGACTAAAATCAGACCATTACTTAATCTCGAATTCAGACCAAAATTGTGAATAAAATAACCAAAGTTCCGACTAAAAATCAGCCCAAATTCAAATCCTTAATCAGAAGGAAATTTTGATTCCACTTTCGGACCAATATTAAAATTAAAACTAAAAACTGACTGAATTCTGAAAGAAATTAAAACCAAATTCAAACACAAAATTCTCTCAACTCAAACCAAAAACTGGCCAAAAATCAGGCCGCAATATAGAACGGAAACCAGAAGTAAAACAAAAATCAAACCAATCTCAGACCAAAAGTTAAACACCGCCTAAAACCAAGTCAAAATTCAGGTGTAAAATAAGAACAAAACCAAAACCTTCAAATAAGATCAAAAATCACTATTAAGCTCTTCAAAAGTAGGATAGCGAAATTTTATAAAATACTCCAAACTACAGAAATTTGTATATATGTATTTCCAATATTTTACTATTATAAAATGATAATGAAATGTTCCCATTTGTATATAGAATTTTTACCATTTTTGGTAGAGGCACTTTAAGATTCAAAGATTTAAAATAGAACTTTAGAATAAGGAAATTGTTGTTATCATAGAAACTCGTTGGCTAGTATTATTCTACACTTTAGTGGTATCGCATACATAAATATATTTGTCACTATTTAAAATTGTGATTATTTTTGCGTATATGTGTATGCAAATGTTTAGGGAAATACTGATAGCCAACGCGTAGTTGTGGTCTTTCATTATTGTTTTTTTTTTCAATTAAGATTGATTGCAAATCAATTTATGCATATCTCTCCCACAACGCTGCTCAAGTGGTCCCTATAAACGAATAATTATATAACGCACATATGCACACAGATGAGGTGGGTGCCATCAGCTTAAAGTTTTGATTATACACACTCGTATATGCAAATAATACTAGAAGCAATACAAGATATTTTGGGCTATATAAGCTATTGTAATTTTCAGTAACGAGATAGTAATTGAAAAAATACCTTTTTCTAACAAAATGAAAGTGTGTTGTCTCTTAGTTATTTTTGCGCTTACCGGTAAGAGAACAAAACAAAAAAAAAACGCCTCTTTAAAAGTTTTTTAATTTTCTTTTTCAGTTTCGGTCAATGCTATCCCCGAGGATGATGCCATCCATATTAATGGCGGCGGCAGTAGTATCCGCATGAATAAGGATGATACTAAAAATATGTTTGACGAAATGGAAGCTGCACAAAATAAAATAGAAGATGATGGCCTCAACTTGGCTCCCGTCTATAACAAGGTTAGGCCCAAAGAGGACGTACCAATAAGTTCAGCAAAATCCATTTCCAAGTTTAATTTCATTTCTGTAAATATCTGTTTGACAATATTTTTTTCTTTTATTTTTTTTAAAATATACTAAAATATTTTGATTAAAACTGAAAATCGGCAATTATATACCTATTCAATACTTATTTTGGAAGCTCTCATTATAAATAATTTTAAACAAATTATGAAATTATCATTAACATTATAGGGAAAATTCACAAAAAAAAAAAAGCAATAAAAGTTTAACAATTTAAAAATTTACAAATTTAGCTATTTAAGGCTACTTATCATGCGAATTACAAAGGCCTACGACGTTGTAGATGGCTAAAAACAAGCAGCAGGTTTTCTATGTATATTTGTGCGCTGAATCCGCATTGGAATGCAAAATTTTTCTACCATATAAAAATTTCGAGAAATATGAACTAAAAACTCCGAATAAATACGGTTTTTGTCTTTTTCTACAATCTATAAAATCTAGAAATAGTTTTCTACAACTTTTTAATAATTTTTACAGATGCCGAGAAGTAAGCTGAGTAAGTTTTTAATCTGATAATTACAATTTTCGGAATTTTGAAAAATTCAATATTTTTGAATTTTTGCCTGATACTCGAAATCGTGTATAGATTTCGCTGAAATTTACAATGTATTTATTTTTTGACCAATTAAGATATATTTCAATTTGCATAAAAATGCAATACGTGGCTCTCGAATTGTGAAATAGTAAGCTTACTTACCACCAAACTAATATTAATCATAAAGTCTCGATACTCAGAGTGATATGAATGATATAAATATATATTTAGAAAATTGAAGAATTATCCAAATAAACTGTTATCTTGATCGAAATTATTTTAAATTTTTTTTGGTTTTTGTTTCGATCAAATATAAGAGTTCACGAAAATGTGTCACATGTTTTATCAAAATTTTTGCAAAAGGAAATCAAAATTTCCTTCAAATTGTTTTTCGCAGACAAGTCATAGGTCACATATTTGAAGCTATATGCTTGCACCGGCTGGACAATAATGAGTTAAACACAAAATGATGATACATTTTTGATGCAATAACATCTTTACTCGGGCCTGAACATTTATAGTGGAGTGAATTGATATAAATATTAAAGTCAAGTCTCATATCAGTGTCGTGTGAGGTTATATACCATATCTTCGTCGTTCTGGCAGAATTCACTAAGTCCATTTTTTTAATTTCTGAGATGAAGTTAGTTTATGCAGTGCATGGCGCCCTGCGAACACTAGCAAAACTTGAAAAGCTAACAGATTGATACACATATTAGTATACGTTTTAACTGGATCATCAAAAATCGAATTTATTATGTCATTCGCATAATATAAGCTAATTAATATGGATCCAATCAAAAAAATGAATTTGAACTTAGTGGTTTCTGCTTGAACGGCGACGATATGTAGTATGTTTGAGTTTGCAAGCCGTAACCACTATTAATACGTACAGCTGAATTTATTTCTAAATTTTAACTTTGAACGCGATTTTACGATTACAAAATTTGATTTCTTTTAAAGATGCTGTGTTTTTTGAAAGCTTATTAAATTATTCATTTAATATAAAAAGCAAAAATATTTAACTTTAATAACAAACGAAATTTTTGTACTTTATTCCAGGAAACTCATAAAACTAAGAAATAACGATTGACCACTATTAATACGTACAGTGCGTAACAATTAGAATTAATATTATTTTGCATTTCCCCTTGCGGTTATTATGGCTTCAATTCGGTTTGATATACTTTTAACTTGAATTTGGCGTTCACTGCGTGTTATGAATTCCACATTTTCTTTGATTTTGGCTTTTAATTCCAAACAGTTCTTTGCGAATCATTTATCAGACATTTCTTTATAACTTCAATAACTTAAGACCAGGACTTGAAAATGGTCAATGTCATATACTTATCTAATACGAACTTAACTAATTTTGTTTGAATTTAGCGGTATGAAATGGTACACCATTCTGCTGAAAGATAAACTCTCTATGAATGTTCAATTTATTCCGAATGAAGTTATCTTCCAGAATGTGTACATGGTCTGTAACTTTTGTGGTGCCGTCAAGAAACTGCAATTGCCCCACGCCTTTTGCAGGTATTCACCTCCCTACCATATCGCTGGCAGGAAACTTAACCATGCGTTTAAGACAATCAAGGTAACATGCGCTTTTTGCGAATCACTCTCTTTCGTACATCTCAAATACAGGTATAAAATTTTAATTTATTACTGAATATAATTCAGTTCCATTGTTTTTATATCCAAGAATGTTTATTCTTCGCCCAAGCAAGCCGTATTTTCTTTTGTTTATCTGTTAATATTGGCTTTTCTTTGACTTTAAAATTTAAAAAAAATATGATACTTCTATTGCCCTACCTGTTAAAGCCCATAACCAATTTTTTTAAATTTTTCCTTTTCCAGTCATGTCCTACTAATTCTCCTATTACTTTTGACCACTCTGGGGCTGCGTTTCATCCGGTGCTTCATCTGTTTTGTTTCAGCAATTGCTGGCAGTACCATCAAATCACGTTCGGTCAAGTTGAATACTCTTTCACAGCTGACAGCATTGTTTGACGCTGAGTAACTGCCGATCTTTCTAATCTTGACCCTTTTAAATTAGTACAAAAATTGTCGCTAACATTTATTTTATCAATTATTAACTTCCGAATATCTGCGCAGGTAGGTTTTTCGCCAACATGGCATTACTTGAGTGGCAAATATTTCACAGAATGTCACATTAATATTTTTTTAGTCCCTAACCAACAGTAAAATGCTTTTCCGCTTGTTATTTTGTTTGCTCTGCTTCTTATTTCTGTTTTTATTTTTCTAGTGTAGGTATTAATAGTGATCAATCTTTATTTTGTAATATAATAAGTATTCTGGAATAAAGTACAAAAATTTTGTTTATTTTTTAAGATAAATTCTTTTACTTTTTACAATTAATTAATTATGCAATAAGATTTCAAATAGATATAATATTTTCAAAGAAAAAGAGTTTTATAATCATAAAATTGTATTCAAAGTTGAGGCTTAGAAAAAAATTTAGCTGTACGTATTAATAGTGTTTAGGGCTTGTGTGCTTTATTATATATTTTACTTGAAGCCCAAAAGTAAGCAACACATTATTTCTTTATCAAAAATGGTTGTGGAATATACATTCATATCAATGGAATAGTGGAAAATAATTATTTTTATTGATTTATATTTATTTATTGTCTAATGCTAATAATAGAATTTAAAACTAAGTTTTGGGACTTTCAAGACCCTTTTGAAACCTGAGGATAACATCTGATGTGAAAATTTTATTTCCACTTTTATTCTTCTGGATGAGTTGAAATGTAGGTATGCTTTTATTAACGACAGCAAAATCGATTAACAGCTACCATTTCCTGGATTAAATGCGTAGGGTAGCATTGCCAGATGTGGATGTAATTTCTCGCTCCTTAAGATAGCATCTGGCCAGGCGATGGTTGAGGGGTCAAAAGCAATAGAAACTTAACTTAATCCCTTATTTCAAATACAATTTTAGTGTCAAGGTAAAAGGCTCAATTCCTTTAGATTGAAAAACTTTCTCAATTTTACAAACAACGCAATGCAACTTATGTTGATTTACCTTTAGAATACTTAAACTGAGTTCTTTGCAGTGGTATCAAATTTATAAACTTGCATCTCATATATAAATCGAGGGATTTATGGTTTCAAAATTTTGATATAATAAAAGAATGATTCAAAATAGTTAAAATATGAGGCCAAAATGAATAAAATAGAGGTTACAAAAAAAAAGCTAAAACAAGGTATATTCTATTCAAAAGTGTACGGCTGGTAATCCTAAATGAATTATGAATATCATTTTTTCAAACCTCGATTTATTGAATAATAAATGCGTTTATATAATTCGTATGTTGATTACTGTCTGATGATGGAATTGATAAAAAAAATTGCATTGGAAATTTATTTGTGTATAGTTACATATAATAAGTCATTACTCAAATTCATCTGTTGAAGTGTAACGTCCGCTACAGTTCACTCAAAATGAGCAGATCCGTGGAAAGAATCAAAAACAAATTGTTCCCACTCGTTCCCCTACGACTCGCACAGAAACTTATTTTTCTGTTTCTTCCGGGAAGTGATTCATTCCTGAACAAATCCTACATTGATTTAAAATGATCCCCCTTCACTCCTCTTATGAAATAAAGTTCCGGAAAAATTAATTAAACCGAATTTCAACGAGTTTTTAATGAGCTCAAAGAATTTCATTATATTTTGTAACCAGTCTCCCCTAATGTCTGGGCAAGATAATCTTAACTAGCAATAACTGCAATAGTACATGAAATAGAGAATTAAAAACTTTAAAAATTTTATCTTGAATATATTTTTAAGTCTATAAATAAAACGTGAATACTAAAAATGTTGATAAATAATTGTTAGCAGTGGTGAATCTAGGATTTGGTGGAAGGCGTTGATTTTGTTAAATTAATATTTGCATTCTAAATATTAATAGAAAAGTTATCCAACCCACTGAGTCGATGTTATGTTCAGTTTTCAAACGTTTCAAGACTGAAAAACTTCTTTCAGCAATAGCTGGCGTTATAGAAATACATAATAGCTTATATCCGAAGCAGTATTTATAAATGATCAATGTAAGAAAAATTTGAATTCAGAAAAACTTTTTGGGATATATATAGAGAAAAAAGGAATGGTATTCCATATGAAATCTGTTGGTGATGGTTCAGAGCATACTAGAACAGATTAGAGGTAAGACTGGAAACCAGATCAGAAATCAAATCAAAATCCTGAAATCAAATAAACATTCAGATCAAAATATTGACTTTTTTTTTTTATTTATTTACTGCTTGCAAACAAAGTAGATAGATTAAAGTCCTGACTAAAAGCCGACCAAATTTTAATGTTTAGATCAAAAATCAAATTTGATATCAGACCAAAAAACAAAACAAATTATACCCGAATCCATAGCTAAAATCAAACCAACATTAGGAGCCAAATTCAAACTATAGGCTCGTTCAGACCGAAATTCAAATACAAAATTTAGTCCCAAGTTAATAAATAAAAAATCAACAAATAATCAAATCCCACAGCAAAACTAGAACTAAGCCAAAAATTAGATCAACCTCAGACCAAAAATTCAGGTTTAAAATAAAATCTAAATCAATATAAATTTTTCCAAAAGTAGGATACCTATAAAAATGTATTCAATTTACCGAAATTTTATTAAATGTTCCAACCTACACGAAATTTTTATGTGTTTCCTATATTTTCTTATTTTAATATTATATTTAAATATTCTCAATTTTATATGAAATTTCAACTATTTTTGGGAAAGACCCCCAGTAAGTTCGTCACTGAATAAACCATTGCACGCTTAAAGATTCAAAGTTTCAAGATAGTACTATCTTTGGAATATAGAAATTAATGTTATCAGAAGAATTTCATTGCTCATTGTTATTCTACACTTATACCCAGCGATGGCGATTCGTGATCAACGCGTGACTCTTCCAGCTAATCATTGTACACTAAAAAAATGCATAGACTTCGAATTTTTGCTGACTCAGAACTCTTCATGGCGATTGTTTAAAAAACGAATTTGGGTTGCCTTTTCTATAATGCGTCGTTTTTCGGTATATCTTTGCTCATCTTTTAATCATCTGTTTGATTGAAAGATGATTAGCAAGGAATTCTTCTATGTAGTGGTCCTTTGTTGCGGAGGTGTTTTTTGTGTAATAATAAATAATTAAAACAAACCACTAAATAATTAAAGCAATAAAAATTAAAAACGAAAAAGAAGTAACCAAAAGAATGTATTTCCAGATGACACCAGAGAAAAAATGTTCACCTTTCATCCATATACATCTTTAGTACATATAATATTATTTCTACTAAAAACAAATTTCTGTTCATTATTATATTTTTGCAGCAGCAGAATCTTTATCTGGAATAAAAATCTCGCTAATAGGGTACTTGAAGGAGTATTTAATGAAAATCGTAATTATCTACAAAAAAAAACAAAGAAAATAATTTTTCGTAGCACACTTTTAGGCATATGTGATGTGTTGAATAGTACTGTTTTCAGCAGTAAAGTACTATTTTTTTGATTACTGTACTGCGTACTGCTTTGCATTTCTTTGTACTGTTTTTCACATCTTTGTACCAATTTTTAAAATACGTGGCGAGCATTTTACTATTCGCCAATAACTCTTCCAAGCGAATTTTTTATAACCCTCCTTAATGATTCATTGAAGACTCTGCTTGGCGCGCCGCCAGAGATAATTCTCCTCCAATCGCCCGAATGACACAGTTTCTCTCGAAAAATGGAACTTCCGCGATCAGAAAGCGACATCGCCGGCGAGTAAATAGCATTTTTTTAGTTAATCCTGAAACGATCATCCGGCGTCGAAAATGCTAGCTGGGTAGTTGAGTGTGTAAATTCAGCAAACATTTTATGAAAAGAGCACACTTTGAAAATCTTCCTGCACAAATTAATATTAATATTATTTAGTAAATTATTTTTGCATATATAAAGAGCAATAACAAAGCTGTGGAATTCGAAATAAAAAAATTTAATCGGAACTTCTGGTCAAAATTTCGGAACTTTCGAGAACCTTTTAGAACCTTAAGATATTATCGGATTTCAAAAACTGTTTTTCTTTCGTTTTCGGTGCTGTTACTTTTGAATTTAACGTCATTCTTGGCTATTTATTGTGTCCCAAAAATGTGCATTTAAGTGAACAGTTTTTTGACTTATTCCTGAATATTTCCCACATGGAATGAAAATGATTTCCCTTCTCTCCTCTTATGAAATAAAGTTCATGAAAAATTAATTAAACTGAACTTCATCGGGTTTTTAACGAGCTCAAAGAAATTTCAATACATTTTTAACCGGTCTCCCCTGCTGTCTGGGCAAGATAATCTTAACTAGCAATAACTGCAATAGTACATGAAATAGTGAATTAAAAACTTTCAAAATTTTATCTTGAATATATTTTTAAATCTATAACTAAATTATGAGTACTAAGAATGTTGATAAATAATTTTTAATTGGCCGTCATTAAAAATATTTATTAGCAGTGGCGAATCTAGGTTTTGGGGGCGATATTCTTTCATGCTTTCAAATGATTTCGAACTGAAAAATTTTTCCTTCAATATCCGGCGTATTTAAAAAATACTTAACATCCGAAAAAGTATTTTAGAATTATCTGTAGCAAGATAAGGGGCCAAACCGAAATCCAGATCAAAAATCTATCCAGATATCAAACCATCATGAAGGCAAAAAGCAGACCAAGTTTTAATGTGAAGTTCATACCAAAAGTCAAACCTAAAATTAAACCAAAAACAAAAAAAACTCAAAATTTAGTACCGAACGCAGATCGAACTTAAAAATTTAACAGAAATAGAAGCCAAATCTAAAATGGAAGTAAGACAATAATTTGGCTTCAATTTCTGACAAAAAATTTAACTAAAAAAGCTAGAAAAACCCGATCCAAATTAAGTCCCAAATTTTGACTAAAACAAATCTTAAATTAAGGCCCAAAATCAGACTAAGACTTAGTACCAGATTCATGCTAAAAAAAAGACCAAGACAAGTCCAGGCAGTAGCTCACACCAAAACTCAGATCAAAAATCAAAACAAAATTCGGCCCCAAAATTTAAATTAAAAACAGAACAAAGTTCAGACAGAAATTCAACCCTTAAATTGGGTACCATATTGAAACCAAAAACCAAACAAAAAACAGAGCAAAACTAGAATTAAGACCAAATATTAAACCAAAAGTCGCACCCAAATCAGTTATATAAATATTATTAAATATTTTAAATTACCCAAATCGTTGTATATTTTCCATATTTCATTTTTAAAAAATGATAACCAAATATTCACATTTGTATGTAGAATTTTTATCATTTTTGCGAGAGACCTCATGTGGATCCGCTACTGCAAATTAGAGTAAACTATTGCACACTTAAGATTCAAAGTTTTAAGATAGTACACTTGGAAATGGAAATTGATGTTATCAAAAGAAATTCGTTGGTCGTTTTTATATTCCATACTTATAGTTTGAAATATAACTACTCATATATACATAAATATGTCTGCTATTATTTAAAATTTTGATCACTTTTGCGAACGTCTGTATATATAAAACTAATTGGAGAAGAACTGATAGCCAACGCTTACTTCATTGTGATCTTTCATTCTTTCTTTTTATCAATTAATTGCATATCTCTCACACGACGCTCTTCAAGTGGTCTCCTTAAACGACTAATTAACTATCGCACATTTGCACATAGATTAGGTGGGTGCACTAGATTAAATTTTTGACTATACATACAAATGCTACCATAAATAATTCAAAAAATGTTGAGCTATATAAACCATTGAAACTTTCAGTAACAGCACAGTAGTTGAACAATACTTATTTCTAACAAAATGAAAGTGTTCTGTCTCTTAGCTATTTTTGCGTTTGCCGGTAAGAGAAGAATTAGAAAAAAAATCCTCTGGAGAAGTTATTTTAATTTTCCCTCTCTTCTACAGTTTCGGCCAGTTCCATGCCCGCGGATGATGCCACCCACATCAATGGTGAGAATGGTTGGTATATTCCACAACCCGATGGCAGTTTTGTCTGGATGGACATGGATGATGCTGAGGATATGCTCGATGAAATGGAAGCCGCAGAGAGTAGAATGGAAGGTCGTGGCCTGAGTTTAACTCCAGTCTCATACTACTTGTATACCAAGTCTAATCCCAAGAAATCCCAATCAATTACGAATTCAGCTAAATCCATTTCCAAGTCTAATTTCAATCCTGCAAACCCCACACGGTAAATTATACTAAAATACTATAAATAATGTGTTCAGTTAAAAATTTATCTTTTTTTTACACAGCTTTGTAATTCACGGTTGGACTCAAAGCCGTAGAGACAGCATGAACTCAAAAATTCGTGATGCTTGGTTGAGCCACGGTGACTACAACATCATTGTCGTTGATTGGGCTCGTGCACGTTCTCTCGATTATGCTTCTTCCGTTGTTGCCGTCCCTACCGTTGGCAAGAAAGTCGGTGGCATGATTGATTATTTGGTTCAAAATCATGGCATGTCATTGGAAACTTTGGATGTTATTGGACACAGTTTGGGTGCTCATTGCGCCGGTTATGCAGGCAAGAATGTTAAGTCCGGACAGGTTCACACTATTGTCGGTTTGGATCCTGCTTTGCCATTATTCAGCTACAACAAACCCAACAAACGTCTCTCGAGCACCGATGCTTTTTATGTTGAGTCTATCCAAACCGATGGCGGTCAATTGGGTTTCTTGAAACCAATTGGTAAGGGTGCTTTCTACCCTAATGGTGGTAAGAGTCAACCTGGTTGCACTTTGGACGTCACTGGTGCCTGCTCTCACGGTCGCTCGGTGATTTATTATGCTGAAGCAGTTAAGGCTAACAATTTCCCAAGCATGCAGTGCGGCGATTATCAAGATGCCGTTCAGAAATCATGCGGCAGCACTTACAGTTCAGTGCGTATGGGCGCCACCACCAATGCCTACATGGTTGGCGGTGATTTCTACGTGCCATTGAACAGCAAGGCTCCATGGGGTATGGGTGCTTAAGAGTTGAGTTTGCAGCAAGTTTAGTGTTTCTTTTTGTTGTTATTTCAATAATTTGTAAATAAAATTTTAAATAAAAGTCAATAAAATATGTATTTCGATCATGTTTCAAAAAATGTCAATGAAATTCAAATTAACTGGATTAGGTTGCACTTGCGAATTTTTTGCAAGTAAAGAAGGTTTTCATATTTTTCTGTGAATTTCCCTGCCCATCAAGGGAAATTTTGCTTAAAAAATATTTAGGAACAGCATTCGTCATTCTGAACAACTTTTGTTCTATGACTTTTTCAATATCTGAATTACAAGTGTTAAAATCAAAAATTACCTAGTGGCCCATACATGGTTCGTTGGGCAGTATCAAGTAAAATAGAAATGCGTATTTTTTCTTTTTTTTATCACAATTGAGAAAAATTACCAAAAATTAAAATTTATACCAATTATTCAGTGTGAAATTTATAGAAGCAATATCCTTCGGCTATATAGAAAATCAAAAATTTTATTCTATTTTATTTTTAATTGAAAAACTTATTTTTTCATATAAAAATGGCAATAATTTTTGACAGCTGGCGTTTTCTAATACATCGATATACAAAGCTACAATCTACGAAACCCATATTACGGTTGGATGTTGGACGCAAGCATGGGCAAGGAAGGGTTAAAGTCATATGAACTTGTACTTATGTATATATGTATGTATGTGTCTATGTATGTATGTATGAATGTATGTATATATGTGTTAAAATAAAACAAAATTGCAACCCATATCAGTTAAGTGAGACAATACTTTGTTGTGTCGCTTCACTTGTTTGTACTTAAATGTTGTTACCAACCACTCTGGCAACATTTTTAATTGATGTTCAAGCGACCATGAAAATGTGTGTGCTTCATATTACATTACGTTCAATTAAAAATTGCCCCACTAAAATGTCAGACAGCCAACCAACCAGCCAAGCAGCCAACCAACTTACCAATGTCCTTGAAACGCTTGCTATAAAAAGGATTTTGCATTAATTGTGTAAAATTGTGTACATAAACACATAGAACTCACAGACACAAACATGCAATGAATTCCAGTTCGAAGCGAAAAATTTTACTAAATAGAAACTCTATGTATATACGTACATGCATTGTAAATTGAATATCTTAATTAAAATACAAAACAAAACAAGAGCCTTTCAGTTGGTCTATATAGTTTGAAATTACAAGAATATTTCTTTATTATAGATACTTTTCTTCAGAAGAAAACGATTCATGAACCAGGACAATTCTGCGGTCGATTATGAGCTTCAATTAAGCAAAACTTTTCTGCCTTTCGTTTTCAGAGTTTGTATTTCTTTATAATCGCTTAAGAACTGTTTGACTTTAAACAAAATCCAAATAAAAATTGGACGAAGATGAGAATTCATATAATTTTTGAAACAAGAACTCATTTTTGGAATGAAAAGAAGTGGATTTTAGAATGAATTGAGACTCTGAAAGGGTAAAGTCCTGATTTTTTTTTTTTTTTTTTTGAAGTAGGAAACCTTCATATGTACTGCAGTCGGTTATATTGCACTCCTACCAAGTAAAACCATATATTTCCTTAGTTGTAATGGCCTATTATATATACCATATTGCTATGTTTTATTATCCTCTGAATGTAGCACGGAACTACGGAGGAACTAACAAAAATACGTTAAGTTGGTTAGAAAAAAACAGAAAAATAAAAAAATTGTATTTCCGAATTTTTCATTTCCATAATTTTTATTTTCTCTAAGTACTAAGTTGCTGAAACAACCATTCAGAACATTCCTTAAAATCGTAATTTTGGAAGATGGATTGCACATTTTAGACTCCATTTTCGGGCAGTTTGATTTCCCAGTCGTACTTATAGAATCATGCCTCATCACTTGTTACGTTTTTTTAATTTGATGAGCAAATACATGTTCGGCAAAACAAACACGTGCCTCTTGTTGACTCTCATTCAAAGTTCGTTTAGGTAATCGTGCTGTTTTTTTTTTGTACGAATATGCCAAACACAGTTCATTGGATGGCCTTCAGGAAAATCGACCACCACAAAAACATGTCCTGTTTGAAATCTTTGAATCTTCTCACAACTACGCTTTGAATTTTCCAGAAACTAAACTAAAGCAGCAACTTAGCAAACTTTTGACAATCCCTTGGTATTTGTTTTTTGCCAATAGTTGTTGATTGCTGATCATCATTTCCTTTCGTATTCATTATTTGGAATATTTGGTTGCTAATACTCGTGATTCATGCGTGAACTCTGCATTCTTCAACGTAGTCATAATAATAATCGCCAGCTTGCGTTCCATTTCTCTACATCATCCTGCATCTGTGATGTCAAATTGTCTACCGTAGGGGGCTCCCCAAATATTCTCTATAGCTCCTCGCTGCCACTGTTGAAGGAGCTTGAAAGAGGATATGCGTTGAGCTTAAGAGTTTGTTCGATCAGAACTGGCTTTCTTCACGTTTGATGTAGATAATATTTAAAACACCCATGACCATGGACGCTGATCATTTAGGTGACGCAGTAGCCTACTTCTACGTGTTTGGGCTTCATGCACATTGCGCTATTAGAAATGCTCTCATATTCGTTGTTATTCTATAGTGGTACGCTGCCACCTTTCTTTCTTCGCCCCGTTCTTTGGGTTTGTCCTAGTTTTTTGCTCCAATCAGAAAACTTCGTAGAGTGACAGAAATGGGTTCTTCCGACATCTTGCGATATACAACAGCTACCTTATAGGCGGATTCATCTACCGAGTGCCACATTATCTTTTCGTTTTTATTTTATGAAGTTTTTACGCTTTTGATTTAAGAGAACTAAAAACTTCATAAAAAAATGAAAAGAGAGTGCGGCACTCGGTCGGTGAAGCTGCTTTAAAGCACTAAGTCTGTAAGTCGAACGAAGTTTAATTTAAAATGATCAGTATGAAAATACAATTTTAAAAATATTTGGGTATTTGAAAACACGGTTTCGAACAGTCTTACAATTTTTGGTCATACAGTAGTTACATATGCTGATCTGAATTATGGCTCCGCAAAATTAGGCGCCAAATAAAAAATACTCACATAACGTGGAATATTTTCCTAATAAAAAACCACAAATTATGAAAATTCACACCAAAAATGAATAAATGACTTAGTATTTTTTTTTTACTCAGTATTTTTATTTAGAAAAATCTTGAACCAGAAGTTTCATTGATCCGAGAAACAGAAAGTAAATTAAAAAAAGGTATTAAATTGACAAAAATATATATACACGTGTGTTTTTGTCATATTTCAATTGAGCGGATCAGAAAGACAAACATTACATAAACGCATTGCGGTAAACAGTTATTCCTCCATTTCCCCCTGCTATTCAACAGTTGGTGCCAATAAAGAAATCTGGTGGTTGATTTATTTTCATGTAGCTTAAAATATGTTATTATGAATCCAAATTTGTAATTGAATAAATGTGTTGATTATATTTTGAATATCTCAAAAAACCCGTTATATATTTTTGTATGAAATGTTTCATTTGAGAAGAAAAAGTTGTCAAAGGGTGATGCCAAGTTTTGCACATAAGTTTAACAAACAGCGGCCTCTATTATAAGATAGCGTAACTTTTTGAATTTAACCTAAAAAATTAATTAGCTTTCACTTCGGTTCAATTGTCGTTTTTGTTATGATTTGTACAATAACAATTAGATCTTTATCCAGAGATGAAAAAACTCTGACTAATAATTAAAAATTGTTTAGGTTACGATAATATTACTTTACCAGTATGAAGCAGATTGTAAATATCTGAAAACAACTACATACACCATTTAAAATAATTCCAATTTAAAAATTTTCACCCTAAAATTAAAAATGAAAATTAGTAGACCCCAAAACATGAAACATTACCACAATTCCGGTCATAATTTCTTTTTGTTACTTCACGTAAAATTTTTTTTTGGCCATTTTAAATTTTTTGCTTAGGGCCATTTTTTATTGAGATCAAATTTCACGGAACCATCATTATATTTACGGTAAAAAGTACAAAAAACTTGAGTATATTTTCTTGTCAGGTGGATTTGATAGCTTTGAATACAAATATTAGAGAAACTAGAAATTAGAGAGAGATAGCATTTTGAAAAATTTTGCATTCAGATAAGAGGCCATTCCTGAATTTATAACTAGAAATATAAAAATATCAAAAATTAATTAAAATTATATACCAATCTGGTATTCATAATCAAAAATATCTGATCCAATATTTTCCATCATAACTTGAATTAAGCTGTTTTTCATTTTCCACAGAGATGATTAACTCGGGTATATATGTATTAGGGTGAGTCAAATTGTACAGGAGATATTTTACCTATTTGTAAAAGACTGGATCGAACATAGGGGGCTTTGGTAACCCCCATTATGACATTGCTTTTTAGGAAGAGATAAACACAACATGTTTGACCCATCTGGTCTTTTTTTTAAGCCTACCCTCCCGCATTTTTACTTCTAGAAGTTTTTTACTAACTTGTGGTCCAGAGCCCTTTCAGGAGTATTTTTAAACTAAAATTAAGAATAAAAATGGATTCCTTGGCCTAAAAATCCCTAATGCATAAAATTTCTGCAAAATCTGTCGGCCAGTGCAAGAAAAAATTTAACTTTTTCCTAATTTTCCTAAGTTCTGCTTCAGAATCTTATTAAAAATATTTTAATATTTCGAAAAATAAAATCAAATTATTCTTTTAAAAATTTAAAAACTCATTTTGGACCTCTATTCTTTCTTCAAAAATTGATTTAATTTTTCCTAAATTCATTTCATTATTTCATATAGCCGCTTTGGTGTTAATTTAAACTTGATTATGGGCTGCTATTTTGATATGAATATTCCACTATGACTATTTTTAAAGTATAAAATAGAAAGTTCAAAGAGCCACACTTGGAATTCAAAATATATTTTCTTCGGCAAAATTGCCGAATAACTTTGTTGCATTTCTAAAATGGGAAAAAAATTTGACCCACCCTAATATATAAATATGTATGTTTTTTTCAAAAGAAAAGAAATTAATGGAAAAAAACTAACAGAATTAACTTTTTTTGATGATCCATATTGTCTAGTTTAAGATTAAGATTATCGATATAGATAAACGCTGATAGCAAGCGCGTAGTTCATTGTTGTCTTTAACACTTTTCATTATCAATAAAAAAAAAAAAATAAAAAAATTAATCGCAAATCTATTTCCGCCTATCTCTCACACGACGCTGTTCAAGTGGCCCCCTCAAACGAATAATTAACTAACGCACAAACATAGATTAGGTGGTTGGGGCCATCAGTCTTAAGTTTCAGCCATAAACTTAATACCAGAAATAATTCAAGGAATTCGTAGCTATATAAACCATTGTAAATTTCAATAACAAATTAGTAGTTGAAAATTACTTGTTTCTAACAAAATGAAAGTGTTCTGTCTTTTAGCTATTTGTGCGCTCGCCGGTAAGAGAAAGCATTAAAATAAGCTTCGTAGAAAGAAAGTTCAACAAAGTTCTCTATTTTCATTCTATTCCACAGTTTCGGCCAGTTCCATGCCCGTGGATGATGCCACCCATATCAACGGTGAGAATGGTTGGTATATTCCACAACCCGATGGCAGTTTTGTCTGGATGGACAAGGATGATGCTGAGAATATGCTCGATGATATGGAAGCCGCAGAGAGTAGAATGGATGGCCGCGTTAGCATGACTCCAGTCTCATACTATTTGTACACCAAGTCAAATCCCTCGAAAGGTAAACAGATTAGCGAAACTGCAAAATCTATTTCCGGATCTGGTTTCAATGCCGCACATCCCACACGGTAATTTATATCAAAACGAAAACTTTCGAAATAATGTAACCATTTCATACTTTTCCTTAATCTACACAGCTTTGTAATTCACGGCTGGACTCAAAGTCACACTGATAGCATGAACACAGAAATTCGTGATGCTTGGTTGAGCCATGGTGACTACAACATCATTGTCGTTGATTGGGCTCGCGCACGTTCTCTCGATTATGCTTCTTCCGTGATTGCCGTCCCTACCGTTGGCAAGAAAGTTGGTGGTATGATTAACTATTTGGCTAGCAGTCATGGCATGTCATTGGAAACTTTGGATGTTATTGGACACAGTTTGGGTGCTCATGTTGCCGGCTATGCAGCAAAGACTGTAGGAGGCTCTCGTGTACACACTGTTGTCGGTTTGGATCCTGCTTTGCCCTTGTTCAGCTACGATAAACCTAACAAACGTCTCTCAAGCACTGATGGTTATTATGTTGAGTCCATTCAGACCAATGGTGGTAAATTGGGTTTCTTGAAACCAATTGGCAAGGGTGCTTTCTACCCTAATGGCGGTAAATCTCAACCCGGTTGCGGTTTGGATGCTACTGGTTCTTGCTCTCACGGTCGCTCAGTTATCTATTATGCTGAAGCTGTAAGAGCTAACAATTTCCCCAGCATGAAGTGTGGAGATTATGAAGAAGCCGTTAATAAAGCATGCGGCAGCACTTACAGTTCAGTGCGTATGGGTGCCACCTCTAATGCCTACATGGTTGGCGGTGATTTCTATGTGCCAGTTAAGAGTGCCGCTCCATGGGGTATGGGTGCTTAAAAGTTGAGTTTGCAGCAAGTAAAGTGTTTATTTTTGTTGTGATTTCAATAACTATATCGATGAATAAAATTCTATGAAAAAAAACGTTAATTGATTGGTAAAAATTTTTGAAAATTACTAAACTGATTTGACTGAGCTTCAAGTGTAAATATTTTTAATACCAGAGGAATTTTTTTATTTTATTTTATTTTGAATATCAAACTCATATGAGTTTCTTGGCATATGTTTGCTCCCCCACTAAATGAAATTAATAATAATATTAAATTTCAACCTGTATCAATTAAGAGAGACACAAGAGAGACTTTTTGGAGTAGTTTACTTGCCTGTACTAATACAAAAATCTTGCAAGATTCTCAATTGATGTTGTAGTGGTCGCGTTGTTATGTGCGCTTCATATTACATTACGTCCAATTAAAAATTGTGCCACTAAAATTCTAGACAGCCAACCAGGCTGCCAACGAACTAACTAACCAACTGAGCAAGATAATTCTGAGAAATGTCGTTACTCATGTCTTCTCTCTCTCTCTTTCATTTGTTATTTACTCCCGCTTAAGCAATGATTTTTACAATTTTAAAAAACTTCCGACGCTAATATTTTGGGATTGGCTTAAGCGATTTTAAATCTGATAATTTTTGGTTAATCTACTCGTCAAGCTCTTTAAATCGGTGTTTAATATGTTATTGTAGCACTTCTCGATCTACTGGAATACAATTTTAGTTACACTAAAAAATATATAGATAGATAGATAGATTCGTGTCCTTACTTACTGACATCTTAGGGAAACTGTAAAAATTTTTAGAACCATGTCTCTCTTACACATATTAGAAAACTTAAAGCTTTTTTGCATTAAAATTCATATTTGACTGTCGCTGCTATATGCAAAAAAATTGATTGCTAACTTGCACTGTTTAACTTTATTTCCAAGTCCCTCAGAATTGCAGAGGACGCAGAAATGTAAAATTATTTAACGAAACTCAATGCCAACTCAAGTGAACAGCTGAGTAGAATAGTTAAACATAACTTTAAATGAATTTGCATTTAGTTGATGAAGGAAATGACATTTAAACATTAGTGCACACGCTTCGTTAGCGACATTCTCTTGTGACGTTTTCATTAAAAAGAAAATGCACGAAAACGCAAAACAACGCAGAAAATTACTACTGCTTTTCCATAATTTTTTTTTTTTAATTGTTCTTTTTAAATGAAATAGGTCAACGAGTAATTAAAATGAAAAAAAATTAACTTTTTTCTGCAATTTACAAATTTTAACTAATACAATTTAATGCGCAACATTAAGTATGTACCCATAAAGTATTGCAAAGAAATAAATATGAAAAAAGGAACAAAACTTATTCAAACTAAAAACAAAAAAAAGCAAATTTGACTATATTTTTCTTTCCTTGCCTGCCTACTTGCGAGGCTAATGGATTAAAACTTGTAGGGTTTTTTCTATAGTCTTACACTTCTACTGACCAACTCCCCTAAAACAATCAAAACAAAGTATACCTACCTATCATTAAATCTGAAAGCATTTTCCCAAGTATTTCAATTATAATGTTAGAGACAAACGACTCCAATGCAATAAAATTCCTATATAATAAAAGTTTTTCTGGAATCTTTGAGATTTTCCTGTTGTTATTATTGTGAATATCAATATTAATAATTTTCTTCTCTTTAATTTTCAATAATGGAAATATTGAATTCTTATGATTTATAAATAGCACTCTATTTGATAGCTCTTTCATATTGCCCATAAAAATTCATAGAATGTATACTCCTATAATTGGAATAAAATTACTCACATTTAAAAGGCAAATGTGAAATAGAAATTAACATCTGATATGCCATGGGCCACAGGGGAAAAAAAAACCTTGCAGAAGTACAAATTATACAGTTTGTAGGACAAATGAAACAATTTAAAGTTTGTGCAAAAATTGTATATCAATACCTTTAGAGGAAAAACGACAAAGGTACTAAACACGCTCTCAACTTATAAGTTGTACCGGTGTTTTTCTCCGCTTCTCACAGGATCTCAAAACAAAACATTTTTTATTTACCTACAGAAAAGAATACTATTATCCGGCTTTTATTTAATTGAAAAATCTGGAACTAGAATAAAAACAAGTCTATGGCTCTGGGTATCGGGGGATGCGAAATGAAAATTAAGAACAAAAATTATACAAAAATTCTTTCAGAGCAAAAACGGCACAGTGATTTAATTTGTTTTTGCTTCGAACATTTTTTGTTTCGCTTTTGTTCTTAAATTAAAACATATAATTTTTTTCTGAACCCAGAAGTTGTACCGATTTTACTCTCAACTTCTTAAATTTTTTACAATTTTTCTTCCGTACCTTGAATTTCTCTATAACTCAAAAAAAACAAATGATACGTGTGCGTTGAAAAGATCGAATATTTCGGAGGAAACTCTGATTTTGGAGGAAATTTTTTATGTATGCTTCAGTGATTGGCAATATTGATTGTCTCGTCGACTCGGTGTCGACATGAGTGCTCGTATACTCGTAGTGCTGACTTCTACATACTTATAGAACTACTCGTTTGCATACTTTGAAGTACTTATGCACTTAAAGTTAACTTTATGAAGTGCAAAATCGGTTCGTTGTTAATCTCTGAGGTGTTTAGTTTTTTCAAAATTTTCTTGAATGATTTTGAGGAAAAGTGTTTGAAATATGAAGCATTTGGAATGTTTATAACGCTAGGATAAAAACTTGATTATAAACAAATAAAATAAATAAAGATCGAAACTTATTGAAGGCTTATTATGAAACATGGATACTAATATAACTTCCAATGCTACTCTTGAGAATTATACTGAAGTGGGCAATGAGATTTGCTTTTTTAAAGATGACGATATTATTTAACATTATAGCTCGGAACCAGTGAATCTGACTTTAAGTGCAATAGAAAGTGATGATGAGTGTTTAGAAGAAGAGTTTATTTAATGATATAATGGACTCTTTGAGAAATTTTAATTTATATTTACAACCGAATGGCAATACAACTGATGATCACAGAAAAGTTTTAATTTTCTATTTTTGATTTTTGAGAGTAGCGAGATTTGAATCCGGGCACCTCTGCATATCAGTCCAACACACTAATCACTAGGCTACGGCAACAGTAGAAATTTGAATTAATTGCGCGACATATAAGAAAATATATACCAAAATTTTACCAGATTTGTTCATACCAAATGTGCGCACATGTTTTAATGCACTCTCCAACACTCTGTGTGTTTCATCACACTCTGTGTGTTTACAACAACTTTTACAACTACCTAACATGCATAAAAAGTTCCACTTTAAAAATGTTTTAATATGCAACTAAAATTTTCCAGTAGCAATAGTGAAAGCCCCTTCAACACATGTAGTGGATATGTATCTCAATAAATTTACCAAATAAAAATGAAAAAGAAGTAATTTATTGTAAACCTGTAGTAAATAATTAATATTTTTCTTTCTTTTTCATAAATGTTTACAAAAAGTGTAGTTTATTTACATACCACACATTTAAGTCAATTCTACAAATTTGTAAGATACTTCATTTGTATTGCACGTCAGATCTCAAAAGCACAGTTTTTATTTGTATTCATCAACTACAGCATTTACTCTTACACTCTAGTAAATGAAAATTTTCATGTTTCGCAAAAAAATTTTAAGATTTTCGTTGGCAACTATCACACGCATACAAATTTCTTTTTTCTCACTATTTTTTTTTATTAAAATTTAATAGCATCGTTTTTATAAATTTTTAACTAAAAAAGCCAGTGCTCGTTTAATTCACAATAAAGACACAATATATTCATACTGTGTTATTCATTTGCCAGTAACATCAAGTCTGATAATGAAATTGAATTTTTAATAAACTCTCATTTACCTTATTACTTTTTTTTCGCTGCTTTTATGAAATTATTTATAAATAGTATACGTGAAACAGGTTCACACAGGGTAATATGTAGGCACTTGTTCATAATTGAAAAATCTTGTGAGCTACACAAAATCTACTCAGAATTCTTCTAATCGATGTTTCTTTGCAGGAATCTAATGGTTGCTTAAAATCCCAAAAATTCGTTATTAAATTTTTCATAATTTTTCACATTTGATTTTATTTTTAAACTGTAAGAAATTGGAATAAAACGTTGGCCTCCAATGCGTATGAGTGATATTCATTTCTGTTTATGGGTGGCTCCATGTCAGATTTACAACTAAAATTTTAATTTCAACGAAGTAAAAAATGGACGTGAAACTGTAAAACCAGCCTTAATAAGAACTTTCTGTATTTCGTTCCTGTTCCTTTTGGTAACATGCAAAACAACAACAAATTCACGAATTTTGTTTAAGTAAGAGAAACTGGTAGTAAGTACACTTTAACGTATGTAAATTCATATGAGCGCCGCTCGAAGCCAGGCGACTTTAGTAGTAGTTGTCTTGTTATTATTTGAACATCTCGAAAACTATATCTCATCCCACTCTGAAATTTTTACACAATTTTTCGAACACATTTGCAGACCAAAAAAAATTTTAAAAAAAATGTCCAAGTTTGGAAAAATTCAATTTGTTTATAAAATTTCCAGAATTCATATGTTGAATAACAAAAACAATTTTATGTTCATATTTTTTCAATAAGTTTATGCGATATATGAACTTTTATTAGTTGGAAATTTTTACCTACAATGGTTAGTTTTTGAGTAATTAGGGATTGAAAAACGTTCCATTTTTATAACTCCAAGACTTAAAATATCGTAACTTGAAAATAAAAAACATCACATTGAAATAAAAAAATACGTGTCGATTAATTTCTTCCCAAGAATGCAAGAAAAAATTTTGGTTGAAATTAAAAACTGACATGGAACGACCCTTATGTATCTAAAATAAGAAGCTCATAAAATATTAATTAATTAATATTTTGGTTCCACCATGCATAATACATCTGAATATTCAATCTAAACTTTGACAGAAATGCACAAAAACCACACAAAAGAAAATGAATGAAAATAGTATTTCAGTGTTCCACCGAAATAATAAAGAAATTTCACGAAAAATGTATGTGTCGTATCATATCGACCACATTTTTGCAAATTTTCTATGAACGCAACCAAAAATGTTTTTTTGTTAACTTTTCTAACAAAGACAATTGTTTACACGTTACCGATTTCGTTGGCAAGTAAATAAAATATAAATATAAAAATATAAATAAAATATAAAAGATTTTGTATTTTATTAAATTTTGATTTTGCATTTGTTAAAGTCGAAGTTGAAAATATTTGTCCATTCTTTTTTTTTTTTTTGTTCAAATCATTGAAATGAAAATACATAAGTCTTAAGTGATGAAGATACTAAGAGAACTTAGTCACTATGAGTTCAACGCAACTTTTTTGGTTTCGAATTAAAAAAAAAGAACTATATGATCCTATTTTCCAAAAGAAAAAGGATCTTAATCACCGCTTGAAGAATGATCCGAAAAAAAACCTGGTAAAATAAAAATTAACCGAAACAACTCTGGTTGTTATCTCCTTATTAGTAGTGAAAATTATGAAGTGAAGATTCTTAGGGTCATCCTAGATTTTCTATGACTTCTTGTCGTTAAGCTATTGATATTCAAGGTAATGGCAATTTTGCTTCAATTTAAAGCGTTTTTCGGCAAAACTTGGGGTCTATCCTCCTGATAAAATCTTATGATTCTATTGGGTTGTGTTTAAACCCATAATCATTTGTGCATCTATAGCTTCTTGCATCGAAGAAACACTCATATGGCTCTTGCTGGGATATAGGTTTGGAATACACTGTCAGATCATTGTCCCAGATGGTTAAAAAAAAAACTCTGTCACGTGCATTTTGAGCTAGAAAATTGAGCTCTCTTAACTCATACTGGTAAATAGGTCTCTGCTTGATCTTTCTCCAAAAAGAAAAAACTCCTGAGCCGTCTGCGTGTCTTGCATTTAAGAGTATCGGGTAAGGCAGAAGCCACTTAGAGTTAGATAATTTAGTGTATTTTGGCTTTGTCCCTAAGTCTGAGGTCGCTGTAGCTCAGTGGTTTAGTTCTTTGGCTTCCTCAGCCCGTTTTAATGTTCAAAATTGTCATCTAATAAAATATTTCATATCCGAACAGCTACTAACTGTGGGCAATGGCAAATCTCTCACGAACAAGAGAAAACTGAGAAAAAAGCTTTTGATTATTAAACACCTACTCATCCAAAGAGTGGCGCTGCCTTTTTTTATGGTCTTACTTGACTACCTATTCCATTAGAGATTTTCATCAAGTATGACCTCGAGATACTTTGATTAGGATATAGACCAGCACTCAACACCAAAAATAAAATCTCTCAAAAGTTGTAATTTTTCCTAGTGAAGACAGAACTTCTTGGGGTTGATATTTTGTTTTATCTTCCTACCCCACTTTGATATAAAAATCACCTCTTTCTGCACTAAATATGAGATTGTATCTTTTAATTTATCTCGGATGAGAACGAAATTAACCTTCGGTATAAGTTGGGAATATATTCGAGTTATTTGAACTTGCTTTTGTTCTAGGCGAAAAATATTACCAATAATGAAAAAAATAAATATTAATTCATGTCATATATATATATGTGACATCCTCTTCTTCTACCTCCTTTTCCCCTCTTGTTTGACTTTTTGAACCTTAAGATAAATACTAAAATTTTTCGTTTTCCAGTTCTATATACAACAAGATACAATTAAGCTCGTTTAACAAATATTAATTTATCCTTACCTCATGCGCTTGCCTCTTCATTCTCTGTGTGGTTATGTACACTGAATCATTTTACAAAATTCTTATGCTAAATTCTGTGAGAGTCTTGCACTCACAAGTAATGCGATCTATCGTTTCTTCCATCACAAAAACAAACTCAAAATGACCCGATTTATTTATAAATTGTGTCCAATATTTAATTAGTAACTACTACACTTTTTGCTTTTGAAATGTGAGAAAAACGAGAAAAAAAAATTAATTTTAAAAAAGTTTGTTTTTATACTTTTCCTTTGACCAGCATGGCGTATGAGTGATATCTATCTTCTCTTTCTCGTACATATGAACATACATATATGACTCATACCACCTGATGACCCAAAAACTTTATTTATTTAAGCCTTTGCTATGATTTCAGCTTATCCACTCATATTACTAATTCCAATTAAACTTCGAATGCACGTGTCAATGAAAACTCAATAACATTACTGCTTGGGATAATAATATAAAAAATTATATTAAAAAAAAAAACTGAATAACTATTTTTTTTTAAACTTTTCCACCCACATAAGGAAAAAATGTTTATTAATTTAAATTACCATGGCTATGGAAAAACTTTAATCTAATCTCATGCACATGGGTTTTGCTATTTTTTTTTTTTTAATGGACATTTAACAAGTTTACTTTAACTTTCATAAAATCTACAACTACACCAGATACCACACCATTAACTGGGACACGTTTTCTATGTAGAAAAAGTTTACAAAAAAAAAAAAAAAATTAGTTGTTATAGTATGAGTGTGATGGCGCAGTGGTTTTCGTATTACTTTTGCTGTTGCATAAATGGAGTGTGTGGTCAATAGTCTCGTAAATGTAAAATTAATTAAAAAAAAAAAAATATTTTATACTATTCCATTTTTTTTTTTTTGGTTGTCCTTTGTGCTATACAATATTCATGTATGCAAACATATCTATATATGTATGTTTTTTATATTTTACATAGATTTGTACATATGAGCATGTGTTTCTAAAAATTATAAAAACTTTCCTTTTTAGCTTCAGTTCTTCTGCTTTTATTAATCCCTTAAAAACAAAAACAAAAAAACAAATTTTGTGCAATTTCAACACATTCTTGTTCAGCTTATTTTTTGTTGTTTCATTTTACATTGTCATTATTACAAATTTTTACTCACATTTCTATTATGTAACGTTCACAGAATATAATAAAGTAAACGTTTATAAAAAAAGGGATTTTAACATTCCCGAATCGAATTTATTCCAAGAGAAAAATTTTTTCGCGTTTATGTATGTGCCAGCGCTAACACGAAAAAAGCTTTTTAAATTTAAATGTAAAAAGTTTTCAGAAAGGGCATTATATTTACATTTACTATACAAGAATTTAGTTTGAGGCTGTCAAATTCAGTTGTTAGAATAGCAAAAAAAAAATAACAGTGAAGAAACTTCACGAGAAATTTAGCCATAACTGAATTTTTATAGGTACTCGAATATCTTCATATATCGACAAGGAATTTCCAAATACATGCATATGTAAGTGAGTGACATATATAGCTCTTGAAATCGTTAACAATTTCAGCAATAAAAAGTAATGACTATTTGATGTTAGTTTCTGTGAAAACTAAACTTTATGGTATTTGCATAACAATAACTCATATCTCATTGTTCATGTTTACATGTCCGACTTTCAATGAATAGTGAAAAACTTTCTAGTGTAACTTTTCTTTTATAACATCAAATGCAGTAATTTGTGGCAAATATTTGTTTCAAAAAAAATATTGCTTACATTTGTTTAATCTGAAAATGTTTTCAAATATTTTCATAGCATTTTGTTTGATTTGACGAATTTACGATTTTTTAAGAGAGTATGAAAATTAAATCTAAGGATTAGTCATGACTTCAGTTCATGAGAGGTTTTTATTTAAATAATGTATAACAGGCTCAATGTACGTTTTTAGTCAAAACAACAACAGTGTCTAGCCGTTTAGGAATCCTTCACCATTTTTCATCCATCAGTGATCTTAGAGATTTACTTTCGAAGAAAATGTTTGGTATGTAAATGAGCGAAAAAATAAAAACGTAAACTTCTCTCACATTCCAATTGTTTAATGTAATCAGTTTCATGAACTTTTTGTGTACTTTACTGAATTTTTATGAATTTTTTTTTTTTTAGCATCTTTCTGTGGAATGAGTAATGTTTCTAAATAGGAAATGAATATCAAAATAGTTTTTATATATGTATCGGTAGATGCGCTAGCGTATTTAAGGCGGAAAGTGTGCTATTTTAACCACTCTTCCGATTAAATTTGTAAAATTTGTTAGATATGCCAAGTCTGGTTTTGAGAGAGCCACGTAATGACAAAATTACTGGGAGAGAGTCTGATTTTCTTCCATGTTCTTGCAACATATGAGCATGGAAAGTGTGTTTGTCAGCATATTCCCGTATTTTATAGTGACCCATGAATCTGCCTATAGAAGTTTTTCGGTTGTGGCATAAGTGGAAATACTTCCCCTGCTGTTACTTTCAAGTGTAGATGTGGCAATGTATTGGTATTTATTTTGCTCAGGGGGGTTGGTATTTTCTTCCTCGATTTCCTTAGAAGAATATTAAGTCTGGATCTAGTGTTTTAATAAATTATTTGTGAAAATAGATATCTTAGCCCTATCTTTAAGTTCAGTCAGTGATTTGCTGATTTAATCTCTGTTTATCAAATGTTTGACCTATAAAGCTCTCGTTTTGTTCGAAAGTTGAAATGATTTGGAAATATTAAGGTCTCTCAGTTTCAAAAATTTGCTTCCTTACGATTGGGTTTTTTTTTCTGAAGTTCAGTTTAGATATTAAACATTCTGTATTAGATATTTATTTTACAGCTGGTTTGACAAAGTAGCTCACTACTTCTAAGGTCTGTATTTATCTTCTTAGCGTGTTTCAATGAATGTTCACACATTTTGCTACTACCAATGAGTTGGCTCCCAAAATGGCATCCACATTGCTATCTACATTGTTGTTTTAGCTTCTTAGGTAGAACCTGCTGGTATATTTCTCCATATGAATAACTTTGCTCAAATGACAGGTACCTGAAGCTGATTAATTTAGGTACGCCAGCTGAGAGTTTCATATTAAAAGCTGAGAATCACTCTTGTGGATCACTTTGCTGCCTAGTCAAGTTGTTTTTGCAATCAAAGACATTTTGATTTTTTATCATATTATTCCATACTTGTGCCTTGTTTAGCCAAGACATCCAAACATCTCGTTATTCACAATGTCGAATTCTACTTTGATTTGGTTCATGCGCCTGATTACCACTCCACACCAAAAGAAAAGAGAATGCAAAGAAAATTCTTCACAATATTAATGCTAATACTACATTGCCAAAAACATTCCTTCTATTTTTAAACTGAATTTATAAAGCTGAAATGGAAAAATCCAGAAAATTTAAAATCATCTGATGATGGAATTAGTTGAAAAAATATTTTTATATATATTGTCTTCAAATAAATACGAGATTTCAAAGATCCGATTATTCTTCCTATTTTTAATTAATTTTTTAAATTTTTAAACTCATTCACTATTTGTGAATGAAGTCCTTACTTAGTCTTTGAATTTAATTCAATATTTTTTTTTTTTTTAAATATGCTCATGTTTATCAGAAAAAAAAATTGTCAACTTTAAGAATACATTGGAAAGTTATAATTTGTAAAACTATTTCCTATTGGGTATTTAAAACACCTACATGCACACACTTTCATTTTACATTATTATGTTTAATGTTGTTATTTTTGATTTTATTGCCGATAACAGCAAAACAACAAAAATTATGATTGCAATGAATTAGCTACATTTTAATTAAAATACTAAAACAAAAGAAAATATTTATCAAATGCGTTTATTATTTTATAAACTCACAAGAGCACAATAAAAAACAGTATTTGCTTTTTTTTATTTACATAATCAACAATTACAAATAAAACTACCCATTCCTACTTCCCACACACACACACTTTCACACTGTACCTCCATAGAAATTACATAAATTATACACATGCATATATATTCTTTAATATTCCCGGAAATAAATCGACACGAAAACACATACATAGCTTTGTGCTTTTAACTTTTTTGCATATATTTTCTGGTTTTCCTTTGTAACTTTTTATTGCCCGCATTAAAAATGTAGAGTGGAAAAGTATAAAAGCGAAATAGAGTGATGAAGAAGGCCAAGAAGGAAAGAAGTAAAATTATACCTAAGTGCATATTTCACTAACATTGAAACACGCGGCTGCGGAGTGGCGAAAACGTGTGTGCAAATTAGTTTATGACACAAAGAAATAATTTTTAATCCGCTATATTTCCAACGTATGTCAAGGAAAGTGATACATACATATAAATGCATGCACTTATAAATCTATGTGAGTGTGTGAATATAAGAAAGTGTTATATTTGAAGTAGTTATATAACTAGTATTAAAAATTAATTAGTAAATATACGATTCTTTGCCCTTTTTTAATCTCTTATAATAATCTTATACTTATTGACTAGTTTCCTATTGGTTAATTACAATACACATAAGCCTAATTAAATCAATTCCGGAAATTGAATGAGCTTCAATATACTTGAGTGAAATGTGCATTAAATATACTCACTGAGTATGCATTGCTTTACCCAAATATTCAATGTGCAATACAATGCCTCAGCATTAGTGTATACACATACATACATACATATGTACCTACTTGCGTACATGTGTTCGCTGTACTGCAACTTAAATATATTTTTAACACGTCTACGTCACTCATATATATATTTAGGGTGATAGTGGTCGCACAAGTGGAAACATTAAAGTCCGTTAACAATCCCGTTGCACTTAATCGCACAGGTATTAGATTAATATTATTAAATTGCTCTTTTTCTAAGAAAAGTCAGGCTTAAAATTTATGGAATTGAAAAAAAAATCTTACTAAAAGCTGATGAAAAAAAAAGAAATCGTAATTGATGCATTTCTCTTCCTATGATACTTTGTGAAACTACAATGGCCAACAACTATTACGAGCAATGGTAAAAAATTCATGACTCAATGGGCTATTTTTCGATTAAACTCAGACGATCTTCAAAGCATCTAGCACTATGTCACTGATTGTCTTTTATTGCTTCTTTACTTCTTTACTTGGCTGTCTTAGGAATTAGATTAAGGTCTCTCCATTCAGAGAAGAATCCGCCGACGAGAGTCCCAAAATATGGGAATTTTTTTTAAATTCGTGTTCACAATAAAGTTTTAAGTTTTTCGTTCCAAAAAAAAATATGAAACTCAACCATTATAATAAACTCAAAAAAGTAAAAATTTTGTTCCTGAGCAAAAAAATTTAACTCAAACAATAATTTTTATTCACGAGAAAAAAATAAATTTGATTTTTTCGGTTGAGTAAAAACATAAAAATCAAATAAAAAAATTTCTAATAAAAATTACAGAGACTTGATTAAAAACCGTTTATTATTTATTGCACACATTCCCCGCTCATTTTTCCTTTGATATCGGTTAGTTTTGCTAACAAATTCACAGGAACTTAATTAATTTTTCATTCGAATATCTGAAAAGTGATGTTGACTTGGCTACTCAAAAATCACAAAGACACGTGCAAGGACATCCTGCTACTTGCCTATAAATGCTGCTAGCCTAATTGCAAGTAGCAGTGACTAACAATATATCGGCATATTATTATATACGATAATGAATATATTGTTTGTTGCATTAATTTATTTTAAAATTATTTCAAGGAAATGAAACACTAATAAATTTTATACATATTATTTAACAGGAAATCTACCTTAATAAATCTATTTAAAAAAGAAACTTGCCATTATCCCATTCTACTATTTAAGTTAGTATAAAATATCGAAATGACATTTATTTATTGTGAAGCACATTTGTCTATTTTAACTAACCCCAATGTAGCACTGGTAACTAACCATTCAACTACCTAGAGTGATGAAGTTGATGATGATAATGATACTTCCGGACGAAATAAATTTTATAGATAAAAGCAAAGTAGAAATCGAGACATCACAGTGACATACACACCCAATGACTTAACCTAAAACGACAATTTCAAATGTTGCCACATCAATCATTTTAAATTTAAAAACAACAAATTTTATTACAAAAATCAACAGAGAAAAATATAGGACATTGTGTGTAAAATTGTCAGTCTGACTGTCAGTCTTCCAAATGGAAAAAAAGAAGAGAATGAAAGAAAAAAAAAAACTGAAAAAAGAAAATTCATTTAGATAAACAAGATTTAAAATTTGCACAAAAATCTCTACATATTTACTGCCTAGTGCCCTAACACAAAAGTCAAGTGAAAGTCGTAAAATTAGATGGGGCAGCTTACAAAATTGTTGCTTCAAAGCTGCCAGAAGCAATTAAGCTAACAGAATTTGACCTACAACACAATGGGTACATGTAAACGTATAGCAGAGAATAGAGAAAGTAATTTTCAAAGGTCATGAAAATCGAAAAAGAAAAATCGAATAGCTACAATTTTCCTGCACCGGATGTTCGACAAATCATGGGATTTCCGGTTAAGCATATACATACTAAAATGAATGTATGTATGAGTGTCATCAATTGTTACCATTCAGCAGATTTAAGTGTGATATTGAACACTTGCGCTTATATACAAAAATACTCGTATTTATGTATGGTATGTGTGTGCAATTTGTTTGTATTTGAGTATGTGTTGCTGATGTGAAAAGCCACTTCATTCTCATATATGAATGTAGAAGCTTTACAGCTTTGCAGTGAATGACGCTGGAAAACTGTTATTTCTATAGTTTTTTTTTTTTGTCAAACTGTGTGGCTGGCCATAGTCAGGTAGCAAAACTTATACATACTCGTTAGCTAGTTCAATTGTTTGAACGCGGTGTCATTGTGTGTGCATTAGAAGTATAAAAATATACTATGTACTAACAAGGGAGAAAAATTTTAAATTAAAAATCCGCAAAATTGTGTATTGCATGTTAGTGAAACAAAAACAAAAAGAAAACGAAAGCTTTAATATTTTAATGCTACACGCTTGTGGGTTTCTTTTAATTTTTTTTTTTTCACTCTTATGACTTTCTCTTATGACTTTTTTCCAATTACTTTTTTCTATATGAATGAATTTTATGTGTATGTTTTATTTCTTTCATTATTAAATGACATTAAATTTCGTTCTCTTATGTTTGCATGCCTGACCTTTTATTTTATTTTACACAATTTAGCACCATAAATGTCTGAATGTGTATAATTCACGAAATGTTAAATTAGAGTATGCAATAAAAAATAAATAAACTCAAAGAATAATTTTCAAGTGCAATTTCATGTACACTGAAAGTAAATATTCAAATTTATACAAAAGTATGCAGACTTTCATCAACTGAGATGTATCTACTCATATTTTCTTCAATTATTTTCTAAACAAAAAACAACCGTTCTAAATACTTATGTGTGTATTAGGGCAGGACGAAAAATGTACGAATGGATAAAAAATGTGAAGAAAAATTGGAAATCACTGAAGCAATTAACCACGCGAATATGTGTAGACTATGTAAGAGAAAGAGAACTTGGAGGTAGCCATTTAATATGCACGCGCTCAAAAAAAATTTCCAAGTGTGCCTATGAAATGGCTAACACCAGGAATCGTAATCATTATAAAAAACTAGATGGGCTTCTTTCAGGAAAATTGATTTCAGCGCCACTTCTTGAAAATTGTTAAAAATGTAGAAAAAGGAATAGAAAATAAAAGTAGCTAAAATCTGAACAAAAATAGGAGAAACAGCTGCGAAATAGTAGTAGAATAAGTAATAGAAAATAGTTGTAAAAAAGAAGTAGAAATGGTAGAAAAATAGTGGGAAAATTAATGGGAAATATTAGTGATAGAAGTAGGAGTAAAAGGAGTGAAAAAAGTAGTAGAAAATTGTAGTAAATAAAAAGAATTTATTGATCCACCACGCCTTTGCAATGGAACCAGACTGGCAGTGAGAAAGACGATGAACGATATCATAGAAGCAACAATTTTAAATGACAAATTCTAAGGAGAAAATATGCTGCTAACACGCCTACTGATGATACCATCACCTGATTGTGCTGATGAAAGCTACCGCGCCCACTTTTCCAAGCCTACCCACATCTTCTTCAAAAAATAAAATTGATGAATAATACCTAAATCTTATTTCGGTATTACGAATAGTTCCTGAGATATCGAACAATGAATATTCAGGTTATATGGGAAGTGACATGCCCATTTTTCCATGCCTTTCCATTTTTTTCATAGAATAAATAATAACTATATACCAAATCTTAATTCTGAACCATTAATAGCTCCTTAGATATCTTAAAATTAATATTCAGGTTATATGGGAGGTGCCACACCCCTTTTCCAATCCCACCCATATTTTCGCTGTAGTATGGCATTATCAACCAACATATTTATGCTAAATTTCAGTATTGTACTAAGAATTTTTCTGGAGATATACCCAAAAAAGCAAATAGGTTGTATGGAAAGTGCCACGTCCACTTGTAATAAAAATATCGGACTTAGTTAGAAACCTACTCGGGGGCAGAATGCATCCTTGCACAAAATATTATGTCAATAAATTCAATACTTTTCGGGTCTTTAAGCCCCATACAAACGAAAATTAATTTTTACTTATATAACTATATGGAAGATAGAAGAAAATATCAAAAAAATTAAGTTTAATTATTAATTCTTTTTTGATTTTAATTTTTTTCGATCAACGATATTAATTATAAAAATTCGGAGAAGAGTATCAAAAAGTTCATAGAAGATCAGACGATCGTTTCGGAACCCGCTACGGTTTTTCATCAGTGATCTTTGTGATAGTTCCCTCATTTCAGCAATCTATATAAGTGAAAATACTGTAAAGTAAATAATTATTATAATATTTGATTTTTTTGCTCAACCGATAAAATAAATATATGATTTTGTTTCCTCGAAAATAAAAATTATTTTTTGAGTTTAATTTTCTCGGGAATAAAAAAAATAAAAACTTTTTTTAAAAATTTTTTAAATTTTTGAATAATAAAAATTATGACGCGGCAGAGCAAAATGAACTACGAATTCAGACTCAGCGACCTCTTATTATTCTAAGCACACTTGCCTCGTATCTTCTAATTTTTCACTTCTGAAGTTTTATCAACTACCGAGGACAAGAACTATGAAGATTATTACATAAAGTATTTTCAGTCAAGTTGTAGACATTAGACCAAGGAAACTTTTTCTTATATACTTAC
The DNA here is from genome assembly GCA_963691655.1 of Toxonevra muliebris. Lineage (NCBI taxonomy): Eukaryota > Metazoa > Arthropoda > Insecta > Diptera > Pallopteridae > Toxonevra > Toxonevra muliebris. The sequence goes on along the minus strand of OY829327.1, from coordinate 9,900,446 downwards.
ATACAAAACATTTAGTTGTGATTTCTGTAATTTGTAATGTTTGTAAAATAAGTCCCTTCTGCACTTGTCACATGATATGATAACATAACTTACGGATTGTTGTTTACTTCATTATACATTTTTTAATTTTTATGCTCCAAAAAATACAACCATGTGTTTTTAAATTTTTCATTTTTATTTTTTTTGTTAATGCTCTTTGTTTTTAAAATAAACTATGCAATAAAACAATACAATAAATAAAAACAATTTTTGATATGTTCCACTATTCCATTGATATGTCAGTATATTCCACAACCGTTTTCGATATAGAAATTATGTGTTGCATATTTTTAGGCTTAAAGTAAAATATATAATAAAACACACACTTATAAATTCAATTCACTCCACTATAAATTTTCAATTTCCTTCAGCCCCTAGTAAAGATGTTATCACATCAAAATGATAACGAAGTTCACTCGATTACTTCTAGCTGCGTTGCAAAATTTGGACACCTAGTCACAAAAAGATCTCACACTTTGCTTCCATAAACCCAAAATATTCAAAATCTATATAGAGATATTTTTGAATAATTTCTAAAGAGAAAAGGTAGGGTTCGACAAAGATTTGGTCACTTCTTTTTGCTTTCTTTTAATCCGGTTCCCTTTCATTATTTTCCTAAGAAAATACTAATGGACCATCGAGATGAACAATTTTCAGATCAAATTGATACGGTCAGGAGTTGATCCGTAATACGACGAAACGTTGATTTGTTACATCTCATGAGGATCACCCATACACATACGTAAGTCTAAAGGAAGCAATTCTAATAACACATTGCGAACATTACCTTAGAATGTAGCTAAATAATCAATACCTAAAGACTAGGGGAATTATGTATATGGATCTGTGGCAGCCAGGCTATGTAAAAGCTCCTAAAAAACCCTGCCAATATTCTACAGATCGTAAACAAAAGCTTATAATGTCCCTAAGATGAAATAAGTTGTATTAATATAGGTCAAATTCATGGCAATATGAAGAAAAATTTCTGCTATTGCCCGGCTTTCAAAATTAGGAAAAAAAATCATGTTGAGTTTGGTTAGGGAACTCATTCCTGAGATCTCGGGATTTGCTCTAAAATTGGTTTCGAAAAAGAAAAACTATCGTGATTTTTTTTTTAAATTTTTTCTTAACTTATTATCTTTGAGATAAAAAAAAAACATTTGTGTTATCAAATTTTTGGCCAACTAAGTTTGTGGCAATGTTCTTCATTTTATTTTTCAAAAATTCAAATGGGCATCATCTTCAACTTTGAATAAATCGATCTATATGCAATTCTATCAATCTAAGTATTTACCAGACTTCCACAAAAACTAAAAAAAGAAAAAAAATCGGAATAAATTATATGAAATAGGATAAATTTAGTTTCTACATTGTCCCACAGCCATATTCTATCTGTTCTTTTTTCCGAGATACCCTAACTTACATACAAATTTCATTTACACAATCACTTTAATATATATATTTCTTCATTTGATTTAAGAATGATAAAGGCAGCATCACCAAAAAAAAAAACTTGTATGAACTTGAAATCAATTCACTTAAAAGCTTTTTCTGTCATTCTATTAAAGTCGGTTTTGGATGCGTGCGGCATATGTGTGAGTGTGTTTGTGTGTGTGTGAAATCAGGATATACAAACACATCTACATTTTACTTGTATTTACATATTTTAGTCATACCTCAAATGTCGAATAATTTATGCATGTAAATAGAATAGAATATTTGAGCAATAGTATGCTAAAAATAACCACAGTAAATAAGAGATTTCAATTTCTTCTCAGTATGCAACAGATAGCGAAATATCTTGAATAATTAAAAGCATCCTTTAACAATATAGGATTTATTTTTCTAACATGCTATCAACTAAATCAATTCGATATCAAAAGTTTCTCAAAAACACTTTATTAATATTTATGTATAGTTATTTAAGATTCGTGTATTGTTTATGAAGACTTATAGAAAAGTTCGTCTTCCTTAAAGCGCTTCCCCGGGCACTTCTACAGCTATGCAGCGTTGATTGTCAGAGATAGAGTTTTATTTATAAATATTTTTAGATTTCACATTTTGAAGCATGCAGGTGTCCTAGTTCATTTATATCCTTTCGAATTCTAAACACACACAAGCAATAAATACTAAAGACTTTAATAATAAAATCTATTGTGGAGTTCATAATTGTAATAAACAAAAAAAAAAATAAAAAAAACTGCTTAATTCACAAAAGATCACAATAAAAAACAAAATTCAATCCCAGAGATATGCTGCTTCATACAATACATTGACCATAAAATGCTGGTGTACTCACTCGTACATATCCTTATTGCAATATAAATCACAAACACTTAAATCACAACGACATTTCATATACTCATACTTGACTATAAAATCAGAGAATGGCAAAAGAATTTACAACGATGACTTTGTTGTGTAAAATAGAATATAAAGATGACAAGAGCATATAAACATAAGAAATTCATTAGAAGAGTACCTAAAGAACCACCAACAAAAATGTTGAATAAGTTGAAGAAACAGATGTAGGAATTTAACTAAGTGGAATACTTAAGAGTAATTGAAGTATTTGTTTATAAAATTTTAAAACACAAGAAGCAGAAGTAAACTTAGCAATCACTTCATTATATTTGGTTAGCAAAAAAATGATATTTTTAAGTATATTGAAGACAGTTTTTATTTTGAATTTGTTAAATAAAACTCTTGAGACTTTTTTCAGTCTGTTAAGTTTTTATGTTTTTTTCCTATTTGAATGTTTGTTTATTTTTTGCTAAGCCTGTAAATTTATTTGTTTGTACAAAGGTTACCAACTGGGGGTTTTCTCCCGGGATTGGTAGATTTTTATCATTTTTATTTTTTTTATTTTAAAGTTTACCAATTAAGTTTTTTATATGTATTATACTTATTCATGTGACATCAGTTTTTTCTTTCACAAACTAGAATTGAACTTTTCCATATGTTGTTGTGTGTTATAATAAAAGCAATTATAAAGTAAAGTGTAGACGATACAACATGTGCGCACATAATAGGTCTGTTCATATACTTTCACAGCAGAAACTTTCAGGGAAGCGAAGGAATAAAAGGAAAATATTCTTGAAAAGAGAAAAAATATGATATAAAATAAACATGCAAGCAAATATCTGATCGAATTTTTTAACTGTCAATATTGAACGCGAAAAAATATTATGATTGTGATTTTTTGAAAATGTATTGAATTTAAAATTGAAGTCAATTGTCCTCCAAAGACTTATTTTCTGCCCATCTAAGCACCACACTTCTTTCCTTTTTGAATATTTTTCCTCAATTTTTTTTTATTTATTTATTTTTTTTTTTTTTGACAGATGTTTTTATTTTTCGGCAGCAGTAAACATTTTACTAACAGAAACTGGCAGCTAAACTTTGCCAGTAAAAACTAGTAACAGCCCTAATTTATTAACTTTACTTTCTTGTGTTATTTTATCGATGCTAGTGTAACAATAACGACAGCTAAATATTTCTTTATGTCAAGCTTGAGTTTCAATTGCAATTTCATTGCAAAAATATAATTTAAGAAAACTTTAACTAATAACTGTTTGCCCCTACGCCGTTGTAAGTGATTTAATCTGGTTAGATTTATACATAGGACAACTAACTAAAACACGTATCATCAGCTCTTCTAACGAAAATGATAACGTTATTGGGAATATGGCGGTGAATACACTGCTAAACAGATTAGATCGAATCGGCTGCGGTTTATACAGATAACATTGCCGTTGCAGTGAAATATGTTGCGGAAAATACGTTTCTACTCTTTTAGAACGGGTAAATTACTCATTGGTCCCGTGAATTCGGTTAATGTATTCGGTCTTAATGTCAATCCAGCCAAAATGTAGGTTGTGCTCTTCACTAGGAATTACAAAATAACATCAAAATTAATGGCACCTTAACAATGTACTTAGCAATCGCGTTAGATATTTAGGACTAGTCCTTGATCCCAAACTTCAATGGAAAGCTAACACAGCAGAAAGAGAACGACAAGCTTCTTGTGATCTCTGCTGCTGTAAGAGGGCCTTGAGAATAAGATAGGGACCTCAACCTCGAGTCACTTCCTCACTCTATACATCAGCGGTCGAGCCATCTTCTTTATGGATCCGTATTTTGATGGCCAGCTGCTGCAAAGGCGGTCAACCTGAAACCACTGGATGAGATTAGAAGAACGGCAGCCATATTGATAACTGGAACTCTCCGTACTACCTCAGCGAAAGTTCTCTTCCCAATTCTTCATTGGTTACAAGTATTCGCATTTACACGGATAGCCAAACAGTAATTCTCCCTTTGGCGGTGTTTTCACTACATCAAAGCTTGTTCTCGACTAGTGGTCTTCACTTAATTTTTTTTCGAGTCAATCGCAGGTGTCACCTATATTAGGTACCAGGGCACATGGTAACTGCAAGTCTGACGACTTAGCTAAACGGCGCTCGTAGCTATCCAATATAGCATCTTCCCGCACCACTGGTGCTGATTTTATTATTAAATTAGCCAGTAAGCAAAACTACCTTGAAGAAGCAAAAATATCGTTGGTAGCATAATATTCTTGTGGTATTACCAGGCTAACATGGACCACTATGGACAATATATGGACTAGACAACTACTCAACCTTAGCAGAAAGTCCATTAGCATTACGACTTCGATGCACACGGGACACTGCTTAATGGGGAGACATGCTGCACGACTGGGGCGGTCATTCAGTGATTTCTTTTGGGGCTGTAGCTCTGAGGAAGAAGAAGAAACAGTCTTCTTGTGTGAATGCCCGTCTTTGGTCAAGAGGAGACTAGAAATCATTGTCTCCCGAGCAATCATCTATAAATATTAAGGGCATAGCTAGATTCATTATGTAATCGTAATCGTGAAAGTTAATTTTCTAATCTGAAATCAATAAAATATAAAAAATTGGGTGCAGTCGCCATCACATAAAATTCAAAATTTTCCTATAAAAAATTCGTTTTTCGGTTGGGTTCGGCAAACAACTCTAGGTCCCTTTCATTCGTGAAAGGTCGGGATAAGTTCTCCATGGACTGTTGTGTCATAACACACATAAGCTTACCAAATTCCTAAACCCAAAGAATTAGATTTAATATAGATCTAGGTAAATCCATAATCAAAATAAAGTTCCCTTCACACTGAGGTTTTATAGTATCTAAATTTTTAGGTAAGAAACACTCGGTTATCACACTAACCTAAGCCACTGAAATTAAATATATTCTTGATACATTTATATTTTTTTAAATGAATCTGGAATATTACTAAATATTTACAATAGAATTTGTATATTTATTTGCAGATAATAAATTACTTTAAATGATAAAATGTCAAAACAACATTCACAACTTCATAGCTGCCTTTTCCTTCCGTCTGTCTGTTCGTCTGCCTGTGCTCATATATCCATGTTTTTATTTTAGCAAAGTTTTTGTTACTTTTACTTGGTCTGAATTTTATTTATGTGTCAGTTGTGTTCATACTGTCAAATAGTATTTGGACTTGATGTTAACATGATGTAATGAATTTGAAAAATTGAAAATTTTTCTTTTTTATTACGCTTTCATTTCCTTTGTATTATTTTTTATTATTTCCATATTTAATTCATGTCATTTCATCTGTCAGTTTGCATTTATATTAGAAATAGACTTAAGTGTTTTAAAGTTGAACGATTTCGCGCGACATTATTTTTCCTTTTTAGTTGATGTTTCTTTACTACCAGTGGTTTCTACTTACTACCATTAATTTAAAATATTCTTTTAATGCAGAGTATGTATAAATGAAGTGGAGAAAAACAAATAAATAATTCCATTTTACTATTTATGTCATTATTTCCATCTGTTGTTCTTAAGGTTAATATCTTTTTGTCACCCAGGACTCATTTTCTTTCATTTTTCTTTGGTTTATATTTTTCTTGTGCTTTCCTATGTCAGTCTTTTGATGTTTGTGGTTTTTGATTTTTGCAAGAAATTTCATTTGTATAGACTTATTTCACTTTTTTTCTTACTCTATAATTTTCTTTTCTTGACAATGAGTTTATCTAACCGTAGAGTCGAAATTATTTGTTTGTATTAATGGTTTTTGTTTCCGTCCGTGTTAGAAAATGCAAGCAAAAATGTGAAATGAAAAACCATATGCATCTGCATTTCAATGAAAAACTTATGAACGACCATGGGAAGAAAGGCGTGACTATTTCCATTCTTATCTGTTATCCTCTGGTGAAAATAACAGTTTGATTTGCATTTCATTTAAATATTTGAATAAGAATGAACAGGACACTGAACTGGCATTTATTTTTCAACTTTTATGGAAGTGAATAACTAGCGGATCGTTTCTTCTAGGTTTAGTATAAAAACAAAGAATGGAATATGCTTTTATTCTACTTATATGTAGGTTTTCTTTCTAAATAAAAACTCGATTAGCTTTATTTTTCATTATTACTTATTAATGTCTAAGTATGTAACAATGTATGTATATACAGGATTATCAGAAAATTGCTAAATCGTGTTTATAAAGCAACAGAGAGTGCTAGGTCAAAATTTTATTTTGAAAGCGCGTTTCCTGAGACATATTTTCATGAATGTATTTATCGATTAGAGAATTCCTCAAGGTTCAAAAATATTTTGGAAAATGTTTTTAAAACATCCATATACAAATTAAACCCTTCATCCCCAAGTAAAAACTTGTAAAAATTGAATTTCTTCGATTTCCATTATTCATCATAGCGGCAAAAACAAGAGTAGACATCAGTCCGATTTTGTTTGAATAAAGAGCGAAAGCGTTTAGCTCTCAAAAAAATAAATAATATTTATAAATGTTGTTTGTTTTTGTTAAACCAAGTCCTAAGCCAACCACCAGATTTGGGAGAAAAATTTAATTAGAAGTTTGTATTCTTGAAATTCCTGGGTGTAAATCCAGCCTTCATAAAGCACTTACGTACGTAATGAGGACACAGCCCAGGCAATGCTTCAGAAGGCGAAAGACACTGTGTCGTATGAAAGGTAATTTTGACATTCAGTGAACCAAACTATCTTTTAAGTTTCCTCGAAGACCGTTTGTGTTTTTTTTTTTTGATCGATAAATCCAGTGTAAAAACATTAATGCAAATGCAAAAAACATTTGAGTCTTTGAAAGCTTAATTTGTTATTAAAAATTAGATTTAGGTGGTTTTGGCTTTCAATGACTTCAACTATTTTTTTATGGAAAATATTTTTCCGAAAAATCTTTATTCTTTTTTCCAATTTCAGGCCCGAGTTTGATGATCAAAACAAGAAAAAGAAAAAATTTCTCTACACGCCCCCATCCCACTTCTTGACTGGCAATAGCAAACATCCAAGGGTAAAAATTCGACTTAAAACTACTACTACTAAGATCACTCTTGATTTTTTTATTCGACAGGCAATGTTGTCTTCGGCTCCGCTGCCTTCTATAAAATTGATCTTAAAGCCGGCTGACCTGACTTCCGTATTTAGTGCATTAATAATTTTCGAGAGTGATCGGTTAGCCGATGCACTAAGGAGCTAATGTCATCCACGTAGTCGATTTGTTGCAAAGTTCTAGTAGCCACCGTCAATAAACAATCACTCATAGTAATAATTATACAATTTTAATGGATGTAAGATGAAAAAGAAATTTCTATACCTGATTCATAAAAATTTTGCACATAAATGCCAAAAAATATAAACAATATCTAAATATTCTTAGTATATTGCCGTAGGAAAATTAAATCTAATCAATAAATTATATGCACATCAATTGAGATCATTTTACGATATTGACTATAAATTGTTGATTTACTGCATATTAAAGTGTCATGGAAGCTGCTTAAAATATTAAATTTTAATTGAGAAAATCAAAGTCAAGAAAATCTGCATTGATTGAATCAACAAGATATTAAAAATTTTATAGCAAAAAGCAAAAATTTAAAAGCAACTAAGAGTATGAATTCAAAATAAACTAAAAAATACAAAAGTCGAAGAAAAATACTTTATTATGGTATACTCGTATTTAAAAACTAAAATATACTAAAAATTAAAAGAAATAGGACAGGAAGATATGGCAAAAGTAAAGTAGTTGTTGTTATTATAGCCCCAAACAAAAAACGAGAAAACAAATATTAAAAGAATATGTGAGTTAGTGCTGATGGCATAGATACAAGTTCAAGTGCAGATGCACACACATACCGACATACGTATGTATGTATTAGTAGTGTTGAATTTTTCTTTTCATTTCCTGTCTTTCATTGCTATATTTCAACAGTAGTGGCTCACAAAAAATACTCCCTACCCAAGCATGACAGTTGATTGGTTGCTGTCAAAGTTGAAACGGAAGGTGTATCTATCTATGTATGTAGGTACTTACTTATCTATCTAGATACCTTTCTATCCATATTTCAACACATTTTTGTATTCAGTTTACTATATGTTTATATGTATATGGGGGTGTTTGTTTATATGTGTGTATGTATGTATGTCTGCTGAATTGATAAAATTAAATATTACGAATTCTGACATGACACAATCAAATTTAATTTGTTTATGTCAAAATAAATTGCTTTGAAAATGAATTTCCTAAGAAAATGAAAGCAGAAGAAATCTTTTTGTTTACAAAACTCTGTGATGCTTTCAAAATATACACACAGTTACGTACATTTTTGTGCATTAGTGGATATATCCATACGTACATATTGTACGTAGATATGTATGTGTAAATTTTTGTTGAAATTTCTTTGCATAAAATGTACATTCTTAATTTTTTTTCTTTTTTTTTTTTGAAAGTATTTGTATTTTATAAACATATGCAAAAATACTCGTACATATACTTAAGAATTTATTACCCTGTAGGAAATTATGACATTAATGTTAATGGAATTTGATATTGAATATTTTTTGAAGATTTTCTGAAAACCACTTCTGTTTTTGATTACTTTGTGCGATTATTTGAGAAGGTTCAAAAGTGATCGGGATCAGAGTAGTCTTATTAACAAAAGTGCTCCAGAATACTCAGAAAACTCCGTTTTGGGCTTCAATGTCAAATCTTTTTTTTACGTGGTTCTAAAGTTTGCCTATTTCTGAACATTTTGCTATAATAAAACATAAGATCTTATGGTTATTTTTACATCTGAGAACATTATGTGTTCAGCACCTACAGTAAAATCGTACGTGGAATACAATTTTGAAAAATTTTAACCTATTATCAGTTATGGGTATTTTTTAACCCTTTTCCAAAAAAATGTCCTTTTTACCCTATTTAAAGAATCCACAGAGATTTCCACGTTCTTATATTTTATAAAAAATTTGGATTTTTTAGACTGACAGAAGAGCAATCGAAATCTACATACCTAAAAGTACACCTAGAACCTGAGCTTCAGAGCCCACTTAGTTTTACACATATATTCAAAATAATCCCACATCTTGCAATTCCTAACTCTTTGGAGGTCTGGGCGTAGAGCACACAAGGTTAAGTCTGTAACGGTCTCACAAATGGGTAACTTTATACTCGTTCCTTGCGCTCCTTCATTTCGAGTTGACATACAACCTTGTCTTAGATAATAATCCGACGTCCGTCAAAGACCGAACTAATATGTATATCGGGTTTCCCTGAAACCTCACACCAAGACTCGAAACCTTCTTCATACGAAATTTAATTAATTTAACAAACCTACCACAGGGAGACTTGCGCTATCCAACTGGCAGATATTATTGATAAATATCGAGGTGGCATCACTGCTATACAGGAAATACATTCGATGGGAAAGGATTACTGCAAAAAACCATCCCGTGATACAGCTATTATGACCTGAGACACGGATTCGGCGTTGAATTTCGGGTGGGCAAGAGACTGCATCATCTGGTCTCAAGGTTCACTAGCGCTTAGGCACTATCATTATCAAGGCATAATGCTTCAACATTAGCCTAATTTATGCATATGCTCTGACGATTAAGAAGGACGAAACGACCCAAAGATGAATTCTACGACCCCCTTAACAAAACTTATGATGTGATTTTAACGCCAATGTTGGCAAGAGTCTCTTTGGTTCAACGATCAGTAAATCACCGTTAACTGTATAAAAGTGACCGACTTTGCCTCTGCTAGAAACATGATAGTTTATAGCACCAGATTCTAACATCTCGATATAGTTACATAAGCCACTTGGATGTCCCCTGATCAAAAAACACAAAACCACATATATCATGTTCAGATCGAAGGAAATCACGCTTTCAGTATTCCAGACTTGCACATAATACGTGGTGCAAATACTACTTGTTCGCAGCGAAGGCCCACACATGCCTCTATACAGCGAAACGCACACGATTATGTACGCAGTGAAAGCTGCATATCGAAAAGTTGCAAGTGCTAGTCTATTCATTTCAAGATCAATTCATTTCAAGATCAATCCGCACTTTTCGTTTTAAATTCTGCCATAACGATGGCTGCTTTGAGGCTTCCATTTAGTAGACCTTTTTGAGAAGCCATCTGTTGTTTTCCGGAATGTGTGACCAAGCCATACCACTTCAATGTAAAATATTTTCTCAGCCCAAAACACCTTCACAATTTTTCGCAAAAGATGTCTACATGAGCCTTCTTAAGACTTTGTTAGGATTGAGTTGCTTTTGATTTTGCTTTTTATATCAAAGATTTCACAGGTTCACGTGCCCTTTAAAATGAGATTTTGGTATGAGAGCGAAATATTGACAATTTCGAGCACATCCGTATTAGAGTGGTTTGATTTTTCACCCCTTCCCCCTCGCATTTTTAACTTACAAAATTTTTACTATCTTTTCTTCCTCTTTTTTGGATCAAAATAGGGTCTTAAAATAAATTTCTTGATTAAAAAAAAAACTCTGGTGCACAAAATTCCAACACAATCGACCGGTTCATAGATGGCGGTCCAGTATAAGATAAAATTGCAATTTCCCCTCATATAATAGCCTGATATCTCTACTCTAAAATGATTTATTTCTGATGTCATGAGGAAAAATCGAAAAAGTTTCCTATTGGGTTGTCAAAAACTGTTGCTTGTGTGTTCAGATTTATTTAGTATCATGTATTCACATCCATACATATTTTTTAGAAGCATTTTTTTTATTTTTCACTATTTCTTCTCGGCGCCTTTTTGTATATGTTTATTTTGCATAAAAATTTAGAAAATGGATATGTTGAATTTTCCATTTTCCCCAAGAAAAGCAAAACCAAATGACAGTCAATGCTTAAAATTATTTATTATTTCAAATATTGGAAGCTCTCAGATGTAACAGAAACTGAAAAAGAAGAAGAAGAGTTCAAAAGTTCATTAAATATTTAAAACAAACCATTAGCTGTGAACGCTTAAATATTTGATAAGGGTCTTTTTAATTTTTAAAGTTGTTGCTTATTTTTTCTCTTTTATGTTTTTCTTTTTAATTTAGAAAAGCTTCCATTTTAATTTTTTTTTTTTTTTTGCAGTAATCTTAGCTCCCACGCAAATTATGTGAAAGGAAAACAAGCTGAAAATGGACTGGTGTGTTAAAAATGCATTTAAGTTTATGGCGCATCATCATCGTTACGAATCCCTCTCCTTCTTACATTTTATGCGTTTTTGTTTTTCGTTGCGTTTGCTCCTCGTTTTTTTCATTGTTGTAATTTAATATTAATAATCATACATAATTAAAAGCGTTTGACGTGTTCATCGCCAAATGAACGAAAGCAACAGCAACAGTGACAACGAGTGGTCGGCAATTAATTAATAAACATCTTTATTCAGAAGCTACTTGAATTGATACTTGTAAAAAGTTAGTAAGAAGCTATTGCTCCTTTTGTGTTTGTTATTTTTTTGTGTCTTTATATCTTCTGTTTAATATTAATGTTTAATTAAATTATTGTTTACTGTTGGTGAATGAACAATAAATAATGCTGCCCTTGCTTCATTTTAGTCTGCAACATTTTTTTGGCTTAGCACTTCATACATATGCATAAAGTACCTAAAAGTAAACAAACAAATAGATAGACAGACCCACACCCAATCCTTTTAAAAGGTTAATAACATTTTGGCTTTAGTTTACTATTTTTTTCTATTATGTTAATCACGTATTTAGTTGCATTGTTGTATTTTCCCGCAGCAGCAGCAGTTGTTACTAATGCGTTTTGATAGAATTCGTTTCGTTTCAATTATTTTTTGCTACATTTATAATTTCATCTTTCCTTACTCAACTACTTAAAATTAATTGAATGTTTTAGCAAATTTCTCTAATGAGTTAATTTAGTCTTGGTACTTTTGCCGTTTCTTTATCTGCTGCGGTTTTCATTGTTCAATGCTTTTGGATTTTCATATACTTGTTATTAATTTAATTGTGGTTAATTAAGTTATAAACTCTGTAAACTATGAGTTTTGGGTGCCAGATAAGATTTTAATTGAATTTTCAGTAATTCCATTATTACTTACAGATTTTCTCTTACACATTATCATCAGCTGGTAATAAACGGAGAACTTTTGTTGTTTGGTATCAAGAATTCTTTGGTTGTAAATTTAAGGTGAAGTTCAAAAAAGAAAATACTGTGTGCTGCTTTTTATGAATAGGGAAATAGATGCATATATTTCATTTTTCTAAGTTAATCTTTTGTTAAGTGACGGAAATAACTAGTAAAATCCTTTTTCACTCGTAGCATCAGATTATAACTTAAACAACCAATCATTTTCTAATAATACTTAATTGCTAAAACTTAGGAGCATTGTAGTATCCCAATTCGACAACATATAAGAAAAATTTAATCCCTCAAGTGCATAAATTTTCACGTTATGGAATGAATTTGAAATATCACTTGGACCTTTCATATTCATTTTTGAAGTGAAACTTCTTTAGCGAGGGTAAATCGAAAATTTTGCAACGGAAATCGCGTTGTTGTTGCACTCATACGAAACTAATAAGAAACGCAGTTATGTTGTTGTTAACCTCACACTTCCTTGTTTCACTAATGAACATTAGAAACTCTGAAAAAGGAAGGGTATGAATACTAATCATACTCAAGACATCACTACCCAACAGGTTTAATATTGTTCTCGGCAAATCCGAACAGCTACAGATATAATGCTCAATGGTGTTGTGGCCCTCAAAACAAGATCGGCAGGTCGGATGAGGGTGATGACGCTCATGCTGGTCATGTGCTGGCCACATGTTTATGTCCCGTGATGACACCTACCAGTAATCTCAAACCTTTCCTTCTCAATTCCAGAAAAAATTCCCTTTATTTCCTGTTAGGTTGCCTCACGAAGCACTTTACAATTCTGTAAGAGCCAATTTTGGAGAAGAAGACGTTCTATGAATAGAACTAACGAAGTCATTAATCCAACGCAGAATCTTCTCAGAGCTTTTGTCCAGAAAAGGTTCCAGACCTCATTGTAAATTTTTAGGGTCTTCGTTTTCCATTTTGAAAGCCAATTCGTTCTCTGTAATGCCACAAGGCTCTAGAACCCACATAATACATTACCTGTTTGTATTTTGCAACACAATTTAGTTAACCTTACACTCGCTGACTAATTTCGGAGAACAAACAGGCTTATCAAGGGCCTTGGCTTTTACTGCCTATGCCTATGCACGTCCCATATGTATGTGAAAAGCAAAGTTTTAACTCTCCAGTTCCATGACGACCAAGGTGACGGTCTAGTGCACTACCATTAGAACTTTCATTTATCTGGATATGCAGATTTATTGGTTAGGTGAGATCCGGATTCATATTTAAAAGGCGCTATAGCGTAAATTGGCATCTACATATTCAAGATGCAATATCTTCTTAACCCAGCATGGCTCGACGTGAAATTTCGATGTTGATTACCGCTGAAAAATATTCTCGGATAACAAAAAAAAGATATATTGATATTGATGGGAAATTGAAATTAAAGTTCTCGGGCGTCGTGAAGTTGATGTATAAAGATTCAATTCAGAGAAGGCGAAAACCAAATATATGACGGCACCGACTTTTGGCTAGCAACGGAAACCTTCAAATAAAAATAGCTATAAAAAATATATTACGATCAAATTTCCCAAAATTAAATTCGGCATAAAGCTTTAATCCTTTGAAGTTATACGATTTGTATTATTCATCATAACGAGAACAACAATATTAGACATCAGTCTGTTTTTGTTTGAATAAAGACTGAAAGCGTTTAATTCTTACTTGATTCTACCCACACAAATGTGTTGGTGGGCTCTGAAAGGGTTAAATCGTTTTGGTAGAATATTTTAAATTATTTCACCTCTTTCAGGAAAAATATTTCAAATTTATTTCTTCTATTATCCCATTAAGGATAGATCCAGAAAGTAACTTGAGAAAAAAAATGTTTTTGAAACTGTCCCAGGAACGGTTCAGCGACAAGGTGCCATATGGCACCGCTAGGCATTACTGTGTTATTATCTATTTGAGATATCGGTCTCATGGATTGAAATTTCAATACCCTAATCATCGACTTGAAATTGAATGGACTTGGGCCTTTTTCCAATCGATATTGCTGTTTCTAAGCAAGCCCAATGTATGAATTAACCTTTTTTGGATCTAAAGAAACCATAGGACATAGCGCAAACCCGAGTCCGGGTTCGTTTCTCTGAATTGCATTTCGTATTACAAATAAATTAAAAAATATTAAGACAAAGCCGTTTAGTATTAAAACTTCACATAACCCTTTCCGGCCCATAAAGAAACTAAAAGAAATAGCACAAAGTTGAGTCCAGATTCTTATTCTATGACCTAAATTTTGATGTAAAAATATGAGAAATAAAAATTTTAGTTTTAGTTTTTCTCAATAGTTGAATTTAGTTTACTTAGGCAAAAATTGTGAGCGATCAAAATTAACAAAAAAAATCACCAATTATGAGCCCATCTAATTAATTTTTTTTATAATTATGGCACAATCCTTTTGTAAGCTAATATAAAATTGAAATCGGTTCAATAGTTTTTGAAAAAACGTATTTTGGGTCATCGGTGACCAATGGTTCCGAAAGAGTTAAGCTCTCATACTTCTTTCCACATATTAAACACTTGGATCATTAAAATAAATGTGCTGCATAAACTATCTGACTGAAAACCAAACTAAAATCAGGAACAACTGTTGAACAACAGAAGAGAGTGAACCTTTTTCTGGATGAGTAAGGCCAAATCGAACGCTGGTTGTAGGAATTGCAACACAAAGTTTCGGAGAGGTTATATTTTTGGTCTTTTTACCAATTATTATTAGCAACTTCTTGGCAACTTTAAACCAACATTGCTGTTACTATTATAGCTTTAAGCTTTTATTTTTGGAAATTTGTTAAGTCTCATACATATGTAGAAAATAGGCTTGTGACGCAATAAACCTTCATCATGATGGTAATGCCTCAGCCTTAAGGCAAGGTGAAAACAAAAATATTTTTCACAAGACAATGCGAAAAACAATGTAAAAGGTTATAAATTTTTTTTGTGTAATAAAAAAAAAACAACAAATCGTTTGAAGGGGATACGCTCTGCAATACGGGCAAATAGAAATTTTCAGTGTGTTTTAAATTTAATATCTAATTTAATTTTGTTCTAATTTTCTCAAAATTTAACTTTGCAAAAAAAAGCAGCGGATATTAAAGTAAGTAATCGAAAAAAATGTCTGTGCTTAAAGAAACGTTGTACTAATCTCCGGTGTTGTAAAATATACACAGCAAGAATAGCTAAAAAAAATTGTTAAGATTGTGATGAAAGTGAAAATAAGAATTAAAACAGAAAATAAAAAAGTAAGAAAATAAAGAAAATTGAAAATCTCGAAAAAACAAAAATCTTACAAAATTTAAATTTTAAAAGAATTTAATGCCGCCATCGGCATTTAAATCATTGGAAAAAGAACAATTTTCGTTTAAATTTGTATGCAGACGCTTTAAAATGCACACACACAGTTCTAGTAAATATTGAAATATTTGTGGAAATTGTTTATATGTACGCGATGCCAACAACCATTAACATGAATCCATTAACATTTACCTAGTAAGTAATAAAACAACAAGAAGGGCAACAACAACAGCAGCAGCAACTGTAGCCACAATTTTAAATACCATACAGTTAATTATAAATAATGTGTATGTCCCCAACAAACACATACACACGCACAGACACAAACACTTATATATTTATGTACACAGAGGAGCTAAAGGAACAACAAAACTTTTCTACATACATAAACCAAAAAATTATGGTATCAGCATGAGAAAGTTTCTAGGTTGTATGAGCGTGTATGTATGTACAGAGGCGGATTTAGGATATATATTTTGCGGGAGCAAGAGAGAGATTTGTGGCGGATTTAGATAAATTAAAGGAATGTTTTGAGTAGTGAATGTAAAAATTTTGCACTAGTATCTGAAGCAATATAAATTGTCTGGAATAACAGCAACAAAAATTAGAACTCTAAAATATTGTTTAGAATATAAAGTGAAAAACTGGATTGAAAATCAGACTAAAATTCGGACCGAAACTAAAACTAAAACCAGACCGAAATTTATAACATATGTCCTATTTTTAATCTTTTTTTTATTGTATATTGTAGTTTAGATCAAAACTCAGGCTAAGGTTCAAAGCAAAAACCAAACGAAAAGTCAGATCAAACTCAAATCTAAAATTAAACCAAGACCTCAGATTCAAATTAAGGTCAAAATTCAGACCAAAATCAGGACATAATCTACAGCAAATCTACAAGACCGAAAACCAAACCAAGACTAATAGCACAACTCAGATCAAAATTAAAACAAATTCAGACTAAAACTTACACCAAAATTCAGACCAAACATGAAATCAAATTTAAGCCAAGACTCACACCTAAAAACATATCAAGACCCAGATCAAAATTCCGACCAATTTCGGGCTAAAAACATACTGAAACTCAAACCAAAATTCAGACCAAATTCAGGTCAATACTTATGTAGATGAAAATTTAAACCAAAACTTAGTCTAAATTCATACCGAGACTCAGATCAAAATTTGTGGCAAAAAGTCAGGCCCAAACAAGAACCAAATTCATACCCAAACTCAAACCCAAACTCAGATCAAAACTGAGACCAAACTCAGACCAAACCTAGATTAAGTTCAAACCAAGACTGAGGTCACAGTTCATATCAAAACCCATTAGACCAATATTACGACCAAAATTCAGACTAAATTCAAACCAAGACTCAGACCAAGACCAAAATTCCGACCAATTTTGGACCAAAAACAGACTAAAATTCAAACTAAAATTTAGTCCAAATTCAGGCCAAGACTTAGGCTAAAACTTAAGCCAAAACTTCGACCAAGTTCAGGTCAAGACTTAGATGAAAATTTAAATCAAAACTTAGACTAAATCCATACTGAGACTCAAACCAAAATTGGGACAAAAAATCAGACCCAAACTACGACTAAATTGATACCCAAACTCAAACCTAAACTCAATTCGAAACTGAGACCAAATCGAAACCAATATTATGACTAAATTCAAACCAAGCTCAGACCAAAAATCAGATCAATACCCCGACCTAAATTCCGACCAATTTCAGACCAAAAACAGACTAAAACTCAAACTAAAATTTTGATTAAATTCAGGCCAAGACTTAGATGAAAATTTAAACCAAAACTGAGGCTAAATCCATACCGAGATTCCGAACAAAAATTGGGCAAAAAATCGGACCTAAACTACGACCAAATTCATTTTCAAATTACGACCTAAAACTCTGATCCAAACTCAAACCAAAACTTAAACCAAAATTCAGACTTAAAACCAGGCCCAAAATAGCATCCGCCACTGAGTGTGTAGAATCATAGAACACATACGCACGTACTCCCTTAAACAAATTTACATACAAATACCAAAGCACTCATATAAACAAATGCTTCCATAAATTTTCATGCATATTTGTCTTAAAAAAACTCCTCCCCTACACGCCCTTCCACCCAAAAAAGAATAATAATTAAATATAAGTCTAATTTTATTGGCCTTCGTGCATGGACGTCTACAAAGCGCCATTGTCCCCTACTAACTACAATTTAATACTAGCATATGGTATGTTCGCTTCAATTTAAGGCTAATTTCAATAATTTTTAGTCTCTAGCCCATCCTGCTGATTTTCATTAGCTTAAAATAAGTAATAGAAAAAAAGAAAGAAAACGTTTTCATTGTCATTGTTTTTCTTTGTAATTTTGTCTCTCAATTTCCAGCAAACAATGTTGCTGGTTTTGTTGTTGTTTTTGCTGTCTTTGCTTTTGGCCTCTACTCGTCATGTGCTTAGCTTAAGTTTTATTTTCATTGAGTTACAAAGAATTTCCCCATTCAGTACAAGAAGTTTAGCTAATTTCAGACGGTGTATGTGTGTGCCTGTGTGAAAGTGTGTGTCTTTTTTATTATTACTGCACACAAAAAAGTTTAATGTCATCAAAGTGTGTGTGAGTCTCACCTATTTAATTCTTTTCTCCCTCCCCGATTTACTTTTATTTCCCTTAACTTCTCACATTTTTTTATACATTTGCGTTTAATTTTCTTTCGTGTCTTTGCGCTATTGAAAAAAACACACACACACCTGGCAACAAACATGTTTTGAACAAGTTGGCGCCAATTTCACCTGCTGTGCATCTGCTTTATACTTTGTATGAGTGTGTGTGTGTTGTGAATACGCGATTTATTTTTGCGTTTAAATGCGGTATAAATGTGGTAGTAAATTGGTAAATGAAATGCAAAACGCTTCTCCTAACAAAGCGCTTACATATTTTCATTTAAGATTTACTTTATTTCTTTTTTCCGGTTTTGGCTTGGCTTCTTCTTTTTCTTTCCGCGTATTCTCACGGATATGTTAGGGAAATGTATGGGGAAATGTGATAAAGAAAACTTGTGACTATTGAAATAATTTTTATGTCAAGGAAATAAATAAAATTTTATTTTATTTTATATAGTACATGAATGTGAAATATTTCTACGTAGTGTAAGAATAATCGCTTTTTTGCATTACTCTTATGTACAATATTTAGTAATTTTTTTTTAAATGTTTTTATTTTTATTATATATGATTTTAGTTCACCGATTTCTTTATTGCTATGCCACGTCATGGTTTCGCAAATTTGTGCTTTCAAGCAAAGTTACAGCAGCAACGAAATGCTTCCTAATGTCACTATTACTAAATGTGCAATTTGAAATTACTGAGCATAAAATTTTGCATCTGAAAAACTATTCATTTCTAAGGTTTTTGATTTTCGAAGTGTAAAACTGCTGGTCACTTCCGTTTGTGTAAAAAAATTAGGTCATACTAATTATATGAATGCAAAAACTTTAGTGTAAGAAATATTAATCAAATCATTCATATAGAAAAAATGGTAATCTTTTAATCAAATCACAAAGTTTGGGAATAAACTCAAATCATATATGAACAGAGAAGGTTCTAAGTTATTGCCAGAAGTATAAATGCGTTCCTGTGGTCTACATTCATCGTATTTTGACTTCATCCCCCCCAACCTCATTAACAACTAACTTTAAATTGTATTCCAAAATTTCAGTATTTTTATTTATTCCCAATTTAAAGTAACGTAAAAACTCTAACCCACTCAAACAGCAGGTATATTTTAAAAGCTTTAGAATTGTTGATTTTGTAGAAACTCTTAGGAAGTTACAATCAACAGTTGGAGGTTTTCATGAAATTTTGGTTAGGTAGGAAATTTAAAATTTTGGTATTGACCCTTTTTTTGCTCTATTGTTTGGCACCAATTTTGTTAAATCGAATCGAATAGCCGTCAAAATTATTGAGTCTTTTAAGGAACAGCCTCACGTTTTTTTTTTCAAAGTTGACGATTTCAAAAAATTATTGAAAATAATAAATAATAAAAAGAGTGTACAAAAAAAATTCTTGTGCAGATAGAACCTTCCTCTGTCGATAGAAACACATTTTGTGTAAGTCGGAGTATTTTTTTCGGAGAAATGAGGAAATTTTTCGAACGTATACATATATGTACATTACAAGGGTGTCCTCAATGGAAATATGATATGGGTCAAGCAATCTGGGGAAAATGCCTTCAAAATTTAGAATTGGGCGATTAAGTAGAACTTCATTTGAACTCCGGCAATCGCCTGGAGGCAGTTTTCGTCCTTCGAGGTATTGATTGCCTGAATCGCTCTACCAAGGCTCAAATTGTAACAGACGCATGGAAATGAGGTTATTCATTCATGTTCTGAGGTCTTTGGAAATCGTAATTATCTATCACATGTTGGTCATTTGTACTGTAATCGCCTGGGTTATATGAAAAGAAGAGCAACCTAAGGTTGGAAAAAAAATGTTAGGATAAAAAGCGATATCGCCAAGCTTTACATTTACATCGGAGCTGATATAAAATAAAATAAAAAAAAATTACAAACGAGGCAGAACAAGTAAAATAGACTACAAATAGCTGGCGTCGAAGAAACGAATGGTGAATAACTCCGATTGGGATTCCGCAGGTGATTACTGGCTGAACCAAGGCAACAAAAAGTTTGCGGTAAGCACAGAGCGGCACACGTGTAAACACGCTTCCTCTAATTTTTTTGATTTTCATATTCTCTCATCTTTTATAACCATATTTGTTAAAGAAAATTTCCCAGGGACCCAAAATAATTTCCGCTTAAGGGGGCATTCCAGTTTAAAATTCGAGCAACATCAATTGGCTTTGTTAATTGATTTTTGGGTTTCAAGAATACTCTCCGAAAATATTAATGAAAATTTTGAAGTAAAGCGAAGTTATACATATAATTGTACCTTGGTGTACTAAAAAATAGGCCTAACATCCCAAAGCAAGTTTCCGAGAATCAAAATCGTTACTTAGGGGTTTTTCAGGGTCACTGGTTACAAATCTGACATTAAATTCGTAATCTGTGACCGCCATAGTGACGAGTTTCAAGCGAATCTGATAAATTTTTTAAAATTCTTTCGCCATATTGGATCTGCCATTTTGCATTTTCAAAATCTGATGCCAGATTTGTAATCAGTACCCCTAAATATCGAGTAACGAGTTTCAAGTTAATCAGATCAATTTTTAACAAAAAATTTCGCCACATTTTGAATTTTTAAAAACTGAAATCCGATTCATAAGCAGCATACTATTTCTATCAGAATCACCAAAGAAAAACATTTTCGGTCGTTGAAAATCAGCGAAACTCGCATAGCTCAAGCTAACAAAAGGAGCGGAGGACATTCTAAAGCAGCACGTATAAAAAGGTCCAATCAGGGCGTCTAAAGAAGTTGCCACAACTTGAAGACCTTTTATATGCACTAGGGATGGTTGACTAAAAGTAATTTGTATAAAAAACTAATTTTTTATATTTTTAAACGTAAAAATTTACTTAAAAAAACTTTAAACGCGTTTTTCTTTAAATTATATTTTTGAACTGATAGGACTAATATTTCGAAGTCTACTGAACTGGTACCAAAACCAAAGAACTTCAAAAATTGGAATAAGCCCCCACCCTCTCCCTCCCCCCCCCTTTTTTATATAAAAGAAATTCCAGGAGAAAATATGTGTTCTGTTTTTCGTTTTTTGGAGAAAAAAGATCCTAAAAAAAGGGGAAGGAAAAAATTTCACTTTTTTATGATTCAGCGTATTTTTTGCTATGCCTAGCGAATTTTTAATTTATGAACTTAACTTTATTAGGAAGCTCAGAATCCATCTTACCATCAAAAACGAACTTTGGTGGAGATGCTCTCTACCGCCGTTTTTTTGGATTAAAAATGGTCAAAATGGTCTTTCGGTCTTCAATAAGATACTTTTTAACTTTAAGCAGTTTTGAAATAAAATTCCATTTTATTTCAAAATTTTTTAAAAAACAAATTTCTCCAAAAAGTCTATTTTATTGTAATCTTAATAATAATTCAACGTTTTTTTTTTTCAAAAAATAGTGCAAAAGATTTTACTACAAATTTGTTTAATTAAAAAAATTACTTAAGCACAAAATTTCAAATGTCCGAAAATTAACAAACGTGAAGAAGACCTAACAGAATCGGATACATATAGCATTAACTCTTTCATACCCAATGTTGCGTATATGCAACATTCACTTTTATGTGGCATAAATAAAGTTTTTATTTCGGTTCTGTTTGGTATTCTTCACATTTTCTGATTGTCGAGCATTTGAAATTTCTGGCTTAAGTCATTTTTTTAATGTTTTGCTCTTGAAGTCCAGCTAAAACTTTTAGTAAAATCTTTAATTATTACTAGCCGAAATTTTCTTAGTCAGATATGTTTATAAAAGATAAGAGAATATGAAAATCAAACAATTGGAGGAATCGGTTTATCCAGTGGTTGTCTTCAGCTCCATAGCTATTATTTTTAAACGTTAATAAAAGACAAACAAATCAATATAGAAGCATAAAATATGGTGTCATGATTGACAGACTTAAGTAACCATAATTTCAAAACAAAAGGTTTCTATCAAACCCCATTTAAATTCGGGTGTCAAAGGCTTAAAAACAAATTTGCATCATGAAACTTCCATATAATTTACAAGTTATCCGAATCTAAAGTTGAGATCTTGAATTTTTTAGAATGTTATTTTTAAAATACAATAAATACTTAAATATATATAATTTACAAGTTATCCGAATCTAAAGTTGAGATCTTGAATTTTTTAGAATGTTATTTTTAAAATACAATAAATACTTAAATCGGAACAATAGTGGAACAACAAAAATATTTACAATATCTACAGTTTATGCACATGAAATTTTTGTTTCGTCATAGCTCATCTGCTTTTTGCTCAAATTAGCTATTTTAAGACTGCTGGAAAATTAAAAATGTAAGTGCGGTTATTTTTTGGTATTAGTTTTACCATTTATTGTTGTGTTTTGGAAGATACAAATTTGTGAATATATTTGCCATAACTTATACTTTTTCCAATTCACTTTAGCCTATCAATTTTCTGGGATACTCGTGAATAGATGATTCCAAATAAAAAACATTATTTCACTTTAATGCAAAATCAAGCAATTACTGATGGTAAATTAATAAAAACGTAGTGTTAACAAATTGAATAATTTTTAATTTTAATCTACATTGAAATCTTAATTTGTTTATATGTAATTTAAAAATAAAATTAATTTACACAATCAATCATTTTGTGCTTCTTAGCACAAACCAAATACACACTTTCGTAGTCAATCATTGTTTTTATTTATTTATGTAATTTAAATTATTTGGTTACAGCAAAGAAAATAAAAATCAGTCAGATATTTTTTGAGAATTTCACAATGGGTGGTAAACAGTAACAAACTTTATTAAATATTTAAGTTATGCATAAATAATCTTAACACCAATTGATTAATAGTCACTTTTAAGTAATTCTGTTATGTGATTATCTTTAGATTTTTTGAGCTTTTGGTTTGCCTGCATTTTTTTTTTTAAATATTTCTATACTTCAGTTTCTCAAAAAAAAAAAAAAAAACAAAAATACTGCCTGCTTCCGGCAGTTCGGAACAATTATTTCGAATAAGTACTTATCTAGTATAATTCCTATGTGAGAATTTGAAAATTGTATTTTCTAGTTAGTAAATTTATGATATTCAATTTAATTTTCATTTTGATTAAATAATGGCAGCTCTAAATATTTACAGTATGTTTTATTTAAAATTTCACTTTATATTCCAACGATACCCAAATGAAAAATTGCAAGTACCTAATTGTTTTATGCCATTTTCAATAAGTTTTTAATGACTCTGCTGAGTTTTTAATGTTTGTTTTTAATTTCATTTTTTTTTATATGCTACTGTGCGCGTTTTTCTTTTCACAATTAAAAATTATATGCCATTTTGTGTTTACATTAGCATACACAAATTCATTTTAGTAAAATGAAATAAATTGATTTGTTTTTTATTAGTTGTTTCACTTTGTTTTGTTGTTTTCTTTTCTGTCTGGCTTAATTTGCATAAAAAACAAAATCTAACACAAATGGAAAAAAAAAGAAAACAGAAAAATTATACACTTACCGCTACTTAAAATGATATCCTGTGCCACTTTTTTCCTCAGATATGGCAACGCTGCAGTGCTCTTCTCTATATTCAACAACGCGTCGCGTTCCCTTTGGGATTCTCGTTTATTATCATTAAATAATGCACAGAAGTAAAAAGCACACACAAAAAATTATTACACTTTAAACTTGTAAAGAATTTGCATAAAAATGCAGCAATTTTTTTGTTTAATTTTTTTTTTATGTGGAGCCGCGTTTGTTAGCTTTTTTACATATGTACATGTACATATATACAACAACTTAGTGCTGTTTTAAATATTTTTCATTCATATGCGTGTATGCAATTAAAAATTCCACTTTGTACTTAAAAGCGGGAAATACAATTTTTTTTTTTTTTTGGAAAATCTGTAAAAACAAAAAACAAATTTCCTTTGGTTTTTAAGAGTAATTTCGAAAATGAACGCACACACACGCACAGTTTTAAGTTCACACACTAGTTTACATTTAAATGCACATTCAATTTTATTCACTCGATTGTTTTGCGCTTTCTATATAGTACAACAGTAACACTTCCGTTTCCGTAAAACAATCGCATCCGCCGCACGTTTGTAACTGTTTTATCGCTTTCAATGCAGCCACACACGCTCACACACACAAACACTTGCAAACACCTGAGGAATAATTCTACTGGTTAACAATGTCGTGATATTGAACTTTCGCCCGATGTTTCTCTTCACGGCCACCGAAATATTTAAATACGTTGCGTTTTGTTTGAACTCAAAAGGCGAACTGATCTGCCGCGATGTTAACAAATTCACAAATAGCATCGTTCTAACAATACACACCAATACATTCAAATACTTCGAGCAATTCCTTTTAGCAACATTTTTTCTTTGTTTTTTGTTTTGTTGTTTTGAAATGGTATGCGTGTTCATCATTTACTTGTAGTTTTGCTTTAGAATGTTGCTTTCGCATGTTGCTGCAACATTTTGTAGGTCACACTGCGCAATTGCGTAATTTTGGCGCCTTTTTTTTACTACTGCACGGTAGCACGTGCTTTGGTTGAAATGTTTATTTTTGTTTTTTATTGCCGCAGGCGGCATAGGGGTTTTTTGACTCTACACTCAATGAAAAAGCGAAGTAATTTTAGCTTATTTTTTTTTAATATTTTTTTTTTATATAACTAAATAAAAGCGAAGAATCCTAGCTATAAAAATTGATTTTGAACAAATATGTTGAAAACTCGATGAATTTGCTGTGCTGGGTGAATTTAAGATAGAAAAAAAAATTCAGATAGATGAGGTAACGGTGTAGGATATAAACTTAGCTGAACCTGTTGATCCTTAACAAGCTACTATTCGGAAAAGCAAAATGAATTTTAGGGAGCGAATGCGAGAATCGTCAAGGTTTATTATCCTTTTTAAATACACCCAGCGGTGGTTTTTTCAATTGTTTTGCTTTACTTTTTTACACATTTTTAAGTGATGTCAGTATGAATAGCTCGTGTAATTAGAGTCTCTAAAAAACAAATTCAACTGTCGTTGTCTCGAAAGGCTACGATCATATTATCGAAATGTATCAATTCGCAAAATAGTTGCTCAACTTCACTCCAATGAAAGCTGAGTGAGGCGATTTAAAAAAAAAATATTGTGAGTATGGACAACTGGAGAAGAAAGAAGGATCCAGGCTATTTTGAGGACATGCGTTTAAAAATGGCGCAGAAATAAAAGCAGAGCGGCAGCCATTGATTTACAAAGATATTTCGATTCGCACAGTTCAAACTCAATTGAATTGAGCCAACTAGAAAACCTGCCAAGAAACCACCTTTGACCAAAAAAATGAAAGAAAACCGGCTACAGTGAGCTAAAAATAAACAAAATTGGGCTGAATCCAAATAGGCGAATGTAATATTCTCTCATGATCCAATTTCCAGTCCAATTTCTATCTAATAGGACCTGATAGCTATCGTACAGTTTGTCATAGACAAACTTGGATTCCTTAACCGAAATCAATTATTTCAAGATGACCTTGCCATCGGGCACAACCTGTAAGTAACACCATGATTTTTTATCACTCCCACCACTTTCTTGGGCTTATTGGTGTGTTTTGTATTTTTAAATAACAAAACTGAAGGGAAATCTCGGCTTGGTTTCATTAGGTTGGCTTAGAAAAAGTCCGGACCTCAATCCGATTGAAAATGTTTTAGACCTTATGGCAGTTAAAATACGCAAAAGAAGCACAAAACAATGATTGGATTGCAAGGAAACTGTGAAAAAGTATGTCATGAAGACATTAAAACATCCAAAAATCCAAAAAGCTTGAATGCGTCTTTTTTTGCTTTTTCAAACAACAACGGCTAAACATTTCTTAAAGTTTTTGACCTGAAACCATAGTTGTACTAACACAAAACCTTTTTAACTATGCTTTTTGACTAATTTTAATTGAAAAAAATTACGCTCTCTGAAAAAAAATGTTGTTCAAAAATTCGAAAATTTGGAAGTTATGTGAAAACTAGAGCCAATTTGACTTCGGACTTCGGACTTCGAAATCATAATCAGCGGATCGAAAACCATAGGACTAGACCCATCCTGTCTAGTTGCTTGCTCACGACACTTTTTTTATAGCGCTGTGTAAAGTAGGAAAAATAGTAGGAATTTATTTTTGGACAGTTTACTCATGCTATTTCTCATGCTAAGTTAAGTAACACATTTTTGTGCGTAAGCAAATGTTAAGAGTCAAGCTGAAATGTAAGTGGAAATTGTAACTTTCTAGTTCTCTATAACAGTAATGTGTTGCTGCAGATAATTTCTCTCAAAAGGGAGAATGGTCTTAGTAACTAAGAGCTCAGTTTAGCTATAGAATATAAAGACAAAGTATTAAATTTGCCTTGGAATTTCGAAGCTAAACATTTCAGCACATAAACCACTACTAAGCAACTACAACCATAAGATAACTTTTAAATAGTTCGAACTAACTCACATGGATTAAAAATAAATAACCATTTACGATCAATAAAAACGAAATAAACTTTACATGTACATTAAGGTCAACAAAAAGAGATATGCATTTAAATCTTCTTTCAAAAATTTAATGCAATTGAAGGTCAGCTTTGGGAACCACAAAAAAATCATAACTTCAAAACTTCAACAAAAATATGTTTAAAATCTTCCCAACTGCGTTTGCCAGTGCGATGCAATATTGATGAGATTAGGAAAGTATCCCAACATTTCACAGCCCAACCAACCAGCTAAAGAAAAAAAAAACTAGTAACCTATCACTTGGGCATAATTAGTTAGTATTTATGCCGCCTTTCTGTGATCTTTTTTTGTTTTCGTATTGTATTTTTGTATTTTTTTTTTTTTTAATGTAATGAAATGAAACTTTGACATAAACTCAGTTGACCTTTGCGGCTGAATACCCATAAATTTGTGTAGCAAATTTTTTTGTATAACAACTCCAAAGTAATCAATTATTTTTCTATTTTTAAAGTTTTTAAGTTTTTAACCTGAACTACTTTCATCATCAATGACAGACATATGGTGGTATTTAGATGATTATAAATGGTAATTGCACTCGCATTAAAATTAAAATAATTGCATTTTTCACATCGATACTTAGTTACTTATATAAGCGGCTTAAATGCGTTGTAATATTTGTGCTATCTCAAGGTCAAGTTTAAGACTTTTGGAGATTTTTAGGAAAATTATTTGGTATGATATTAATTAACGACAAATAACATTTCAATAAAAAAAACTATGGATATTTTTGATCTGATAAACAAATTTGGGAATAGAAAGAACTGATAGAGTTTTTAGGGTACAGAAAATCTAAATTATCCCTCAATTCAATAAAATCGTTCATCAGACAACAAGAGTAATGACTATTTACTCTGCTGAAGTAATACTAATTTTTTTTGTGCGGGTAAAGATTCAAAACTGTCGTCATAGTCTGATATGTTATGGTTATACCCCTTAAAACTACCTTCTCCTCCTCAGAAGACTTCTTTAAACTCTAGGACCGTTATGACATTACTTCAAGGTGGAGTCCGTAGGAACTATCGAGAAATTTGGAATTATCAATTTTTTTCCTAATTCCGAACGATTCACATCTCAGGAATGTACTAATTATTACCGAAAATTCCGTAATAATTTAGGTTGTACAGCCTTCTAAAGGCAGAGCTGTCTGATAGTTTTCAAAAGTTTTTTTTTGTTGGAACTCTAAAAGAAGTGTTCAAGAATACAGCACTTCTCACAAGTTTTACGTCCATTGTACTATATTCTATGTTCCCTTTTGATATTCTTTGAAGCTATCAGACTTATTAATAAATCTGAGCAGTTCCTGCAATATCAAAGAGCTCAGGTGTTCGTCTCTCAATAAGCCAGTGCCACATACTAAGAAAGCCGTCTCTTCACATTCTTTTTCCTACCCACAGGAAGCACAGAAGGCACTAACTCCCAGGCCAATCATATTCAAATGTTTAGCCCAAGAGAAGTAACCTGTGTATAGTCCCACCAACTACCTACAACTCTTTCTGTTAAGTGATAACAGAAAGTCTATTGGGCTCTTCGAGATGTCAAGTAACATGATCTTTGTCTGTCTAAAGCTCCTCAGTTTCCCCCCTTTACGATTGTAGGTCAAATCGACCCACTTATTAATGGTGGTATTGATCGCTGTAGACGAGAAAGACAGTACGGATTCTAGACCCAAGAAATCAGTTTCCGAACCTTTGCTGACCAGAAGGTTAGTAAATTCAATTCCTGAGTACCCAGAAACCAGTATTTTCCAACACAATCAATCCTGGTTATACTACCACTTTAGACGTAGTTAGGGGATCAAGCAAGGATTTAAGCGCAGCCTGACAGTCACCAAATTCACAAATTCTCCTTTCTCTCTAATAGCAATTAATGGCATGGTTCATTGCATTGATGAATGCAAAAATTTCTGCTTGAAAAACAGAAACATGCTACCGAAGATAGAAGTGAAGTTGCACTCCATTATTTTCAATGAAGTTCGCAGAACCCGAACCGTATTCTATTTCAGAGCCGTCAGTGAAAATGAGCTTACAATCAACTCCAGGCCCAGATCTTGGCAACGTTTGTGCTTCTGGAATTTACATTAGAATTGTTGCCATTGTATTCTATTCGTTTCCTAACGCTGTCAACATTAATTTCGCTCTACCCTATAATGACTTCGTATAATGACTTCTGTAGCAGTTGCCATAACATCGAAGAGGTAGAAACTCACGGGCACTTCTTGTGTGGTTGCCTGGCTCTGGCAGGGTATAGACCCAAAACCTTTGAAAAACCATTCCTCAATGGAATAAAGGAAGTCTCTTACACCAATTAAGTTTTGTGATCTGAACAAAGGGTTTTTGGGACAATGAAGCTTTCTCTTCCTTTCTTATTTATCACAACTGAGATAGAGTTATCAAAAGAAAAACTCTATCGCTATCCTCGCTTAAGGAGAAACAACCACTCCGCCTAACCCAACCTAGGTCCTACTAAAAGTAGTACAGCCCATGGAAAATATATATTCCCCTTTTTAATTTTCATATAACTCTGGCTGATGCAATTATTTTTGTGTTGTCTCAAAAAATATTCTTTTCTGCTGAATTTTGAAGTACGAAATGACTCCAGTTGTTTCTTCGGTGTCAACTTCCTCATAGTTCCTACAAAAAGGCATTCAAGTGGTTGCACAAACTGTGATTAACACACCTTACAAACTTAAACCTCAAACTCTTTCCAATGCTTAGGATGTATATTTACATAGTTTCAATGAAAGCTGAAGATATCTAACCCAGAAGTATATGACAATGGAATTAGTCGCCTAAAAGAATTTTTATGGATTTTTCAAGGTATGCCTTGAAAATATTGCCTTTAGTACTTCTAACTACAAAAAGTGTAGGTACCTAAAGAAAAACGCCTTGAGCAATTACTAATAAAAATATAAATTTAAATAAATAACCTAACAAAAATTGAAGACTTCCCAATTCCAATTACTTTATTTTTCATTTATCAAAGATAAAAAAACGCATGCGCGCATCTTCTTCTTCTATTTTTATATTTTTCTTCTTCTTCTTCTTTACTTTAACGAGGGGTACTTCAACCCAACAAAACCAACCTCAATAACAACAAAAATGTTTAAATGACTTTAATGAGTTGTAAATGACCACCAGAAACAGACAAATGAAGCCAAAAACAACAAAATATCAACAAAAACAACAACAACAAAATCAAGGTCAAGTTTCTTTAAAGCAATTGTTGCAAACTATTTAACATTTTTAGCTTTTTTTTTTGCTTGTTTGCTTGTAAACGTTTCCAGTGAACAGCACAAAAAAATAAAGTTAAAAAAAGCAGAAAAAGAAAAAAAAGAAAACCAGCAAAAAAAAAAAATGCTATCGTATTAATTTGTTGATAATTGCTCATCGTTAATTTGCTATTATTGTTGATGTTGATGATGACGGCGAGAAAAATGATGATAATCATGGTTGGTGTAGCACGTTGCTATGTCATCTTCAGCCAAAATAATAATAATAAGTATTATCGAATACCTTCAGCTGGTTAATGCAAATGTGATGTAACTTAAATTACCAGTAAGGATGAAAAGGAGATGGGGTAGAGGAAAACAGAAAGTGTAGTTCAAGTAGCAGAAGATATACATAAATACGATTTAGTTTTGAAAGGAAGGCCAAAGAAAGGCAAGTGAGTTTGAGCTGACAGACAGGCAAATAATATGGCAACAACCAACTCAACGCAGAAAACACCGCAGGGAATAGGGAAGGGGAAAAGGTATAGGGTAAACCAAATTGTGGGAAAAAATTATGAGGGGAGCACCTCGAAAACCTTAGAAAAGCAATTTCTAGATGTTACTGTACCACACACGGTTTGAGAAAAGAATAAGAGCAACCTAGAATACTATTAGGAAGAAGGTAATAACTAAGACCGAATATGGACAAACAAGTTCCCCGTAGTTTCCCTCACATAGAAAAAACTTTCAACTTTTATTTTTTTATGTAATATAATTCGTTTATTTGCTAAATATCGACAAAAAATAAAAAGGAAATATAATAAAATACATGTGTGTGAGTATATTAACATGTGTGAATGGGTGTTTATGTAGTATATGTGGGCGTGATTTTTGACTTACTAAAGAAATGTTTGACTTACTAAAGAAATTCACTAAATTCAAGAGAGCACTTTTTCGATCTCTTTCACTCTATCTCTCTCTCTCTTTCACCTTCTTATTTCTTCTTTTTCAAAAAGAATCTGCGTGATGAACCATAACTAGGCGATGGCACATGTAATGACGGCATCTCCTCGACAACAATAGGAGAAGATGATGAGGCAAGAGGAGTCAAGTACTGATTGCTGGGTGTTTCCGCTGTTGAAGGCGACTGTTGTTCAGCAGCGAAAGCATTAGCTGTAGGGGCACCGTAAATATCTGCGGGCACATCACTAATAAATTGCTGGGGCTGTTGTTGCTCTTCAATTACTGGTTGTAATGTAGTAATGGGAGCATTTAAATCAATGCCATTACCGCTTTCATCAGCATTGAAATCTTCTTCGGTTGCACTATATTCATCGTTGGGTTCAGCGGCCACAATATGACGTGATTCCATTTCAACTTGCTCTGGTTGGTGTTGTTGTTGGTTTGCTGGTGGTGGCCCATAAACGGGTGCTTCTTCTTTTCGTGTGCGATATTTAATGAAATACACCTCGGGTTTGGTTGGCTTAGTGGGTTCAGCAGTGGGGATGATGATGTCAGGTTGCCTCTCAGGTTTCTTGTGTAACACATAGATGAGCGTCTTCTCTTCGTTTTGTGGTGGTGGTGGAATGACTGGTGGACGGACTTTGGGTGCTGCGGGAGCTTTGATGAATACGATTTTATAGTGTTTTTGCTTGTTTACTTGTTGCACAACCCGTGGTTGGATTTCGTCTTCGTCATCGAAGTCCATGGGAGGTACGTGCACGTAGACGTGTTTGTGTATGCTCATTTGTTCAGGTCCTGAACCGTAACCGGATTCATGCGGCTGTGCAGAGTGTTGGAATGCTTGGTTGTAAGAGTCTAATGGTTGTTGTTGTTGTTGTAGTTGAGGTAACAGCGTGGACTCTTCGGGTGCTATGGGTGTAGCAGTGGAATCGATTTGGAAAAGTTGCTGCCCGGGTGCGGCTTTAGGAGCGAAAGGGGCGGGAGCACCATATGACTGACGTGGTCGGGATATAACGTTACCAAAACTTTGATCATGTGCTGTGAAAGAGAAAGGGTTTTAAATTGGTATATTTATACATATCTAACATGATTGAACACTTTAAGCTACAATTTTCAAGATGAAATCCAGCTTAATCACTTTGAAAACATTTATACTCTTAAAAGTAAGTGCACCTTTTTCTTCCAGCTTCTCTATTTCAATCATTCAAAACTCACCACTTTGTTGTAATCCACCTTGATTTTGTTCTTGTTGCTGTAATCCATTGTAACTACTATATCCTGCTTCAGGATGTGCCAAAGCGCATACACTCAAACAAATCACGAAAATAAAAGCACGCATTTTTTCCGGTTTTTATTGTTTTGTTTTTTATTTGCCTTTGTATTTGTGTTTTTTTCACACACACACAATCGCACACACTTTTGTTAAATTCAAATAAAAGTCCTTACGAACTTTTCTTTTATCCTCTATTCACTTTTTTCGGTGGTAAGCTTTTTTATTAGAAAAACTTTGTTAAAGCAGAGCAAGTTTCGAACTGATGCTAATTCAAGTGAAACAACTTTAATTTATATGATTATCGATTGTATGCAGCCGCTTACATATCGGTTACGAATTGTATTGAAATTGTTGTAGTATCTCGAATATTTGGTGAGCATTCAACTAAAATATCATTAAAATTTGATTTAATTGAAGTTCAAAAACGAACAAACACCGAAAGAGTCGACAAAACGCAAAAGACGCTTACAAAGGCAGACGCACGCTCTACATTAAAGATATCACGTGCTTTTTGGCATCTTTGTTTTTGTATTTTTTAGTTGGTTTTGTTTATTTTTTTTTTTTTTTGTTATAGTGCTGGTTTTTTTTGGCTAGTTCATTCAATTGGAAAATCATTTTTGTGTGCCTTAGGTTAGGATAAGTTGAGTGGTTGTTTCTTCTTAAGCGCAATAGCGATTTGTGTACGCTATTTCCGTTGAGGTTGACCTGTCTTCATGAAGAAGTACTAATGTTTTATAAAGTATAAGAGTTACATTTTGATAGTACGTTTTTAGAAAAAATCAAGCTTTTTGCTATATTTTAAACTAATTTTATTGCTTGTTGCGCAGATGTGAGCCTAATGTGAAAATTTTCAAGTAAATCAAAAGGAAAATGTTTAGCTGATAATTTTAATGTATTTAAAAACATCATATACATTGACTCTGTAAATGCAGAGATATCAGAATCTAGCTTTATTACGTTAAATGTACCTACAAAAAATTCGTGAAAAGTAATCCTAAAAATTGAGCTGGCTGTACAGTGAGCCAAAAATTGTGATTTCCTCATCCCAATTAACCGGGCAACCCATTTAAAAGAGTTTTCCCTAAATACCTAAAATCCTAAAAATTGCAATCGCAAAAAATAAATGAAATATAATATAGTTCTTTATGTAAATTGCTGATTATATCATAGCACCTAGAATCATAGGCAAAGGCTTTGTCTATCTGATCACAAGCGCCGCTTCTCATTTGCCACTTGCCGTCGAATTCCATTTTTGAGAAATTGCTAATACATTATATGATTTGGAGATTTTACAATTTAGAACATTCGTACTTTTTTCTAAAAGAATCACGGGTCATCTCTTGCGAGAACGTCTTACCCGTTAGGTAACGATCTCAAAACGTGACCAGTTGTAAGAACAGAAATGGATATTAGAAATTTCCAAATGAATATTCCAATGTAATAATAATAATATTTGTTTTTGAATGCAATTAACCTGGGAAATTTAGTAAATTTGGATGTGAAAGAGTCCAATTATTGACGCAAACGGGGAACTCAATTAAGTGGCGATCAATTTATCGGAGCTTACTGTATTAGCTTAAGTTAAGTGGCTGTTCAGGGACAGACCTAGGTCTGGGTCTATAAAAAAGGAAATCCATTTCATTTTTCAGGAATTTCAGGTGACCAAATATGCCAATAAAGGTGTCAGCGGGATCGCTCATTACTTATATAGTTTCAAATATTTTTCAATAAAAATTAGTTAAAGTTCAATATATGTGCTTTTACTTAATAAATAGTTTTTATAAGAAACTTTAGTGGTTTACTTAGGAAAAATTCTTGAAAAGGATTATTTTTGACGCTAGTGGCGGTGCCCCCTTAATAAAAACTCAAAAAAATCGTAAAAAATTAAGAGAGTTTTATAAGTTGTCTTTTATAGTTGTTGATGTTTACAATGAAAGAAACTCTTTGTAAATTAGTAAAAAATTATTACAGCGAAATTCATCTATAAAGATTTCGCTTGTACTGACCAGTGTTGGGCAAAATTCAGCTTGACAAATGAGGAAAAAGTAATGACTAAAAAATCAATTATCAAATACAAACTAATGACTAATTTTTATTAGTAATGTCTCCCTGACTAATGATTAATAATATTAGTTGTAACCATGACTAAAATGGTGATTACGATTTTATTTTTTTTTGTTTTCAATACGAAGTACCAGATAATTAGTTGATCGGTTTTGATACCAGGATGAGGAATGCGAAAACCGAACGATTCCTATCACGAAATTATCGAATTATGTATTTATAGTAAATGAAGTCGAGTCATATCAAAATTTCATCTTGCAGCATTTTCTACCGAAAGAAAATCTAAGTTTCGCTTCGATCTTCTCAACTAAACTCGGAACTGTGTAAAGAGATGCTGCAAGAGGTTCTTATAAATTTTATGGGCAAAAAATGGGTGTGACTGTATTTTTAAGCAGGACAATCCATATCTTAAGGAAGTCTTTGGAATGGTTTCGGCAACACAATATTCCATATTCAATAACCTAAGCTCTCAATCTGATGGAACTTTCAATCTATAGCGTATTAATCTCTCAAGATTTATAAATACTCCAGTGTAAAGCAAATTGTTTCCACCACTCTTAAGCTATATGTTCTTCTTTTTTGCTCTTTTTTTTAGAATGCAATTTTTTTAAATGGATTTATAAAAGCATGTGTGTTTTTCTTCTTTTAACTGTTTGCAGTTTTAAATTAATTTTATTATTATTCTTCGATATTTTAATTAAACACCATTTTTTTATTTTATTAGCAGTATTCGGATATAACGACCGACTTTGGAAGATCCCTTGGCCGTCGTCATAAGCGATGTCCACTGTATGTACTTGTTGTAAAAACTCAGTAAATGTTGCTGGCTTTATGTCGTTGATTTTGGTCAAAAACATATTTTTTACTTTTAAGGGAGGAAAGAATATGTTAAGTAAAGTGAACGAGCAAATCTTATCAGAGTAATATTTATTTTGGCTAAAAGAAAAAATAATGTAACAAATACCGCCTAATTATTATTATTTTTTTTTTTTTTGCAACCCAGGTACCACCGAATAAATCATCAAGGAAGCAGCCACCAGTCTAATTATAACTCATCTGGAGTTTATAGATTTTGTCTATATTCACTAGCGATTAAATTAAGGTATTCAGAGAACTGTTTTCTCTAGATCTGTACCACTCCTGAAACTAGGTTGGATCAAAAGGAAGGAAAAGAAACAGGAAGCCAAAAAAGCAAGTGTTTCTGAGCTGGTGACTCAAAGCAGAAAACGCCACTGGAAACAGGGGAAGAAAAGAGGAAAAAGACTAGGGTAAAACAAGATGTGGGTAAAAATGTTAAGAAAGGAAAAAAAGGAAAAGCTCAAACTAAATATTATTGTACCTCACAAGCTTTAAATAAAAACGAAGAAAAGCAACCAATACTAAAACCAGATAACAACTGAGACCCGATATGGGCACAAATTCTATTTAGTTTCCCTCAAATAACAAAAAAAAGTCAATTTTTATTTTTTATGTAATATAAATTCATTTATTCGCTAAATATCGACAAAAATCAAAAAGAAAAAATAATAAAATGTTTTTGTGTGTGAGTGTATTAACATGTGCTTGTGGGTGTATGTGTATGTAAGTGCAGGGGGCGGGAAGTGCATATAGTAAAGGTGGGCGTGATATTCGCTATGCAAAAATAAAACAAACCAAAAAAAAATAATAATAAACATAATAATGTTTGACTAACTAAGGAAATTCACTAAATTCAAGAGAGCACTTCTTCAATATCTCTATCTCTCTCACTTTATCTCTCTCTTACTTCCACCACTTCATTTCTTCTTTTTCAAGAAGAATCTGTTTGGTGGACCATAATTGGACGCAGGCACATGTGAAGTCTCCGCGACAACAATAGGAGGAGATGATGAGGTAAGAGGCGTCAAGTACTGATTGCTGGGTGTTTCCGCTGTTGACGGCAACTGTTGTTCAGCAGCGAAAGCGGCAGCTGTGGGTGCACCGTAAATGTCTGCGGGGACATCACTAATAAATTGCTGAGGATGTTGTGGCTGTTGTTGCTCTTCAATTACTGGCTGTAATGTAGTAATGGGAGCATTTGAATCAATGTCATTGCCGCTTTCAACAACATTAAAACTTTCCTCGGGAGCTCCATATTGACCGCTGGGTTCAGCGTGACGTGGTTCCATTTCAACTTGCTCTGGTTGGTGTTGTTGTTGGTTTGCTGGTGGTGGCCCATAAACGGGTGCTTCTTCTTTACGTGTGCGATATTTAATGAAATACACCTCGGGTTTGGTTGGCTTAGTGGGTTCAGCAGTGGGGATAATGATGTCAGGTTGTGCCTCAGGTTTCTTATGCAGCACATAGATGAGGGTCTTCTCTTCGTTTTGTGGTGGTGGTGGAATAATTGGTGGTCGGATTTTGGGTGCTCCTGGCGCTTTGATGAATACGATTTTATAGTGTTTTTGCTTATTTACTTGATGCACAACACGTGGTTGAATCTCATCTTCGTCCTCGAAGTCCTTGGGGGGTACATGCACGTAGATGTGTTTGTGTATGCTCATTTGCTCAGGTCCAGAGCCGTAACCGGACTCATGTGGCTGTACGGAGTGTTGGAAGGCTTGATTATAAGAATCTGATTGTTGTTGATGTTGCTGTTGTTGTTGCAATTGAGGTAACAGCGTGGACTCTTCGGGTGCTATGGGTGTAGCAGTGGAATCGATTTGTATGGCTTGCTGTTCAGGTGCAGCTTGACCAGGAGCGCCATATGATTGACTTGGTCGGGATACAAAGTTACCAAAATTTTGTTCATTTGGCAGTTGCTGATAAATGTATGGTTTCTGGATGTGTGCTGTGAAATAAAAAGAATTTGAAATTGATTCTTATCAAAATCTTTTGAAATATTTCTTGTACTGAATTTCTCGATTTCATAAGCCCCAATCACTTCAGCTCAATTACTTTGGCATCACTTATATATACTTTTTATAATTACACTTTGTTCCTCCATCTTCTCTATTTCAATCATTCTAAACTCACCACTTTGTTGTAATCCCCCTTGATTTTGTTCTTGTTGCTGCTGTTGTTGCTGTAATCCATTGTAACTACTATATCCTGCTTCAGGATATGCCAAAGCGCATACGCCCAAACAAGTCACGAAAATAAAAGCACGCATTTTTTCCGGTTTTTATTATATTGTTCTTGTTCTTTGCCTTTGTATTCGTGTTATTTTTCACACACAATCGCACACACTTCTGTTAAATTAATAATAAAAATCCTTATGAACTTTTGTTTTATCCACTATTAGCTTTTTATCGATGGTATATTTATTTATTTATTTTTTTGGGGAAAACTTTGTTAAAGAAGAGCAAGTCTCGAACTGATGCCAATTCAAGTGAAACAACTTTAATTTATATGATTGCCGAATGTATGCAGCCGCTTACATATCGGTAACGAATTGTACCGAAATTGCTGTAGTATCTTGAATATTTTGTGCGCGCTCAACTAAAATCTCATTAAAATTTGATTTAATTGAAGTTCAAAAATGATACACGTCACACATACACTCTCACACCCATTTCAGCTCACGCCGAAAGAGTCAACAAAGCGCAAAAGACGCTTACAAAGGCAGACACACGCGCTACATTAAATTTACCACGTGCTTGTTGGCATTCTTGTTTTTGTATTTTTGTTGTTGTAATTGTTTTTATTTTGCTTATAGTTTTTGACCAATTTTTGTATGTACCCTACAGCAGATGAGATTAACCTTTTAGCAGCAGGAAGCTGCATACAATGACTTGGAGATTGATTTTATGGCACTGAACCGAAAGTTCTCAGTAATTCCATTTCGGATCCAAAAGAGAGGCTATGGAAATGCAGACTCTCTCAAAAATGGCTTAAGTTCTCTATAAAAACGTGAGTGGTGGTTTTATTTTTGGTCTGAATTTTATATAAATTTCGAGTAAGTTTTCGTCTGCTTTTGATTTTTGAATTTTATGTGAATTTTAGTTTATTTTTGTTCTGAATTTGGGACTAAATTTTGATGAAAAGGAAGAACAATTTAAGTCGACTTGAAAATTTATTTTTATTGTATATTTAAAATTTATTGTATATTTATGATTATCTTGCATTGAAATCTTGAAGTTTTTCTTAAATGGAATTAGCTGTTCTTTCTTTTTACATCCCACCGTTCTGGATATGGCAATTGTCGTAAAAAATTCAAAAAAAAAATGTTTTCTAACCATGTCTAAAGGAACTTATTCTGATTGAGATTTCTATAAATATCCAACGAGGAATCATGTCTAACCAGAACATAGGTAATTTCACTACCACGTATATTCCTATGACCACGAACACAAAAGACTATTAAATTAACTAAGCTCTTCGTGTTGATGGGAAACTTCTTCCAAATATTTAGGAACGATTTTTTTAATTTTATGCAACATTTATGAAAAAGACTTTGAGTAATTGCTTAGTTTATAACAATTCCTTGTCATATTTCCTAAAGTGTTAAAAAGTGTTTTGAAAATGTTTTTCTTTTGTCCCCATTGGTAAATCAGGGGCGTGCTTTAAACCAAGCTTAGCTTTCCAATCGTTATTAAGGGACCAGAAACCCCCAAAGTATATGGTTGTCAGCTCACCATCACGAAATTTGCTTACAGAACCTGATCTCTATCTGAAATAGTTTTTACTCAGTTTGCTTAGAACCCGCCCCCCTCTCTCTATCCCCGTTTGCCCACCAATGGCATTCCATAGATTCGAAGACCGATCCAATCAGGTACTTATCCATCTGATTTGAACCTTCGTGATCCCGATCGACTCAACCATGCTCGATCCTCAGCTAAACTGAAAGATGTGGTAAATAATTGCTTACCGTATACGTCGCAATGTACATTATAAAAAACATTTTCAAAATGCTTAAAATAAGACGTAACAGCTATCTAGTCTCGCACTCCGTACTTTCCTCCGAAGTACTTAAGTGCTGTTGATGACACCATTTCACGATCCGCCTCAATGGCCTCAACAAAATTCCACAAGCTCGGAATATCGCCGTAATCAGCAATGAACCACTTAAAGCCCGAACTCTTCCTGATATTGATTTTAATGCTGACGATTACCACAAAATGTTAAGCTGGTCTTTGGTTCACTTGAAGTACAGCCACCTCCACGTGATGGATTCTTTTCTGATGGAGACAGAAGATATTTTTCGATCGGGCTGAAATTCTGCACACGCTTTACTGGTCCAATGACGCAACATTTCTACATTAATAGAATCTGATCCTCGGAGTAAAAAATTTGTGGGCCCAGTCTAATATATAGGACATAAAGTTAATTACTGATTACTACCTATTTTTTGTAGCATACTCATGATAGATAATGTCTCATATTCGACCTCGACCGAACCGAACCATAGTCTATGTTATATGTACATATTTTTGGTGTCAAAGGAAGACCAGTGAAATGAATGAGAACATGGAATAAGTGACGAAAAACATACAATCGAAACACTTATGTACATTCATATAATAGAAGTCCAAAAAAAAAAACCAAAATAATGAGATTTACCTAAATATGTGAATGCAACCAAAAAACTTCTGTTCCTTCTTTTTTGCTCACTTTGCACATTTCCCATCGTACTCCAATTCGCCTCCAAGCTTACACTCTCCTTAACAGCTAAAAAGTTTTTACGACAGAGCTGTAAACCAAAAAAAAAAAACAACAAAAACGCGTTCATTATGCGGAGTACTTGCGGAACAGCTACATACAAATGCATACAATACACAAGTACTCGACTTGTACCTACAATGTGCAACCTTCGTTTGAGTGCCAAAGCTTTGGTTACTGCTGCTCTTGCTGCTTCACACACACACACACACACACAAAAATCATTAAACTGGAGCTCTTCTTTTGTATATACGAGTACGACTTGTATTCATATTGTAGCTGCTAATGTTGTTGTTGTTGCTGCAGCTGTTGTTGTTGTTAATGTAGTTTTTCATTGATTTGGCGGGCGATTACCATTTGAAACGTAAAATCGAAAGTGTCTTACAAGGCGTTTATTGAATTTCATTTCATTCATGTGTGAATTGGTGCATATTCTGATTCGACTTGCTTGGTTTGCTTGACTATTTGCGTCAATTCAATAGCTTTACACAAAGGCATGTAGTAACAATTAATGCTCATTTTTCCGAATATCAGTGTCAGTAGTAAATGTTTGCGATAATTTTGCAATCATCACAGATACAAAGACGAACACACACGCACACATGCACATTTACCCTTACGCCTATGCCGGCAAATTAACAAAATTAAGGTAAATCGTTTTAATTTTCAGAATAATATTTTAGTTCCAAATTCAAAAGTATCTCAATTGTGGTAAATATAAGTGAACTAAATAACTAAATTCTACGTTTATTTAACATGTGCATAGTTGAATAAATTGTCCAATCAACTGGTAATATGGTAAATATGCATGTAATCTATACATTTATGAGTATAACTACATTTTTATTCCAGAAGAGCTTGACGAGTAGGTTAGCCAAAAATTATCATATTTAAAATCGGCTTTAAAATTCCAAAATATTAGCGTCTCATTGAACAAAGCATTGCATTCATCGTTGTAAAAATCATTACTTAAGCGGGAGTATATTCAAAGAATAATTTTATTCAAAGAAAATATTAAACATTTCTTTGAAAAAAGGACTAAAATTAAATTCACAATCAAAACATAAAAATAACTTTAAAAAAATGCATAATTAAAAATGAATTAACTTTCCATT
The DNA here is from genome assembly GCA_963691655.1 of Toxonevra muliebris. NCBI lineage: Eukaryota > Metazoa > Arthropoda > Insecta > Diptera > Pallopteridae > Toxonevra > Toxonevra muliebris. The sequence continues at coordinate 9,859,182 of OY829327.1, read as the reverse complement.
TTTTTAAATTAATTTTTACATACATCATCTGGATACTTGTACCAAGAGTTGAATTTTCGGTTTAATTTTTAAACCGTAGCGACAATTACTGGGTTTTTTCTAGTGAAGAAATAGTTAAGGAATGATTTCCTGTACGGCAATTCTTTTTATATATTTTTCGGATTTTTTTTTGTCGGAGTTGGCATTTTTGTCTAAGGGGTGCAGATGAAAGATTAATAACATGATATCTATACTATTGAACCAGAATTTTATGACTATTTTAGGCCTAGTTTTTAATCTAAATTTTAGTCAAGTTTTTAGTTCGATTTTGGTGTTATTTTTGCTCTAGTTTTTGGTCTAAGTTTTGGTCAAGTTTCTGTCTGATTTTAGGATTATTCGTGGTCTTGTTTCTGATCCCGTTTTTGGTTTGATTATATCCCCATTCAACTGCTTTTTGTTCTGATTTATTGTGAAATTTTTAATATAGTTTCTGGTCTGGTCTTTGATCCGATTTTATGTTTATTTTTGGGTTGGTTTCTAATCTGGATTTTGGTCTGGTTTTTGTAAAACTTTTTCTGATTTCATAATATCTATACTATTGAACCATTTATCATAGTATTCACAAAATTTATCAGTTGTTTATTTTTCTAATGGTGGAAATTTTAATTTATGCGGAAATGAAATTTGTAACTAAAACATCCAACTTAACTATATTTACTAAAGTATTTTTCTATTTACCAACTATTTCTAAACTAGGTTATAATAAACTAGAGTAGACCTAATTTTCATTTACTAATTCATCATCAAGTAATAACAAGAGCGAAAAAAGTTTGATTGACCTTTTTATGCAAACCGAAATAGATTTTCTTACTTTTGTAGCTCTTTGCTACGATTCATATTTATTGCGCGTATTTTTCCCGATTTGCAATAATCTCATATGGCAACATATGTAATTACGGTTTGCCCACCTAAGATGTGTGTAGCACCTGTAGCTTCACCTACATTTACTATTAATGCGTACAAGTATCTATCAAAAAAAAAATAAAATATTAGTTGAAAAATCTTACACAATCAATCATTGCGGTGACAAACAGAAACAAAACGGAATGTATATGCTGCTGATACAATTAAATCATAACAATAAAATGTGTGATTTGAATGGTTTTGCCTGCTACCAAAACAATTCAAATTAAACACTCGATCAAATACAAATACAACGAAGAAGTAATAGATGATAATAATTGTAAAAGAAAAAAAAAAAGAAAAAAGAAATATATTTTATTGTACAATGATGAGTATACAATTACAACGACAACAACGACGACGAAGAAATTTTGAAGAGTGCATCAATTGCGCGCAACTGAGTACCAACAATAAAGGAAACAACAAATCGAAATGAAATTGAATTTAAAATAAAATAAATAGTTTTATTTAATAAAAATATTGGATGTATAGATGTATATGTAAGTGAAGAGAAATATTAAAAAATGCCATCAACAACAATCACTTTTACATCATCAACAACATCATAAATACCAGCAACAACAAGCAACAACTACAACATTTATTGGACTTGATCGTGTTGTATCATAAAAGGCGCATGTGCAGCAGCAGCAACAGCAACACCAACACACAAATATTGTTGTTTAAATGTGCATGATCGATATCTTGAAGCAATTGTAGCGAAAAACCCCCTAAAAATATATATATACATATATATATACATATATAACTATAACTTTGCGTCAAAGTCTAAATGAAGCAGCTGCTGCTGGCTATTGATTTTGATGCTGCTGTTGCTTTTGGTGATATTAAGAGAAGCAACAAAATAAAACAATGAAACAACTTCTTGAATTAATTTATTGCATAATTTTATTTTCTTTCGATTATTTTTTTTCTTCATTTAGTTTGGTTTTGTTATTTTTATTGAGCCTCTTCATTTAAGAAATTAGGTCAGTTACGTGGTACGTTGGCTGACAGTTTGCAGCAATTGCTGCTTCAGTTTTTTTTTTTTCATTTTTTTGGGTTTGGTGTAACTTCATTTAAGCTTCTTTTTTTTGTTGGTGTGTACCTACTTTTTTTTTTTTTGGTGGGCAATTGTCACTGCGGTAGGCATTTAAGCTGAAAAGAAAAATAAACACTTCCCAGTTCATTGTCAGTGGCAGACACTTTGCCCTTCAATTACAAACTGAGCGTGTAAAAAATATTGTCATTGTATTAAGCTTTCAACACACGCAAATACACTCCGATACACCTATATGCATACGTATGTGTGTGGAAATACACTAAAGCACTTTGAAAAATGCACTTGATATTGTTGCTGGGCGCACTCAATGCAACTTTTCAGCTCTTCAACTTCTTCTGTATACGTTTCTAATTGATCCAACTAAAAATTTTGAGAGTATCTTCATTATCTGCATATACATTGCTTTGAAAATGTGAATAATCACGATTTCATTGTTGTTATAATTTAATAGAAACACCAAGTTTCTTCTTTTTTTTCTTTTGCTCTGATTTATTGTTAGAGATGTTCGTCTCGTACTTATATGTAGGCATCTTATTGTTGGTATTATTCACAAAAATACAAAAAAAAATAAAAAATAATAAGTAAATAAAAGTTCAAGGATTAGATCTTTTCGATAAAGCTAAAAATAAATATCTTCAATTGTATACTACGCCTATAGGCATGAAATACTTACTTAACTGCCTTAATGAGGTTATTTACACTAACATCGAGATTAAACTGATAGTTTAATTCATTAACTTATTAGATACACATGTGTACATGATACGACGGTAATAACTTGATGAGCATTATCTAGCTAGTAGTTCAATATTCCCCTGAGATACATTAAAACAAAAAGTTAAAGGCTAATACTTCCAAGTGCAGGAAGGAAGTGAAACTAACTTATTGTATTGAATGAAGCCATTGGCTGGTATATTGATTACCACTAAAGTTGTTCAATAAGTGATCTTAAGTATGTGTTTTTAAGTTGAAAACACTCAAATAAAGTTTATGCAGAGAGCATTTTTTTTTTTTAATTATTTGCAATAATGATAAAAGTTTATCATTTATTCTTTAAATTGAGACTTAAAATTTTGAAATCGTATCAGAAAAATCTTCTTGGAAAAAATAAACTTATTTTAGTTCAATTTTATGTTTATTGACGGTTTGGGGCTCGGTCTGGTTTTAGGTTTGATTTGACCAAAATCGAATTTGTTCTATGATTTTAGGTCCAGTATATTTTTTCGTCTGATTTAAGGTTTTTGTCTGGTTTAGTCTGGATTTTTTATGACTTTTTACGGTCTAGTTTTTAACTTATATTTTTGTCTAATTTTTAGTCCGATTTTAGGTTTATTTCTTGCCTGTTTAATCTGGTTTATGACTATTTTCGATCTATTTGCTTTAGTTTCTGGTTTCTGCGCTGAATTTCAGGTTAAGTTCTTGTCTAAGTTTGGGATTATTTGTGGTATTGTTTCTCTATGGTTTTTGCATGGTTATTTTCTAATTTATGATATGGTTCTGGAGTTAAATTTGGTGTTCCATTTGCTCTGATTTATGTCTAATTTTTGATATGGTTTCTTGTCTGGTATTTGGTCCGATTGTATGTTTATTTTTGGTTTGGTTTCTAATCTGGATTTTGTTCTGGTTTTTGTCCAACTTTTTTTTTATTTTTAATATGGTTTCAGGCCGATTTTATGTTTATTCTTAGTCTGGTTTAGTCTAGATTTTATGCCGGCTCTTTAGGACTATTTTTAGCTTGAATTTTACTCTGGTTTTTGACTCAATTTTGAGTTAGTTTGTTTTCTGGTTTTGTTTTTGATTTATTCTTAGCTAATTTTAAGATTGTTTGTTGTCTTATTTCTGGTCTAGTTTTTGGTCTGATTATTTTCTGACTTTTGATTTATTTTAACATTTAATTTTGATCCTGTTTTTGATCTGATTTTTATTTAATTTTTGTCGGGTTTGGGCGGATTGATTTCCAGCTTTTGTTTAAAGTTTAGATTTAATTTTCGTTTGGGTTCTTGACTGATTTTGACTAATTATTGATATGTTTTTTTAGTTGAATTTTGTTCTATTTCGGTTTAATTTTTTTCTGATTTTTGGTTTCGTTTGTTTTCTAGTCCGATTAGGGTTTTTGGTTTGATTTCAGAATTATTTTTGCTATGGATTTTGGTCATAATTCTGGTCTGTTTTTTCTTCCAATTTAATGATTATTTTCGCTCTTGCCCAAGTTTCGCGTGGGTTTTGTCTGATTTTACTATTAATTTTGGCCTGGGTTTTAACCTGGATTTGTCTTTTTTCAGAGCTGTGATTTAATTTTAGGTTTATTTTTGGTCTAGTTGCTCGGAAGGTTTGTGGTATAAATTTTTCTGCATTTTTTGCTGTTTTTTTCTGATTTCTGGTTTGATGTTAAGCCTAATGTTTGTACTGGGTTTGATCTGCTTTTGACTCTATTTTTTCTGATCTGCAGGCTGGTTTTTATTAAATTTGTTGGTTTGGTTTTAGGATTAGTTTCTAAACTTTTTTAGGCTTGATCTGATTTCTTTTCAGGTTTTTAAGATTGGTTTTAGTCTGGTTTTCGATCGGACTTTTGTTTTCCTACGCATTCGATTTGATTTGAGTAATATTCACAAAAATGTACAGGATTTGCTGATTTGTTTATCAAAATATATCAACAAAGCTGGAAACTTTGAACTACTCATCTTATTTAAAAAAAAAAAAAAATTAGCAAAGTTAGCTACAAAGCTCAACTTTTTGGTTTGCAAGCATTGAAATCTTATGAGCAGGCTTAAAAATCGTTTCACCTACGAGCATAAGGGCTCTAAAGTACCATAACACGCGTGCCAAGTTTGACAAGGTTCATTTACGCATTAGAAGATTTCAGTTGAACACAATGCATATGTAGGTGGCCAACATTATCCTAAAACGTAAAATTATAAACATTAAAAATTACTAAAATTTCTCCAGAGGACGATTAAGTTCTCGCATGAGATATTAAATAGTGAACCAAAAAACTTAGCTGCTTTTGTAATCCATCAATATCATCTATATTAAGTTAACTCTCATTAAAGCAATAATGCCTGCATATAACCTTGATCCATCACCACATGTACCCAGACAGCATTGTAATGAGACTGAAAAGATTTTCATTTCAATATTTCCATACAAAATTTTCTTTTCTTCCCATGTGTGAATGAAAAAATACTAGATTAATTAGCATTAATTGTTTATCAATTTAATACATTACTGCAGTCAATTTCTATTGAATGCTTTTGTATTCCAATTTCATAATATTAAATCATTTACCCTCAAGAAAATCTTCAATTATCGACAAAAACAGTGTCAAAAAAAGTAGCAGCCGATTTGTGTTGAATCGATTTATTTGAAGAAAACCAAATTAAATTAATTACTATGCTTTGAAAAAAAATTGCTATGCTTATAAAAAAAGAAACGAAATTAAAAATAAAACAAGTAAAAAAATTATCTAAAATAAAATAAAATAATTACAAAGGTCTTAACCCACATACTAACACATGAGAGCACCACAATTATAAATAAATACCAATTCAAAATTTCAACATCTCCAATAGCATTGCAGACGATGAGTATTAAATGCAAAAAAAAAGATTTACAACCAATCTAAAGTAGAAAAACCTTTAATATTTCTTCCATATTTTAGGTAAATATAATTTCACAGTAAACAATTAATCAAATGAGCAAAACAATCGAGGGGAGGGGAGTTGAGGTGTTCGGCGTGAAAAAGCATAAAGTAAGCAAAAAATAAATTTATATATATTGATGACAAATAATTATGATATTTTAGAAATCCCTTAGCATGCGCCAGCAAAACACCATTAATGACAATGAATGGTCAAAATACTCGACAGTGAGTGCACATTGGGGTCAGGTCAGACTGAACGCCTTTGCATTTTGATTCTTCTCTAAAACATTCATCAAGTTGATCTTATAGAAAATAGCTTATATACTATATACTATAGTGGTTTAAGTTTTAAACAAAGTAGATCATTTCGTGAATCTTCGTACACATAATTTGTATATGACTTCATATCTCTCAAAACAAAAAAAAAAATATGTGGAAAATTACTTCAGGAATTGACTAGGGTTTCAAAAAACCTTCTGGCGAATTTCAAAAGGTATCAAACATCAGCAGTAAAGCGATAGACTCTAAAGGAGCAAAGCTTATAATGGCAAGCACTCGATCTTAGGCAAAAGCATTACTAATTCAATGATCGCAATTTAAAAAATAGGCATATTGTGCTCCAAAAAAAAATCCTTGTAATGAAAAAACAAAAGTTTCTTTTTGAAAAAAAAGTTATGATTTGAAATTTCCCATATACCACAGGAATATAATCAAAGTGGTTCAAATTTCAGTTGCAATGAAGTGAAATCAAAAGAAATAATATAAAAAATTAAAAAAAAAAAATGTTAGTAAAGAGAGGGGAGGGGAAGGGAGTTGAATACTAAGCAGCCAAAAATGAGAAAAACCGTCTTGGTTATAAATTTTTCTTAAGTTTCCATCATGTTTCGTTAAAAGTAGGTTCAAAATTAAACAAAATATGCATTTGATCTCATTTTTCTATATAATCTGATTATTATTATTATTTCATTTTCAAACTTGAAATCATCAATCATTTAATACATTTTTTTGAATAGCTTGATAGAAGTATTTGGTTTCATGGGGTAATCAATTTTTTAATTAAATTTTGGTTTGAATGTTGATTTGATTTGAAGGCAGGTTTTATCTAATTTTAAGTCTGAATTTGATTGAAACTTTCATCTCCATTTTGTCTGAGTTGTGGTCCCAAATTTTACACAAACTAGATTTAAATTTTCGTCCGGGTTTTTATTTGAATTTGGTCTGAAATTATTGTAAATTTTATTTGATTTTTAATCAAAATTTTGATCTGCTGTCTGGTTTGAATTTTGGTTTCTGTTTTGTCATAATTTTGAATCGATTTTCAGACTAGTTTTTGGTATGATTTTTTATCTGAATTGGATCTGAATTTTGACCCGAATATAATCTGAGTTTTGTTCCCAATTTGATCTGAATATCTTTATTTTTTTGAGTTTTTGCATAATTTTGGTCTAAATTCTGATCTGATTCTGGTTTAAATTTTATTTTTTCTTATTTTTTTATAAATTTTTATTCGATTTTCAGGCTAAATTTTAATCTGATTTTGAATCTGAGTCTGTTCTGAATTTGTTCTGAATTTTAGTTATGAATGTTTTTTTTTATGAATGTGATCAGAATTTTAGTCGGAAATTAAGTCTAAGTTTTCTAGTGCAAATTGGATTCGAATTTTAGTTTGGATTTGGCCCAAATTTCGGTTAAAATTTTGGTTTCACAGATTTTTGCTTTTAATTCTGGTATTTTTTATAATAACTTAGACTTCAATTTCGATCTGATTTTTGCTCAGAATTTGGTCTGAATCTTGTTCTGAGTTTTGGTCTGAAATTTGATAACATTTGTATCTGATTTCAGTCTTATTTTTAATCTGGAAATTGGTCTATTTATTGACCTGATTTAGTGAAATCAGACCTCCAAAAACACAAAACATAAATCCGCCACTGATAACAACAGCTCGACTTTGATGAACTGAAACTCACTACAACACTTTCAGAAAAAAAAAAAAAACTTCTCTTATCACAAACTTTTCCAAAAACGTTAAGTCTGACCCACCTACTATAAATGAGTTAAATGCCGAAAGGCAGTTGCTGCCTTTTGATATAAAAAATAAACCCAAAATGTAGTAGAGCTAAAAACTTGAACAATTGAAATCCCATTTAGAGTAAAGCTTATAATCAGCACGTTTAATCCCAATTGGCAACAATGGTGCGGGAGTTGAGTTAGATACATTAGAGTGATGATGCGCTCTTAAATATAGACGACAAGCATTTCAGCAAAAACATTTCAAAAGCATTCAATAGCATTAATAAATGATTTTGCTGTCATGATATCACATCAGCAATTGTACACAGATGAGATGCGAGACGAAGTGAGATGTGAGGTGATGGTGACAAGTGAATTTATTGCAAAATATTCAAAGTTCACATTAATTAACATTTAATTTGATTGCAAAGCATAATTGAATTTGAAGTATTCGCATGGGTCTATAGGTATATGAAAAAATAGCGTGTAAACAGTAATCCCCGGTTAATTGTGCTAATCAAAATCAATAATTTGTGGTTCAAATAACAAAGAATTTCAGTACATTTTGAATAAACCTAAATTTTTTGGCACTATTAAATAGGAAAGCGGGGGTCAATTAACCGGGAATTACTGTACTTGGATACATAGATATACTGAAATGCTCCTGCAGCCAACCAAATTAAATATAGAGCGTGTTAATTGCAATTATCCGTGCCACATGTGTAAATGTTGAATGATTACTACAATTCCTCTGTTGTTGCCGCATGTGTGGATAGTGAGGTGGCAACTCTGTCATACGTCTTTTCAATTTGTATACTGATTATGTTTCGGTCTAAGAAAAAGAAGAAAAATTTTGTGTATATGGAAGATTAATTATTATCGATTTGCCGGCGTTGCTTCCAAAGTAATTCTGTATATATATAACATATATGTTTATCGCATTAATATTTCTGTCTAATGGATAGTGCGTATAAAAATTGTGTGTTTCTGTCTATCTGAATGCACTACATGCAGATGTCTGGTATTTATTCCTCTGATGTTCGTTGTAAATGGAAAATTGTCGATAAATAAATATAAATAAGTATGTAAATGCTCAACTATGTACATACAAGTATATAATCCGATTGGCAATGAACTTTTTCGTTGTTTCATCGTTGACAGACAATTAACATGATTACTTTAAACATTTTAGATACACTCAGCGAAATCACTGCTTTTGTTGTTATTTCGTTTTTTTTTCTTTGCTATTTGGTAGCTGTAAACTTTTATACTAATACTATAATTTTTAATACAATTTTTTATTTTTCTTTTGTTGTTATTATGTTTCTTTTTTAAAGTTAATTAGATTAGCGTGCAGTTTTTTTATCTACTAATTGGTTTAGTAAAAAAATTTGTTATTTCATTCCATCAATATTTTTCTTAAAATGTAGATACTTTATTTTATAGTCACGTATGCATATGGACGAGTATTGCAAAGTGATGAAATTATTCATAATGTTAATAAACTTTTGAGTGTAATAACAATTCTGATGATTTTATCACAACAATTTATAAAACATTTACCTTTGCTACTTCAGATTTTAACTCAAGTAGAATTGAATTTTTTTTTTTGTTCAGGCATTCGTTAGAGTTTAGTCAGCCAGCAGTGTTAATATTTAATTGAAATTATAGGCTGTATTACCACGATTAAGCTCAGATTCATTGACCACATTCTTTGTAAATCCAAATGAACACAAACAATTATACAAGAAATCACTGTGATGCCACTCTAAGGTACTAAAAGTTCCTTGACCATGTCATCGACACTTTGGCCAATCGTATTTTATAAATTTAATTACAAAAATACAATCGTGAAAACCACTTTTGATATAAAACTTTAGCCAAAAACAAATGCAGTCATCGCTGCAACGAAAAATTCAAATAATGACGGATGGCAGTCCTTACGTTGCCAACTATGGAGACTTAAGCGCAGGTTCGCAATAAAATAGTAGTAAAAAAGTTATTCTTTGAGAAACGTTTTATTTTAGTGGTTCAACCATTAAACAATTTTACTTAAAGCAAAATTAATTCACCCGCACAACCTATTTTACTCATAGGAGCTTTACTTTACTTATCTACATACATAAGTCAAAATGAATTTGCTTATTTATTTATATTAAAAATATTAAATGTTGAAAAAATTTCTTTTTTAATAGCAAACAATTTTTGGTGGTTAAGAATGGATTTGGTAAGTTTCTTGAGAGGCAACGCTGCATGCCTTTTTTACTATTGTGAATGTGAAGTTCGGCAATTAGGAAGAAGTAAAAATAAAAAGGTTAGAAAATGCAGAACGAGCATTTCAATATATGAAATAAAGAAAAATATAAATTATTTCTTGTCGCTAAAGCGAATTGGAAAGCGTCTCTAATGTCGCTTTTACTGCTTGCCGTACGCAAAACCCAACAAAAGGAAGGATGTAGTCATCCTAAATAAATATTATATTGGGTTTTCCCAAATATAAGAATGTATTTTTCAGGTGACTAAATTTACTTTGTTAATTCACGCGGCTGCGCTTTCTATTCAAATCAAAATTAAATAAAAAATAAAATATTTGATGACACGAGTGTCGCGACGAGAAAATGAAACACAATAAGGAATAACGCTAGAGGCGTAAAATCTTACAATTACACAGAAGTATTAAGAACTTTATCTCTTGTAATTAACCAGAACTCTTTGTCGATTCCAATTCCAGTGAAAGTTGTAATGTATTCAACAAATGTAATGAATTTCAAGATTGGATCAAAAACTTTGTTAATCGTTTCAAAGGTAAATCAAAAAGCAGTTTATGTCAAGCTTATTTTAATATTTAACATTCCTTACACAAACAAAGCAGTGTGTTTTTGTAATACTTTTTTTTTTGAATTTTGTAATTGTTGTAGCGCTGTTACCATCTCTTTACAAATTGTTATACAATTTTACTTCTTCTATTTTCATTACGAAATTTATAAATAATAATGTTTTAAGATTCTCTTTGCAAGCTAAACTAAGAAATAAAGAAAAAATAAATCTTCAAAGTTACGCTAAACAGAGACCACAAATTGACATTGAATCATAAAAATGCATTAGAGAACAATTGAAACTAAATCAGCAGCAATAACAAAATAAAATAATAATAGCAAACTACAGTATTAAGTATGTAGTATATATCAAAATAATAATAATAAAAAAAAAAAAAAATAAAAATAAACAGATCAAAATATTCAATTGAATTTGGCAGTTAAGTCTTCAATTAAAATAAACAAATTCCAATAAAGTAAATAAAAAATTTACCTCACATATATGCGCATACATACGTACATGTATGGATACATACCTATAGGATTCGTCTAAAAACGAAGCTCAAATTGTAGCTAACCATCCACTGGCCTCTGCTCTACAACTAACTAAATAACTAACTACCCACCAAACTTCACTCCGCTGCTGCCTTTTTGCCGTGCTATTTCTACCTTACCTGTTACTATACGAGCACATTTGTACTTTTATTATTATTGCTTTTTTACCATTGGCAACATTTATTGGTGGTTATTGTGCTCGTTCAATCGATTTGTGCTGAGCTGAATAGATTTAAAGCTTGTAACATTGTAGCAGCATATTTCATTGAACATATAAAACCACACAAAACTACAGAATACATACATAAGTATTAGATTACATGTATACACTCAAAACAATGCAGTTTTGATTAATTATTAAATATTTCTTTCAATTTAATTCACCAAGTTTATTTATATTTTTGGTTTTTTATTAATCATATTTATATTTATAATACTTAAATATTTAAAAACTAATAAAAATTAACTAATCATCATTTAACTTTTTTTTTTGTTGTTTTCTTGGTTAGGATTTTTTCATTGAGTATAACAATTTATTGCAGCCAGTCTGCAGTCAACAATTAAACTTTGTTTGTATATCTTGCAATTAAACTATTACAAAATTTGTTAGTGTGTGTGTGAATGTGTGAATTCAGAAAACGTTATTTTACTATTTGTTTCATTCAAATCCACGGCAAATTGATGTCAATACCAACCATACCACATACCCCGTTGGTACAGTGATGAGCACAAAATATGTAAAAAAAATTACTTAAGCAAGAAATTTCGATTGTTCGGCAATCAGTAAACTTGAAGAATACCTAACAGGACCGAATACAAATAACTTTAATAGTAAAATTTGTTAAGCACCTTATTTATGTATTTATATATTGGGTGTAAATGAGTTAAAATCGCTTACAAGAAACTATCTACAGGGGAGATTACCCCAAGGTGAACAACACAGAAAAATTCCCGCGTATTAGTTGGCAACACTGAATGCTTTAAGTCGTTATTGTTGTTCGCGGAGACGATGTTTTTGGTTATGTAGAAATTTCGGCTTTTTTCAAACCAACTTAAATTTTGTTTCCGTTGGTAATATCAAAAAAAAATTTTGATGAGATATGGTTTAACCCTATCAGGAGAAAGTTTACTTCCCGTTGTAGAAAAAAATCGGGATGTTGATTTTCGTATTTAGGAGCCCACAGATAGTTAAAAAAGACTAATCACAAATCACACATATGTGTACGAAAAAACGTTCAGGGAGCCTTAAAATACTCCGACTTACACAAAATGTGTCTCTATCGACAGAGGAAGGTTCTATCTACTTTTACACATCTTTTTATTATTTAGTATTTTTAATAATTTTTTAAAATTGACGACACAAAAAAAAAGTGAGTTTATCCCATAAAAGTCACAATAGTTTCGGCGGTTATGCTTCGATTGTAACAAATATAGGTGCCAAACGATAGAGGAAAAAACAACAAAGACATCAATACCAAAATTGTTTGGTTTGGCAAAGTTAGGAAAAATGTTCAAATTCATGTGCACATATCTGTGGTCAAAAGCAATAAACGCTTAAGTCGACTTATGCCTTCTCTTTAGTAATTTTAAAGTTCAGATGTATCTATGTTTTAGGAAATCCCTCAACTGACGGTCAGTCAGACATAAAAAATTAGCATTGTAATGGTGGTGGTTAGAACATAGGCTATTGTTTAATTCAATTCAAGAAGTGAGTGTGGCACCTTAATCTTAAATAAACCAATGCCCTAGAGCATGTGGACAGCAATGATGAAGTTTCAAAAGCCATATTAAATGGCTGATCTGGTATGTTTGGTTCCAAACCTGCCGCCAATAAACTTCTAGACCAATTTTTCGAACAATGGATAATATAATTATAATTCAACAGTTCTCAGTTCGAAATTGTCGGTTGTAATCTTCACACGTCCATCTTCGCGTGGGTAGATGAAGCTTACTCAACCTAGCTACCTCCTTATGTTTTATGGAAGACGGTAATGAAATTTGGAATACAATCTTTGCTGATGGATTTTCTTTAAGCTCCGTGACTCTGGTTGGTTCTAAACTTTCTTTTCAGAACTGCGTTAAGTCCCAGAGCAATTAAAATTATCTCGATTCTTTGAAAACATCGACTACAACCTTGTAATATTGTGGGTATTGCTGTTATGATTACCTAACCAATGATTTTAGTCTTTTCATTGCTGATCAAGTGGTGTAGAATATTCTTCCAAAAACCCCTTGGAACAACTAATGAGTAATCTTATTCGAGAATTAAACGTAACACTCACAAATTCATTCATAACTACACTTGAAAGTTTAAAAAAAATCATGTACAGTAATCCTCGCTTAATTGCGTCTGTTAAAATGTAGAATTTCTGTATTCTGAAGAATACAATTAACCAAAGAATTTGAGTGCATTTTGAACTGAAAACGTAAAGTTTCTTCCGCAATTAAACGGGAACGCAATTAACCGTGGATTACTGTATTGGAATCCAAAGTGGCTAATTACGAAATAGCAATTTGTTTTTATTGAGTCAACACTAAATGTTCCTATTTGTTTTCAGAATATGAATATTTTGGATTTCTAACGCAGCTACAAATTCATAATTGTTACAACTGATTTTGGAGTAAGGGTGAATATTTTCTAACTTTCACAACCCAATAAATATTTATTTGAACTCCGCTGTATAGTTTTCATTTATATTCAGTTTTTATACTCTTCACTGTACATCCGTCATTCTATGTAATACAAATTAGTTTAAGATATTTCTCAAACAATCAATTTTCACTCCATTTTCAACCAACAAAATGTAGTCTCTTTTCTTTACTATTTGATTTTGATTTCATGGAATATTTGTTTTTTTGTTAACTAAAAAAAAATTTGGCTATTGTTGTTTTGTTGTAAAGACCGCTTAAACAAAAAACATACATAGTATTCTCACATATCGTTTAAATTGATCGATGGCAATTTAAAATGTACTTTCAAGTACTAATGCAATACAATAAAAATCAGTTAAAAAGTACTTAAATATACGTAGATACCACATAGTTGCAAATTAATTGTCGGAATTTTGCTGAAGGATTTTCTACTGTATTAAACTTAATGTGATTCAATAAATCAAATAAATGTAAAACATATTCAGGGCAAATTAAAAAGTTTTGCAACTTCTACTGCTGAGGTATGAGGAAGGGTAGTTAAAACTGTAAATAAAAAAAATCTTTTAATTTAAATTTTATTTATAACAAATTGACCATTTTTTGGTACTTGTTTTTATTTTCTATAAATAATTTGCTTATTGAAATTTAAATTTTATGTTTTGTTATTTACAAGAAATTTGAATTTGACAGCAAGTCTTCAAGTTATTGGCGTTTTTGGCACTTTCAAGTATTTCCTACCATTTAACTACATACAAAGCACTTGATTTAGTCAATCGTTTTATTTTTTTGTTTTTGCAAATACATTGTAGTTCCAATTTTGTTAAGGTCAAAATAATTGGAGTGTGTTTAATAAAGCGTGTGCTATGTTGTGGGAAACAAACAAAAATATCAAATATTCGACACCTACAACTTCCGAATGAAAAAATTTGTTTTTGCGTTTCCTGTATCGAAAAATAAGTTAGGCTTTAGAAACCAAAATCAGCAGTTCACATTTTAAAACTTTTATTTTAATGAATTTCAAAATCGGATCAAAAACTTTTCTAGAACGGTTTAAAAGATAAATAATAGCAGTTTATAATGAAATTAATATAATAAAATAAATTGTTTTTGTATTTTATAAACAGTAGAGTTACAAAAACTGAAATTTTTTGATTAAAATTATTCAAAATTCTAATGATTTTAAGGATAGGATCAAAAACTATGGACGAAGAGGAAAATATTATCAACTTCTATCAAAATTGGTATGACAAATAAAAAAAAAAATTAATTCATATTTTTATAGATGATAGAAAATGAGTAAAGCCGCTCTTTATCGCACATTTGGGTTAACATTTTTCGACACAGACTTTCGTTTTTGAAAAAACTGATGGCTAGAAAGCTTCCCTCGGAAATAACACAAAACGTTCTTAAATCATGGCTAGGGTTGCCAGATTCTGTAAGTGCAAAAGCAGCACTTTAAAACGCTAACATGAAAAACACGAGTACATCTAAAATTTTGTAGTATTGAGAAAAAATTGTAGGGCCCCGGAATAATTTTACCTCAGGGCCCTCGAAAGTGCTAAGACTGCGCTGGTATGAATAATTTTAAAAATAGTATGTCTGGCTACCTTAATAATGACCAGACGATGTCGTCCACTTTATGAAAACCAGCGTTATCATTTGTAATCCTGTTTTTTTAATATAAATCAAAAATAAAAAACTTATGAGCTATGAAAATCTTTATGAAAGTCAAAAGTTCCTGTTTTCAAAGAAAAACCTTTTTAATTTACGAAAATTAGTTTTAGCAACTGTTTCCATGGAATTTTAAAAAATACTCAACCGAAATTGCAGAGTGGAACTATTGGCAGCCATAGATTAATGTTTGAGCATTTGCTTAGATACCAAGCCTCCTCATTTATTTAGAGAGTAATTATCAAGGCGGATTTAACATGGTGGTAGCAGCATTACAACAAGTACAACGTAACAATAACAACACGCTACTTTGTTGTTGCTAAAATTCATAATTGTCAAAAGCACAAGAACAAATGCATGGAAAACAAAAACAAAGATTTTGACAGTTAAGATTATCTTCATATAAAAAAAATTAGAGAAGAAGAAGACAGAGCTGACGCTGCTATCACCTGTTATAATTTCGCCATGGTAATTATCTTAAACCAAAAATACGAAAAATTCAGATTTTCTCCAGTTTTGCCATCTACAAAATCTTAATGAAATTTTCTCCAATTTTTCCATTCGATTCACAGAAAATTACTATTTTTTTGAAAATTTTTTTAAGAAAATCAATGCTCTCCCGTTTCTCTTCTCCATCATTATCTCTCTTTTTTACTATTTTCTTACATTTAACCGCTTGTAATGAACCACTCGGCTGTTAAAAAACCAGAAAATATTGTAAAAAATTTCGCACTTTATTTCTTTTTAAATATGTTTAAATTCACAAAGATCCGTTCATGATTTATATAAATAAAATAATTTTTAAACTTTTTAAATTCAAGGGACACCACAAATTCTGTGTACTTGGCGTCATCAGAAGACGGCCCTGCCTATAATTGTGATTGAGAAGACACATAGCATATGCTCTGTAATTTCCACTTCATTGAATTTATTACAATTTCCGTCCCAGCTATCTATTTGCTGCCAGACCCATTCTATACATCTGTACACCAGTCGAAAATATAATAAATTTTTAAGAAAATTCATTACCCTCACTCAACCATTGAGTAGGTGAAAACCACCACTCATACATGCACCATTCTCTCGTAAATGTCTACCCAACTATAAACTAAAGTACCATCTAAATATGTATGTATATACAATATTCTAATTTTATTATTTAAAAAATAATAAACATTTATTTTAATTATTGTTTACCTTATAAAGCTTCATGAAAGCACAACCGACTATTTATGTATGCGTGTATACAATAGTCAGCTGTGTAGAATCGTAAGAATAAATACTGCAGCTTTTCAGAAATACTATCAATTATGTACTTATCTGGTAAACAAAATTTTTCAGAACTAACTAAGAAATTATGTATGTATAATCAGTAGGCAAGAAGCGAGAGATCAGTCGATTTCAGCAAGAATAAAAGTGATAAATATTGAAAACGAAATTTGATATAAATTTAAGAAAAACAATTCAAAATAAATGCCTCTGTTATATTTACGTATAAAAACGGAGAATAGAAATTAAGTCAATGGAGACGCAATACATACGTGAGATACGCTATAATGGCTATCATAAAGAGGCAAGTAAATATTAATTATATTATTATATTATTAAAGATAAATAAAACATTAAATAAATAATTAATCAAAATCACATTTAATGCAGCTTATCTTATCACAACGTGATCTGACCACAATCAATCCAGAGATTATCACAAAGTTTGGCAATTGCACCGAATATCTTGACCTTAGCCATAATCGCATTACGAATTTAAATTGGCTGTATGAATTTAAAAATTTACAATATATAATATTTGATTGTAATCGTTTGAATGAATCACACTTTTTACAATTGAAACAACCCATGGAGAAGATGAGACTGTTGATGCTCAATAAGAATGAGGTTTGAGATTTTAATTGCATGAACAATTTTTTGAAGCTTAACATTTTATCTATTTTCCATAGCTAAGTGATTTTAATACTACCATCTCACTTTTAAGTTATATTTTTCCTAACTTGGAATACTTGAGTCTGCATGGGAATCCAATTTGTCCAGATGGTTTATATTTGCAACCGTTCTGCGAAAATGTTTGCTATACATATGATTATTATAGGTAGGTTTGTTTTCAAACATAACTTAAAGTTTCCCCTCAGGTTTCTTTTTTATTACTTACTAAATTTATTTTATTTCCAGATCTCGTGTATTGAGTTCTTTCAGTAAATTAAAATTTCTCGATCATTCTAAAGTGCAGCGTCATTTTGTTGTAAGTTTTCCACGGTCAAGGGTGTGCACTTTAACTTTTACCCCAAAAATGTTATGGGCCAAACTGAAAAGTTCGCTGCCACAGAATATTTACAATCCTTTACCCGCCTGTCCTCAGCGTTATGTTGGTTATCATTTTAGTAAGTTTTATTTTCCAATTGATTTTTTTTTTTTTAATTAATCTATTTATTCTAATTATTTAAGGTTCAATACGTAGAATATCAGACAACGATAGTGTTTATAAAGGTCAAGATTCTGAGGGAAATCGATATATTTCAAATGATGATTTATGAAATGTTTTATGGAATTTACAAAACTTTTTAATAGAAAAGTAACTTTATTATTTAAAATATCTGGCATTTTTATTATGGTGTGCGAAGCTAGTTAGTAAGGTAAGTCAATGAATATGTTTGTAACAGCTAGGAATTTAAAAAAAAAAACTACCTAAAAGAATTTTCGATTTTGTGATCTAGAATCCCAAAAAATTACTGATTGGATACAAATGACTCAGAATGATGTAGCTTTTCTGTACAACTAAATATAAGCACATTGAAAGATAAAAGCGTATACTGTTCACACTCTGGCCAAAATACTTGATAAGAATAAAAGCAGATCAAGGAAGATGTTATGCACGTGCTGGTGCTGAGTTCGAATGTTTTTCAGACATTATTTTAATAAAACATCGGATTAATTAATCCTCATCTCCCTCAAACCGATATATTTTTTTCAGGCCCTCATTGCTGTCCCTCCACCGTTTCATGCGTTCTGCAACATTCTGAATTTCAACCAAAATTTCTCTTTTACTTTATATGGTATATTCTTCAAGCATCATAAATATTTATATTACAAATTAAATTTTTAAATTCAAAAAAATATTCAGAATGGAAACTAAACGAAAATTGCCCTTTACACGTTTACGCTCCTCTTAATAAAAAAAAAAACTACCCAACATTTTTTTAATCCCACAGTCTAACTAATTCAATAATTTTGAAATTTTAATTTATTGAATTAAATTTAAATTTTTTTTATTTGCCAATTTTTATTTAAATTTTCATGCAGGTCACCCTGTTTTTCTACTCCAAAAATGTTTCTTATTTTTTATCAAAGTCACAAACCAAATTGTAATTAAAACTTTCTGCCAAGTGCATTTGTATAACAACAAATACATATAAATATGGTATACATAAAGATTAAAACACAATTGCGACGGACCGCGGTAAAGTGGTTGACGATTAACCGCTTATATAATTGAAAAACACAGCATTGCATGAAACGGCGATTTTTTGGAGGTCTTTGATAGATTTGAATTTTCACCATCGAAAATTGTGTAAAAGAAGGAAAATGGGTGTCGTATGAATTGAAGGAAAGAGATATCGAAAGACGAGCAACTATTCCAACGGCAAAAAAGATACAGATGAAAAGTGGAGTTATTTCAACAATCTCAGTTATTTCAAATCAACATCACAAGCAGCACGCAATATCCACGGAAAGAAGACTTTTTTTGCGTATTTGGTGGGATAGTAAGGAAACTACTATGAACTGATAAGACCTGGTGAAACGATTACTGCTAAACGATACAACAACTTATCAAACTGAACCGAGAATTGAAAGAAAAACGACCCGAATATCCCATGTTACACAATGTGTTAAAAATTATTTGAAAAACATTAAATGGGACATTTTACTTCATCCGCCTTGTTTACCAGACTTGACTCCTTCCAACTGCTACTTGTTTCGATCGATGCAGCACGGACTTTCGGAACATCATTTCAATTAATATGAAGAAGTGAAAAATTATCTGGTTGATGATTAGCCCCAAAAAATGAGAAGTGCTACTGGGACGGAATCCATCAATTGCCAGAAAGATGGAAAAAAGTCATAGCTAACGATAACCAGTATTTTGATTATTAAGTTCATTCATTTTGTTAATTAAATTTAAGCGAAAAAAAATTTCATATTTACACATGAACTTGAAAAAATTGCAAAAGAAAATAGTGCAAAAGAAAAAAAGTAGCTGTAAGATTTTGCTAGTAAAATTTTAACAATTTTCAGCTGCCGAAAAAAAAAAATCTGTCAAAAAAAAAAAAAAACTATCAAAAATATCCAAAATAGAAAAAGAAGTGAGATGTTTTGTTAAGTAAAACGAAATTTATTGTGTTTTTTCAATAATTTTCCCGAATTTCGAATTCATCGGGAGAAAATTAATTTTATAAACAATTTGATTGTATAAAAACGACGTTTCGTAACACATCGATGACTCTCCCCTCCCCACCATGTAATTCTTCGTAACAAATTGTCGGACCCCCCCTCCCCCCTCGCGCGTTATGTAATATATGAACGGCTCCTTACTTACAAGCTCCTACTAGTTTTCTATTCACGTACTTTTTTTTTCTGTTTGCGAGAATATTTTTCTTAATCTTTCTTTTACTCTTTCCCTGGAAGTTTCTGCTGGGAAAGTAAGTGATAAGCGGATTTTACAGCGCTAACTAAATATCTGTTCACCAGCAGTCCTCCGCCCGCTTTACCACTGTCCGTCGCAATTGTATTTAGAGCTTGAAGTATAGAAGCTTTGCATGAAGACCAACCCCAACAAATTTGTACGTGAGGACAAAGCTTTATATTGTGTTTGTTTTTCTCTATAAAACTATAAAAGCAAAAAATAGATAAGAAAAAAGCATAAACGAAAAAATCAACCGGCCGGTATAATAAACGATGAACAAAATAATAACAAATACTAAAGAGAACAAAAACAAAATCATGTTATAAATTCGCTGTCCCCAAATGCGAGACTTCAGTTTAACTTCGCTTTGCGAACCGAGTTGATGACATAAATTTTTCCCGTCTGGAAATATTGCAAATCGTGCGTGTGTTCGTTTTTGTTATTCTACTGTGCCAAGAAGATTAGAACAAAACAGCAACAGTTCGAAATTATAAATTCATCTGCATTTTTAATTGAGTAAATTTTGTGCAAAAGCAGCTACAAATTTAATATAAAAAATGGCAAACCCAAGGCAAGAAGTTAAATACACAAAAGTAAGAAGAAATACAAATTTCCATATGCAATTCTGATAAGAAGAAAGTGCTGTTAATTTAATTTTAATTGCAACTTATTTCCAATTTATTTTTTTTTTTTTTGCACTCGTGCAATCCCAGCCATCAATTTATAGATTTTTCAACAATTTATTGTGCCTAACTTTTTTTACATTTTTCTGTTTCGTAGTCATGTGCAAATAATAAAACTAAAAAAAGAGTTAAATATTCTTATCAGTTTTAGGATGTTATTTAAATTGTTGTTTTCATTAAATTTTGTCTAAAATTAGATTAAACATTATTATATGGTATTAGCTTGTTTAAAATAAATTCATTTTTGCTGCTTAGTTTTAACATAAAATTTTTACCTACATTTAAAAAAACAAAAAAGCTTTAGATTACAACACACAATTTCAATCCAGTTTTTAGAGTAAGTTGTTAGTTTTTTTTGTTTTTGTTTGATATCAAAAACAAGTTCCTGCCATGTATCAATTGATATTCACAGGGTGTCTTTCAGAGTATTTCATGTGTTTTACGAAAAATGTTTGAAATTTCATATTGAAATTAAGTTATTCCACCCACACTTTTTTTAAGTTCAATATCCCTTAAAATATTTTAATTTATTAATAGGTTTTTTTTGTTCATATTGAACTCATTCAATTTGATCTTTCTCTGAGACATTCTCTTATTTCGTGACACTTGGCTTCCAAAAGAAAAACAGAAAGAAATAGAAAGGAGATAAAGAAAATATATCACCATGTAGTATGTACTCTCAGCTGTTTAATTTTTGTAGATTTCCATTAACCTTTTCATAGCCCATCAACACATTTGTGCGGGTAGAATCTGACAAGAGTTAAATGCTTTCGCTCTTTATTCAAACAATAATGTCTGATATTGTTATTGTCGTTATGATGAACAATGCAAATCGAATAACTTAAAATAAACAAAGTGATGTCTTATATGACATATTTCTATCCGAGAAAACTTTGTTGGAATTTTTTTAACATAAAATATGTAGGAGTAAAAAAAATAAAGGTTCCGTATACATGTATATGTTTGTAAACCAATATACATATAGTAAAAACCAGGTTCGAAATCGGTGGCCTTCAAATACCCTTCAGAATTGAATTTGTAGCTAAATAATAGTAGCTAATCTCTGAGATTTTTAGTTTTAACGAAATCGAAATTTTAAGTCAAAATCTTGTTAGGTCAGCGAAGCTTAAGCGATTATAAAAAATTTAAGACTTCCTTGAAAATGAAAATAAGTAAAAAAAAGTAGTAGTAAATCGAAATATTAAGAGCAGTATAACTCAATTTTCTTTTATGTTAATATCACAGATATATTAACAATTTGGAACTTATAAATAGAGAGCCTAATTCTAAACACAAACAAAAATAACTCAATTAGTTTGTCAAGCATATTTGACTAAAATATTTGACCGTCTGAACGGCGCTAGTGACTCTGAATCTTCACAGCATATATCACCTCAAGTGTATTCATTGTATTCTGAACTTTAATCTCAATTTTTGTTTTTTGAACCACCCTTATCATGTCATGGCTTGATTTATGTGACTCAAAATTCGTCGCAGACCTTTATTGATAGGCGCCTCGATGTGATTAGAATGTTTCCAAGTGCCAGATCACAATATAAAATATGTATTTTCTTTTCCAATTGAATCGAAGGTGGCTTGTTTTGTTCTTAGTGTGATTTACTTGTCTAAATTCAGACTCAGAATTAATCAGCTCAAACTTCTGTGTATTAGTTTGGACGAGCCTCCTAATTTGGGACAAGCCTTCTCTTTATTTCTAAATCAACTATTTGATTTTACGTAGAGCTCCCCTTCTTCTTCTCCTCTCCTTTCATGATCAAAAATAGAAACTTAATGGAAAATTTAATTCATCCCCTTCCCAAACCTCTGTATTTGATAGTGTACTTAAGCTGTTTCTAGATCAGACGAAATAGTCCTAAAACATGTCACGACAAATTAAATGGTCATTTTTGCCATTTCCTACTGAAAAGCTAAACCGTTGAGATTGATTAGTTTTGAGGTGTGGTTCTGTGACAAATTTAGAATTAGTTGTATTTTCACTGCAACAGATCAGTCGTCTTGTGAATAACTTATGGTACTAGCTCCAGTTACACGAACGGAAAATTGTAGAAAAATAAAGAGAAAATTGTTTAAGAAAATTTAGAAACGAAAAAGAAAAGAAGGAGAGTAAAAGATATAAAATTTGTTAATGCATTTAGCGCCTCAGCAATTTCCAAATAAAAACTTCGATAATTTTCAAATGGTTGCTAATCGCCAATTTTTAAGAAAAAAAAATTATAATCTTAAAAAAACTTCATGTAGTAATAAGTTCAAATAGATAACAATTTTGTTTATAGCTAAACAATATTGCATGATAGATAACTAGCTAACCTTTTGTTTGTATTCAAAATTTTTTAAAAATTATATTTAATTAATGTGTTTAAGCAATATAATCGAGAAAACATTTAGCGCTAAATATGTTATTTATATATAGATACAGATACAGTGCTTCTCAAATTGTCCGAGCGTAATTTATTATAGCGTTTCACACGCTAACAATTTGAAACTTATGCTATTGTATCTTTACTACTTTTAAGTTGTTTTTTTTTTAATAAAATTTCAACTGTTATCGCTGTCAAATCTTAATGACAGTATAATACAAGGTATTATTTTTTATTTAAAGATTGCTGTATTTTTATAGTCTACTATAAAGATAAAATTTTGACAGCATTACAAACTAATTTTCATGTACCTATAAAAAAAATTGTGTATATACAAAAGTGAAATTGTTAATTCAATTTGTTAAAAATGAAAACAGAATGTTTCTTAAATCAATTACTTTACACACAGCTTCACAAAAAAAAAAAAAAACACTTAAATGAACATAATTCAAATTTGTATTTATATTTATTTTTTCATTTTCTTTTTCTCAGAATGCCTTTTTAAAAAGATAAAGGAAGAATACTGCAATTTATGAAATTTTTAGTACACACAGTGAAAAATATTGCTCTTCTTTAGATCATAAGAATTTGTTTTATTGTATTATCAATATAAGCCTTAAAGTAGGCTACGTTATCATTTTTACTACTCATAAGCATGAAATGATGTTAATTTTAGAATCATCTGGAAAACTATTTTCAAAGTCATGTTTATTTTATACGATTTTTCTGGGTGAGTGATTAAACCCTTCCCCCTAGAATGTCAGAATCTTCTGATTTAATTTTTAGTTTTGAAACCCCCTTGAAAACTGTTTTCAAAGTCATTGAATGTTTATTTCATTTCAAATTAAAAATATAAATATACTTACCTATAAATTTCTGGGTGACTGATTAAGTAAACTCTTCTCTCTGATTTAATTTCGAAACCTCCTTCAAAACTATTTTCAAAGTCGTTGAATGTTTATTACATTCAAACTTATAAATAAAAATACATCTACGAATTTTCTGGGTGACTGAAACCTGACTGAAACCCTTCCCCCTAGAAGGTCATAATCTTCTGATTTAAATTTGAAAACCCCTTGAAAATTGTTTTCAAAGTCATTGAATGTTTATTTCATTTCAAATTAAAAATATTAGTTACCTATATATTTCTGGGGGACTGATTAAGCCCTTCTCTCTAGAAAGTCATACTGTTCTGATCTAATTTCGAAACCTCCTTGAAAACTTATTTCAAAGTCGTTGAATATTTACTTTATTCAAACTTATAAATAAATTACACCTACGATTTTTCTGGGTGACTGATTAAACACTTCCCCCTAAAAGATCATAATCTTCTGATTTAATTTTGAAAACTGTTTTCAAAGTCATTCAATGTTTATGTTATTCAAAATCAAAAATACAAAAATACCTACCTATAAATTTCTGGATGACTGATTAAGTAAACCCTTCTCTTTAGAAGGTCATACCATTCTGATTTAATTGTGAAACCCCTTGAAAACTATTTTCATATTTTCAAAGTCATTGAATGTTTATTTTACTCAAAATTTCTAGATGACTGAGTTAACCATCCTTTCTAGAACATCATACTTATTCGATTTTGCCTCGGAACCCCTTGAAATGTATATACATATTAAAGTCATTGAAAGTTTATTTTATTCAAATTTAAAAATAAAAATAAACCTAGGATTTTACTGAGGGACTGGCTGACCCATTAAAATCATTTCAAAATCAAACTTTAGAGCAATTTATATGAATCTTCAACCACTGTGGTTGCATATGCATATATTGTACTCTAAATATTTATGTTATTTGATTTGTGAACCAGAGTCATTACAGGTAATCTAATCTGTATTCAAAACAAATAAATGCTTCATAACAAACAGGTGATATACTAACTATTAACTTTCTAATCTGTTAAATTCTGAAAATAATATACACATTAAAAAAATGAAAGTCAAAGTGCTTAACTCTACAACAAACTAACTAAAAACAAAAATTTAAATTTAAAATAGAATGTAAATATTATGTGATTAAATTTTATTATTCTATTTGCTATTTATATTTTCAGTTATTTATCAACAATGAATTCTGTGATGCTGTATCTGGCAAAAGGTTTCCAACCATAAATCCAGCAACGGGCAAACTTATTTGCGATGTTGCCGAGGGTGATAAGGTAAGTGAAATCAACTTGAAACTGATTAGAATATACAAAAAAAAAGTAAAAACTGCAAGTGATATTTAAAACAAACAGATAGTATATTGTTTGTTATTGATACTTTTATTGATAGAATTGAAATAGAACTTATGTAAGTAATAAAATAATTGTTATTTCTAGGCTGATGTTGATTTGGCTGTTGCAGCCGCCACAAAAGCATTCCATAGAAACTCAACATGGCGTAAAATGAGTCCAATGCAACGTACCGATTTGTTGCATAAGTAAATAGAACTTATCATTTTGTATCCTATAGAATACAACGCACTTTTTCTTATTACAGACTCTGTACTTTGATGGCACGCGATAAGAATATCTTGGCCAACATCGAAACTCAAGATAATGGCAAACCTTTTGCTGAGGCACTTTTTGATGTTGAAATTGCGATAATGACACTGAAATATTATGCTGGCTGGACAGATAAGTTCTTTGGTGATACCATACCCGCTGGTGGTTTTGTTGCAATGACACGCAAGGAACCTGTTGGTGTTGTTGGACAAATTATCCCATGGAATTATCCTCTATTGATGCTCTCATGGAAATGGGGTCCTGCATTGGCTGTCGGTTGTACACTTATTCTGAAACCTGCTGAGCAGACACCACTAACTGCTTTGCATATGGCTGCTTTGGCGAAGGAAGCTGGCTTTCCCGCTGGAGTGATTAACGTCATCAATGGTTATGGCCCAAGAGCAGGTGCCGCTATTGCAGAACATCCTGACATACACAAGGTTGCTTTCACCGGTTCGGTTGATATTGGGCGCGTTATTATGCAAGCTGCAGCAACTACTAACTTGAAGCGTATATCATTGGAATTGGGTGGCAAGAGTCCAGTAGTTGTTTTTGATGATGCTGATAGTAAGTTTAAAAAAAACTTAGTTTCTTTAAAAAAAAAAAAAAAAAAACAATTTCATAATTTATCTTTATAGTTGACTTTGCTGTTGAAACTGCGCATGAAGCACTCTTCTCCAATCATGGTCAAAGTTGTTGCGCTGGTAGCAGAACTTATGTACATGAAAAAATCTATGATAAGTTTGTTACTAAAGCTGTTGCAC
Organism: Toxonevra muliebris; assembly: GCA_963691655.1. NCBI lineage: Eukaryota > Metazoa > Arthropoda > Insecta > Diptera > Pallopteridae > Toxonevra > Toxonevra muliebris. Next base: position 9,832,815 of record OY829327.1, on the reverse strand, counting down.
TGGCCAAAGCACGCAAAGTGGGCAATCCTTTCGATGACAATGTCAAGCAGGGTCCACAAATCGATGAAGATATGATGAGAAAAGTTTTGAGCTTCATTGACAGCGGCAGAACACAAGGCGCCAAGTTGCAATGTGGCGGTAAACGTATTGGTGATGTTGGTTTCTTTATTGAGCCAACTGTATTCTCAGATTGCACTGATAACATGAAAATCGCACAAGAAGAGGTTTGTAATCTAAGGCAGGAATTGACAGATGCGAGCGTGAAAGTTTCATATATTTTAATCGTCATTTTTAAATTTTATAGTTCCTTATCACGCGCGATTTTCCATACAAATTTTTAGTTTGTTTTCTCGTGACTTTATGTGTGTCGCACGCGTTTTTCTATAAATTCATAGTTTATTGCAATGTGCGATTTTACATGCATTTTTACAGTTTGCTGTCGCACGATTATTATCGGTTGCGATTTTTCATATATTTTCATTTGGGACACGTGTGGTCGGGAAAAAATAAAAAAACGGCTGAGACTTTGTATATATTTTCAGCCAATGTCGCTTGTCGCACTCACAGTTTATTAGTGTACGCGATTTTCCACATGCATGCATATTTTTAAACTTTGCAGTCGCGCGATTTTTCTTAGTTAGTACACGCCAACTATTTTTAGTAATTTATCGCACTCGTTTTCCAAATCATAATTTATTGACGCAAGCGATTTTCATTACATTTTAATTTCGTGCGATTTCCCATATATTTTCTTTAGCCGCACGCGTTTTTTTTTTTAAATTCACTTCTTTTTATTTTATTCACCCATGATTATATACTCGTTTTTAGTTTTATCCTCTTTTTCCAACGCGATCTTAAATTTTGTTCACATTTTTCTCCACATTTTTATTATTCTCGTCTTACAGATCTTTGGCCCCGTACAATGCATTTTCAAATTCAGCAACATCGATGAAATGATTGAACGTGCCAATAATGTTAAATATGGTTTGGCTGCTGGTATCATTACCAACGACATGAACAAGGCAATGAAATATGCTAACTGCGTTGATGCTGGCTCCATTTGGGTCAATTGTTACGATGCTGTCTTGCCGCAAACTCCATTTGGTGGTTATAAACATTCTGGCATGGGACGTGAATTGGGCAAGGATGGCTTGGATAATTATTTGGAAACTAAAACTATTACCATGAAGCTTTTGTAAAGCAAAAGGCAAACTATGACCGAAATGAATGATGGCGTACGATTATCAATACTTTTCTTTCTATTTCTATTCTCTTTATGTTCAATTTTATAACGAAAAAAATACTATATATGTATAAAGAAGTATATATTTTTATTACATCATGCACAGTGGTTAAAAAATGGTTAAAAAAAATTAAAAGAAAATAAATAAATACAAAAAAATTAAGTATACATAAATATTACAGTTGCTTACAAAACACATTATTGCAATTTTTATTTTAAATAATATCATTTTTTGTTCATGTTGTTAAGAAAAGTTCACGTTTTATATAGAAAAATATTCCTGAGATTTCTTGATTTCTTTTTTTCTAAATTAATTAGAACGTTTTTGTTTATTAGTTGCTCAAATTCAAAAAGGCCATTGGAGAAAATTATCAGCGCCATCATACAATTCTATGTTGCTTTTGTTGTGTTTGTTCAAGTAATGGTGTCGCTACCTCACTCAAATGTGATTTTGCACTTTGGAAATCATCTTCCGATTTGTGACGCTCATTGACTTGCAATAAATTTGGCTGAGTTTGGCGTTTCGGTGAACTTAAAAGCACTTCAACAAATTCGGGTTCCCTCTGTTTATCCAATGATTCTCGACAGTCGAAAGGTACATCTACTAATTGAAAATCGATAGCGAAGATATAACGCAACACCATCACTAGCAATGCCAGAAACCATAAGAATATGGAGAGTATAAATGTAATGCGAAATAGATTCAAGTAGACATCATGCCGGAACTCATGCTCGAGTATTACGGGACGTAATACGGAAATCGCTTGGCCGCAGCTTGGAGGAAAAATAAGAAACCGATTTATTTTATTTTAATTTGATGCTTATAAAAAATAAAAATTATACCTTATTGCAGTTGGATTACTTAGATTCTCTCTCAAGCCATTGCATAATGATTTTATACAACTGTGTGCCAATACTGTGTATATTAAAGAACCTAGCGACATTAATGTAAATATCAAAATGGAAGGTATAACAATACGCCAAGGTTTTGGAAGTCCCCTGAAGGAAAAAATTGATAGTCTATGATTATTTTAAAGTCACAGTGATATTATTTATATACACTTACCAATATCTTTTCACAGTCGATTGATATATTAAACACATTGCTGTCCAAATAATTGCCACCATTTCAGAGAATATTGGAAAACTGTATATGAATTGAACCAATCCGCTTTGTTGCAAATACGTTTGAGGATTAGCAACGGTAGCTGAAATAAAATTAAAATATTTACATATTAGTAAAAGAGTATACATATATACAAGTATTTACAGGTTGTTTTGTCTGAGTGCTTTGAGTGCTTTCTTGACCGATTAGGTAAGAAACCTGAAGTTATTGAAAAAAAATAAATAAAATGAGCTTCAAAATTTTAAAAATTGCTATTTTTCAGTTTATTATTTTTAAATAGTCCCTATTTAGACCCATAGCATTATGAACTAAAATATAGAATTTCGTTCACCTTCTTAGAGTGAAATCAGCGATTAGAAAACTGACACTTTTTAACCAATCTTAAGTCCTTGAAATTGTGAATTGATTTGCTACAGAGGATGAACAGCCCTTGATTGGAGCCATGCTGCCCAGTCGCTCTGGAACGGAGACCTAACCATTCCAGAAAGCGGGACATTCAAACCATGAATTTATGGCATATAAAGTTTCTGATACTCCAAATTCACAGAAGCACATAAAAACATATTGACCGGTACACAAGTCACCAAACCCTTCAACGAAACAATCTCACAAGAAAACACTAACAACTTTCTCTAGAATAAAAGTTACTGTTTGAATTAAATTTTTTTGCTCAGGAATAAAAATTATTTTTTGAATTTTATTTTCTTGCTCTGGAATAAAAAATAATGATTCAGTTCTAGTTTTTATTTTTTTAATGAGAAACCCAAAACGTCATATAGCTTTGTTATTGTGGACACGAAAATAAATAATGGAGGGACCTTAATCGAATTCAAAAGACAGCCAAGTAAGGAAATTCAGCTTTGGGATCGGGTATTTTAGACAACCGTGTTTGAAACTTGAACGACCATTGACGTCGGTGGAAACACTTTCTGAGATGTGGTTGGTTCACCTACTTATATCATTTTTCGCTCTACAATTGAGCCGTTGATCTACTAACAAAACCGCTTATAGCGATGGAAAGTTTTATGAACCTGTCAAAAACTCATTTTAAATTTAAAAAATGTGTGCTTCTTCTTTATTCTTTAATACGGTGACGTGTGGAAAATCAACCTGTTTACTTTTTTGTTGTGGAAGCTTAAATTTTTGTTACTTTTCTCACTATTTTCTGCAAAATTTTATACGGCATGTAAATTTTATCTGATAATTAAATCTTATCTGATATATTAATATTAATTTATCATAAATAAATAAAGTTTGTACACCTAATTGCATGCACGGATAAAACGGATAAAATTTATCCGTTGTGAAAATTTATCCGAAATAAAAGTTTTTGATTCTTATAAATATTTTAAAATATTTTAAGGTAACTTAACTAATTTTAAATGCGTGACCGCATAACCTGTTCCATATTCTGCTGATTTGGAGTTCTGCTACCAGAACTATCAAAACTATCTATTAACATGCTTGTTCACATTTTTCTAGGTCCAAGACTGGAATAGACAAAAACTGGGTTATCCAAAATGTTTCCAACTTTCAATTGATAGGCTTTGCTGATTAATGGAAGAGGTGAAAAATGTTCTGTGGCATGTTTCTTGCAATCTTTAAGTCACTTAGTCTGCTATCAGTGCTCTCGTAACTTAAATTGTTAAATATTTACTTGCTAAGAATCTCCGATCTCCTTCAATATCAAATTTCACTTTTGGCACTGCAGTCGTATTGGTCTCGTCGTCATCATCATCATCATTATGGAAATCATCATTGGCACCAGGTATATTTAAATTTGAACTTATTTGAAATAAATGCGTTATTTTACGCGTTCTTGGCTTTTTTGTAGATGCTGAAAATTAAAAAAATATATTATTAGTCATATTTGGATTACAAATTGTGATCACGAAGAACTTACGAGTTTCGTCTAACTTCAAAATTGCATTAGTACTTTCGCTAGCATCTTCTTCTAAGGCAGCATTCATGTATGTCTCATTGATTATATTTCCCAAATCTTGATATAATATTCTCCTTGAACGTTCATTCAATTTACCAAAATCTCTTTGTGAGAATACAATTTTGGCACCGAGTATATCAGATTCAAAATCACTGGATAGTATGTGTATTGAAATACTACACAATATCGAGGTGAGAGCAATTAATACCATAAGGCATATTATTGTGTCTGTAAAAAAAAACAAAGGATTAAAATATAATAATAATATAAACATGATACTTAGTTCAAAAATATAAAAAAATTTAAATCATAATATAAATTTTTGTGATTTCCATTTATATTTATCAAAAATCTGGAGTGATTTTTTTTTACAACAAAAAATTATTATTATTTAATTTTAATTGATTTTTATTTATTTTTTTGCTCACAAATAATAATTATTTTTAATTCATAAAATAAAACCTCTGAAAATAACATTTATTTTTAGATTTTGAAATATTTTCTTCGAAGCTATTATGTCTCTACTTTACAGAATCACCCAATATCTCCTTATATTTATAGGAGTATTCACGCTGTATCGGTATCAATCATGAAAATAACTAATTCCCACATTTATATAATTTTTTTTTTAAATAAAAACAAATAGCATTTCGTTCTACTGTGCAACAGTTATGCTACAAATCTTATTCAAAATATTTAAGCGTGCTATAGAAACACGTTGTTTGGTAAAAATACCACAAAATCAATTTAGTATTTATTGATTTTCATATATATTCATACAAATATACGGGCCAAACAAATTTATGTGCCTACTCGTATTTAGTTATTTATTTATTTATTTTTTAGTCGCTTAAAAATCACACACACCCAAGCAAAACAAACACTAACGACTAAATAAATTTTTGAAAAACAAAAAACACAAACAACAGAAGAAATGCAGCCGTAGCTCATAAAAGCGTATGTATGCAAATGCATTTTCCGTCTGAATCGATCATAAATTCCGGTAAACTGGAACAGCACAAAAATAGAGCGTACAATTTTCTTGTGAAAACTGCAAATATATATATTAAATTTTGTACTCGCTTTCTAAATAGCGACTATGAAATAATTAGGTTCAGCAGGTGGGACGGGACTGAATTAGGTTTCCTTTTTGTTTATACTAGACAATTTGACGTCGTTGCGAATATTAGAATAGCAAAAAGTTAAAGACCTTTCATATAGGCATACACACATATGTATATAGGCACATTAACATTTTATGAATTGTTTATAGATTTTTATATTGGCGCATGATATCATCCCAAGAACGTTAATGTGATGTGGTTAACTGAAACTTTTACAAGCCGAAAGAACAAATAAATATAAAAAACAACAAAAAATAATAAAAACTAAAAAAAAAAAAAATTGAGAAAAATAATCAATATTTTCATTTTTGTATGTATGAACAAAAAAAAACACACACACCCACAAAAATAACATAATTTGCTATGATTTGATGTGATGGAAGTTTATATTTCCAGATTCATGTACTAAAGGAACCAGCTTCATTCAAAATCAAATTAAACAACAAAAAAATAGCTTTGAAAAAACAACAAACTTTTTATGATGAGAGTTTTTATAGAATTCATACGATAGGTATTAATGGGAGGTGTGCTGGTCTAAACAACGAAGAAAGTAGAAAAATGAGTAAATTTCATCACTTCATCTCGAAGTGGTTTTAGAGATTCCAGACCGAGTATTTATCTGTGGAGCTCGAATCTCGTGAAGGACGCCCAAAATCTTCGTCTGATGACGTATGCGTGGCTCTGGTGAAGTCCAAAATTGACGAAGATCCAATATTGACCCAGGAAATAATTGCTGAGGAACTGAGCTTGAATGCCATAGTTTTATCGCATCATCTTAAATACACGAAGACATCACCACGATGGGCTCCACAAATTTTAACTGATGCTCAAAGAGGGGCGGGTGTGCATTGTGCGCAATATTTTCTTCAAAAATTTAAAAATGGAGAATACAGCACCTTTAATAAATTTGTAACAGGTGATGAAATTTGCTTCTTCAAGTACGAGCCCAGAAGGTGCTAATCCACACATTAAAGCCAAGCAGCAGAAGTCAGCGGAATTTCACAAGAGAACAAATTGTACCTGTTATTCCTCTGAAATCTGAATGGACGGTAATTGCTAAATGATACACTGAAATCTGCTTACCACAAATTTTCGAAAACTTGTTTAGCAATTCACACTGCTGAAAAAACGAACAACTTCATTGCGATTGAAGAAATTTGCTAGCATCATATTCCCCGGATTTCTGGTTGTTTCCAAGTTTGGTTGAGAGGAAAGGTCTTCGGCAATAATTAGGAGATAATTATTACAGTTAATGTCGAAGTTGCATACCATACCTAAAAAATGCCGATTTTGAGGACAGTTTTTTAAAGTGCTTCTATCGGCTTCAAAAATTTATAGAAATTAATGGCAATTATGCCATAAATTTAAGAACATTTCAAAAACAATTTATTTATCCATAGAATTAGCTCATAAATACCAGGTTCTGTACGTAAAGTTCAAACTTTATGAAAAAATTAAGAAATTCTTTATAATTTTTTAAGTGAGTTTTCGATTTAAATTTTTGTCCAAAAAAACGTTTTTTGTTTCATATTTTGACCAATTGCACTTAAACTACTGGGTTGATTGAAAAATATTGTTAAAAATATTTATTTGTTAATTAATTATCTTTCATCTGATCCCTTTTACAATCATATTGGTTGTTGTCTTCTCGAGAACAGTCAAACTACCTTCGGAAAAAACAAAAAAAAATTTCAAAAAATGATATCTCGGAAAACTATCCATAAAAAAATGTTTTGATCCAAAGTACACAAAAGTAAAATAGTAACATCCTTAGCACAAATTGGCTGTAAACTAGTAATATCTATCTATATTTCAAATACCTATCTATTCATCTATCTGTAGTAAATACTACGCAACGGTGAGCATTAATATTTATAGTATGTCATCATTGACTCTTTTTTTATAGATGTGCATATTTAAAAAAAAAAGAACTTTTTATTGATTCATTCTTTTTTGCCATATATGAAGGTATAAACTCAAAAAAATGAGTAGCTAAATAATTTAATAACACAGACCAACAGCATTTTTGCAACAGAATAGCCACCCTATAATCCTGAAAGGCTATAATTGTAGACCATTTTTGTAAAACAAACTTATAGTCCAGCACATCTGTTTTTTTTTTTACAGTGGGTCAAAGTTTTCTAATTTTGGTCGAAGGAAGCTGAATACTAAGTGCAAAAAGCGTTATAAATTGCTGTCTGAGGAAAATTCTATTGGCAAAGTTGTATGGTAGAATTTTACAAGGGTCATTTCTGTGAACATTTTAACCCTTTAGTTACTCTTTTTATGGGACAATTTGACACCTTTTTATGAAAACCTAAAAAGTCCTTTCAAAAGAGACATTTAAGGATTAAAATATTCCACAAAAATATTTGCCAGAAAATTTCACTAGGGGTCACCAAAGACAAAAAAGTCATATATATAACGGTTACCGTTAACTGTTAGAAAACTTTGACCCACTGTAAAAAAAACTAAGATGTGCTAGACTTTAAGTTTGTTTTACAAAAATGGTCTACATAACATACCCTTTCAGGGTTATAGGTAGGCTATTCTGTTGCAGCCAAAAAGTCTTAATTTGTTGGACTATGCAATTAAACGATACTTTTTCGAACTGAGCTCAACTAAAGTGGAGGAAGAGATTGGTATCCCAAATAAACATTAAGCTTAGCAATATCTGAAGCATATGTACATACGAATATTAGAACGTCATGCTGTCTCAGAAAAAATTATTCTCAAGCACTTCTTGAGTTTCTTGTTTTTTTACATTGTTTTGTTTATGTTGTAAGTAATTTATTTATGTATACCTATGTATACGAGATATTCATTGTATTTTGTTGTAATATTATTATTATTGCTTTATTAACAACATCAGCAATAACAAGAGATATGATGTCATGCCTCCAGCTCCAGTTCTAAGCTCATTTATTCAACTTTGTGTTCTGTACGTGCAGATATAGATGGAAAGATATATATGTAGCTACATAGATATTTTTTATTTTTTATTTTGTACAATATGTATATTCTTTTTTTAGCATTCTGACATTTTTACTGTGTGAAATTATCATAAAAGTTTATATATTTATATGCGAGAGTGTCTGTTTTATGTGTCATTTGTATGCCGGTTTTTAATTGCGCTCTTAATAAAAAAATTAAATATAAAAATAAACAACATTATTATTATTAGTATGTAATATAAAAACAAATAAAACATACATAAATAAATTTTGCCATCATATCGAATTGAATACAAAATCATTTGCATGCGTTTGTGCATATACCATATATTTTTCTATTTTATAGATTGGTGGTCCAAGGTAATAAAATGACTCAAACTTGATTAATTGATTGATTAATATTTCCATATATAATTGTCTTATAATTTATATAGTTCTATGAGTATTTTTTTTTTAAGCATACAGATATATTTTATTCGAAATTATTGAACTCGTATGTTTTCATCTGTAAATAATGTATGAATACTTCAATAGTTTATAAATAATTGTTTTCTTAATATAACACAAACAAATTATTGAATTCATAAATTGGTGTTAAATGATTTGAAGCATTAATTTGCAGTATGTGTTAATTTAAATCTCAAATAATTTAGATTTAATACTTTACTTTTCAAAGTGATGTATTTCGCTGTTAAAAAGAAAATTGTTAATCTTTACATAATCTATACATAAATGATTTGAGTAGGTAGTGTTAACATTTAAATGCATTAACTAAAAACGTAGATCTGTTTATATCTTTATCATTGAATAATATGAAAAACTTAGCAAAAAGAAATTTCATGAAATATATATATAAAAAAAGTTTTAATTTTTAGGGCGAGTTTACATTGCATTAATTGATAAAAAATAAAAGTTGAAAAACAGATTTATGATCAGTTAAGTTAGATTTAAATCAAAATTGAGCATGTTAAACACTTTTGAATCTTAAATTGAAAAATTAATGCAGATTTAATGATTAGATCAGATTTGGAGGTGCACAGGAAGGTGAATAACATTCAGTTCATTGGACCATTGTGCTTCTTAAGGAAACTGAAGATTTAGTGATATTTAAATAAGCATAATAACGCTCAAACTAATTAAGTTGACATGAAGTAATTCACCCTGTCCTAATGGTTAGTGTGATGAACTAATGGTTAATGAACTGGGTTATATGCAGTCAAAATAACAATTTGTCTACACGGCAGCACCTCTTTGCTGACAATGACAAACCTCCAAGAGTAAAAGCTGCCTAAGAAAAAGATTGAAACTAAAACTGTAGGTCCCTTACATTCGTATATAAAATACGGTCTATGCACTCCATGGGCTGTTGTACCATAAAAGGAGAAGAACTAAGTTTATAACTATGAATACTTATGGTGTAAACACACCTAAAGTAGCCGCCCTCTAACCGCCGACTTCTTCTGAGAGAATGAACGCAGTAAGAGCATCAATCTCTAGTTTCAACAAAAGCGGTTGAATTTGATTTTGGTGTCTATTTATATTATTGTCAAAATATACAAGGAAAAACTCAAGATTTGAAGCAAAATTTAAAACAATTAATTATTGGATAAATTAAAATTATTAACAACGCTTATTTGAGCAAAATTTTCAAATTCATCACATCAAGAAACAAAGTAAAACTCGAAAAAATACATGGGTAAAATTGAAACTTCTCATTTTTTTGGACTTAAACTTGGCAGCACTTGTCTTTTTTGTGAAAAATATGGCAATATTTCCCAATATGACGAATCCACCGAACGTATGCCGCACTCTCTTTTCTGCTTTTTAATATGAAGTTTTTACACTCTCAATTTAAAAGAGCGAAAACTTCATTCAAGACAAAAAGAAAATGGAGGGTTGATCTACTAGACTTTCCTCTCTTCAGTTTTCATCACACTCACACAGACTACTGATAGAGAGTCGTATCAAATACCAATATCTTTCTGTTTTACATTAGGTTATGTATGTTAATTGATAATTTTGACACCATGTTCTCTGTTCTCTGCAGGTCCATTGTAATGCCCCTCAAGTAAAACGAAAAAGTTTGTAGCTTTCCTAAAAAGGTGAATTTCTTGTGAAGACTTCTGCCATCTATTTATTTAAGCTATACGCTACACTGTGGGTGTTGTAGAAAAGTATATTTCCTAAGTAGAAAAATAGGGACATCATAAGACGTTTACAATGACATATGATATGCTCTGCTATTTTCTCTTCCTCACCATAATTGCGGCAAACTCAAGACTTCATAGGGTACTAGAGGTTTCGTAATTAAAGCTTCCCCTTAAGTCCACTAGTGACAGAATAAATTGTAAAATTATTATTATGACGGTATTAAACATATTTTTTTCTCATCAGGGACCGAAATCTGCTAGTGCCTAGGTTAAAAATGCATTGGCCCTGCAATGCCCTATTAAAAACTTATTCTGTCTTCCCAACAGTCATTGCTCTGATCCAAAATTTATTTATTTCAGATTCCCTTGGGTTCGTAAAACTTTTTACCAAAGAGAGATGAGCATGACCAAAGCAATGAAAGTTAATAACTTGAGTCCACACTAAGACCCAAAGCATGACATGAAACGAAAAAAAAATTTTGATAGCGTAAAGATACTTATTATTATTTCATCAATAAAAAAACTGAAAAACTAACCGGCCTATTCCAAGCTCATATGTAGGACCAACGTATAAACCTTTTTTGTTGTGATTTTTGCTCATAACTCATCTCTCTAGTATTAGGGTTTATGTTGTAAATTGTGGATACAAGTTCGTTTCAACTAAGTGGATAATTTCTCTAAGTAAACCGGAAGGACTTCTAAACATAATAAAATAATATTTTGAAATTTTCAATTAAAACCCGCATTTCTGAATGAATATCTAAAATTTTTTATCAATTTCAATGTTAAACATTATAATCTTTGTCGTGTATGTTTTTTGGATTCAAACTTAGTTATTATTTTTATCATGCATAATTATATTTTACAAATAAATATTTAATTATAAAAATATTTAAAAAAAAAACGTACTATTTAATATTTTAATATCGGCAGTGGTTAGTTTTCCTTGTTTATATTTTCTTATCAGCTCCATGTTAGCATTACTGAACTGAATTCTTGTCGAGAAATTTCGTTGATATCTGGTTTTTATAATACTTTATTTTTTTTTTAGCAACACCGAAATGTTTAAGTTAAGTCACATTGAATATACACAATTTTGTTTATTTTTATCTTACTAATATTTTTTTTTTTTTTTAATTTAGTTTATTTTTGAAATTTTAAATATATTTGTATTTTTATTGGGCATTCTAAATTTTCTTGTTGATTTTATATTTTCACTTCACCTCATTGCATTTTTACATTTTCATATCATTTGTTTCGTTACGCATCATAAATTTTCTTTTGGTTAAAATTCATTGTTGAAAAAAAAGAATTTGATAATTAGCAGAATACTACTTGAACAGAACTGGACAATATTGCCATATTGTTCTGCAAAAAAATGTTTAGAAAACAATTGGTTTTGAATTTTAATGTTTAATCTGGGAGATAACAGTGTATAATTACTCTCGAGCATATCTCATAGCTCGGCTCGTCAACATCGATGTTTGATCGTGTAAAGGCAAAGATGAACCGTTGGGCCAGCATTGCGCCATGCAATCAAAAAATTTTGATATTGGTTATCGAGCGCGGTGCGATAGCATGCTGAACATCGAACATATATTATTCGAAAATGTTTTCTAGAGTACCAATTGTTCGAATTCGAGTAAAATTTCTTTCGAATCGAACTACAGAGTAACCTCCCAGATATAAATTTAAACCTGCTTGTTCAGTTTGATTTTTTCGAAATTTTGTTTGAAGATATAACATTTAAAATGGTGGGTCGTATTCGTACAACTCGTTTTCAAAAATTTTTTATCCAAAAGAGCGATATCAATTGATTGCCTAAGGTGCCAACAGAAGGGAACTGATTTTCAATATACCTTCGCAAAGTTGAGCGACTAGATTCAAATTTACTTGGAAGAGAACAAATCAAGTTGCTCTCACCAATTTCTAATTCTCTCATTTCTCTTAACCTCCTCTGTCTCTCATTAGGCTCTATGTATATCAAGGAAAGTTTTTTGCTCATACAGAAACTTCAAATCTTGTTAATTTACATATAGTGGCAACACTATACAAAATAGAATTCGTTTAGTTTAAAATATTGAATCAATTTTACGATCAATTAATTTGTGTTCTGTTTTTTTTTTTTTTGGCAATTATATAAACTGTTATTGCAGTTGTTGTTGTTATTGGTTATTGTTAATTATTTTGCTGCCCACATATTCTCAAACAAAAAAAAGTATAGTATAAACAAACGTTTGAAAATAGTTAAATTAATGGCAAAAGGAAAATAAATTTATATTTAATACAAATGCAAGTAAATATTCTCTTTTGTAAACATGAACTAACATTTAGTTGTAGTTTCATTTCTCAAAACACAAATTTTCCGTTTTCTTTATGAAAACACAAATTTTCACGCACGCAAATCTTTTACTTTTAACCATGAACTTTTCCACATTTCCAACTTCATAAAAAAAGCAAAAAAACGAAGAAAATCGCGTGTAAAATGTAAATTAATTAGATTTTTGTCTTAGCTTTACTTAAAACTAAAAAAAAAAAACAAACAAATTTTAAATTCATACGAAATTTTAATTTCTTTTACTGCTTCCGCGCGCCCGTTTCAGTTTTTTTCGTTTTTATACGGCAACAACAAAATAACAAACTGGAAATTGTATGCTCCACGAAGCGTTCATTCACTCGTCCGTTTTCGATCTCTCGATGACTTTGCGTATATGAGAAGCAGAACAACACTACCGCATTGTGTTAGCATTTGAATAGCACTAGAGCTCACGATGATGGAGACCGGCCGAACCCGAACTCAGAGTCGGAGACGACCAACAACAGCATGTTGTTCATGGATAAAATTTCAGCAATTCTGTTATTCTATTTGGAATTCTTCACTTCGTGCTGTACACACACACACACTCATTCCAATTCTCTCGTGCTCTCTATCACTAGTTCTTTTGCTCTGGCTGGCATTTATATACTCTCTTGAGCTCCAAAATGTTTGGAGCAACTTGTTGTTGTGTCATGGTAATGTTGTTGCTATTGTTGTTAACAATAAGTAAGTAGTTGCTCATTTGTTGGTTAGTTTTGTATTCACATATGGGTGGCAATCATAGTGGCGTCATCCATGCCTCAAATAGTGTATTCAAAATTTTTATGAACTGTTTTTAGACTAATTGAGTTTTCAGCAGCACAAAAAAAAAAAAAAAAAATAGAAACAACAGCACCAACAAAATAATAATAAAGTAAAAATAGTTTACATTGTTGTACCTATGTGAATTTTACTTTGAGTTTACTTTATTTTCATGGCTATTGTTGTTGTTAATCAATCAGCTGTTTCCTTAAGTATCCGAGACATACCAACTTTTGTTTTGTGTCTTTAGGTTGCGTGCTACTAACTTGTTAATATATTTATTTTTTTTTTTTTTCGTTTTTGTTGCAAAAATTTTGTCATCCATTTTTCATATTATGACCAATACAATTATCTTAATTGACCTTGGCGGCAAGAAAGTAGTAAGTGTCCTTCGCAAGGTGAAGTTATGAAATTAATTAATGGGCAGCGTAAATTTCGCGTGTTTTGTTATCCTTTTAACTTTTTTTTTTTTTTGTACAAAGGGCTATTATTATTATTAGTGTAATTATTATTGGTGTAAGTGTTAATAATAATGACCTTCTGCCAGCTGTAATTTTAATATGATTTTTATGTGACAGTAACAGGTGTTCAATTGTCACTTAACAAATATTTTTACGAAGTATGTGAAAATGCCAAAAATAGAATTTTTGGTATTTTATTTAATTATGTATGGGAAATTGAAGTACTTTGTTTTTTGCATTGCTAATTTTGGTATACGAATTATTGTTGAAGTTATTTTTTTATTGCACTGGTAAAATGTGGTTTTTAAAGATTTAGATGGGCCCAGATATATTAAAGCAAATCAATGAGCAATTTTTTCGGATATTCTCAATACATGTTTACACTTCTTCATGAAAGCAATACAAATGCTTTATTTTACATACAACTCATTTTACATTCAAAGGCAATTGGAAAAGCCTTGCTTACTGGCTAATTGATATCGAGGCAATTTATCAAATTCTCCTGTTAATGAAATTAGAGACTCTTTCTATACATAGAAAAGTAAGCATGTATAAAGATAGGACAGCAGGAAAGGTAAGAAGTTTGGAAGAGTGGACCGTAGGAGAAAAGGACGACTGAAAAGTATTAAAATAGGAAGATAAAAAGTTATGCCGGCAAAGAGATAGGAAGACAAGTTGCAGTACGGTAGAAAAGCATCTTACTTATTTGATTAGAGTAATATCGCCAAGCATTGTGAAAAATATCTACATCATTTCCAGGAAACACTAAGCTCGTACCTCACGCACCACAAAACTCTAAACAAAATCTGTCAACAAACCTTTGAATGAAACCCACAAGGGATCAGAAGAGGAAGCCGCCCAAAAATAATATGGAAACAAAACGTAGGAAGAGAAATCGTAGAATCTAAAAATTTTAGAATAAAATCAAAGTTCTAATGAGAAATCGTACTAGATGGAGGAATTTTGTTGAGTTCCTATGCGCTGTTCCAATATGATCAATCAAGTTCTAGCCACTAGTTTTCAGAGAAATTCAATTTGGCTAACTAATCTAGAATTAGAAAACTAATACTAGAAAATAAAACAATCATCAGCTACAAACTAATAACTAATTTTTATTAATCTCATTTATTAATGTCCAAGTACCGAGGAAATGGTTGGTCTGTTTTGGAGCCTGCATGAGGAAATCTCCTTATTAATCATGAAAAATAAAAAAATAAAACAAAGTACATAAATTAACTAAAAACATGGAATAGTAGTCACGACTTTGAAAATTAACAACTAGATTAAATATTCATTGTCTACAAAAAAAAAATTTGTGAAATTGACCATTGTGGAACTTAATTTTGGCATTTTCACATGCACTTTCAAAAGCACTTTCTTTTTCGTCGCGTCCGTATCGCTTTATAATGGCTTATAACTTGACACTAAATTGAGTTTCAGCCATCAATAGTAGTCCAACATTTATCCGCAATAGCACCCATATTTTATAACCGCAAACGTTTTTCCCCTAGCCGCACAGCAACGCGGAAGAACTCCTAAACAGCACATTTGTACATATGTATATTTGCTTAGCTCTGTGAACATTTTAATTAATAAATGAATGAAAAAAAAGATGACTGAAGCAAAAAAATGGTAGATTTTGGAAATTTGTGGTAGATCTACCACAATTGTGGTAACTTGACAGCACTACTAACAAATAAGTCACACGCTTTAAATTTGTAAATTAGTGTAATCAAAAACATATAAAAAATGCGATAAAGATTTCAACTCAAACCAAATATCGTGTTATGATAATTTCCAACTAAGTTTTTGAACATGAACTTTGATTTCAAAGTCCTTCCAATAACATAAATAAATCAAAACTCTTTCATATCAGAATTAAATTTGTAATATGAAATTACACAATCCAACGCAAAAGCAAATAATAATATTCGGAAAATGGATTCTGATAGAGCTAAAAAAATATATAGGCATGTGATTATCCGGACCTCCATCAACCGGGAACATCGTTTAACCGGAATGCTGTGTGGTAGATTTTATACTTCTAATAACCGTGATTTACCTGTATTTCCGTGAAGCACATGAATGCATGTGTTTGTTTTTTCCGTGTATAAAAATTCGAGGATTCCCCTTTTTTATTTTTATGTAATAAGTTGAGTATCAGATTTCATCTCCATTTATTCTGTGTTCGAAATTTATAAAGGATCAATGAGTAATTCAAAGCTTCAAATGCCATTACCGTAAACTGATTGTTCGAAATCTTATTGGTTAAAATAATAGACATGAATTTGAACATCAAGGCAGCTTTGAGAACAGCCGCGATTTTGTGGGGCCCTGTAACACCACAGGTTTTAAAAATGGAATAATTTACTATCTCATGATGATGAAGATGCTCCAAATGGCCTTGTTGAGATACAATCAGATATAGTAATACCGCTTGGATGTACAACTGATGCTATATCAAAGTGGATGGAGTGCGACGTTGACTTCACACCGTTTGGTATTGTATCTGAAAACGAAATCTTAAGCATGCTTCATTAAACCCAAGAACAAGAGGTTCACTCAAATTTCTAGTAAGTAATACGGTAGAAATACGGTAGAAACACCCACAGTGGCTCAGACAATAAAGGCTAGTAGTGTTCTGTTAAGACTCTTTAAAAATTACAATTGTGGAGGTAGGTAGAGCCAGACACAATACATATAAGTGTATTGCATATAAAGTAATTTACTCAAAGAGCAATCAAAAGGTGAATAGACGACTCAGACTACCTTAAATGTATTTATACATTTTTATATATAACCTTTTTTAAACAGGATTTTCTACGATTTTTACGGATAATCGAGATTCAACTGTATTTATGTATATGTATCTCGGCGTTTTAATTTTTTCGGCGGAAGTTAAGATTTTGAAACGGTCAAACATGTTATATTTTCTTGGTGTTTAAGATTCACCTAGTACAAATATTATAGATTCAACAGTTTTTTCTCGGACCCTAAGCGTTAAAACATTGGCTGGAAGCTCTCAGCCAAACTGTCTGTTTTGGGGAGAGTTTGCTTCAATCGACCACATCATAAATTCGTTTACACACTTAGACAGTATTAGCCAAGCTCATTTTAACTAAATAACACAAATAATTAAGTTAAAAACTCTGGTTTCTTTAGCATAAGTCGAGTCGTTGTCCTCTGTTACTCATAGTACTCATTAGTCTTTAGTATGATATTATATATTATATCTAAATAAATGAATAAATAATAAATAAATTTTAAAAGGATAAAAAGAGAGTTAATATGCTTCAAAGAAATGATGAATGAAAATGTACTGTAAGAAATAATTGGGTTTCCGAAGCGAAAAACTTCTAACTAGTTAAAATTTACAGAATGAATCAGAAAAATTCTCGAGCTTGTAATATATACTTGGTGGAATATTTTGTAATTTATTAGATACAACAACAACAGCAAAAGTTACGAATGAACACATTGTAATATAGTTAATATTAGAGCTCTCTCAAATCACCATGTAGATTTTGTAAACTACACTGTACAACAAATTTTTGGAAAGTTGTTGCAGCATGAATAAAAACAAGTGGGTGTGAAAGAGGGCCATATTCTGACTTACTTTCTCCTCTAGAGCCATATTCTAGATGTGTACTTATGGAAAATACACCTAAACATTCAAATCGAATGTTTCGTTCCAAAATTATGATAGCTTAAAGCAGAGAGCTTAAGAATACTTAAATTAAAAGTAATTTAATTGATGAAAATTTTGATGAAAATAGCAACCCATTTCTAAAAAATCTAAAAATTAGCTATATCCCCAAAATCTGTGATGCTGCGACAAAACCAATTCGGAAGGTTCGGAATCAGCGGCCCAACAACTATTTAGAACCATCAACTTTCGAGATGGGCTTTGCTATTTTTTTCATTTTGTCGTATTGTTTTATCTGAGTAGAGTAGCAAATATATTTCGTAATTTTTATTTATCGATCAAGGGACATTTTCAATAATAATTTAATTTTATTTTTCGTAAATTCTTTTTTTCCATGTGTCTATAAAATTTTAATAAAGATCATTGAACACAAGAAACATTTACACTTAGTACGTAAAAATGAGGTCAGCTCGGTGGCCTAGTGAAAATCAGCACTCCCAACTGCCTCAGGTTCGACTGCCAGACGGGGAATAATTTCTATTGGTGTATTTGGAAAAATTAAGATTTCATATTTAACAAAAATTATGTTTCTTTACTTTCGATAAGGCACCAGGCCTTCAATTAGTCAACAATTCTAAATTTTACGTATTAATTTATTTCTGCTTTATCAGACTTCATTTTCAGAACGTTGTTATCATGTTGAACAGTGTTCTTTTCTTAATTTAAGCTGATTACTGAAATAAAAATATTTCTATAGTTTTTAAAATTCTTTACAAACAGAATATTTTCTTTTTAAATAAATAAGCTTCAAATGGATTTACTAAAGTACATTTAATTTATTATGTATTCTAAAAAAAAAAAAATTTATGTATGATTTTAAAAATGATTTACAACAAAATAGAGACGACGACGTCATCGCTACCAGAAAGGAAAACAAAAAATATAAACAAAAATTATTGTAAGAATAATATACAAATTTATTTAGTTTATTTTTTTTACTGCGCGATTTTTGTATTTTTTGTTTTTGTTTTTATGGAAAATATACTAAATATTTCAGCACTACATATACATACATACATACAAATATGTTGTTTTTATTGTTGCTATTGTTGAGTTAATTCGATTTCTATGCTACAAATACAAAATTAAAAAAAAAGGTATACTAAACTACTACATGAAGTCACCGTGAATATTAATATGTATGTGTATAGTTGGGGTCACATATGCGATCGTTTTGAAAGATATAGATATAGAATTCTATGGTTGGGGTGCTCCCCCACACTCATACACACTTTTCCACAACTTGTCGAGGTCGCTGTCAACGTCTTCGTTTCATATCTTGACGAATGAATGAAATTTAATTGCGTTTTATTGTCGGCATCTATCTTCAACTCCCCTCCCCTTAGACGACTAAGAAACTATTTGTTTATTTTTATTTGTAAAATTTTGGCTGTCATTCTTTTTTTCCTTTACTTTGCAAAATAACACAACCAAAAGTAAATTTTCATTTCCTTTCCTATCTTTGCATGTTAGAAAAAAAAAATATAAAAAAAAAGTAGTAAAAATATTTTTGCTAATTTTAGCAAAAATCATAAAATGATTTTGACTTCATTTCCTGTGTTTAGATGTGAGTAATATTTATGTAATATGAAATAACAAGTATTATCGACTGTTTGCAACTGAAATAATCTAATTTTATTAAATATTTCAATACTTACATTCAACTTTCTTCAGCCTTTTCAAACCCTCTTTGCTGAGCATTTGAAATGTTCCGATGCTAATAATTTCTAGTACCATATTCTTTTTCTTGATAGACGGTGGTGGGTTCGATTTCTTGTAGTTTGTTTAAGCTTAAATTTTATTTAACTTAGGGTTAGTATGAATATAATATTATTTATAAAAAAAAACGTTAGAAGAATTACACTAGTGCATATTTATTTTAGAAGTAAATGATTTTTTTAAAAATTTTTACATTTTGCTTAATATTAAATTTAAATTTTGCATATTAATTAAAGTACACACACTAATATTAAAATTGTTAAGCAAAAACAAAAAACTTGCGCTCTCATTTTGAAAGTGTATTTAGTTTTTTCTTTTTTTATAAAAAAAAAAATTATTATAAATTATGAAAATTTATTTATTTTTTTTAATATTAAATCGCGCTTTATCGAAGACGAAGCGCGTTGTCGCAGTTTGAGAACTCGTTAAAAACTGAGAAAATAACACTCTGATGATAAATTAAAATATTTTTGTATTCCACTCTTGGCGGGTCTTTTATTTTTTCAATTCCAATTCAAAAATACTACGATAGAGCGATAGCGATGGCGTCAGCAGCAGCGGCAGCGGCGACGGCGACGTCAGAAGCAGCGACGTTGACAGTAAATATTGCTGACAATATTCAACGGCGACAGCAACAGCAGCAACTGTAGCAACACAAATACACACATCTACGAATACATGAATACAAATACGCATAAAAATTCTCATCATAATTCGAAAATCTATGTGTATGCGCGTGTGTGTGTGTGTTTGTTTGTATGTGAGAATGTAGTTTGGCAGACTCATTGGCGTTAAGGTTTCACCAAAGGGATGAAGATTTCTCTATATTACTATTCTTCATGTATGAAATCATTGAAAAGAAAAAATTTTCTTTTATTAAAGGATATTGTGAGTATCGTAAGTATTTGCCGTGTGTGTGTGTGTGTGTGTATGTAGCAGTTTAATATGCTGCAGGTCAGGACCGCAGCGAGGGTATAATAAATTACGCAATTAAATAATAAATTTTTTTTTTAAGCTTTCTACTTTAACTTGTTCATAACGAATCACTTACGTTTTAAGATTTAAAAATAATTTTTAATGCAATTCAAGTTATTCGTGTATTTTATTCAAAAAGCAAAAAAAATACAAACGTGCTTCCATTTGAATGCTATTAGCTCTACTGCAAATCATGATTTTTATTTTAAACAATGAATGTTTATAAGGAAAAGTTTGCAAAAATATATTACTAGGAGGAAAATATAATTTGTAATTAAGTATTTATCAAAATATTCTTCGCAAAAACCTATTAACCTGCTATTTGACAATAGGTAATGGTTAGAACCATTATCCGTTCTGGAACCCTTTGTAAAAATACGACAACTTAAACTCTCTAATTTATAATAAAATAGACCGGACCGTATAATATTGGTATGGAATTAACACTTTAGCTCTCTCCCTTTTCAGACTTATTTACCTTTTTCTAAACACATTGTATTTTTAACCCGCTTATAGGGCCCAAAGAGGGTTAATATGTTTGTTCAACAACAAAATTTACTATGACTCTCTAAACACCAATAAATCATTTATTTTCATTTTAGTACTGAGGATTATGTATATTTTTATACCAAAATTGTCATTCAACCGTCTCTGCTTAGCCAAGTTCAAGATCGCCGATTGAACTTTATGCTTGTAGGTTGTCAGTGGTATACCTATGTAATTTATAGAGTGAAAACTAGACAAAGTATTTATTGAGTTTATAGACTACCTCAATCAGTAAGTGTCAACTATCAGAAACTACCTAGGGGTTAATTTGATTTACAAGTTGGCTGCCACTGGAAACGAATACTGCATTATGACTGCAACTTTCTTTATGGCATTTCAGCCTTCTAATTTGCTACTTCCACTGTAGCTATCATTTCGTACTGAATGACTCTACCGTGATCACGTAGACGAAAGAATAGACTTAATCCAAAATACTGAAAGAATACCCCTCTGCTTACTTTCCTAACCAGTTTATAACTGTCGGAATAGAAACAAATGCACCATATCACATCGACTTTTAACACCTTCTGTCTCGTTGGAACAAAAGTGATAAAGTGATTGTCGTAAAAATTTATGGGGAAGGTGTGTTGAACATTTCTAGATCTTTAGGATCTTAAGAGGCATTAATCACGATATAGATATTGAGTGTGTGGTAGCGAAACAATTTTTTCTTCAAAAATATTTTTGTCCGAAAAAGAAATAATAAGGTTTTTTGAACCGAAAAACTGACGAAGTTACTGCAATATTTTAAAAGACTCTCCCATCAGATTTTGGTCAGGATATAATATGTGGAAGTGGGGATTAAGCCCCCTTACCTATGAAAATCTTATATATTTTAATTATTACTTAACAAAACAAAAATTGCATAACTAGTTATAAAAAATATTTAGTATTTGCTCAGTAGGTCACGAATCACAGAGAAACTGTCACAAATTCTACGCTGAAAAACCAAACATCAATAAAATCACTTATTATAACTTATGAAAAAGTGAACTACATGAAAAATTCTTTCCTTTTCGCAGAAAAAGTATACATACTGTGTACTCACGTTTTTGCGTATTATTTCATTTTTTTAATTTATTGTGATTATTTTTCTCAAGTTCTAGTAAAACAAAGAAACTAAAAGGAAACTAAACAAGAATTATATTTTCTCCTAATTTCATTAGAATTTCAGAAAAGTAACTAAAATAAATTCCAAAATTAAAAAAATACGCAAAAACTTGTAAAAAATATGTGACGTTGGACATCGATGAGGTTATAGAACATGTTGACAATTAGAGAAATGCTTTTGTAATTGTTCTATCTATATGTGACATAATTTATCTTGAATTATTTGTTGCAAAGACATTTAATCTTATCTACAATAAGAAATCGTTTGCATGAGTTTTCTGAATTACGTAAATTTCGTGTGACTATTGTGCAACAAAAAATTCCAGATTTACACATAGTAGACAATCAGTATACAACGTATTAAATTTAAAAATGAATAAATATTAACTGCGGCAGTACCCAATTCACTTTGCCTTAGTGGATAAGATCAATTCAAAAATAACTAATTTTTAATAATGTTAGTGTCCAGGATATCTCATAATCTACTTATGAGATATGTATATTTTTCAACCTGGTGACCTGGATATCTACTACTACTACTATTATGGCACAACAGCCCCTGGAGGGCCAAGGCCTAGCTTTTCGCATCCATTCATGATGTGTGAGTTATATTTATACACATATGGAAGGGTCCTACAGTTTTATGCAGGATCCGAACGGCAAAGTGAAAAGATTTTCGTAGACATTTTTTGCTTTTGGAGGTTTGCCATTGCCAGCCAAGCGGTGGTGCCGTGTAGAAAAATTTTGATTTTCTATTTTTGATTTTTTGAGCGTGCCGAGATATGAACCCGGGCAACTCTGCGTAGCAGTTCAACACACTAACCACTTGGCTACGGCGACCACGAATGGATATCCCACGATCTTTCTCAGAAAATCAAAATCAACTTTTCTAAGGCAAATTTTCCGAAGATCAATTCGTAGTGAAAAAAAAAAATTGAAAAAATTGGAGGAAATCGAAAAAAGCTTATCAGTCATGTTCTAACTTTTACTTTCGAGTTAAATTGAAATTGCAGTAATATGAATTGCACAGTTTCGCTTTCAATTTCATTCGAAAGTGAAATTCAGAACATGACGACTAAACTACTTATGCGATTCATAAGTTTGATATCTCCAAATTTTTGTTTCGTCTACAACGTTTGCTAAGGTTTGAAATCGATTCAACATTGAATAAAATTTTGAGATTTGTTAGTTTTCACATTCATTTTGGAAACTGAACCAGAAAAAGCAAGTTTTTTTTTTGTAACAAAAACTCTGGCAAATCAGAACGAGAATGAAAACTGACAATTCAAACCATCGATAGAATAAACTGACATTTTCATGATTTTTCAACACCCTTCATCCTGTAAAACCTTCACTGTTAAACTGACTGCATTACTAACTGCGCTTAAATTATTTTCCAGCTTTTTTTTAGGAAAACTACCCTCTTTAACTACCAAAAAACGCAATTGAAAATTACTTAACTTTCACATAATAACTGAAAATACTTGAAAACGTAGAAAATGAAAAAAAAAACACTAGTTTACAAAATTTAACAAAATTTGTCTTCATAGAAACTATACAAATTTTTCTCAAACTTCTTTGCCGATTTTGAAGAAATAATTGAATTTACTACTAACTTTTCTCCTCCAAATATTTTTCTGATTTTAAGTAAATGAACGTTGAAAAAATTTGAAAAAAACTTTTTTAGTCACAGCGACACGATTCATAAGTACCCTTTCATATAAACATTTTAGAAGTGCATATGTATAGAAGTGAAGTTGGGCATATCGCAATGCGAGTCATGTAGATTACGCAATAAAGACTTCGAAAAGCGACTTTTGAGACTTTCTGAGATATCTATGTGGCAGAAAACCTCACGCAATTCTTAGATTCATTAGTAGTCTTAATTTAGACTTGGATTAAAAACAAGCGCTGCTCAAAAAATCAACTCTGATCGCAGTGACAATGCAAGTAACAATGACAGTGGACAGTTTTCAAGTTTTACATACATTTATTTCGAAACCTGGGCTTGACGCAGAAAACCAATATGACTTTTGGAATCAAAATTCAATTTTATCAATCAATTTGGTCAATTTGGTTTATATGAAGAATTTCTTGTAAACTAGTGTACTTAACACATTAACAATAGAAAGTACGCATACAGTATACTATCGAGACTATGCAGGCAAGCAAGCGAAGAAGCAAATAACTCACCTTCAAGTAGGGATGCCAGATGATTGTAATTGGACTAGATTATACAGATTTGAATTCTGTGCTTTGTACACGGCTTTTAGAAATATGTTCAGATAAAATTTTTTGTAATAATATAACAAACTAAACTTCAGACGTTGAAAATATGTGTACTCATTAGCGGATCTAAAAGGGTTTGGGACTACCCCTTCCCCTTTCCCGGCCTTTCTAATGAAAATCTCATACATTTTAATTGTTAGCCTTTAATCAAAAGCAAAATTTAAAACGACAAAAAAAATTAAAATTTTTTTTAGTGATTTTTTTTTTTTTTTGCAATTTTTGAATCCATAAATAAAAATAAAATATATGGACAAAAATGAGTTAGCAGTTTTATCATTGCACTCAATTCCCTCTTAAGACCTAAAACTCATTACCTCCTGTTATTGAGCAAATTTTTTCAAAGTTCAGATGAACTTTGAAAAATCTTGATATTTTTTTTCAATGTCCCGGTGACGCCCAAATTGCATTTGGCAACCCTAACTACTTTTGAATGAGGCAATGACCGCTTATTATCTTCAAGCTAACTAAGTCCCAAGTCTCCAGGTGCTGGTTCAGGTGGTGATGGTGGTGGTGGCAATGCTGATACTAGTTAGTGAAGCCAATACACAAATGTTACACCAGAGATATGGAGGTGTCATTCATTCAGTCAGTTAGCAGTCAGTTGAATAGCTAACAGCCTAGCGTCATTGTCTCTTGTGTCTAATTTGTAATTGTAAATATAAATAAAATTTCTATGACTATCTACGCGGCCAACAGCTAATAACAATGAAGCCAACAAGGACATATGGGCACGAAAAAAACCAACATCACAAATGTAGTTGCCACCGTTGACGTCGCAGTCTTCGAGCTAGCACTTATGTAGTAATAAAAAAAGTGCAACAACAGCGGAAGCAGCAGTGAATAGAAACAGCAGCGACCAACTGAAATGGAGACACTAATGAGCAAATAAATATAAACACACCTTGAATACACTGAGGTACTTACATATATATGTATATAGTTTGGAAATTTAATAGTAATATTGGTAAAATTTAGTGGTAAAAGTAGTAGTGGTAGTTAATTTTTAGGATATTGGTTGTAGCTAATGTATGTAAGCAGAAGGGAAGTGGAAAAAAATTCCACATGTTCAGGAAATGTTGTTAAAATATTGTAACAAAGCATACTTAGTTGACTTGGCTTAGAATTTTGTTGTTTAGAAAGTAGTAGTTGCTGAGTTAGTTACATACATAGTTGAAATGAATATTGAAAAGGTTTTCCTGTAAAGGGTGCATTGCACGCACATGCCAGGATGTTTATTGTATATTTGTGTCTCACTTACACATATATTATACTAAAGGACTTTAAAATATATACATTGTACAATAGTTAAAGAAAATGTTTCCTTTTTTTGTTATCTTGAAACTAAATAGAAAAAAGAAAGGTGAATGAACTTTATTTCCTAGACACAAGCGAATAAATGAATAGTATATCGCTACCTTAATTAGCGAAAGCCGTAGCATAAAATTTTTCAAAATCTAATCCTTCATGATGACTAATAAAACACATACGCATTTCAAGCCCCCTGATTCTAATTATATTTTGGGAGTATGAATGTATAAACTCGTATTTTTTTCGTAATTTGGACATTTATTGTGAAAAAGTGACTATAAATTTATTCTTTAAAGTGTTGTCCATCGTTAGCCACAACCTTTTCCCATCTTTCTGGTAGCATACGGATTTCGCGTCGAAAGAACTCCTCATCTTTTGAGGCTATCCACGAATCGACCCATTTTTTGAGTTCTTCGAAAGAACGGAAGTGCTGTTCAGCCAGGCCATGTGTCATCGATCGGAACAAGTGGTAATCAGAAGGAGTAGTGTCTGGAGCATACGGCGGGTGGGGTAGCACTTCTTTCTTTTCTGTCGTTCAATCAGCAGTTCACATGTGAAAAATCGTCGTTCGACGTCTCTCGGCTTCAATTCGTACGGCACCCAATTTCCTGCTTTTGAATCATTCCCAATCCTTTTAATCGTTTAGAAATGGTTGATTGATCAACTCCTAAAGATTCTGCAAGTTCTTGTTGCGTTTGACATGAATCTTCTTCGAGTAATGCCTTCAATTCTTCATCTTCGAACTTTTCGGGCCGCCTGAACGTTCCCTGTCTTCAACATCAAAATCACCACTTTTGAAACGGGCATACCACACCTGACACATTCTAACGTCTATAGCGCAGTCAGGATAAGCTTCAATGAGTTAACGATGTGATTCAGTTGCGTTTTTCTTTAAATGGAAGTAGCAAATTAAAACTTCCGCAAATGTTGTTTTGTTAGCACGAAATTCGGCATTTTCAGCTATAGTAAAACACTTTTGTAAAATTATGAAATTTATTTGACAGATCAATTCTTATAGTATTTTTGGCGCTCTTCGAGATAGAATAGCTGTCAATGTCAAAAAAAATGGCTCGTATGATAGATATGAAGTTAGTCACAATTACGAGTTTATACATTCATACTCCCAATAATTTTTTTATTTTGCCTTTTCTGCTATTTTTCAAAAAGCTTGCTTTTTTTACTGGTTCCAGACCTTTTCGAATTTTCGGTATCTTTTAAATAAAAAATAAAAAATTATAATAAATGCCTTTTTTGCGATTTTCTCACGATTTGTGCCCGATTTTTAAATATTCTCTTTTGTTATCTTATTCAATCGGCGTCAGCTTTTATATACAGCCATTTCGACCGATTGATTTTGTATTTCTATTGCTTCTTTGTTATTTGTTTTACATGAGTGGAACAGAGATGTAGGACTTGTAAAAGACAAACTTCAAGAATCATTGCTACAGCCGATTTGGACTCGTTGACTTTCGTCTCCCCTCCCTCTTCAGCAAACTGAAAAACGGTGAGAGAAATCGGGCAGAAATCGGTGTGTGCAAAAGATGACTAAGCAAAGTCAACTCTTGCACAAACAACTCTCTCTCTCTCTCTCATATGGGTGTATGTATTTGCACGAGGATCTTGCAAAAAGAACACGATTAACAATAACAGTAAATTTCTCTGAAGTCAATTACTCACTAATTTGAGCTAAGGTTGAGAGAGTCAACGGCTCTGCTTGTATTGCATGGAGCCGATTCCCTCTCAGTGTCTGTTCATGTACTTTATGTTGCTCTGTTTCCCTCATATTTAAAAGGAACTAAAAGATTTTTTTAAGAATCAACCCCAGAGAAGCAACATATGCCAAATGCGGATCAACAATAGATGCGGTATTTACCAGACATCTACAGAAGATTTTATCAAAAGTATTTATTTCATATTTTAGCTATTATAAGACAATTATACTATTCTTCAAAATTCAAATCGCTAATTTTAATTATATAAACGAATCCAAATTTGGTACTATATTTTGAAAAACTTGGTGTACTAGGTGGTAGGGTAAAAGCGGGCAGACGTTGCCTGAGTAGTCAATACCTTTTGGGTATTCGTTGAATTTTCATTGAATGTCCCATTTGTACTCGAACAGTTTAGAGAACTTAATGAAGTAAATCAGCTTAGAAGATGCAGTGCGTTTGAACAGCGAATTGGTGATTAATGTCGAGTAATTAATGAATGTCACATTGAGTTCAGTTTGGCAATCATTCATCAACTCGAAGTCTATGCGCAAGGTACTTTTTTGTTATTCATATTAAAAATTTCTACTTCACATTGACCCTGGTAAGAAGGATCCTTTGCGAGCACCTTAGATGAAATGAACAGCGTCATGATATCCCTACAGAATAGAAATACAAAGAGAAAAGCCTCGTTTCGCCAATATTTTAACCAGTCGAAGTGAAATTTGCAATTAAATACTTTTACTTTTATGTATGTATATATATTTTGTAATTTATTTAATATGAAAAAACGAATTAGTTTTTGAAACATTTTACAATTTCTTTTTTTGAAGTTTTTCTTTTTTTTCACTTTTACTTTTTGTTAGTTACAAATGTGATTTTCAATATATTTCTTTTTACGTTTATTTTTTATTTTAATTTTGTTTTTTTTTTTTGTATAATTTGCATAATAAATATATATTTAAATAAGTTAACTTTAATCATAAAGAAACAAAAGAAAAATATTTGTATTTGTGCATTTATTAAAAAGAAAAAGCGCACACCCATAAACAAAATTATTTTTATGATCAATTCTTATGCTGCTTTTGAATACAAAAAACTTTTGCTAAACATCTTAACAATATAAAATATTTACTTTGTTTTCAAATAGAAAAATATTTTTATTTTTTATTGTATGTTGATTGGTTTTAGGTTTTTGAAAAATTTTAATTAGGTAGGTATATTTATGTATATAATTTATTATATTTAGTAGGTATATAAATTAATTTCAATTCAAAAGCGATTGTTTGAAGCATTTTATTAGTTTTTTTTTTTTTTTTTTTTTTAATTCAATAAAAATTTTTTAATACTTAAAGATAAATATTTTTGTTTATCTTTGTTTTAGTTTTTTTCTTTTTATTTTTTAATACTATACTTTTCACTTTTATATTTTCGCTTCTTCGATTTCTTTACTTTTACTTTTTTGCTTCACATTTTTCTATAATTAAAGTACATATTTTGTTTAAATATTAAGGTATATTTATTTTGATTTCGATAAGAGTCGAGAGAATGGTGTTTCTTATTTCGTAGGTTTATTATATATAAGTTTATGTATATGTTGTTAACTTGAAGCTGTAATAATAAAGTAGTTGCAGTATGAAAGAAAGTTGCTTCACAGAGGAGAGTTCTCAAGAGCGATATGAGAATTGATACTGGCAAAACATTTATGTATCTACTCAAATGAAATTCAAATCGAAACGATTTTATCTTGATCAAAATTCGTTTCAAACGGTTTGATTTTAATCAAAATTTACTTCTGCCGAAATTGTATATTTTCATTTCTATTAAATTCAATTTTAAATGGTTTCGATCGATATCCAATTCAAAACCATTTTGATTTCGATCTAAATTCAATTGGAAACGATTTTGATTTTAATCGAATTCGAATTGAAACGATTGTGATCTGAATCGAAACTTGATTCGAAAACTTTGTGATTTAAATCGAAATTCGATTCAAAGCCATTTAGGTCTCAATCGAAATTTGATTCAAAGCCATTTTGATTTCGATCGAAATTCAATTTGAAACGATTTTAATTTCAATCGAAATTCAATTCGAAACGAATTTAATCGAAGTTTGATTCAGACCAAAATATTTAAATGGAAGTCATTTTGATTTCGATTGAAATTTCATTAGAAACGGTTTTGATTTCAATAGAAATTCGATTCGAAGCGATTTTAGCTTCTGTCGAAATTCAATTCGAAACAGTTTTAATCAAAATTCGACATGAAACCATTTAAATTTCGGTGGCCTGATGAATAAGTGCTAAATTGGAGTTCCAACTGCCTCAGATTCGATTCACAGACGGAGAATAAAAATGATTCAATTGGAAACAATTTTGATTTCAGTCGGAATTCAGTTTTTCTTTCGATCGAAATTTGATTCGAAAACATTTTGATTTGAAACAATTTTGATTTTAATTGAAATCCGATTCGAAAGGATTTTAACTTCTATCGAAATTCAAATCAAAACTCATTTGATTTCGATAGAAATCTATTTGAAACCATTTTAATTTCGATAGGAATTTAATTTGCAACGATTTTGATTTCAAACGAAATTTAATTTTTTTTCAAAATGATTTTAATTTGGACCGAAATTAGATTCAAAACGTTTCAAAACCATTGGGAGTTCAATCGAAATTCGTTTTGAAGGGCTTGTCAAACTCATATCTAAAACTTTCGTTTCAAAGCTAATGTTTGCATTATTCAAACATCGCTCAACTCAATCGAGTTATAATTTCCATTTCAGCAAATCTTAAAAATAGAATAGCAGCAACTTGAAAAAAAAAACAAGTCCAACAGGCTCAAACTGTGTGTATTAATAATTTTAAACAATTAACAAATAAGTTAACTTTAACAATCGAGAAAAAAAGCAACCAGTAGAGTGAAGTCTAAGTAAATGTTGGGTTTTGTTAAGCAGAATGAGAACAAGTATACTTCTTTGTTTTTTAATTAAATAAAATAATTTATAATTTCTAATGCAAAAAAAAAAAAAAAAAAAAAATTAACATAAATATATAGCATATAAATTTCAATCAATAATCGAATGGACGACGAATTTTTGCATAAAAAACAAAAAATTCATGTATATAAATAAACACTAAAAATAAATATTTGCATTTATAAATAAAAACTACTACGATTTTTTTGCATTTATAATATTTACAAAAAACAAGAGCACATAAATAATAATAAATAGCAACTAATAGATAAAACTAAATCGCTTAAATTTCAAGTAAACGAAAAAATATATAATTTATAATAAAAATAAATTAGTAAAATAAATTTAATATTAGTTAATAGACAATGAAATAGTAGATAGTTGTTTAAATAATAATAAGAGAACATTTTAAAGTTGCAGTTTAAATACTTTGTTTTTTTTTTTTAGTTAGTTTAGCTTAGAATTTGCTTTTAGCTTTTACGCCGCAAAAAATGCGTTCAAATGCGCTGATTTATAATTAATAAGTTTAATTTTTTGTTCAACTCTTTGTAAAAATTATATAAATCAAGCTTAAATGCCTTTCGTTGCTTTTAAAAATTCAGCGGTTTTTACTATGCATTTAAACTTTTAGTTTGATTTTTATAACATATTTCTAAAACGTATTCGAGTTTTTTTCTCTTTATTTCTGTTACATAAAAAATTCGTTTAAATGCGCATTCTTTTTTTTTTTCTTTCTTTTTTGTTGCTCTATAAAAATTCAAAAAACACACAAAATTCTACGGGAATGAAAATTAGTAAAATTGTTTAACAAAAATAACGCTGTGCTTTTTTTTAGTACAACAATACAAGTCTCTTTTTGCAATAATTAGTTTTACAGTCTAGACTCACATTTCACATCATTACAAATATCTAATAATAAAAAAATTAATTTGTTTTTCACATTTATAAAAAAAAATACAATCAATAATTATTACGTTGTTCTTCATCTCAAAAGATTCTGCCTCATCTTCTAACTATAAAATACTAAATATTATTTAAATTTACGCAGCGGCAGAGTTGGACTTTCGGGTGGTGTGCTATTCGATGTTTGTAGCGAGGTTTTCTTTATCACGCCACTTTTAAATGGTGCGCCCAACTTGCGTGCACCACGCGGTGATGATGATGTTTGGATTTCCATGGCAGCTGTGGATGATGCCGAGGCGGATGGAGCTATGCCCAATGGGATTTCTTTCATATTCGAATCGATTGATGCCTGTACCCAGCCTGCGGAGAGAAAAACATTAAAATTAATTGCATTTAATACACAATTTACAGTCAGCTTCCCAAATCCAAATCCTACACCCTTCAATGCCCCTATTCACTCTCACCTTTCACCGATGAACGATGATGATCAATCAACGCAGAAGCCAATGGTGCTTGCGCTGCAACGCCAGTATCGCGCAATGTGGCATACGATGACATTGGCATTGGATTATAAATGCGATTGGCGAAATCCTCAAATGTAGTACTCTCTTTGTAACGCGACGAAACGCTTTCCAAAGAGCGATTACGTTCCTCATAACTAAAAACAAACGCCAGGAAAATTAATTTTTAAAATATCTTTTATATTAAAAAAAACCTTCAGTCCCACTTACTATTGCTGATAGAGTGGTAAAGCAGCACGTTTAGAGCGACTAGCATTAATTGCAGTTGAGCGTATTAACGTAGCCAAGCAAGCACCACTCACCACGCTCTCATTGGCGAGTGGGCCGAACCAAGGAACCTCGGGTTTTCGATTGACTGTCACTCTAAACAGTCCATTCTTTAGAGGGTACACTACAATGAGCACATCACAGAACTCCGTAGGCAAAATATCACGTCGATAATCGCGATAATGTTCACTCCATACAATGTGCACTTCATCGTTACCCAAATGGCGTGTCTTCAGCAGTATAGCCTCGGGTGAATCGCAAGGCATACGTGTCGCCACATGATACACCACCTCGAGGAAGGGGGTAGCATAGTAAGGTGCTGTAGCACCACAACCCTGACGCGGCAGGCCACCGAGAAAACCATTATGCGTCTCCAAATCGATTTCCCAACCGAGTGCCGATACAAACATTTCATACATGCTGCTGCCGCTGGCATTACGCAATATACTATTCTTATCCTCCTGCCCTGAGGACACATAAATCACTGCCATTTTGTGCGTTTCACGACATTTTTGAATATCGACATTGCGCAGCTCGCGTAGCAATTTTTCATTGCGTTGCAGCAGATGTGTGCGCGAACGTCGCTCCCAGCCAGCAAGGCCCAAGTGAGAAAAGAGTAAACGACAGTATTGAAATGGGATTTCGGTGCGCCCCGAAAGGCTAGTAGTGTTGTAAGATTCAAAGGATGTGTGAGAGTTATGCGAGGCGTGCTCAGCAGAGTGTGTAGAACGCTGATCGTGATGCAGCAAAGCAGCCACAGTTGCAGGGAATGTACCTTGTAATGCTTGCTGATTGATATTCGCAACGAATTCCTGTTCTAAGGCGCGTTGATTGAGTATGATTGAGATTGATTGCGCTTCGAGATTACTGCCCAGCGGACTGGGACCGGGTGTATTCAATTGGGCCAACGGATTTGTCAAACATTCGGCGCTGGTATGCCCAATGTAAGACAGCAGCTGAAAAAGGAGAAAAGAGTATAAAATCAGCTTGAAAACACTTGGAATTCAAATCACAAACTTACATCATCCAATTGATCCAAGTCTGGAGCCAAATCTTTTGCCAATGGCAACTCTCCTGCCGGACGATGCCTGAGCGTATGACGCGGTGGCATATTATCAAATGCCACCATCGACGATACCAAAGAATCCATTGGTTGTGACATATGCCGATGATGCTGTGGTGTGAGATTGAAGCCAGCACGTGTTATCCCGCCATCTAATCGATCTGCGCTGGTGTTTGAAAGCGCTGTAGGAACGATATCACCCAAAAGCAACTTCGAATTTTTGCGTGGCTCGCTATACAATATAGAAGCATCCCAACATGCTTTACCATTCAAGTCACGCAGCAGCACACGCACCTGTTTCTCTGCAGTCACCAGACCAGCGGTGACACCGCCACCTGGTAATTTCAGTGACGGCAACTCAATGAAACTGGCTACCAGCCCAGGACTCAACATAAACAATTGCATGTTCTGTGCGTGCAGCACTGAAGGCAATTCCACGGATTCACGACGCGTTTCTAAACTACCACCGCTCAGATGTTGGTTGTTGCCATTCGTTGTACTATTCGCAGCGGTGACATCATCTTGTTCCTCCACCATTGAACTCAAACGTGAAGCGCCTATGCCCATGGGAAAATGACCCAAGTGTGTCACCAAATGCATGATGACTGCTTTGGCGCACAACTTGATGGCGCTAATGCATGTCTGAATCGTTTCGGATGTTTGATAATTCGCTTCGGGCAGTTTGCCATCGGAGAGCAAGTCATCACTGGATATATGCATATCGAAGTCATCATCGGCCGTCAACTTAACTCGTTCATGCCTAGGAGCACCCGAAGCGGTTTGAAGCAGCACCCGTAAGACGGTCAACACGAGCGTATCACCTCGGTCGTTGATAGGTGCCAGCATCAGTGAGGCAGGGAAGGCCATACAAAATTCACCGAGACACAACATCAACGAGGTCAGCACAACTTTATCGGAGTCTTTCGGGTTGGTGACACTTTGAATTTCAAGCGCTTTACAGATCGAAGTGATAATGAGCTGCGGCATTCGCTCAATGGCAGCCAATTCACGTCCACGATCAGCGCACAACTTAAGGGAATCTACCGCCACAATGGCAATCGTGCGATGTTTGAATTGTAGCGCTTGCAGCAGCACTTGCAATGCCTCGCGTATGCGCGGGTTAAATAAAAGCTGGGCGTCACTGCTGCGTAAATGTACACCCGTAGGATGTGGAACTGCTTGTTGAAAATGCCCGGTAGCGTTACGACCGCGTGCCGCATCCATGCGTATGGGATGCGATAGTTTAAGTAGAATCCATTGACCCAATTGGGAGAGCGCAATGCAGCGTGCTTTTGCTGATGGCTCACGTCGTGCGCAACGCAACACGATATTCAGTATGTGATCTTGTAGATCAGGGCACTCCATCAGTTCGAAGAGTTGTGGTGATGGCTGCAGAACTGGTTTCGGTATTAGCGTCGCTGGATAACTAAGCAGTGAGCCGAGCAAAGCAGCTACTTCAGCGCGTGGTGTCGCACGATTAGCCTCCAACGAAGTGAGTAAAATTGCCGAGGCGTGCACGATGTCGAGCAGCAGAAGCGTATGCCCCGGTAGCAGCAGACTCAGAAAGCGTGGGCCTTCGATATGCTTGAGTATTGCATAAATTAAATCACGATCTTCGCCGGTGAGCAATTTATGCAAAGAATGATAGAAAACAGGTAAATGCGACATGCCCGTGACGGCGCCATGCACCGCCAACGTGCACAACAATTGCACAGCCCATAGCTTGCCTTTCTTGAAAGATTTGTCCAGTTCTAGTGCACCATAGCACCAAGGCGCTACAATGCCAATGGGTGGCACCAGCGACGGGGGTGCTGGTGTGCTCTGATTGTCTGCGGACACACCTTGATTCTGTTTGATTTTAATCAGGTTCGTAGTCATGTCGAGCAAATGCTTAAATACTTGTGCATGCAATTCCGATTTGGGAATACGATTGACATCGCCGAGTGCGCCCAGCATGCGCTTCCACATGATTGCCGTCGAATCGGGCAGCCAACCCGTGGCAGTGCCACCAAGTATTATGGAACGGCGTTCCGAGCCAGCATAGCTGCCGTCCTCCAAGCTCCCACTATCCACGGCCAAGACATCGATTTGCATTTGTGCGTCCTTAATCGAACCACCCTCAATGCCGCTGCTAGCAGTGGGTGAAGGACTACGAGAATCTACGCCACTTTCCTCACCATCAAAATCATCGTCATCTTCAGCATTAGTGGAACGCCTTTGACGCTGATTTTTGCGATGACGTTGCAGTCCGACATTGGCCAACGAGTCCAACGATAAAGCACGCCGCAAATCCACCGCGGTTGTACTCGTATTGAACTTACGAGAATTCAAAGTTTCCGAACTGATACACAGCTCGGCAACGGGTTGTTGTGCCAATAACGCATTCAGCGAGTGCTCTACACTCGAGGGCAACGCAGGCGCTTGCGATGCCTTGTGTGCATTGCGTTGACGCCTGCTGCGCATGCGTGAATTGCGCGCTATTGAAGCTAAGCTGCCTTCACTAAAGCTGCGGCTGAGCATCGGCGGTGTGAGTGCCGATGCGTGGGAGTGGCGTGTGAGCACCGAATTATGAAACTGTGTTGAATTGCCTGCATTGCCAGACGAATGCTGTTGCATCGATGAACGCAATGGTTCATCTGAGCGGCTGCTGTTCGACTCACGCTCACGTTCGGCAGCACTTTCACGCTCTTTCTCTTTTGCATTACTGACAGCCGCAGCCGCTGATTGTTGCCAAACGCTACCGATGCGTCGTCGTTTGCCCTTGCTCTCAGCTAAACGATCCAAAGGCAAATCTTGCAGATTCAACGCATACACGTAACGTGAAAATACACGGGTCAGCGTTTGTATAGTTTTATCCCATTCGATAATGAGCTCATCCCGATAAGTCAACGAAGTCAGTACAGTGAGAAATTTCTCCCATAGCTGCGCATTCACGGGCACATTAGTGTGTGCACGTATCCATGTGACAATCAACGTTTGGAAAATTGCCTGCCCCAGTATTCCACCCAAACTTGAGCTCTTCGAGCCGCTTGGATTCTGATGCAATACTATCGATGTCACTTGCAAGAGCACAAGCAACAGCTGCTCCCATGTTTTGGGCTCCATGCGTGTATTCATTACCATCGTACGATACACATTCAACACCTTTTTGCAAACCTCAGTCTGCTCATGCAACGGCGTCGAGCGATAATCACGGGATTTCGTTGGAAAATAGATATTCAAGTGTCCGGTATTGACAAGGAATACGTTAGCTGCATTGGTGACAAATATTTGCAGAACATTCTGCAGTCCAGCGCGGACTATAATATTCTCTTTGGTTATCGCACCCACATACGAAGGTGTACGCAAACGTTGACTGCGTGGTGTGCCACCAGCAGAACTGTTGCTGTTGTTCTGCTGCTGTTGCTGCTGAAGTGTATATGTATTAGCAGCATCTTCAGGCTCCAATAGAAACGGTGGCGGTGTTGACCCAGTCATCCAATCACGATATACTGCAATTGCAGTACGTATCGCATCAATCTGTGATTTTGATGTGAAATTCAGCAAAAACGCCTGCCGATACACTTCATGTATAAAATTCACATTATCGCGAGTTGCATACAACACATCACGCACTATTAATCCCTGCTGGTAGGCCAGCAAATGCATATGATCGACCTCATCAATGTGTACATTTTCCAAGCGATTATTGAGCAGCCGTTCGTGAGTGAATCGTGAAATCCAATTGATTAAAACAACAACGCATGAGGACATCACTTCTTCTTTCTTATTCACTGAACGCATGACGGGTAACTCCAAACGTGGCTCATACACCGACATAGTAAAGTCGAAGTTCGGACAGAAAACAGGCAGAAACACATCTTTGAAACGTTGCAATAGAAATGCGAAAGCTTTGTGATCTTTTTGCGCATGATTATCACGCCAACGCAAACATGCCACTGTCTGCACCATACTATTCAATAGTATCTCTAATCCGTCACGAGGATCGGGTGGTGCTGATTTCTCGCTCGACGACGGTGGCAACAAAGCAACCAATTCGGAGCTTTGCACCGGATGTGAGAAAGTATCATGAAATACTGATGTTGTGCCTCCATCTACTTTCATATTCGGATGATTAAAAAAATCTGTAGCATTAAATTCCAAATCTGGACCGGTGATACCTTTCTGAGGCACTATAAGCCCAGGTATCAAATCGGCATACATGGTGTGCACATAGTTGGGAGCATTTTCACCGAGTGTTTGATACCACAACAGAAAGTAACTGCAAATTAAATTAATTTTTGTTTGTTAAAAAAGCAACTTTATAAATATGGTTTAAAGAATCACCACTCACCGTACTCCTTCGCGTCGCAATTTCGGAGAATTGCCCAAATGCAATAGTTTCGCCATAATACGACTGAGCGAATGACATTGCCAGCGACGTGCCAGCAGCTCCGGTAGCAGGCACAGTATCTTTTCGAGTAGCCATAGTGAACCGTCTAATTCCTCGCGATGTGCTTTGTGCACTTTCAATTGAAAGAAAAAAATATTTTTATTTAAAACAAAACATAGAAAAATAATTTTTCAAAACTTTTATGCATCATACAGCAAACAAGCAAAAAGAAAAACAAGCATTTTTCTCCACACATGGAAAACACATAAATGTCAGTGAAAATGTGTATAGAATGAAGCTTGCAGCAAAAAAAGGGCAAAACAAATGCAGCATTTTATTGTTTTTGTGATATTAAAAACAAGAGTCGAAATTCAACAAGTTAAAGTTGCAAAAAAGTATAAAATGTGTAAAGTAGAGAGTTATGAATAGTTTTGAAGATTTTAAAAACTATCATAGTGAAAGCTTTGTGACTTTTAAACAAGCAGCACTTGAAATGGATGCGATATTGAAATGATAACATAAAAACTATCGTTGCTTAAGCTAAAACCGAGGAAGACCAAAAATGAATATGCTAAATATAGTTATGATTAAATAATCGAATGAAATAGAGTTTTATATCCTAGTTGCTGTCGACTGTAGGAAATTGTTAACCAGGCAAAAGGATCAAATTGAATGATATCCAAGTTTCAACATTTATAAAGCAAAGGTAAGTCAGTAGGAACTGCCCTTTATTTCGTAATTTACAGAATTAAAAAATTTCTTAAACTGAAGTAGGTTTAGCCTGGCCGTT
The DNA here is from genome assembly GCA_963691655.1 of Toxonevra muliebris. Classification (NCBI taxonomy): domain Eukaryota; kingdom Metazoa; phylum Arthropoda; class Insecta; order Diptera; family Pallopteridae; genus Toxonevra; species Toxonevra muliebris. Next base: position 9,794,442 of record OY829327.1, on the reverse strand, counting down.
ATCCTCGACATAGAAAGAGTTTTTTATAATGTATTTTCCAGTGCTTTCACGGCATTTGAAAAACTCGACCTACAAAAAAATCGAATGTTTTATAAAGTCCTTGCCATTCTATAAAAAAAACAGACCTTCAAAAAGAGATCCACAAGAAGGTATTGGACAAGGTTCCAGAACAGCATTGTTCTTAACCACATATGCCTTTTCCTTAGCCATCATCTGAACTCTTGTGAATCTCTTTGGCAGGCAGTATAAATTTAGTTAGACGCTGGTCTGAAAATTCTTTTCGAATAAACCTCTTTATCTAAAAGCATTAACATTAACAAAAGGAAATTGGCTAAGATTCGATGCAACTTAGAGTTTTAGCTAAATGGTCTTGAATCTGTTTTCTTGTAAACAGGTTGTTTTACAGCCCTATCACTAATTCCAAATTCCGAATACCAAAAAAAGGGGCATAATTAATTCCGCCGAATTCGAAGATGGCATTGCCAACTACCCGAAAAAAATCCGAGTGAAAAGGAAAAGTATTCAAAATTTTGAGAAAATATGAAAATTAATCAAAAAGAACTATTTTTTGTGCAATAAAAAAAAAATTGATTCCACGGCAGCATCGGTGTCGAAACCGATGCTTGAAAATGGAACGCAAGCTGTTAAGGTTAATGTTTGCAATCCTTTTAATATGGGCAACCGAACGTAAGTCGGCTGTATATGTACAAACATAAATATTAATTTTTTCTCTTGCGTTTGTGAAAAATTTCTGGTTCAACAAAGACGCATTCAAGTACGTACTGAATATAGTGGAGAATGAACTTGGGCCAAATCGAAAGCAGGGGGTTACAGCTTTGGGATACGATGTGGGTATTTTGCGATTTCTGTCGGAAGGTGGATATCGAAAGCACGAAAACGGAGATTGAATATTTTAGAAGCGAAGCTTTATGCAAAGTGGATATGACCAATGAAGAAACAAGGGATAGATTTCTATGGAAGAACGCTATTTCCTGTTGTCATAATATGCGCTTATGGCAACAGTGGCGTAGATAATCTCATGTTTAGAATTGTTTCTTGTGAACTTTTGTTTCGACAAAGGTGTCGTTAATATTATCGAAATCATTCCTTAAATTATATCGAGTAGCGTTCTCGATTATCAAAAGATTCGCCTTGAGCACATTACAATATGGGCATTCAACATTCGCCCAAAAAGCGTCATAAAATTTTTATAACAAATACAGTTTTGACAACTTTTTCCTATTTATCTTTATTTTTCTTCTGCTCCCGACACACTTCAACATTCGTACAAAATCATCACGAAAAACTGTCAAAGTTCCTCTTCTTTTTTTGATTATAGGGGAATTTCGTGGCCAAGATGGAATTAAGAATAGGAATTGTTCATTTGTAGCTACGACGCGAGCTCTCTCGGCATTTGTGATTAGTCTGATTGATCTTGTAAAAGGTCAAGTTTCCTTGTAATTATGCCTCGCGCTTCTTCATCAATAGCTAAGATTTCAAATTAAAAAACAATACAGTTATCAGTTATTCCGTAAGTTAATAAGAACATTTTGTGCAAAATCTTTGTTCCTGGCTCCACCGACAAATGATTACTGAAAACGAATGAATGTGTGTTAGCCCATAACGCACAGATTATTAAGCAAACCAAAATTCCGCGGTTTTGTTGGTTAAACCAATGAATGATAGTATAGTTTGAAGTGAAATTTATAAAGTGTTACATGGATACGAATTATTTTTCATAATTTAAGTGAACTTTCCAACCATATACGTGCGTATGTATAATTTACAAGAAAAATGGATTTTGAAACAGACTATTAAAAAACATCATGCATATGTATAGGTATGTATTTATTTATGGATTAACAAACAGGAGCAATGTAATGCATTCCCAAATTAGAGAACCATTAAGTGATAACCCTTTTGTCAATGTAGATAATTATCTACTTACATTATAATGTAAGTAAAAAAATAAGCTTAGAATATAAAATGAATAATGAAAAACAAATTAAATAAGTTTCGAATCCAACGCGTAAAAACGAAAGGAAGAAATCAATGAAGAAGAGAATAGGGCAATAAATTAAAAATGCAATTGAAATTTGTATAAAAATAAAATGAAGATGAGTTTTTCTGTTTTGAGAAAAATTTAAGAACTTGAGTTGTAGTAGAGTAAGAAGTAGAATAGAAGTAGTTTTGAAATTAACCACAAAACTTACCAATGTGAAACGGAAGTTCTGCCATTTTTTTTTTTTATTTATACATATATTTAATTAATTATTTATTTTATAAATAACAAAGAGAGAATGAAATAAAAAAAAAGTTTAACATTTTTGAAATAAGATTTGTTTTTTTTTTAGAACACAAACAAGAACATCGAATGTGTATTTTGTATTGAATTATAGTATATGTGCAAACAACAACAAAAAAAAAACATTTTAATAGAGTAAAGAATTGAGAGTTTTTGATTGTTTTGTATTTTGTTTGATTTGATTTGAGTCGCACATAAAGAAACGACATAAAAGAAATAGAAAAGAAAAACAACAATAAATTAGTAGGTAAACACCTTTTAAACAAAATTGCTACACAACAACAACAACCACATAGTTAATATATTTTAAATAAAAATACAAACATAAACAAATTTAATTGAAAAAATAAAAAAAAAATAACCGGCATAGCTATTGTTGAGCCGTTAATATATATTTTCTTCTTTTTTTTAGTATTGTTGTTTGTTGTATAAAACAATTTAGATATTGATTTAAAAAATATAAAAAACAACAAATTATTTATTACCTTTTTGCTTTAAATTCGCTTCGGCTTGTATAAACGTATCGTAGAGTATAAAATAAACGTGACTGTAATTTGTTTCGAATAATGATTTCGCCTCTTCATGATCGACATTATCTGAAATTATACAAAGTTGGAAAGAAATTTAATTATAAATAGTAAATTACAAAAAAAAAAAAAAAAATGTTGAAAGTGTGAAAAAGAATTGATTTACAACTCAACTTGAAAACAAAAACGAGGGACAAAATATAATTTTGAACAATATTCACATTGGGAATAGCTTGGTGTCAAATTAATAAATCATCGATGTATCTGCAAAAACTCTCTTTCTCATAACAAAATCTTTGTTCTAATGTATCCCGCTCAATTTACAAACCTGAAATTATTAAAAAACATATTGGATTCTATGTCATATGCCATCCAAAAGCTATTTTCAGAATCATATTCATTATTTGTGAGATTCAGTGATGAGAGAATGGAAAGCGACATAAAAAAGAGATGCGGCGGCTTAGCTGACTCTATATCCCGGCGATTTGTCGCTAGTTTAGCCAAAAAGAAACATATTAATAAATTTTTTTGGGGTTAAAATTGGCCAAGGATAAAAAAAAAAAAAGTGTTTAAGGGGCCAAAAAAACTATTAGTTCTTACTGTCTTTTTCTTTCTCATAGCAGACATTCGAAATTTGTAATTTTTAATTTGTAAAATAATGCTAACTATAGAATAAAAATATTATATTGCATTAAATATTAATCCCTATGGATGGCGTATTGAAGATTAGCTTCCCCATGAATACTATCTTGGTCTGATGCCATCGCATTGATGATAATGACGAAACATTTAGATACATTGGAGGTAGTAGCGACACGATATCAAGAAGTCTTCACATTCTCAACGGAGATCACGAAATAACTTATTAGTCAAAACTACGGTAACTTGGAGTGTTGATCAACACCAGGATGCTCTTCAAGGAACATCTCATGGTAGTCAGTGAATAAGTTGCAAGCTGTTACGAGCATCGGTGAACTTAACGCTAGCAGGCAGAAACTACATGCAAAAGTAACATGCTTCATCACACTATACGTTTCCCCGAAGAACATCGCGAATTGTCAGCGATTGACTGTAGATTGAGCGGCAATGCTCTACCGATTTTCTTGCAAAATACCTAGAATACCTAATCCCTACAATAGGAGATGCAGCATGTTAAAGTCTCACACTTTCTCTCCTTTAAAAAAAAAACACAAAAGACAAATGATAAATCACCTTTAATGTAAACAACAATCATAAAAAAGTTGTTTTTAATATTTCGATTTATCATAAATAAGAAAGAAAGTTCACTGCACAAAATCAGCAGCGGTCAAAAACAAGAGCTTTTCGTGACGTCAGTTTAATAATATTTATCATGAAATTTGCTCACATTTCATCTTTGCTGATGCGTAACAAGACCAACCTTTAAAATTGTTGCCCTGAATTTTAATATAAACAAACAATGAGTCATAACTTTTGTTGTATTAATATATGCAAATATGTATATAAAAAAACCAAATCTTAACATGATATACAAAATTAATATGAATCGCAGAGATTTGCTAATACTACTGCAGCGATTTGCAGAAATGTAAAAAAAAAAAAATAGGAATCATTGAATAGAATATTTTAATGTGAAAGGCAAAAGCTACCATCAAATCACTGGACACCTTTAAGATACTCTCAAAAATATTTACTTTGGTTCCCTGGGCATTGTAAAATAAATGGTCACAAGAAAGCTGAAAAAATTATATGAAAGTCCTACAAATTCATTGATCTTTCAACTACAATGGTAATTAGAGAACACTAAATAAACGTTAAATTATAAATGAACGAACAGGACAACAAGTCAACCTACAAGACTCAAGGTTGTAGCCTTAAGCTCTTTGAACTTTTAGAGATCCGAAGGTCGACAGAATGATGGTTCCCATCTAACATGGCTACCTTAGCAGAGACAAACACCCTATAATAAAAGAAAATCAATGTAAACTTAACAGAAGAAATGTTAACCAATAAATGCAATTTTAAGCAACGCATACATTATTTTTTTCTATTTGGAGAACTGACTATGTGAATCCACTACTAAGGAATCTACTACTAAGTTCTAATTACTATTTATGAACTCGTGGACCTTTTTTGGTAAGCCTTCCATTAGAGATTTGATAGTTGTTTCAGACATCTTTTTGGAACAGTTTGCCCATCTCCTTTTAAAATCTTCGATATTTTGGGACATCTTTTTTGTGCTCTTTAAGTTTCTTTTCACAAAAGCCTAATATCTCTCCACTAGTCTTAGCTCCGGACAATTTGGAGGATTGGCCTCTCTTGGTACAAAAACTATGTTATAACTTTGCTACCACTCCAAAGCTTTCTTTCCGGTGACATGATGCCAAATCGGGCCAAAAATATGTGGACACATTGTGCTCTCTTATGAAAGGAAGAAGTCTTTTTTTCAAACATTCTTTGATGTATATTTCGGTATTTATAGAGCCCACTGTAACAAATGACTTGCTTCTTTTGCCGCAAATGCATATAGCTTGCCATACCAGGAATTTTTTAGGAAATCTTGTCTGCTTTTGGATTCTAAATTGTTCTTCGACATTTAATCGAGCAACAGCAACATAAAAATTTAAACTTGGAAGCTGCGTAAAATCTGCCAGTACATACGTTTCGTCGTCCATTATACAACATGAAAATTTTTGTATGAAATTCGATTTTAATTTCTGAGCCCTACTTTTGGCGTCTAAATTTTTTGCAGCATTCCTGTCTGGAACTTTTTGGACTTTGTATGTTTTCAAACCTGCATTGGCTTTAATTTTTCGCACCAAATAGTGAGAGCACTGGGCTAACCGGGCAGCTTTTCTACCAGATGTGTTTGGAGATCTTTTCAATATGCTTTCTATTTTCTTGGCTTTCCCAATATCATGTGGTCCTTGTTTTTTTCCCGTACTAGGTTTCCTCCTAAAACTGTTTAATAACATTGGAAACAGTTTGATGGCAGACCTTCAATTCGTTGGCCAATTTTTTCTAGGACCAATTTGGATTTTTTTGAAAATTTTTAATATTGAGAGTATGAATGTATAAGCTCGTAATTGTGACTAACTTCATATCTATCATACGAGCCATTTTTTTTTTGACATTGACAGCTATTCTATCTCGAAGAGCGCCAAAAATACTAAAATTTACAAAAGTGTTTTACTATAGCTGAAAATGTCGAATTTCGTGCTAACAAAACAACATTTGCGGAAGTTTTAATTTGCTACTTCCATTTAAAGAAAAACGCAACTGAATCACATCGTTAACTCATTGAAGCGCTATAGACGTTAGAATGTGTCAGGTGTGGTATGCCCGTTTCAAAAGTGGTGATTTTGATGTTGAAGACAGGGAACGTTCAGGCGGCCCGAAAAAGTTCGAAGATGAAGAATTGAAGGCATTACTCGAAGAAGATTCATGTCAAACGCAACAAGAACTTGCAGAATCTTTAGGAGTTGATCAATCAACCATTTCTAAACGATTAAAAGCATTGGGAATGATTCAAAAGCAAGGAAATTGGTGCCGAGAGACGTCGAACGACGATTTTTCACATGTGAACTGCTGATTGAACTACAGAAAAGAAAGGGTTTTCTGCATGGTATTGTGACTGGCGATGAAAAGTGGATACGTTAAGATAACTCAAAGCGTAAAAAATCATGGGGACCGCCCGGACATGCATCAACATCAACGGCAAAGCCAAACATCCATGGATGCAAGCATCATGTTGTGTATTTGGTGGGGTATGAAAGGTGTCGTGTATTATGAGCTGTTGAAACCGAATGAAACGATCACTGGCGACCGCTACCGACTACAATTGATGCGTTTGAGCCGAGCATTAAAAGATAAGAGGCCAGAATATGAGAATAGACACGACAAAGTTATTCTTCAGTACGACAATGCTCGGCCGCATGTTGCAAGACAAGTAAAAACATACTTGGAAACGCTGAAATGGGAAGTGCTACCCCACCCGCAGTATTCTCCAGACATTGCTCCTTCTGATTACCACTTGTTCCGATTGATGACACATGTCCTGGCTGAACAGCACTTCCGTTCTTTCGAAGAACTCAAAAAATGGGTCGATTCGTGGATAGCTTCAAAAGATTAGGAGTTCTTTCGACGCGGAATACGTATGCTACCAGAAAGATGAGAAAAGGTTGTGGCTAACGATGGACAATACTATAAATTTATAATCACTTTTTCACAATAAGTGACCAAATTACGAAAAAAAATACGAGTTTATACATTCATACTCCCAATAATTTTAAGACGTACTTCTTTTTTTTCACTCATTTTGATCAAACTCACAATCTTACTCCTTACTATAGGCATCATTAGATATCAAATATCTATTTCAGATTATTTTCAATTATTTTTCGAAAATTATCATTTTGTGAAGGTAGTCATATGAGTCAGACACAGCGTTATTTCATTTTAAAAATTAATTTAATAAAATTAAATAAACTAATGAGCAACTAAATCTTTTCATTTGAGGAGATAATTCTCAGAAATTTTTTAATGCGAAGCCTTTTTTTTTGTCGACGACTGTAATACCATATGCAGGTCAATAACTGAATAACAATTGAATTTATTTCATAACGCCATAAACAAAATTGATTAAAATTTGATAGTAAATTTCATTATTTATAATTAAAAAAGAAAGAAAACTTATCTGTCTTACTCTCTGATAAGTGAATAGGTATTGTTGTTTTTTCTTTTTTACCGCTCATGGAAACTTAAATTCTGGAATTATTTTTATTCGCTGCTAAGTGATGTTACTTTGCTTTAAAAATAGTAATCGGAGAAAAAACTTATAATGATTCAAAGCCTAGAAGTTGAGCTGCTCGTTTTAAAATTAGTCTCTCCAATTAATAGCTTTGACTGATTAAGCTTAGGAACCTGATACAAGTGGGATGGTCTTACTCTCTGACGCTCACGCGGTACTAATTAATAATATCCAATTTGAAAAATTTGTTTTCCATATGGTATTATTTATAAATTTAAAAAGTACAAATACAAATTAACAGAACTTCTAAATAATAAATTACCCAATTTTAGTCGAATGAATTTTCATTGAGCCCAAAGTTATTTACCTGCGCTTTTGATCCTTATCACAAATTGTTTGTCCCCAGTTTTTATAGGATTCAACTCAAACTAGTTTTGTTGCTTTAGGGATTACCGGTCGTCAGGATAAAACTGTAAGACCCTTCCTTCCAAATAGCCCTCTATGGGCTGTTTTGTTAATAAAAGGAAAACTACCTGAACAACATATTTTAACCCATTTGTAATGCTTAATGTATGATTTTGTAGTCTAAAGAAAAATTCTTAAATAATTTTTAATACGAGGTTTATTCTTTTTTTTCGAAGACTGTTTAATGTCCTAAACGATACGATTGATAAGTTATCAATTTATACAAAAAGTAGCATTAAATTTGAATTAAAATTTGGTAATACTGATTTTGAAAGTACGAGTAACTAGTTCAAATGTATACCTAAAGTTGAAGAGAGCAGATAAGAAAATGTGTATATCTAATAAGATAGAGTATGATGGAATATAAATTTATAATTTATGTATGAGTGTGTGTGAATTGAATGTATGTATATATATTATATCTATAGTACCACTGTATGTGCAATCAGATTTCCAGAAACGAATTGGTCAATACAAAGCAGCAACCAGTAGAAGAAGCAGCATTTCAGCCAAAGTGCGTCAGCAAAGTAAATAGCAACAAATAAGTAACAAAAACACAAAAAAGTAAGCACTACAGCGAAGTATAAGAAAACAAAAGTAATAAAAATTTTAAAAAGAGATAGACAGAGCGACAGAGCAAAAAGGAAGATGATTCAGAATCACCACACAAGAACAAACGAGGTATTTCTAATTAACTAACTGTGAAAATGTCTTGAACTTAGATAATTTAAAACAGGTTTAAGTATATTTTTTTCAAAAATATGCAAAACTTGGTGACTGACTAATTGCAGCCAGCAGCAACAACAACAGCATTAGGGTGAAGACGCTAAGCAGTATATGGTAAAAGGAAAGAGCAAAGAATTTCAAATAATGAAATGAAATGACAGCAATCAGAATTTTAAAAGCAAGCACGCAAAAAAAAAGTAGAAACCATTAAAATAATTTGTTTTTTTTTATCGTTTTTTATATTTAAACGTTTTGTTGTACATGCATAGATTGTTGCTGGTGCTGTTCTTGTTGTGTGGTGCTAGCTACTACAATTGTAGGCTGTCAATGCCGAAAACAAGAAACATGTTAACAAGCTGACGACGAGATCATAAAAATCAAGGTGGCAGACTAACTGAAATAGAATTATGCTACTGCTAAATTAAATGGAAATGAGACTACGTATGGCTGGCTATGAGTATGGGAACTATTTAAGTGGAAGCGCAGTGTAACAAATTTTGAAGTTAAGCAAAAACGATTAAAAAAGAAAAATACCAAAGAAAAAAAAAATAGTTCAACAACATTGTAAAATAAGTTGTGAAAAAGATTATATAAACAGCAACAAGTTAGAAATTTGGATTCTTAACGGAATTAGAGTGCCCTACAATCACAATAAGTTTATTGGAGTTTCATTATTACAAAGTGTAAAATTTGGTCAAAGCTTCTATGAGGCTGCAAAAGTGACAAAATTGTAATCGTTGTCGTAGTTAAGTATTTTTTGTATTCTTATACTTTTGTGTGCTAATCATACCGTAGTATTTTGAATTCTAAGTGCTTTCCTTATATTACTTTCGAAGTATACTCTGAATATTTATTCCGGCTGGCTGTCAAAAAGAACATTTTTAGGAATACGGTAACTAACCATAAATGTTGGAAAATCGAGAACTAATAGCACAAAAATGTTGCTACTAATTCAGAGGAACATAGGAGAATACAATTTTTTAATGGAGAATAAAAATCATGCTACTTAAAAGTACCGAAAATGCTGATTTTGTTTAATTTTCCAGCTGTTTTGTTTTTTTTTTTTTTAATATCAAAATTCATTTATTAGTTTTTATAATTATTTTGCAAAGGATTTAAATCGAATTTTTAAAAACATAGTATATGTGGAAAATACTTTGATGGTAGTTATCATGCCACAAAAAATATTTCGTACCTTGTAAACAGTTTTGACTGTCACTGAATATCCATGGCCTTTTAGAACAAATGAGAGACCGAAAAAAATTATACTACGTTATAATCTTTTTATATAAAACTCAACGGAGTGTAAATGTGTCATCGTTTACCTCAAAGACTGTTCTTCCGACTGAGTTGAAACTTGGGAAAATTGATACTTAAGTGACACCAAAAGTTTATATGATACTCTGAGTTCCTAATTATAAGTAGGAATTGCACCCTCAAACAAACTTTAAGTTTTTTTTTTTTTTAGTATATCTCCGAAACCGTTCTCAGTATACCACCTTGATCAAAAAGTTCCCCGAATAACCGCCGTGTGGCGCTCCCATCGTTCCGATCTGAGTTTTTTTGGTAAGTTGGTACATCTGTTGATATTCCCTCTAAATCTTAGCGTCATAGCTTGACATTTGCAAAAGTTACGTAGCCAAGAGTACATCTATCTCTGTGTGCCTTGGCGATTTTTTACAATTTTAGTGCATCATGAATTTTCGCCAGAAGGCCAGACAGTAAACAAAGAGCATTATTTGGGCGTTATGAGGCGTTTGCGTGAAGCAATTCGCCGAAAGAGACCAGAATTGTGGACAGAAAACTCGCGGATTTTGCACCATGATAACGCACCGTCGCACAGTGCCATCATTATTCGTAATTTTTTGACGAAAAATGCAACAAATACTATCCAGCAGCCACCGAATTCACCTGATTTGGCTTCCTGTGACTTCTTTCTGTCCAATCGAGTTAAAAAATCATTACGGGGAACGCGCTTCCGAGGAAGTAATGAAAAAATTGCAGGATGTTTCGAGGATTGGATCAAGCGCTGGCATAAGTGTGTTGCAGTAGATGGGGATTACTTTGAAGAGAACAATATAGATTTAGATGAATAAACTAGTATTTTTAATTTTCTGAGTAAATTCCGGGAACTTTTTGATCAAGGTGGTATTACTGAAATATCGTACAAAGACATTGGATAGCAATTCTATGCCACAGAAATAAATGTGGGTGAGATTGGAAAAAGTGGCTGTTCACACGGGCACAAGCATAAACGCCTGTCTGAAAGAGAGATGTAGAAAAAATAAGTAGTTAGAAGGAGATATAAGCTCACCTGTCTTTTTCCAACTACCAACTTTTTTTACCTGTCTCTTTTAGACAGGCAATCATGCTTGCGCCCGTGTGAACAGCCACTTAAGTTATATTTTGTGTATCATTCCGTATCATTCCGAAATGATACTTTGATTTTAAACTAAATTCTGATTTCAATGTCACTTCTGATTTAGGTTTAGTATCGCAGGGATCTGCAGACAAAGATTTCAGAAAGCTGTATAAACGGCGAATAAATGCTGCCCATATGTGTCTACACTCTTTCAGAACGGGTCAAACATTAAAATAACATAAAAGTTTGAGGCTCCTACGACAACAACAATATTTTTATAGATTTCACTACGAAATTGTATGTGAATGTTTCGAACTCCTATCAGCTCTATCCAAAAGCCATTGAAGAATTTGGTGGTAATGAAGAGGCTGCCTATGGAAGAGGATACAAAGGTACTTTATAGACCCCGAACCCTTATAAGGAGTGACATCAAATTACATTCAATCAATAATTAAAGATTACGAATCAATTATTCTCAAAAACTATAACATTGGAGTTAGCAGTCTCCGATAGCTTAAAAGACTTAGAAACCCAACCACCCTTACTTCGAAATGGATAGAATAAATATTCATTACTAATAATAAGACGGGACTTCTCCCGGTTACGGAAGATGTTGAGTTAAATATAATGTGGGTTCTGTTAATTATGCAAGGAAGGCATATATTTATAATGTCCTATGGTTCCACGGAGGAGCAAAGGGCCACAGAAGCAACCGAACACATAATATGTGAACGACGATTGACATAATGCGTAGAAAGTTAACTCTGGCCGCAGAGCATTGTAGCTTAATTAAAATAATAATAAAAATTAAGCAGTAATAAATAATAAGTGATATTTGGGGCCAAGCTGTGATAGTCTTCCATGCTTCCTTAACCTTACAAAGTCGATCTAAAATAGTCGCAATTGAAAATTAAATTCTCTATGTCTTTAGCTTAACTATATCTACACTATTTTTTTAATATGTATTTGCAACTTGTTGCATAAGACTAAGAATACCTTAGCGCTTTCGCGTAGGGCAAAATAAAACCGTTGATAATTTGTATCATAGAAAATAAAATTGAAGAATAGAACTACAAAATACGAAAACGAACAAGTTAAAAATATTATTAACCACAATGTAACCAACAACAAAGTGACTGACTGACTAGATTCGAAATGTGATTCCAAAGCATAATGCATACAATATATGAGGAACACCAACAACAATAGCTAAGAAGCGATGATAAAGAACGATAAAGTGCGAACTGAAGCTTGTGCTACTCAAAGCAAGCAAGCAAGCAGTCAGGCAGGCAGTCAGGGGGCAACAGCATATTAGTATCCATCATTCATATGTGCCATTTTCATGGAACACACACGCACTCACACTTAGAGCAAAAATAAAAACAACATTTATGTGTGTATATTCTTCATTCATTCATTTCTTTTCATTGGTGCTCTTCTTCTACTTCTTCCAGTAGTTGTGCGGCGGATTCGTTTGGTTTGCGTTTTTGTTTGTTTCTATTTTTTCCCCAATTGTACATATAAATAATTTACATAAATTATTATTATATTATTATATGCGATTTGTTGATGTTAAAAATGAAAAGCAAAGTAAAGCGAAGCAAAACTAAACGAAAAGAAGGGTGGCGGAAGAGTAAGGAAATGAAGAGCTTGCTACGGTAGCCGCAACAATTTTTTAAAAGGCAGGAAATGAGGCAAAATTGTAAAGTGAAGCTAAATTTTTTGTATTGAATTTATTTACTATGGCCAGTGTGTGCGTGGCGAACACACACCAACACCAAGCAAGTGTTGTTAATTGAAAATCCAACTAAATTGTAGGCTGGCAAAGTTGTTGTCATTGATTGTTGACTGCGGCGCGTTTCGACCAAGCGCTTGCTCATAAATAAATGCGAACTACAACACCAATGAAAAAACAAAAGCATAAAAAAGATCAAATAAAAACTCCCATGGCGATTGTGGCTTAAATAGAGCAAGTTCCACCTACACCTTTTTCAATTTAACCACTTTGCTTTTGCAAATGAACTTGTTTTGTATTTAAATATGACTAGTAAAATATAAAGCAAATTTTATAGCATTATTACCCAATATCGTGCGCAAATGTCTCAAACGTGCTGCTGAATCCTTTTTGCAATCCTGCAGCTTTGCTGTTGACTTTTTAATGTCGGCATGCGACTTTTTTGTAAACATTTTAGCTGCTAACTTTTTTTTAACAACTTTTCATTTTCTTCTTTTATATTTATTTTTTATTGGTTTGAATTTTTTCACAATTCTTTTCCATTTGCCAGCGGAGCACCCATTTGACTACGTCGGCGACAGGTGCAACTGCTACTCAGCTCCACCACTTGCTCTTCTTCTGTTTTTCTTTACTTTTCTTTTTGTTAATATTATTCTTTCTTTTTCTTCACTGTCTTCGACGTTGTCGTTTCTGCTGTTGTTGTTTTTGTTCGTATTGCTGGTGGCGAAAAAATTTCGTTTTTTCTTTCATTGCTTTCCTCCTCAAATTGCATTTTTTGCACTCAATTTTTTTCACATTTTCATGAAGTTTTCTTTGGTAACTTTATTAATTATGCAACTTTAAGACTTAGATTATATTTTGCATTAATTTTTATTAATTTCAAACACTATTTTCTCAGTAAAAAACCCGTTGTGAAAATTTCTTTCGTGCAGCAAATAAAATTCAGATAATTGCGTTGAAGAAAACTGTTGACGTTTCGTTTTGCTGAAGGAAGGAATGTCCAAATGAACAGTGTTGCATTTCCACATTTCTATCAGAATTAACAGCGTCGTATTTTCTTTCCTTATCAAATTTTCATTTGTACTGTATAGTGTGGCCAGATGATTTAAAAGAAATTGTACACTGATGGTAAATATAAATATTCCACCGAAATATTTCATATTCGACTTTTATTTGGGGCCCCAATTGTAGAGCAAAAAAATACTTTGCATGCAATACTATGCAAATTATTTTCTTATAAATAAATACAACTCTGTTGCAAAAAGAAGAATAGTATCAAAACAAATGTTTTCCCAATTGTCAAAGTTCCTCTTACTTGTAAAAATGCATCTACCTTCTTAATTCTTCTGTCGTGGTTTTAAGTCTATATACGAATATAAGATGTACCAAAATAAGTAGCTAAGATCACTTGTTCCAAACATTTTCAACATAAGCAAACCATTTATTGCCGTATCGTCAATAAATTTAAGTTATGCTGCTTTCTCATTTCTTTTCACCATTTTTGATTTTTTATATTCACCATTTTGTTCAACAGCGCTCATGAATTTGACGGGTTTTTAGGATTTTTTTTAAATGAAATAATGAGCAATAGTACACTCGCTCTAAAAAAAAGCTGATTTTTAGGTTTGATAAAATATTCTTATTCTTTTATTTATTATTAAACCAATTTATTTTATTTTTTTAAGTTTATTAAAATTAAGTTATTAAAAACATTTCGTTAGGTTTTTAAAAAGTTTCAACAGAAAATGACTTTACTTAAAGCATGTATTCCATTTAAGAACAATATACACTACCAAAAGGATTATATGTTAAAGTCAAATTCACAAATTTGATAATAAAAAAAAAGTTTGTAATGAGTGAAAATGATGTTTTTTAATATGTTACATGTTACTTATGTATAAATAACGGATATTTGTAAATTTTGTAAACAAAGGAAAGGCTTTTAGTAACGAGTATACCCCCATTCACCTTGGTGGCACTTCCTACCCGAGAAAACATGCTATCACAAAGACACAATTGTATCAAGTGGATACAATTGTTTCCATCAGTTTGTGAATAGTTTAGGTCTTATTTTGACGAATTTCCATTTAATAATTGCCCAAACATTTTCAATTGGATTCATGTCTGGGCTGTTTCCGGGCCATGGTAACGACTGTATCCCCAAAACTTTTATATATTCCACTACCTATGAAAAGAAAAATAAGTAATAACACATAATTTGTAAAAATAATTTCTAAAAATATTACTTTGGATTTGTGCTCGAATAATATATCCATAGAAGGTGATACGCCTCTGTTTATTATGTCTATGTAGACTGAAGAGTTCACAGAATCTTCTAGAAGAATAATTTCTCCAACATCTCAGCTGGTAATTGCGCCCTAGACAATAATGTGTGGTCTGTGCTTTACAATACTTTGAGTGCATTCATCACTGTATCTTTCGTTTCGTCTGCAGCGCACCATGACTCCTGAATCTTTTCCCTGCATCAATTTAAACGATTTAAACGCATCTTTGCAGTTAACAATGGCTTTTTCGCAACTATTTGTGCATCCAGATCATTTTCGTTTATTTTATTTCTCAACTCTGAAGAGAAGTTTTTTTAGATTTTTTAAACTTATACCCGCTATACCTCTGTCGTCATGTCCATTTGTTTTTCTTGGACGTCCACTGCCAGATAGGCGTGTCAGACTCCCGGTTTCCAAAAATTTCTTGCAGAATCTTCTTACTGAAGATTCGTGACAGCCCACTTTTTTCGATATTAAAACGTTTTCTAAGTTTTGCCGCTTATATCCAATAATTTCAATTTTTTGATATAGTGTTAATACCATAACTTATTTTTTTAATATTCACTTAACCTTCAAATATTTTCAGACCGCACTGTACTCATCGATATAAAACTCATAAGTAAATCAGAAATTGAGTTACGCAGTCAGAAAATCAACAAACAAACTCGAAAAATTATAGTAAACAGTACTAAATGAAAATCAACGAAAAAATTTTAGATCGGCTTTTTTTTTGAGCGCGAGTGTATTTAAACTTTGAGATATATTTTATTACTTTAACAATATACAAAAATATTAATAAAAAAAATTATAATTTTAAGCAAACTAAATACAGTAGCCCTCTTCAAAAAAACGGATCTTGCGGATGGGACGTTTTGGATTTTCTACTGATCTAAGACAAAAAAAAAAAATTTACAATCAGTATGAGTGTTAGTTAGTTATCGCATGAACTAAAATGAAAAAAAATATTGACAAAATGGCGCGTTGTTGAAATTTACGTTACGAAAGCAGACCATTTTTCATTACTTTTTGTATGTAAAAACTAAGAAGTATTTAAAGTATAAAGTTTTTTTAGTTCCTGCAATAAGCACTAGTTTACTGAATAATATAGTAAAATTTTAAACGAATCGGTCGAGTGGTTTTTGTTTTTTGTCTCCCACCGTGCAGAAAATATATAGTTTCGAGATAAATGAGTTTAAACTTTAGTCGGCCCTTTTACCTGCTTCTGCGCTCACCTGCTAGAAGTTGAAATACTGGAAATATTGATACGAAAATTTTACAGTATACTTTTAAAAGATCTTACCTCAATAGAATCTAAGCTACTAGGAAATTTGGAGGAATATGTGAGAATTTTTGAATCTACTTAACTAAATTGATGAAATTCTGTACATTTCTAATTAGCCACTTAAAAAGATTTTTAATTTCACTATAAACAAGTACCTCTTTGTTCAAAATATAAGGTGGTGCAAATGTTATCACCCCATCGGAAGTTGCTTTCTTTTTTACATGTTATCGCGACTTTAACATTTTTGAAATAAAAAGAAGCAGAATATATTTCTCAAGTACGCAGAATAATAGGAATATAATATAATGGACTAACACAAGATCACCCGATCTGACCATTCTAGACTTCTTTGTCCGTGGTTATTTGAAGTCATTGGTCGTCTACATATGTAAATAAATCACAAAAAGGAAACATTAGAAAAAAAATAAGAGAAGTGATGGAACATCCCATAAAAAAGACATCATCTTCAGTATTTAATGGAACAGAATTCAATGCCCTAAAAACAAATATTAACAAATAAACAAATAAAATAGTTTTAAGTTTTATTTAGTCTAACAGAAAATTCGAAATATAAAATTATCGTTTTTTAATATATGTATGTAGAAAAAGAGTGATAGCTATATCAAATCGGATGATTGCTCTTGCGGCAGCTTGTATATTTAAATACCTTATTCTTTTAAATATTTGGCAGCATCCTATAAAACGATGTATGATTTTTCTTTGTTTTTATTATTCAGCTTAAATAGCCTCATTCGGTTTGTTTTAAAGCTGTTACAATCAAGTCATGTTTGCGAGATCGGATCTTGATTTGGGGATTGTTATCATATTTACTTTTGTATAATTGAGACATACATAGTACAATATATAAATTCTTAATTGACGTGTTGGGTCACTTTCTCTAAATATTCTTGTTTACTTTCCTTCACATATTTAAGTAGTTTTATATATTTATTGTTACAGCTCTCTCCAGTTAAATCAGCTTGATACAAATTTATATCAAATTGAACGCCCAATTTATTTGTATCAGTCTTAATATAAGTACATGTGAAAACTTATGAGATAATCTTTTAGAACTCGAATATTTTTGTTGCGTATCTCGTACAAAGATTTAAGGTGTGAAGGTGACCTACTTCTATACCTGTTTTTAATGCCAATATATAATTTGGTGTGATATCTGGCATTATTTAAATACGCTTTATAGAATGAAAATAAAATTTTCCATTTCCTCAGATCTCAAATTTATTGAAATTTACTTTCGAATCCCAATCAATAGTTATTGGACTCGAAATGATTAATTTTCGCATCATCTATAACTAAAACGATGTCATCCGAATGAAGTAGCAGCATTAGTTACGATATCTGTAGTATAAAACTGGAATTCTTTGTACTAATTGAGCCTTTGTTGGTAGAAGGGCCACCAACCTTCATACTATGTATTTATGTTAAAATATATATGTACAAGCACATGGAAAAATGTTAAAAAATACCCAGTTTACGTTAAATTTACAAAGTAATATACAAAATTGTATACATATTTGAGTTTAAAGTACAGCAATGTATGATGATCCTTTCCAGTTTAGAGAAGATTCTTATGTAGAAAATTTCAAGAAAACTGGTTTTTCAATACTCTTGGATTCACGCTCTCTCTTTTTAAATTTATCTCTCACATTTTTGTGACATCATAAAGACTAAAGAAATTATTAACAAGAATTTGTTAACAGTTTATGCAAAATATTGAAATATAAATATCAATAAAAAATCCCAAAACGTTACACTACACTGTGCTATGTGCGTATTTTAAAACTTGATTTATTATAATAACCCATTGGATCATTAAACTATAAAAGTTGAGAGAATTTTTTTGTATACTTACTACGAGGGGACTAACAAAAGTGACAAATTTAATTGAATTTGATATAATGAAAACCAGCCATAAGTTGGTAATATTTTATTAGTTCTTTTTTAATTCAAAGTGGATTTATAATAATACTACGATATAATATTTCACGAAGATTGGTAAGAATGGAGGGCGACTCTCGTGAAGTCTTCGACCAACCATGCAAATGTAACCCTGTAGAAGGCTAAAATTGACAAAGGTCCCAGATTGACACAAGTAGCGATTGCTGGCGAGCTGGGTTTAAATGCCAGCTGGCACTGGTGCAAAAACCAATAAGTTTATTCCGCTTTCAGTGATAGAAAAAATTCGCAAAATAAAAGAAAAATTAAATTACAAGAATCTTCAATGTGGAAATAAATAATGCAGTTAATATCGAAATTGAAAAGCTCCTAAAAGAAGATTTTGTGGAATGTTTTAAATGGTAGCTATACCGATTTAAGAAATGTTTTTATATTAATAAAATGATGAAAATTAAAGATATCAAATTACTTCTTCTTTTCTTTTTTTTTGTCTGTGCTTTGCCAACCAACTTTGATAGTTTTTGTTAGTCCTTCTGTATATACATTTTTTAGCAAAGTGTTTTTGATACACTTTGTTTCATACTAACTTACTTGCGGGGTAGATGTATGTGTTTCTTACCAGTGATTAATGTAGTTTAATTATAATGTATTTATTATTTCAATATATAATTACAGTAAATAAGTCGCAGTAGCGATTTAAATGGAATGTGCATTCACAATAAGAAGAAATGTGAAGAGCTCGGCCTAGGTCCTCAACTCACTGTTGCCATAATACTAATCACAGTGGTAGTGAATATTGAAATTAATATATTAAAAATGTAGAGTGTATATATTATCAGGTAGCTTTGACTCTGTATTGCATATATGGCATACTTCCATACATACATTTACAATATATATTATGCTGTGTGCTGAGCTGGAGTTAAGTTTTTTATAAATGTTTGCTCAGTTGTGATTTTGAGTGCCTCGAAAACAGATCGAAGTGTTGTTCCTCTTATTTAGTGAAATCTCTAATTATTTTTATTTGTATATTGATCTTTTGTGTTATTTAATTTGTTAACTTTCAATTATAGTATCAATAATTAATCATAACTTTGACTTTGTTCATATTCTATTTGTGTAAAGATGCATAAATCAATTTCATCGCTAATTTTTGTACTGCTCACGTTTGAAATCACCCTAGGGCAAGTGGCTTACCCAGAAAAATACGAAAATCCTGATAAGAAAAAACAAAACCTTGCAGTAAGTGTAAACACAAGCTTAATAGATAGGTATTTATATTAACTTTATAACTTGTTGGAAGGTAATCAGTAAATTGGGGTTTTTATGCAATTAAATATAATTAATTGCATTTATACAAGTACGGTATTAGTGGGGAAAAAGCTTTGGGTAAATACTTATTTTAAAAAATATAGCCGCAGAAGTTATTGTTAAATTTTGTCAACTCATTAATATTATAAAGTGTCTACAGAATTTATGCCCTGGGCTAGAAGAAAAAAATGCAACGGTATTGTAGTTCCAGGAATTGTGAAGCAGTTATTCGATAGATCAGGATTTGTACTAGATCTGATATCTTTTTTGGAGCTGATGTTAAGTTATTACTATTTTCATAAACGACAAAGTTAGAAAAATTATTAAAGCTTGCACAAAAAAAAAAAAAAAAAAAAAAATAGGGACAAACAGAAATTTGGCAGATATATATGTAGACCTATTAGATTGCTCCATTCCCCCACAAATTCCCTGAAATCCGCCAAAATTTAATTTGATTCAATTGCACACAACTACAAATTAGAATAGTTTAATTTCCAAACAATGATTTTTTGAAAGAGGATACTAACTTGTTCAATTGCTTTCAATACAGATTGCAACGTCGTAATATTGTATATCTGCAGTTCAAGGTTTAGATGGCGAATTGATTGAAATCGGCAAGTAAATTCTTTTGAGCTCCTAAGACTTTGATGTGTGGAACAAAGTTTTTCGTTGTAAAAAGTAAAATTTTTTTTAACGAACTGCCCTCCACCCGCTTTCTTGACCCTTCTTTTTGTGAGTTATTTACATTAAAGACATTTGTACCAAAACTCCCCGAGGAGAGGGATATTCATAATGGGTGGAACGTTAGAGTAAAATCTACTACTATCTACTAATCTACTTCAGAAGGCAAAGTGTTAGGGCCTCAAATAATAATTCTTTCAATGAAAAAAGATCTTAAGAATCGAAAAATTATTATCATTATTTACTGTGAGTTGGAATTATACAGCGGTGTATTTTGGAACCTATATTTCCAATGAAGTAAACCTTTTTAAATAAGTTATAGTAGAAACTTAGTTATAATGAATTTAGAATTCCTATAATGGGTAAAGTGTCACACCCTCATACGTAGCTATATAAAATCAAGCCAATTCTTTTTGAAGATTACTTAAAATTTCATATTAATTTTTTTTCTCTTTCAAAGGGTCGCTTGCCACTTTACTCTCCAACGCGTTGTGGAAAACATGAATTGCTCTATCCTGGCGATCAAATGAACGATTGGATATGTGATTGTGCACCTGGTACATTATATTTTGTTATTATAGTTTTATTTCTCAACTTCATACTAATAAACTTTATTTTCCCTTCTCAAACACACAGCATCTTTATACCATCCTGACACTGAAACTTGTTATCCCGCCTTTCGTCAAGGACCCTGCAAGCCTGGTAACTTTCTTATACTCCATGCACATAAAGTAATACCTGAATGCATAACAAATAGTTGTAAAATCGATGGACAAATATCCATACATAATGTATGTTATGAATTTGGGCGTAGCGCACCATGTCAGAATGCCGAACTATCGTATGTCTTGGGCGTTAATGCGACCACATTGCAAGTAGATTGTGTCAAAGTATCTATAGCAGTGGCAATGCGTTTCGGAGACGACGATGAAGAATTGGAACCATCTGCACCTAATTATGATTTGGCATTGATTGATCAATGTGCACGTGGCACTAAACGCTCAATTGACGGAAAATGCCCACAAAATAATTAAATGACAAAAAGTAAAATTTCCATAAAAAAATATAACTACAAATTTTACATTGCTTTACTTACATAACTTACATTAAATACTTAATTTTTAGAAGTCTTTTTAATTCAGTATCTTTGATTCCAACCATAATTTGAATACAGTGTTATATTACTCCCATTCCATTGGAGTGGTACTGTCGCTGGCTGTAGTTGAGGTAGTGGTAGCTGCTGTGCTAATTGGATAGTATTCAGGCTTGTTATTACTGGTTGCGGTTCCACCAACTGAGTGGTAGTCAGCGTAGTAAAAGGAGTCGATATAATTGATGCTGGTACTTGTACCAACACTGGCACATTTCTGACTTCAACTTCTCCATTTTCGGTATCAACATTCCCTTGCTTTATGCATACTTTTTGTGGATTAGTTGGTAGATGAACTTCTAAATTTGGTATCGATAGTGGTATATTAGTTTCATTCCTTTGCTGTGGCGCTGAAACAGGGAGTTCTCTTGCCGATTCCAGCAGCTTCTGTGCTGATTGAGCATGTAGTCGTTTCTTTGCTGGCTGCGGCTCCTCTGGTAATCGAACGGGCAGTTTTCTTCTTGCTGTTGGCTGTGGCTCTTGTGCTAATCGAACAGGAGGTTTACTTGTCGTGGTTGTTGGCCGTGGTTTAATCAATTGAGTGGTGACAGTATCAATATCAGCACAATCTGACGATATAAATGAAACATTTTCGTTTTCGTCTCTATTACTTTGGATGCCTACGGTCTCGTTATTTTGTGTATTTTTTTTAGTTGGTAGACGAAATTCTAAATGGAATTCCTCATTAAATGCTCTGCAATACCAATGCTGTTTAAGCGGATTTACTACATTTTTAGTGTACATTTTGTACATGCGTGCCAAATTTAAATCAGCAGCTAGATAACGTTTTTTGATGACCCCACTTAATCGTTCGCTGGGAAATGAAGCGATGTGCTCACGTATCGCATCTAAACGTTCAGCTAAATTAGTTAAATCCTCGTATGGTTTGTCACGCTTCAATTCACGTGGCATGCAAATATCCCCTCTATAGCAATGCTCATAAAAATAATAAATTCGTATTGATGTTATATCCAAGGTAGCGAAAAAGAATTTGCTACATACTGTCATCAGTTCTCCTCGTACCTCAAATCGGTAATGAAATGTATATGCTCGTTTCGGTATCGCACTGATAGTACGGCGTCGTTTAGGCTCACACCGTGATGTGAATTTCCAGTAAAAGTAATTCTTTTGCTCATCCGTCAATTGCCAAAAACTATTATGAATTGTTTGGCGTTGGTTTTCGCTAAAACGCTCTGCGCACTTAAGATAACATGTAGAGCCGCATGCTGGCTTCACTCGTCGCTCTGCTGTCACTTGCCCATTTGTATTTACATACTCCTTGCCTGCTTGACGCAGTTGCTTTTGTATATTTCGCTTCCATCCATCTGGATTGGGTCGGCGTCGTTTACTTTTAATCAAATTTTTTGATGTCGATTCAGTGTTGGCGTCGGCTGCTATGGCAAGTGGATCAGATGATCCTGATTCCAGATTTATGGTGGCAGCAACAAGCCCTTCATCTGGGTTATTGATTGTCGTACTTTTAATAGTTATAAGGTTTTTTGACTTATTTTTTATTTGTTCTTTTCGTACTTTTGCTGACATTTTTAGCACAAATGAAAACAATTCGAAATGACTCAATTTGCAAAAATATAACAAATATCAGCTGTTAATGAAAGATGGTGATGCTACTTTTTCAAAATCAGTTCACGAGCTTAGGTTGCCAGATGAAAAGTAATGAAAGGGTTGCCATTCGAGAAATTAGAACAAAAATTAATCTTAGTACTAAAGTACAAAGGCATTACATATTTTTCATGTTTAATTATTTCAACCATTAAAATCTAGAGGAGTTTTCAATTATTGATACCAATGAAGTTAAGAAAACATTTTATATTCATTAGTCATCAAGGAAAATACTTTTATAACTAACAAATTCATTTTCACATATTTTTTCATAATTTATAGAGATACTAGCTGGTCGCGCAGACGTTGTTCTGGAATTTCTGTGAAGAACTGCAAAAATTTAAATTTATTTGAATGAAGAAGAATTAAGTACTTGATGTTGAAATTGGACATTGGTAATGACGATTCAAGTTTAAAGTCTGTACATTGAATTTGGAAAAAAAGGCCGAGATTCATTCAACAGTTAGCTTTCAGTTGAATTACAGAAACTATATGGCAATGTTTCAGAATCCTCAAAATTATTTAAAAATTTGGGTCAATTTGCTAGTTATTATATGCAAATATAGAGTTTGTTACTGCGCCATCTATCGAATTTTAACATAGCTAGGCAAGGTCTTGAGATATGTATTTCATAAAGTATGTAGTACAAGTAATAGTAGAAAAACTAATGGGAAAAGTAGTAGAAAATAATAATGAAAATAGTAAGCGGTAGAAATAGTAGGTTAGTGGAAAAGTAAAAAAAAAAAATAATTAAAAAGTAGTCAAAATAGAAGTAGAGCATGGTGCTACTTAAACTAATCCAACAAATTGTTTTAATACTAAATCATAGGTATGCAAGTATTGTTTATCAATACCGAGGTTAAAGTGAACTGTGAGTACTTAATGTCAAGTGGATGTGGCACCTGCCATACAACCGGAATATTCATGACGAGATATCAGGAACTATTTGTAGTAAGGTATATCTCCGGAACCACATTTTGTACAATGGCTTTTTTACTAACTTTTTCTACTATTTTTGTTTTTACTTTTTTTGTAATAAAATTACGCATTACCTAAACTTTGTCAGCAGACCAGACAGCGAAGCTGAACAAAGCCCAGCTAGTATAAAATTAAAAAGGGATAATATTTATATTCTTATATTTATTTCGTTTCCCAAAATTTTTCAATTTTTAAAGTCTAAAAAAGTTTGTGTTTTGTTTTCTTGAACATTAGATAAAGCAATATTATAATCTTAAAACAGAGTTTCATATGCGAAAGTATATATTTGTTGTTATTTACTTATTTACGTCGTCTTATATGTTATTTACATCATGTTGGGGCGCAAATCACTTTTTATACAATTTGTTGGGTTAATTTAAGCCGCTGTAAACTTATGCGGTATATGGAGTTTACGTCGGATTTGCGTCGTTGTTCGATTACCCATATTTTTTCGGCTATCAAATTCATTAGTCAATTCGAAGGCTGTTTCCATAACTATTTTAAAAAGTAAATTTTTATTAACCTTTAACTGTGGAGGTGTTGAAAGTGCCAGTTTTGTTGAACTTAAAAAAAAAAGTTTTACATTTTAGATTTATTTTAATTAAAGATGTTAATAGCTTGTTTTCAAAGAACAAATAATTATCAAAAAACCTTTTTTTTACTAAAATTTTTTAGTAAAGTTAAAAGGTAAAAAATTCACCTACATAGTTAAAGGTTAATATATTTGCAAAATTTTACATTGTTTATAAACACGCACTTTATTTAAATAAATCACACGGATTCTTACTCAATACATAGATATCTTATCCTTTAATATTCTTGATTCCAACCATAGTTTGTATATTGATTTGGTATCATTGGCAGGGGCATATTATTTCCATTCCATGGCAATGGTCCTGGCTGTTCAGTTTGTATCGGGTGCATTGTTATTGAAGCTGCTGTAGGCTCTTCTCTCCACTGTGTGGTATCTTCGATGGTAGTAGGATTGTCAGGCATCGTGGCAATTGATACGGCTTTCTCTATTTTTAGTGGCAATGACAAATCGATTTCAACTTTTACTTTATCTTTTGCGCCTATTTTCTTAACGTGGTGTACTTTTTTACTTGGTAAACGAAATCCTAAATTGAATTCGTCATTAAATACTCGATAATACCAATGACTTTTAAGTGGATTTGTTGCAATTTTGGTGTACATTTCATATAATCGCGTCAAGTTCAAATCAGCATCAAGATACCGCTTCTTAGAACTGCCACTAAGCCGTACGCTTGGAAAGGAAGAGATATGTTCGCGTATCTCGTCTAAACGTTCACCTAAATTGGGTAAATCGGGTTTTGGGTTTTTACCACGCTTCATTTCCCGAGGCATGCATATATCTTCCTGATAACAATGCTCATAAAAGTAATAAATCCGTCGCGATGTTATGTCTAATGTGTTGAAAAAGTATTTGCTACAAACTGGCATAAGTTCGCCGCGTACCTCAAACCGATAACGAAATGTGTTGGCTCGTTTTAATGTCGCACTGGAAGCACATCGCCGTTTAGGCTCACACCGGGATGTATATTTCCAATAAAAGTTATTTTTTTGTTCGTCTGTCAGACGCCAAAAAGTATTATGGATTGTTTGGCGTTGTTCTTCGCTGAAGCGCTCTGCGCATTTGAGATGGCATGTCGAGCCACAGGCTGGCTTTAAACCTCGTCCTGCTATTACTTGACCACTTGCATTCACATATTCCTTGCCTGCTTGACGCAGTTTTTTTCGTATATTTTGTTTCCATCCATCTGGATTACGTTTGCGCCGTATACACTTAATAACTTTATTTGAATTTGTGTCAACCGTTGATGTTGAAGCAAGTGGGTCAGCCAATTCTGATTCCATGTTTTTGTTGGCTCCATCAGGATGTTCCTGTTGGTTATTGCTTGCCGCTGTTGCGGTAGGACTATCGGATGGTTTTGTTTCCGGGTTTATATTGACCGCGTCTATTTCCTGCTTTTTTATAATTGCTGTATCGTCACTAGTAGTATGTTCTTCTACTTTAATAATTTCATTTTTTAACTGCTTCCTAATTCGTCTCAATGGCATTTTTAGAATTAACAAAAATAATTCACGAATTATATTTATTATTTAGATATAGACTTGCATTCCTAAGACAATTCTGAAAATTACACAAAACCATGAACTAAGGATGTGCAAATGGGTTTGAACTTTAATCGAAATCGATTTTCGGGTACAAGCAATTTTTGGCATTTTGTTTTAAAATTATTAGTAAATTAATGGTCTAAGCAATATTTTTAGTTTTTGTTATTCACAATAGCTCAACTCTTTAGAAAAATATTATCCTCGAGCGACAAGTAAACCTTGTTTTAATTACTTTTTAAGGAGCACGGGTTAAATAAGAGCTAAATCTTATCTAAATCGAAACAAAGGCGACCGTGCCAAGAGGAAAAGCTATAATGTTGGCCTCTGTATATCTACTTAGAAAAAAATTGGCTCTTTTTATTTTTAAACATTTTTTATTAAATTTAAAAAATATTTGTCTGTTTTGTTTTGTTCTAAATGTCAATGGGGATTTATTATTGTGTAAGCAAAAGCCTCACATTGACCTACAAGCTCTTGGCATGACTTATTTAGCCAAAAGTAGCCTAACGAAAAATTGACCCATACAACAGGCAAGTTTTTGAAATTTCCCATATATCGTTTTAAAATAGACCAAGGTTATTTTTTAGGAGTAGAAAAAATTTTTTTGTGTGGGACTAGAGGCACCCTAACATATTTAGTGTAATTCATATAAAAATATTTCATATTCCTCTACTTCCTTTGCTTTATGCTATCGACTTTAATGGATTTAAAGAATCGGTTTATCAACTTTGGATTTATGATTAATTCAAAAGTCGAAAATCGACTTTTCTTTCCAATTGCACATCCCTACATTGGATACAACTATCAGCTGTTCGGGTAAAGGTAGTATGTGTTACCACCTTTTTGGTATCAATTCAAGCTCATAGGCTGACGAATGAAAATAAAAAGCAAATATAACGTACAAAACAAAACGATATTATAATGAATAGATTTAGAATAGATAATAAAATTCGGTTCACATTTTGTTTGCAATTTTCTTTACCCATATAGGAAACATTTCTCTTATTTGGTTATATGAAAAGAAGCTTATAACTTTTAAGATAATTGTTTTATAAAACTAATGAGTTATCCTGAGTGCTTCATTGATTTTCTAAAAAAAATATGGCAACTATATATGAATGTAAGGAAATGGTAAACAAAATGCATGAAAAAGCGCGAAAAAACGATAGAAGCGTGAAAGGCGATTAATATTTTTCAGTGTTGTTTTGCGTATTGTCTGCTCTTGGAAATAAGAGATATAAAGTACAAAAAGTTAAAAATATTTATATAATGATGAAGGAACAACGAATGTCTATTGATGATAGTTCACCGACTAAAAAAGGGTCACTTAGCCACAATTCTTCGGCTTCGTCTTCAATGTCGATGGAAGTGAAGCCATTGAAAGGTACTTGGGCCGATGAAGTGTGCGCTGAGGATGATAATAGTATCAAAGTAAGCGAAAAATTGAAATATTTGTATTATGCTTAATGTATTACATGAGTATGATTTTAGTCAAGTCGCTCTTCATTGAATTCGAGCAATGGCAGTAATATCATCGGTACATCAAAAAAGTCGAAATCACCATCTGAAGCAGATGGAAGTCGTGAGATATCATTGGAATTTATAGAAGGTGTGAACGAGGAGAAGTTTGAACGTCTCATTAAGGAGGAGAAACTAAAGACGCCGTTTAAACGACGCCACTCACAAACTCCCAGCAATGAAAGTCGTTCCAACAGTCCAAATAGTAATAATAGCGCAAATAGTAATGATGGTGACGCCAACGATGAATCTTCCGTAGCTACGCGTGATCGTGGTCACACAAAAGAGAAACGTTTACGTAAAAGTAGCTATTCATCATCATCATCTTCATTGTCTTATGTAGAGAGCGATCCAGCAGTTTTGGATCGCCGGCAAAAGCAAATCGATTATGGGAAGAATACTGCCGCGTATGAGCGTTATCTGGAAGTAGTGCCCAAATCGAAGCGTTCACGCGATCATCCACGTACACCTAACAAGCATGGTAAATATAGTCGTCGAGCCTTTGATGGCCTTATAAAAATTTGGCGCAAACAATTGCATTACTATGATCCACCTAAAAAGGTAGGTGGCGTCGATGGCGCGAAATCGAGCGAAGATGATGATTCTGATTAGAATTATTGGTGTTTATGATAAACATTATGCTAGTTGAAAAATCATTCGGTAGTTATCAGATATGTTCTTCGGTTCATTTTACTTGAAAATTTAAATAATTGTTGGTAGTAGCGAAATTTTAATTTCGATCGAAATTGGATTGCAGAACATGACTGTATATTATGGAAATCACCCACTAATATAAAAGAGTACGAGTATGCTTGAAATAATATTTTCTATTAAATCTGTAAGTTATTACATAATAAGAAAAAAAATATATATTTAAATTATTTAAGTCTATACCTACACTAATCTACTGAATTATTGAATTTAGTTTAGGAAATATTGTTTACTTACTAGATTTATTTTTCGTCCTTGCTGGCAATGAATTAATCTTTTCTCTTTTTCTGAAATCAATAATAAAAATAATAAATAATTGTAAAGTGCAGAATTTTGTACAGCAAAAAAAGGAAATGTTTAATTTTCGGAAATAATTAGTATATTTAATGTACATCAAAAAGCATGTATGTGTCAACTGTTGCGACACATTTTCAACAATAGGTTTCTTCGCTGTAAAACAACGTCATTGTATTACAAGTTTAGAGAGACCGGAATAACGGACTTGATCGACACGTAATCTTTATTTTTACCATTCTTGGAATGCAATATTGAATTTGGAATAGTCAAATTGTATTCAGAAAGTGCAAATTTGAGCTTAAAGTATTCAAACGGAATACAGAATACGTTAATTTGAGTTCTGAAAAGTAAAATTTGAATAGAAGGGAATCAATCTGTACGCGCGCGTTTTATTCTTAATAAAGATAGGCACAAATACCTTCAAACTGGTGAAAATAAAAATTATTAACCAATTATTATTATTATTATTTCTACTCAATTTTGTTCTTTTTGGTTTACGTTTCTGTGTTCTTTTATTGACATATCATATAACCATCGAAATTTCCCGACTTCTTCAATTAGCTTATCGTCCAAATCCGTGGCATTTAAATAATCACTGATAATTTCAATTTTTTAGATAAAATAAAAATTACTTCAATTTGCAATAACCTACTCTCAATCAACCCTGTGTCGACTCCGCTCAACAGCCAAAATATAAATAAAACTAAATCGACCGAAAACCGTCGGCTGTAAAAAACGCCGCCGCTGCAATTCTATGATATTTGACACTATTTAGCAAGTTTTAATTTTAACAGAGGACTGTTTTACCGTCGTACATCACAATTGTGGATAGATCATTAATTTGAACTCAAAAATGTTATATTTTGAAACCTATATCGACCACAACAAAATATATTAAATCAATATATAATAATAACAAAGTTAACAATATGAAAAGTAAATAAACTTATAATAAGTTAAGGCGATATAGTTCCCTCTGGGAATCGGGCCATATAAACTTCCACACCTTCTCCTGGGAAAGCTAACGAAGTAACGTTAAATCACCAAAAAAAAAAAACTAATTTTGAAACGAAAAAAAACTGACAATTTGAATTCCAGATTATTTAGCATAAAGTTCCCAGAATTTATATAAAATTTGTCAATGTATTTACGTGTTTATACGGTTTATGAGATTTACAAGGATTTTACACGTTTATATGGCGGATGTTAGGGCGTTGTTACACCATCAATGTTTTGCTGTCAAACAATGCAATTGAAAAATGAACACTGAGCAAAAGAGAGGATGTACACATTTCACTTTAAATTTTTGCACTGTCGAAAAAAACCTGCATCACCTCAAATAAAATGGGGTTGCTAAAGATGCACTGTTGCATTTTACTGGAAAATAGTAATATTTTATAAAAAATACTAGACTTTTTACTAACTTATAAATACATTTTTTTCTTTGCCACCCTTTGCGTTGTTTTTTTCTTATGTTTGTTTGCAAAAATAAGTACTGTTTAAAAAATTACTTTATAATTTTTATAAAATCATGGTAATTCAATGGCCAAGTACCAAAGTGGCGGAGCTTATTTTAATAGTTCGCAAATTTTAAAGATTATTTTTCTGCGTTTATCATATATAAATGCAATTTTTTTTTTTTGTATAATTTGTTGATATTTCCACCAATATTATCTCATATTGTCATTATAATTATTTTTCATCCAATTCCATTCCAATTGTTGAATTTTCATTCACTCCAAAATTCAATTAAATACTTTTTAGTTGGAAAAACATAGTTTCAGATAGAAGTAAAAAAAAGCATTCAGCAAAAAACTGATAGTGTAATAGGGCATCAAACAAAACTATGAAAAGAGAGCAAAAACAGAAAACATTGACAGCAAAACATTGACCGCGTAACATCAGCCTATGAATGACTTTGGAATGGTTCGGAAAGATTTAACCTCGGTGAAGCGTTTGTATAAAATTTGCGTCCCCAGGTTTTTTTTCTCATCGTACTAAGTCCATGAAAATACAACTCTGCACTCTTCATAAACTACTCCTCAAATGTCATTTTAAATGTTTGACAGTTTCTGTTTGAATTTGTTTTCTGTAGTTTCTTCTGCACAATTTTAATCCAAAGAAATATAATATAAGCCAAAAATAATGGAAGAACTCAAGGAAGAATTTGAGGAGAAAATAAAGTTAATAGAAGATTTCATAGCTCTCAGTTTACGACGTGGAAAAATCAGCGAAAGTGCTGGTGTAATCGTTAAAGAGGCAAGCAAAGCGCGAAGTCTCATGTTTGCCATTAATAAAGCAATAAAGAATGATATGGAAAACTTGGAGGTGCAATATGACACAATAATGCGACGCATGCGAAAACAACAAGGAATCATTTTGCAAAAAGTGCTGTTGTTAACAGAACAACGACGCAAACGCGAATTGGAAGCAGCTGCTGCTCCCTTTTCTACTGCTCAACAACAGCCATTCCTTCTTCACCCGAGCAGTGCAAACAGGCGATGTCCGCCATCGAGCAGTAAAGTGCTAGTGGATAGTGTGAATAAAATGCATTTAACTCAAGTAAGATTCGTGAATTTTTACCTCAAAAATAATTTGAATATATATTTTTATAATTTTAGGGCACGCCCATTGTTACGCCGCGCATGAAAATGAGCGACTACAAGAAATCTCCCCTAGTAAAGTGCATTAATCCTGTGCCTTTTACGCTACTTGATTTCGAGTTTACCATTACTCGGGAACTATTTGAAAAGATACCAAAGTAATGCAAAATTATATTACTAATTATTCATACTTTAATGTAGGTTTGCTTTGCAGATATATGCGCGGTCGCGAATCCCTCGATGATTTAAATAGCTTCTTAGCATCCATAATTATTACCTGTTTCAATAATAAATATCAATTACTGCATCGCAAACGTAGTTCGCTGCGCAATCACAATGATTTGGAGATATGGAAGCTTTACAATGAGCAGGCTTCATATGCGCCAGGTAAGTGGTGTTTGTGTTTGTATGTAAAATCTAAAACCAAATATAAATTAAATTTATTAATTTCATAGGTCGCTATTTCATAACAGCTGGTGATATTTCACGTTTAATCAATAAAATGCTCGATAAAAAATCACTCAATCGTTTAACAATGTTGAGGCATATTAGCGTCCTACAGGAGCAGCGTATCTCGCAAACAGTCTGCTATATTTGGACTGCTGATACATTTTAGTGCAACGAAAGACTTGGCGTCAATTGCTCATTTCAAAAGTTGGAAGCTTAGTTTATACTAGCACCTCTATACTAGCCCTAAGTATTTTCTTTGTACATTTCCATTATTTTTGATGTTATAAAATTTTTGCATTGCACTCACTCGGTGATCTTGAACAGCATTGCTTACTACTTTTATTTTTTTTTTTTTAATTTTATTAATAATTTAAACGCATTTATGTTTCGCAATTGTAATTATGATTTGTTAATTAAAATATTAAATGTAATTTGAGTCCATTATTTTGTATGCATTAAATAAAAAATTATAAAATCTTG
This sequence comes from Toxonevra muliebris, assembly GCA_963691655.1. Lineage (NCBI taxonomy): Eukaryota > Metazoa > Arthropoda > Insecta > Diptera > Pallopteridae > Toxonevra > Toxonevra muliebris. The sequence goes on along the minus strand of OY829327.1, from coordinate 9,762,174 downwards.
AAAACCAATGATATTCATTACTGGCCCCCTCATAATTTCTACCACTGTTTATTGCACATAAACAACAGCTGTAATACTATATGTAAAACCACACTTGGCATAGTCAAAGTTAAGATACATATACCAAGATTATGAATATCTACAAGCAAAAAAATAAATAGAAATTTTGTGCTAAATCAAACAAAAACCAAAAATGAAAAGACATATTACAAGCAAACCAATTCAAACTAGAATGACCGATTTTATTTAAATTATGTTTAAGTTGAAGTTGTATATATTTATATTCATAAGTGATACAAACGCAGCCATTTATAACTAACCATATGAATATAAATCAGCAAACGTTTTTTAATCCATGAACAACTTCACACCGTACCATGCTACTGCCATAACAATGCCATAAAATACACAAAAGAAAGAATTATTATTCCAAAAAAAAAACAACAACAAGTGTACATGTGTAGAAAGAATGAAAAGTAAAAATTTTTAAGATGCCATTCATGAAGATATGTGAAAGCGACAGCAGCTCAACGTGCTAAATTACATATCTTAATACATATGTCTAGAAAAAGGAGCAACAACAATAACAAACTAAGCTACAGAAGCAAATTTATCCACATTTTTTTTATCTTTTGCCAGCTAATAAATAATTAAATTTTTAAATTACTTGAAAAATAAAAAAATTGAATGAAATTGCTGTGCAGTGAAAATGTGGAACAATTCAGTTGAGTTTTGTGTGAGCTATGCAGATATTTTTACTAGCCACAACAACAGCCACAGCATGTGACAAAGATTGGAATATTTTGATAAAAACTTTTGACTATTTTCTTTATTTTGTATATGAATGAAAAAAAATTATTTTCAGATATTTTTTAAGCAAAATAAGTTCGAGCTTGTTAGCTCAAATAAGTATTTCTTTCTTTTTTGCAACAACAACACCAAGTGAAATATACTAAAATGTAGCAGTGTTTCTTGTCACTCAATAGATCAATTGTGTAGTGCTGCCCAGGTGCTGCCATTACTTGGGTATTATCCGAATATTAATCCAATAGAAAATTGGTGGGCATACTCGATGAAACGCCACGATAGCAGTTTGAAAGGAGAGTATTAATAATATCTGGAAGACTGACATCAGATTTAAGACAACGATCATCGATTAATATTAAGGACTTCATTTTAAAAAATTGTCCACCACTTTTTTGAAAATCGCTCAAATTAAAAAAAATGGTAGGCTTTGAAATGAATGTCAGTAAACTAAATTTTTAAAATATTTTCGCTTTATTCATTTCAAAATGGCAAGTGAATTGGAAGCACGTAAAATCATTGGGAAGATTTTTCAAGACCAGATCAGTGGACATTTAAAAAAATTGCTAGCGAACTACAAATTGGCACAAAAACTGTAGTTGAAGTTTTTAAGGTTGAAGTTTAAGGAAGACTTGGACGTTACTCGAAAGGTAGGTTCTGGAAGAAAAAAAAGCACATGTCACCAAAAAGAGGCAAAACAAATAGTCACCATGTTAAAAAAGAAGGGTCGCTGGTCTGAAGACGTTAAAAGTGCAGAAAGTTCCAAACAAGACTACTGTGAGGAATACGGAGACAAAACAGCGTGCCAAAAAATAAAGAAACATTTTTTGGAAAAAAGCGAGACGTATGTTTTTGCCGACTTTTCGCGGTTTCCAGGCTTGGAGTTTTACACTTCTGACTCGCGGGGGAATGTGGACGAAAAATTTAAGTAAAAAAATCGATCTAAGTTTCCTCGAAAGTTCCTGGTATAGAAAGCTATCTGCAGTTGTGGGATAACGAGGAAGTCTTTTTAGCAATAATCAACTCAGAAATATATATTAAAGGATGCTTGTAACAAAGAATGAAGCATTTCTTAAGGTTTCCACTTTCTTTTGACCCGATCTAGCCTCTCGTCATTACAGTAAAGCTGCCTTGGAGTGGTACTCAAAGAATATTAAGTGTCTTGAGAAGCAAATCCTACAAGCAGCCCGAGAAACTCAATTGAAAAGTTCTGGTTTTTGATCAAAAGAGAAATCAAGGCAAAAAAAGAAGTGTCAAAGATTTCTTAAAGGATGAATGTCAATGATTTCTGGGGAAATTTGTCTTCAGCAGCTCGAAAGGTATCCAATAATACTATAAACAATTTTATAAAATAAAACTAATAAAAAATGTGTAAATATGTGTCTAATAATTATCTAACACGGTTATAAAATAGGTTTCATTCACAGTATGGTTTCATTTTGAAAATTGATATGCTAGCTCAGCATGAAAATTTAAATTACGAAAAAATTTTTCCAAAAAAAGTCAAAATACTTATGCAGTTTAAAAATGTATAAAGAATATACAAATCCTATTGTATGGGAGATCTTCAAAAGTCTGCCTGCTACCCCTGATCGTTTGACAAACTTATATAAATTTCCAAAAAAATCAAAATTGCTAAATTTATCATTCTTACAATTCTAAAACTCAATTCAAGTATTTAAAAGTGTTGAAGTCGGAGAATGACTCAATATTTAGAATTCCTACTCTTCAGCTCGCTGTGTAGTACCGTGAACAAATTTGGTAAATATAAAATTTATGGAATTTATACATATCAAATTTGATTTCTGAATTGAAATATTTATTTATGTAACTTACAACAACAAACATCTAATGAACTATTTTATTTATAATATTTTAAAAGTATTAATATTTGATTCGATTTTAACGTAAATTAGAAGATTATTAAATAAATTTAAATTTTTATATAATAAAATATTTATATAATTAAAATATTCTGAAATTTATTTTTTGAGAAATTCATATTATTTCTAATATAATTGGGCATACATACAACAAACTTATAACAACATAGTAAAACAAAAATACTATAACTACAGCATCGCTTCTTTTTTTTTTTTTGTATCAACCATACACATCGACGTTAACAACTAAAAAAAACAACAACAGCAATGGCTGCAACAAAAACATATCATAGACCACTTGCATAAGTGGAAGTTGTAGTGGTCAATGCAAATAGAAATAAAGCTATTGCATACTACATACATTGCGTCAAGTATATATGGTTACCAGCAAAACTATTCATAAACTAAGTAGAATCATATTGTTGTTAATAACACTGTGTAACAGATAAAAGTCAGATGCGGATTAAAGAAGTATTTTAGATAAATTTTGGGTCGCTTATTTCTTAGCAAAAAAATAAATAAAATTGTTGATTTGGTCTTAATATTTTTTGGATATCTATTGTTTCTGATGACTTCTTGGCTATTTCAGTTGTATTAACTACCTCGATTCCTGAAGAGCTGCTCTAAATTTCTTTAGATTTTGCCCATTTGTCTGGTTGTAGAATTTTCTTAACATTAACTTTAAGATGTTTGATTGTGGACTGAAGTGTTTCATATTTAACAATCAGTTGCTTGTGTTGGAACTACGTGTTCTCTTTGATATATGCCTTTGAAATTATTGTCCTTAAGTAACCATATTTACCACGTTTAAAACATTTCGAAAAAGTTTAAAAAATTGTTTGTAGGGTTGTGTCATTCTATTATTCTTAGAATATGTCAAATGTTAACGGAATATTTTGAGAACTGGAATCTGAATTTCAGTAACAGTACGTAAACTGTGAAACTGTAATAAACTAAGAAACTATCTTTAATAACTATAATAAACTTAAGTGGTTTTCTTTCATAAGTCAGAGATTTTTTTGCAACATTGAGGATAATGGCTCAATCAGAACCGTCGCACACTAACGGTAACAATGGTTCTGATAGCAATACAAATGTTGACAATGTTGGTATCATTAACCCAAATGGAGGCAATGATGGCAATGCCACCAATCCAAACTCTGTTAGAACTCTGACCCATCAAGAGATTCTTCAATTGTACTCAAGGTTTCCAGATTACTGTGTGCAATGTATGGATTGTCATAGTATATTTAGCGGAATGTGTGAATTTATTCGTCACTATCCCCGAGATCATGGTAAGATTACATTATTTGTTATAAGAATATTAAAAACACACAAGTTTGTAAAAAATCATGTTTTGGTTTACTAGAATTATTGTAAATCCTTAAGCTCTTTGGAAAAGAGTCATAATAATTTTTCATTTTAAATGTTAGATATTTTATCATAAAATATATGAAATATTTAAAAATTCTTCCCTTCTGAAGACTATAATCTACTGGTTAATAGCATATGCAGAATTAACAATAATCCGGAGACAGCCGTAGAATGTTTGCTTTGCGGGACATTAAGCGATACTTTTCAGAATTTTTGTCGCCACGCGATCAACACACATATTAGTCAGTATTCTCAAAAACAATTTTAAATAATAAAAATATATATTTCCGTTTTCTAGTGTACAATTTCAATCGAAGAGGATTTGAATGTATGCGGTGCAACAAATGTGACCATGATGTATTCGAAATTCTTATACATTTAGGATATCATGCAATGGAAGATGATTAGAACGATCAACAACCATATTAAGCATCATATTATTAATATTTTATTAGTAGTTAAATCTTATTAAGAGGTCGTTGCGTAACAAAGAGAAGTAATAGTCGTATTGAAATTATACTCCCTTTTTTCAAATACATACATATCCATAGCTCAAATTATTGCAACAAATACTGATTCTTTGCTAATTTCTAAGGAGTATTTTTGATTGAAATCACGAAACACATATGGGTTTTGATTTGACAGTAGAGTCCAGAATGAAAATGAAAGTGATAAGTTGGATGTGGCTACCTCTATTATTCTGCCATGTTATCGCACAGGTGTTACATTTATGACTTCTTTGGAATTACTTTATTTCGTTTGTTCTGTAGATAAAAATCAGTAAATTTGTCTTTTCTTAGCTCAAAATATCAATTAATGAAAAAACTTAAAGAAGGGAAGAAGTGGCTGAAACTTAGAGATTTATTTTATTTGGAGAAACCACCACTTTTACACACAGTTGAGATATGATAAGTCTTTACATTTCTAAGATTAGCCACTGCATTGAAAAGTGAAAAAAATTTTGGTGTTCATGCGATATACAAATACATTCAGAGAGCCTCATTTGAAATCTACAGTTTGTAGTATAAAATAGTTATACTTGAAAAATAGCACCCATCGGATTCAGTTGGGACAAAGTGTTAAGGTTACAATTTATAATAAACCTAAACGGGGTTTGAAATCATTGTATTTACAGCAATTACTGTATGGTTAAAATTATTAACTCTTATTGTTATCAATTTGGATATGATTTTAAAAGTAGCTTTCTTTTCTGAAGACAAGATCATGTACTGGATATCCAAATTTCTCGTTAACATGATTATCCTTTCAAAACTCTGTTTTGAAAAGCATTCCCAAACATGAGCTTTTCCTAGATGCTTAACTTATCTCAGAACCATTTTACTGCCCTTAATGGACAAAGCTCGTTTTATGGTACCTACCGTCGAAAAAAAATATTCGTCTGTAAAGGCCACATCGATCCAATCATTATCCATATGTTTGACAGTCAACACCTGACATTTTTTTGTTTGTTTTGTCGTCAGTAAGGGTTTGGTTATGGCAGCTCACAACTCAATTTGGAATTCACTTAAACGTCTTAAGGGATATATTAATGACCTTCAGCGCCAGTTTTTGTTAGGCTGCTTCAAGTGTAATGGTAGAATTGGCTTCAAAAACTCATGCTATCACCGAATCCTACTGCTTTGATCTTGCTCTAGAAGCACATGATTTTGTAAGTTGTAAACATTCTGGTGTCTTAAAAAAATCTGGTTCCATTTCTTTACGAATGTCTTCAAATTCTTAAGGTACTTGCAGGACATTCCTAGAACATTTCGGATTCCCTTGGATGTGAGCAAATAATGATAGCATAAAGACGTTTTGCACATATGGAGCTCGATTTGAAAAATTGCTTATACAACGCAATTGTAATTGCAATTGTTTGAAAGGTTATACAGCGCCATTCGCAATGAAATGTTGAATGTTGAAAATAAAGTCCAACTTGATACTTTTTCGTACAATTAAGCCAAACACGCTCTTGTTGAAAAGACTGTATAAATGTTTTTCGTACGTTTCTTTGGCATTGTGCATGGAAAAAAGTCAAATATTTTTCATTCTTTGAGTTATAAAAGCAATGCATTGATTGACTGATATGGCGAATTTTTCAATGAATTTTGAACTAATGTATGAAAAATCGCTCAAAGAAGTAATACCGAAATCTTAGGGAACGCAGACAAATGCCGAATATTAAAAAAGGATAAATGAGATAGCGTATTGCTTTGAAAACTAGCTATTGAAGGATCAACAAAAAAGCTATAGTCGGGAAACAAATATATGCATTCTCTTATCATTTTCAGTTCCTTTTATATACTGCTATTTCAATTCTTAATTTTAAACTAGATTTTATAAAGAAAACCTGATGAAGATTTATTGGAATGACAATTAAAAATCACTATCGAGACATTTCGAAAAAGTTTGAAAAATTGTTTGCAGGGTTGTGTACGTTGGATTGCACCTAGAAAAAGTCAAGTGTTAACGGAATCTTTTGAGTACATAACAGTAAAACTGTTATTGATAATGAAATAAACACAAGAAGAGTTTTGTTTTTATAAGTTAGTGCTTTTTATGTGGCATTAACGATAATGGCTCACTTAAATCCCCGCAACGATGACAATGGTTATTCCATCAATCCAAATGGAGGCAAGAGTTATGGTACCAGCCCAAATCGTGACAATTATAACGTTAGTATCTATACCATGAACTATCGGAATGTTCTCAAAACTTTCAGAAGGTTTAAAGATGATAGCGGCTTTGTAGCATGCATGGTTTGCCATCGCATATATGCGGATCTGGAAAATTTTTTTTATCATTATCCCGAGTATCATGGTGAGCTTACATTATTTGTTATTCGAATATTAAAAAACAACGAAGATTTATAAGAAACACGTTAAGAGTTTTGCTTAATTCTTCATGGTAACGGAATAAAAATTTTGTTACCATAAAATTTTGAAAATAAGATTAGATTACTATTCCTGAAATTACTAGAATTATTGTAAATCCAAATGAGAAAGGAGAAACATTCATATAATCATTTTTAGTTTTTAATGCCCTTTCATAATAAAAGGTCTGAAATCATTATAATGTCTTCTAATAAATAATTTTTCTTTCCTTAAGACCATAATCTACTGGTAAATACAATATGTAGATTTATCATTAATAAGGAGACACCTATACAATGTTTGCTCTGTGGTAGATTATACCAGGACATGATGAAATTTCTTCGCCATGCTAAGAATAAACATATTTGTAAGTATTCTGTTTTTGCCAAAGAAACTGATTTTAAATAATAAAAATATTTATTTTTCTATTACATATTCTAGTATACTCTAGCAATATAGTTGGATTAGTAGTACATCATTGTAAGATCTGTGGCAAAGGCGACTCTAATATATACGAAATGCTTCTACATATAGGATGCCATGTAGAGGCAGAAATGGTCAACCAGCGTATAACTCCTCAAATTATTCATCAATTGGAATTTCATTCTAGTGATATGTTATTGAGGGACAAAGTTGATTGAAATGATGCCCCCGGAACTTATTTCTTATTTCGACAACAAATACTGATTATTTACTAATTTTTAAGGAACATTTTTTTTATTCTTAGACAAAGTATTAAGTTATATCTTGGAGTTAGAGATCATGCATTCCCTACTGACACTTTATTATTATTTCCTAATTCTATGACTATACTATATATGTAAACGCTTTATGGTTTATTAAGTAATATGTTTTATGTTGTATTTGTTGTATTTTTGTTTTTTCAGCATGGTATTTATTAAATTTATTTATCGATTTATAGTTATTTCAGCATTTTCTTATTTTTTTCTAAAAAATTTAATGATTTAAAAATAGTAACTGTAACACAGTAACTGATCAACTGGCGAGATCTCAAATGATTTTGTGACCGCAAAAGTCTACTTTAGTAAAAATTCTTGAAAACATGTGTTTGGGTCTTTAAAATGGACGTCCCCTCTTAAACTTGCCCAAGTTTTGTAACCATATTTTGTTGTAATACTGTATCTTAATATTTGAACACATGTGAAGCTATCTACGAATATGTAAATTGTTGGCAAGTTCTGCAAGTAGCATTTTGCTGTAATGGTAACAAACAAAAAAAAGATAGCTTGCTTATATAAAAAAAAATTATTGCATATTTAGAAATTATAAAACAATCACTATAACAACAACACAACGAAAATACAAGAAAAAGATATTAAGCATGGAAAAAAAAGAAGAAAATATCATATAAATGCAATCAACTCGTTTACCTTGATGCACGCTGGCTGAATGTTGGATGTGATAAGGTGTTGCAATTTCTTGTTATGTATAGCATAAGTTGCTTCTGTTGTTGCTATTGTTGTTGTTGTTGCTGATGCTTTTGCTGTTGCTGGTGATAGGTATATACTACCTAGAGCTGATAAATTTATAAAACGCTGTTTTTCTTTTGTAGTTACTAAGCTTTATTTTTACACATACATCCATATATGAAAATCGCATTTAAATTATGCGTGAAACGAATGCATTCGATTTGTAGTTGATTCTGCTACAGCAGCTGCTGAATGAAACTGGATATGTTAAATGCCGCAGCATTGGCATCATCCATAGATACATTAAAAACGAAACGAAACGAAAAAAACACACATTGATACAGATTTGTCATCGTCATCATCAGCAACGTCATCATTGATGTCGATTTGCGTGTGATTTTTTTACTGAACATGTATTAGAAAAAATATAGTAGGTATATATTTTAAGAAAATTAGGTTGGCTATAAATCTACATGAAAGATTTTGACATTTATTGGATTTTGGCCAAAAGAGAACTAACCAATTTCAACAACCACAGCTATATGGGTTATAGATACATAAATACGCGCATACATGCATATTGAGAAAAACATATTCTTCCAACTACATAAGTTTTGTGCTAACTTCATAGTGTATCATATATTCGATCACATACTCGCCACTCATAGTAAGTAGATATGCTCTAGAATTTAATTTTGTACGCTTCTGTTTTGTTTTGTTTTGCTTAAGCTGAGCAAAGTTAACAGTGTGTGCGCCTCTTTAAGTTAATGCCGCATGCCAATTTATGTATATAGATATGTGTGTATGTATGTTTGTATATGGCGGATATTTAACTGAAGCGGCAGCAGGCAGGCAATACACGATAACCGTCGCGTAAACCAAGTGGCCAAGTACATAGCGTATTTGTTTGTAAGCGTGAAATCTTCACCGCATTAGAATCAATCTGCCCGAGTACAAGTAGTCCAGCAGTAACTATCATGTAGTGATTGTGTTTGCGTGTGTATGTGTTGTGCATGAAAATTCTATAGAACTAATTCTGCAATAAAAAAGAAAAAACTGAGAAGATAACAAATACATACAGTGAAATACTTTAGGTGTGAGTTTTTGCAGAATTGTTCAATTCGATGATTTGTGGGTCATTGTTACGCTGTCGATTTATAGCAAAACGGTTTTTTTTTTTTTTGGAATTTTTGTTTTTTATTCTGCAAAAATGTAACGCAAGTCTTAAGTGCTTATACTCAATAACGAAAGGTTTGAAAATATTTAAAGTTAATTAGGTGGAATTTTCTAATTAAGGCATAATTTTTTTACTTTTTTTTACCTTTACATCATGATTTCAGGGGGCTCAAATTTGATTTCTAGAAAGACTGTATTTAGAGATCAAATACTCTAGCATCACCTCCAGTTTAGAACTAATTATAAAAACTCAACTAAGCCAATCTTACTGAAGAATCTCAATAATATTTGTAGCCTTAAGAATATGCTATTACAATTAACTAGATGTCGTTTCTCCTTCGAGTGAGTACCTTCCAGTGTACGAGAATATACTCGGTGTTTCATTTATTTCCAGACAAAAGTAATACTGTTCTATGCATAGGAATTTCTCATACTTATACACTTATTTCTTTTTTTCAATCGCAAAGTTTCGCTGCCTTCTTTTCTTCTCTGCATTTTGGGTCCTCAAAATATAGCCCATCCATTACCTTTTACGTTTCAGAGTTTAAAGGTTGTCATTTGTTATTTTTACTGGTCAGTATGCATACTTCAAAGATAACGGTTCACAAGGCTATGTTGAAATCGCAAATTTTTTATTCGTTATTATTCTGAAACTGTTTCAACCAGTTTCTAATTAGTAAGTTTATCAGTCTAAGCTAAGGAATTTAAGCCCAATAGCAAGACCTACTGTCTCTTTCCGTCATCCAATGTAGTTCCCGTTTACTGTTTTCCATGTCAGAAAGTCGACTACATCATTACCATTCGTTTCTGTATGTCCAGCGACCAAAATTTGGTGACTGTATTTGAAGTGCCAGCCTCATTAAGTAGTTCTAATTATTCTTT